>OX461811.1:10006570-11206570 GCA_949802685.1 Dicyrtomina minuta
TTATGATTTTTGACTAATTGATTAATGATTTTTTGCAAGACGATTTCATATAGGAAAGCTTTGTAGTACAAATGTTCTCCGCTTTTCTATACTTGTGTATGCTGAAACCTGTCCATGTGGTTGGAAATCAGCGTTACAAGGTAAATTTCATATGTATACAGTGTTAGTTGTTGTGTAAGCTATAAGATTTTAGATATGGTTAAATAAGTTGAGACATTAGGAGTAGTAAGTACGATTTAGAAGTTTTAGACGTGCCAGTGTGTTTTCGAGACGTGACTGTGTGTGATTGAGATTTATAATTTTTGATATGATGTGAAGTGAAAAGACAAAAAGCATTCAGAAGTAAAATATTGAATGAAAAAAACAGATTAAGAAATTAAACAAGACGAAAAATATCAAGGAAAAACAAACAAAAGTTAAATCACGATTATTTGTATGCTGAAGAATACGGAATGTAAAAAGACAAACCATCACTCAGAGATAAAATACAGAATGGAAAAAAGATTACAAAATAAAAACAAAAGAACAATATTCAATTACAAAGAAACAAAAGTTAAATCACGATTATTTGTATGTTGAGGAATACGGAACGTGAAAACACAAAACTCTAACTAAAGTGAGTGTATGAGTAAAAAGACGATAGAAAAATGACAAAGTACAAAACAAAACAGTACTTACAAAAAACAAAAGTCATAAGACGAAAATATGTATGTTAAAGAATACTGAACGGGAGAACACAAAACTACAATAAAGATGAGCGTATGAGTAAAAAGACGAAAGTAAAATAAAAAGGTACAAAACAAATCAGTACTTATAAAAAAGCAAAAGTTAAAAGACGAAAATATGTATGTTGCAAAATACGGAACGTGAAAAGACAAAACGACATCTAGAAGATACAATCGGAGTAAAAAAACATAACAATAAATAAAAAACAAGAGAAAAATATTTGATTACAAAGAAACAAAAGTTTAAGAATACTACAATTGACAAATTAATTGATATTATATGAGCGATAAAGGTCCCACGTGTTGGCATTTTGGCATTATGGAATTCTTCCATTATGGCATTTTGGTATTATGGCATTCTTATATTATGGTGTTTTGGCATTATGGCATTATGGCATTCTTCCATTTTAAAATTTTGACATTTTGGACAGTTTATCTTGAGATGACCTCGTTTATGAAAACATTAAAATACATATGTATTAACATACATATTATGTATTTTAAAGTAATGAGTAGTTGAATTAAGAAGTTACTATGGAGTTACTGATGTATATGAAAATGAGTACTTGATATATCTTGCTATATAAAAACATGTGATTGTAGTTTGATTTTTAATATGTGATGTCAGAAGAATTATTAAGTTTTTATATTCATCATTTGGTTGTAAAGTCTTAGTTATTATCAGATGGATAATCAGTGGGAGGTCGTTTCCACGAAAAAGAAAACGAAAATTAGAAAGGCGTTTGGGTATTGAAGTGTATTGGGACGAGTATGGAGGAAGCTAAGCCTTTTACATTCAGAAAGGTATTGTTCTCAGGTAGAAGGATTAAAAAAGAGTATTTTGTTGAGACGACTGTGAAAAAGGAAGCCCTTTACATTTAGTGAGGTATTGTTGTCAGGTAGAAGGATTAAAAAAGGTTATCTTGTTCTCGAAAAGGAGTAAGAACTTGTACAATTTTATATTTATTTTCGTGTTTAGACTTGCAATTTGATATGAAGTGAATAAATATCATGTTATGAACTTTAAAATTCTGTTTGGACTTGTACTTTATTAACAAATATATTTGTGATAATGAGAAATACATATGTGGGGGTGTGTGGACTTGTCTTGGTAAGGGTAATTTACATTTATTTTATTTTCAAAGAAAACATACACATACTCATTTTGAGTTCGATTTGTTTTGTAAGTATTTTGTCAAAGTTAATTTTACATTTGTATTGATCTTAGCATTATTAGTCTTTTTAGAGTTTAGGTGTTTTTGTTCTTTTGGAATTATATATTTCTTTTGTGTCTTAGAAATCGTTTTACCTTTTAAGGTACGTTTATCACCTTTATAGTACAAGTTGTGTGTATCATTTACAAAGATTAAGGGTAAATTATTACACTTAAAGACTGAATCTTTGATTTTATGAATATCTTTATCACTTGTAAAAGGTGATTCAACATCGAGTTCTTTTATCTCCCCAGAGAGGTTACTGTGATCTTTTGAATTTAAGGGTTTATTATTTTCACCTGTATATTCAATATTTAATTCAAGCATCAATGAAATGTAACTTTTAAATTCATTTACAAAAGTATTAGTAAGTTTGTTAGTTAAAATAAAGCTTATATCGGTATCAATGTGATTTTAGATACTAGATTCTACTCGTGTTTCTACTACATTTGTAATTATTGATGTTATTTCTTCAATATTTTGAGTATGTTGAGACAAGAAATCTTGGATGAACAACGACTTGTGATTAGATGTAAGTACTTGATCTTCATATCTTCTGAAAAATGATTCAAAGAGATCGATTATCCGTGTTTGATGATGAGTAAGAATTATATTTATTGGATAAATGTAATCAGGAGTCTGTAAAAGTTGTTCTTGAGCTGGTGAATTAGATGAAGTTGTACTTGAGTTACTAGCTTTGTACATTGTAGATTGATTGAATGTATTGGAAGACTCTATTAAAAACACAAATTACATTTTATTGTTGTGTAACAGACCACAAAAATGGTATTAATTAATTTAAAAAGATCTTAAAGTAAAAAAAAATAGCCTTGACTTACCGAGTTTGGAGATTTGGTTGTTTATTGTATTAGTTGTGTGGTTCAACATGCTATATATACGAGTAAAATAAACGATGAAGTGTAAATCAGAGAGTAAAATACACGTTTAAATGTAAATCAGAGGCTAAAACTTTCTACAACTTGATACGAGTGAAGCTTTGAAGAAAATTGGAATGTGAATGATAGTTTCCAAGAGCAAAAAACCACTTTATATAGTGGGAAAACGCCATGTTTTATTATGTACTTACCTGATTTGACTGGTCGATCTGAAAAGTAACATGAAATTCTAACTACTCTGCCATTTTACCGAAATTGAGTGTAGACTTGTATTATTTCTTAGTAAATGTACTGATATTATTATGAGTAAAAAGATAAAGTTGAAGTTAAAAAAATATGAGGAGTGAGAAATTTGTTGGCATTATGGCATTATGGCATTCTGGCATTCTGGCATTTTGCCATTTTGGCATTTTGCCCAGAATTCACCTTCAGGCTATTTCATGTATAGTTACATTGGAATACATAGCTTCTGTTCATATAAGAAGTTGAAAAGACATGGGAATGTGTGCTTGATACATAGAGCTATATGCAAACACGTGGTCGGGATATAGAGTCATGATAAAATTCTTGTTGAGACAAGAAAAATGTCTTAAGTGTAAACGTTTTCGGTTACAAACTTGGAAAAAACTGATATTTTGATAAGAATACTGATAATTTGGTGGAAAAAACTGATAAATTGGTGAGAAAACTGATTAATTACAGAAAAAAACTGATTAATTGGATGAAAAAACTGATTAATGGATAACATGTGATGAAACGGATTAATTGGTGAATAGTTACATTGTAATACATAGTTTCTGTTCATATACCAAGTGTAAAAGACTTGGAAATGTGTGCTTGATATATAGAGTTATATTAAAGCACGTGATGGAGATATAGAGTCATGTTGATACAAGAATTATAGTAAACGTTTGGTGGTTGAAAGATTACTAGCACTGCATAAGATTAGAAAGGTTAGTGAACTTTGGAATTCTTGGAAAGGGTGCGCCATGGGGGTGCTTGCCGTCCGCATCGAAGAGGGTTAGGTTAAGGCCCATTACTAAAATACTGCCTGTATAAAGGATAGGCATATTAATCCTATATGACCCTTAGGTTATAGCACTACAAAAATCCTTATGGAGATATAGCCTTACCTTTTTAAGTATAGGAAAGGGCTTACTTTTTTAAGTATAGGAAAGGGTTGGCCTGTTTGAAGGATAGACCGTATAGAATACATGTAAATACATACTTACTTTTTTAAGTACACTGATTGGCCTTATATTCACTACTCTCGCCTACGGTAGAATATGTCATCATCTGACTGGAGAAAGGTTAACAACTGAGACTTTACATACTTAAGCATAGGATGTTAGGTAGGTACTTGACATGGGCTCTTTACCACACTCCACAAAATAAAAGCCCATATATCCATGTACAATATAAGGTGATTCCACTGTATACACAAAGGAAAAATAGGAGTGGCTTTAACAGTGGGGATTTATATGGCTCATTGGCTTGTATATTAGATTTTTCGAGACATACAAGACGTACTTTGAACTTCGAACCCTCATTTTGTTTGGAATAATATAATACATAATATGGATATCTATAATTATAAGATCGCGTAGATAGATTCTCTATTATTTTGGGATTTACTCGCTACATTATGCATGGAGTGAGGGTGATGTTGGCTAAATATGAAATATGAACATGAGAATGAACATGAGCACTTTGTGAATGTTGAGAGATGTTCCATCGACCAATCCGACCGAGCGCCACTTGCATATGTACTTTATAAAATTATCATTCTTATCTCTCAAACAAACCCCCTGCGACTCAGGATCCGCACTCATATCGGCCTCTAAATCTAAATCTACTAAATCTTATAAATATAAAGACAGATGAGAGATCCATATCATCTATCCACTCGGATTTATATTTATACAGAAAGGTAATATCTGTAGGATCAAAACCATGCATTAATTCCGTATTGCGCTTATAGTTGAAATGACATAAGTTCAAAGTTTCCTCTTCCCCTAAAATGTTCAAAATCAGCCCCTTCAAAATTCACTCACATTAATTTCAAATATGGGCACCCGTGATTGAAATTCAGACATAGACATAAATGAAGAGCTGTTTGGAAAGTTAGGATAAGCCCATTAAATGAAAAACAACACGATATTTTTTTAAACAAAATTATTTGAACACCACGAATTTTGAAAACATAGGATTTTAGCATCTTCCAATGGTTTTAACACAGCGACAAATCTTTGCGGCCAGCGCATAGGCAGCCACCGCTGCTTGAATTTTCAAAAAACATGTAAATGGAACATTTTGTAGTTTTCGAAAATATGTAAAAAAGATTATTTTGACTTTTCAAAAACATGCAAAATAAAATTTTTTGCACTTTTCAGAAACATGGAAATAAAACATTTTCCACTTTTCTCAAAACATGTAAATAGAACATTGAGCACTTTTCTGAATCAAGTAAATCGAACATTTTGCACTTTTATAAAACATAGAAATACAATATTTTTAATTGCTTTACTAAAGAAACTCATCAATAAAATCAAAATGGTGGTTTTTTTTTGAAAACAAATTCCTGGACCTAAAAGCAATTCCTTTATCTGGCCCTGAAATTGTGAACTTAATACATTTGAAATTTTAGACATGGGATAGGGATTATTTATGCATGCAGTAGATTTACGAATATATATTCTCAGGGTCAAGTACATTCCACATTTTCACGTAAGCACCTTTACATTTTTGAACATCTTTAATACCATGTTACCATATACGCCACACTGCTACTATACTACTATTGTACATTGGTGGCAGACGGTTTAGAGGTTTTCACTCCACACTAGAAATTTAGAACCTTTTGAAAATTTTATTTAGTGGATCACCATGGAAAGTGGAAACCGAACCATCCTCACAACTTCACACACGATACACATGTAGGTAGTACTCTAAAAAGTTTAAATTGAAAGTTGCAAATTCGAAATTGCATTTTAATCTTTAATCTAACAGCAATCGTGAACTATTCTAATACTGCGTACCACCATTATAAAATGTATTCTCACCATCTCACCGGTCCCCTGCAAAGTACATAATAGTAAAAATGTATGGCTCCGTCTGGAATTGTAGAATTCTGGAATAGGGAACTAAATGCGAGTATTATAAAGGAATATAATTATAGCTATACCACTGCTCTATATCCATATATTCCTGCAATCACCCCCTTAAACTTCTCTCCGCAATAAAAGACAAAAGACAGAGGTAGAGAGTGAGAGACAAAGAAAGTGAAGCCAAATTCAATTCAACTCTCTGTGACGACAGCTTTTATCTAAAATCGATTTTAAGTTCAAACTTTGAATATTTCCAATGGAATGGAAGAAATGAATATCTCAAATTTCAATTCAAATTTGATTTCACACTATGTGAACCTGTCCACACACACAAAATTCAGAGAACTGGGAACTTCCAATGTTCCAATCAAAAATAATGGAAAAAATATATAGGAAAATGTCGGTGTGTCGGTGGCTGGTGGCTCATACCAGTAGCTCCAGTGTATATGTACACTCTTATACTTCAAAATTTATTAGTGCACGTGTGAATGAGTAGATCCTTAGATCCATGGAAATTAGTTTTTAGTACTGTGTTACAAAGGAGAATCAGAATTCATAAAGGTAATTTATTCAAGCTACCAAAAACTAATACGCACAGACAGATATGGATTGGTAAAGTTTAGAGTTTTGGAACAGGTAATTAGTTAAATGTGCTGCTTTACACTTTTGGTAATACGAGCTATTTATACGTTTTTTTAATGTCTTAAACAAAGTAATGTACCTACTTGCAGCTGCGTGGAAATAAAAATGTAGTTTTGCATATTGACATTTTGTCAGATTTATTTATCAATAGTTCAACAACATTAAAGTAAAAATGTAAAGCAATTTATTTTTTAATTGTTTCGGAAACTCGCGAAAAATTCAAAAAAGGCAAAATAGGAAAAATCACTATAAAAGGGATATGTGCGTCATATTCACATATTGCAAATTTTGAAAAGTTTAAACTGTAATTTATTTACATGTTTTTGAGAAGTGCAAAATATGCCAATTAAATGTTTTTGAAAAGTACAAATTGTTTTATTTGCATGTTTTTGAAGAGTGAAAAATATTTTATTTGATAGTTTTTGGAAAAGCTCAAATTGTTCTATTTACATGTTTTTGAAAAGTACAAACTGTATTATTTACATGTTTTTTAAAAGTGCAAATTATTCTATTTACATATTTTTGAAAAGTACAAACTGTTTTATTTGCATGTTTTTGAAAAATGCAAATTGTTCTATTTACATAATTTTTGGAAATGTGCGAATCATCGTAATAATAACATCTTAAATTACTAGGAATCTATATACAGTAATTTACAAGCACTACCGTACCGTTATAATATAATACAAAACATGCACCATTACATATTTGTGTAGTCTGCACTAAATCTTTTATCCAATCGTAAGACTGAAAGTGCATCTTGTAACGTTCAATTTATTCAGTCCTTGAACATAGATACAAATGCACTACTGTAGCTATATAATTTAGAAGAAGGGATTCCTTTATAATAAATTTATGATACATGCTACACAAATGGCAGTAAGTCAGTAGAACAAGGGAACGAGGTGCACAGTAAAAATGGCTGACAGCACAACAACAGAGCAGAGTGCCTGCCTGCCTACAATTGACCTATAACACAACACACAACTACAACACCCAGAGCGAAACTGAAAACCGACACCGAACCGAACCGAATAGAGCTAAACAAAAAGGTCTATATATCCTAATTAAATCTATATACATACAACTGTATTTTCCGCCTCGTTTCCGTTGTGCACAATTTATTATATAATTAAATCACAGTTCTATATACGTCGTACGTGGCGTATGTACTTCTGTTTTTTGAATCTGTATTTGACTACGCTCTAAATGCTTCTTTGCACACAAATTGCAAGTGACGACTCTGCGAAACAGTTTCACTCGAAAAAGATGAAAATATTGGAAAGGTCAAAGATAGAAATCCAAAGTCCTATCATTTTCCATATAATCTCATTAGACTGTCTCTCCATCTCCAGATTTTGAGCCTCCAACCAAATTGAGATTGTTCTCTCATATATTTATTCTATAGCAATCAACAAACTAAAAAGACAATGCTGATATATAATAGAACTTTACCCGTCATCGCTATATCACTAGGCATACATGCCAAAAACTGCCAGAGCCAGTGTGATATACAAACAAATATAACGTGCAACTCAGTTTGTCAGTTTACAATATGCATGTAGGAAAGTTGCAATAAAAGCGAAGGCCGCGAGGCCGGGCTCCTACATAAGCCGAAAAGAAGACAAGGATTGAATTGGAAATGAGATCAGACAAATGTTTCTGTCAACTTTTAAACTTATCTCTCCCAGACTTCACTTCCCCTTTGTCCATTTCTTCACTTTTACTTGTCAACTTCCACTTCTATCACTTTTCTCTCACAGCTTTCTGTGCTGTGGGAGCTATGGAGGCAGCTTGTGAGATAAAGA
Source organism: Dicyrtomina minuta (assembly GCA_949802685.1). Classification (NCBI taxonomy): domain Eukaryota; kingdom Metazoa; phylum Arthropoda; class Collembola; order Symphypleona; family Dicyrtomidae; genus Dicyrtomina; species Dicyrtomina minuta. The sequence goes on from OX461811.1 coordinate 10,014,963, forward strand.
AGTGCCCACAACTTACGTCATTTGATTCTGAGGGAGGATGCCATGCCATAGGGTCATCCAGAAATATTTTATAGGGTGGGAAATACATATTTGCGTGAGTGGGAGATCAAAATAATGGCCTGTTCTCAAAAACAAGAATAAAAATGAGCTAGGTCACAAAACAATTATGAGATAGACGTTCGAAATGTTGATTAGTGATGAGTTTTTGGCAAGTGTAAAATATTCCATGTGCATGTTTTTGAAAATGTCAAAACAATCTATTCGCATGCTTTAGAAAATTGCAAAATATTCAATTTGCATCTTTTTGATAAGTGCAAAATATTCAATTTGCATCGTTTTGATAAGTGCAAAATATTCAATTTGCATCGTTTTGATAAGTGCAAAATATTCTATTTGCATGTTTTTAAAAATTGCAAAATAATCTAATTGCATGATTTTGGAAATCGAAAAAACGATTTATTTGCATGCTTTTGAAAAGTGCAAAATAATCAATTTGCAAGTTTTCAAATAGTCCAAAATATTTTATTTACATGATTTTGAAATGTGCAAAATATTCTATTTGCATGATTTTTAAAGTTCCAAAATGTTCTAAAGCTCCGTCCCCATACCAAAACTAGGGTGGTGAAAAAAGGGATACAAAATCTCCACTGTCTGAAGGAGGTAATTTGTGGACGCTCCCTTATGGATCTTATAACTTAAACCTCAACACAGTAAGCTACATACATCCCTTTCTTTAAGTATATAAGCCTCTCAGCTTACAGCTCGTCCTTGTCTTTCCTTCACCTCCCCTCCATTTATTTTTGAAAATTTGCAAAAGTTTTTTGGAGGAGGCAGCAGCAGGCAGGGTTGAGGCTTGAGTCAAAAAGAAAGAGCCGGAGCCGGATTTAGTTTTGCCATTTTCTAATACTAACAACATAGACAATATGTACTCCTACTCTCTACACAAAAGCACCACATAAAAATATAAAACTGACTTCGAAATGCGGAATGAAACTTTGTCTTTGTCTTTCTACATGTGTGTCAGCTGTGAAAATATAAAAAAAGAGATATTTACTAAAACTATTCAAATTCCATGAGCTTTATTTCTCAGTTTTCAACAAATGTATTTTAGATATACTATCCTCGTCTTTTTTAGTTTTTTTAAAATTTCATCGTCAGTTTGGTATTTCTTTACAGCTGAAACTGTCGAGTTTTGCCAATTTACAATTTAAATGATTCCCAGCTGGATGCTCGATTAGATAGAAATTTGATTTATTTGATTTCAAACATAGCAATGCGGACTGCGGATTGTGTACTTTCTATAGCATCTTTCTTTTTTATTCTAGAAGCTGAGATTGTTAAACTTGTGGAAATTTTCTTAAGAAAATCTTCTTGAAAATTGAGTGTTTTAATAACGCTTAATTTTATCAAAATGATTTGCCCCTTTAATACACCTCGGTAACTTCGACGGAATTTTGACAATTTTTGGATTTAAAACTCAGTATATAAAATAAAGCCTTTTCTTTTTGTAATTTTTAAAATTTGTGATTACTTAGGATATTTTGCATTTTTGAAACAATTAGCACAGTTTTCATACTTTCTATGTAATAGGCAATTATGAATTTGTAAAAACATTAATAAGGGTATTTTGCATCTTTTAAAAAAGACTTCATTAGTAAATTTTGCATTTTTCAAAAATTGCAAATTAAGAAAATTTACATTCTTTAAAACACGTAAATACGGCATTTATATCTTTTAAAAAAGACTATTAGTAAATTTTCATTTTTTAAAACGCGTAAATTATGAAAATTTGCATTGTTCACAACACATACAAAAATATAAATATGACATTATTCAAATATTAATAAAGACTTTATTAAAAAATATTTGGATTTTTTGAAACACTTAAATTAGGAAAATTTGCACGGTTTATAATACGTAAATACGACAGTTTGCATTTTTCAAAAAAGACTTGAATAATGAATTTTGAATTTTTCGAAACGCGTAAATTAGGAAAATTTGCAATGTTTAAAACACGTGAATACGAAGTTTTGCATCTTTCAAAAACGATTTCATTAGTAAATTTTGCATTTTTCGAAAGTTTATTCTTTGCACTTTTTGCAACACTTAAATAGAACATTTTGAATTTTTTAAAACATGAAATAAATAAGATTAACGCAGCTAAAATTACATTCACTATTGAAGGTAATTACCTAGGCCATTTTGTATTTTTTAAAAAACACTAAATTCGAACATACTGCTGCACTATTTAGAAGTCATCATTTTATAGTTGCATTCTTGAAAACACAAAGCCCTAAACAGGACATTATCCAATTTTTAATGCCATCAAACAGGACCATTTCGCACCTTTCAAAAATGCTCAGGTAATTTTTATTAATTACGGACGATTTATTATGAGCACATTAATTAAAAGAGAAAATCAAACTCTTTCAATCCCATCTATCTACAACACAATCTCGATTTATTACTGACATTGAAATTAAACAAGGCAAAATATACAATTTACTAGATCAATCTAAAAAAAAAGTGAAACGTTTTAATTATTGGCATTGTGAACTTGACCACTCTCACAACAACAATTTATTACAACTACTACAAGTCCACAACAACCTACCCTAAAAATTATAGTAGCAGAACGAAGCACAGAGATTTATAATACAATTTGCACAGAAAAGCCAGAAGCTCGTCTGTCTAGTGGAAACTTAAAATGCTGTTATAAGCACAAAAGAAAAACAAATGCACAATAAATACACACGCTTCGTTTAACATTATTACGCAGGCACATTTAGTTTTAGTGAAAAGCTACCAACCTACGCTATACACTTGTGCAGTTCAGTAGCATCCAATAATAAATTAATGTACTTACCTATTGAATTGCATTATATTTTCCTATTTCAAACTTTTGGCCTTACACAAGATACCTGGGAGGTTTTATTCAACAGTGTTAACTCTGTTTGACTGTTTGACTCGGCGAAAAGTCTCATGAAATCAAGGCAACAACCAAAACAAAACTTTTACAACAAATTAGACGAAAAAAACATGAAGAAGAACATCACATCAGAAGTCAAAAGCAACTTCTTCTACTTGGGGATCGTCCACAAATGACGGTAGGGTGAATGAGTCTACTTCCATAGATGACACCCCATGTTAACCATACAGTCATTTACGCAATAGTTATGCTGGTGGCTGAGGGGGGGGGGGTCATACGGTACTAGAAATCGGGATAAATTACAATGAATTCATTTATGGCGACCCTTTACACGCTTCACTATATCGATTCCATTTTTTACACTTTGCAAAAGTTATCTGCAGATGTCGAAAAAATACACAAGACGGTTGAAGACAAAAACTATATAAGCTGGCCAAATTTTTATAAACATTTTTACAGTTTTTAACAACTGAATACTAGTGTAAAATGCAATCCAATACATACTGTCCAGAGCAACCACACGGATACTTTTTCAATTAAGACAGGTGAGTTGGCCGCGCATGCGCCCCGTCCACCTTATACCAGTATACAAAACAAACCATTGCAGCATCCTAATATTTCGCTATCTCCTTGTTACAACAGCCGAATTTAAATCTTCGTTTGCGGTAAATTATTTAAGATAGGATTTTTATATAATATAGAAAATGGTTTTATGAGTTGCGGGTTTTAACCAAGGAGATAGCGAAATAATAGAAATGCTGCAATGGTTTGTTTTGTATACTGGTATAAGGTGGACGGGGCGCATGCGCGGCCAACTCACCTGTCTTAATTGAAAAAGTATCTGTGTGGTTTCTCTGGACAGTACAATTATTGCATGATATAATATAATGTGATCTACATATTATCGTCTGTGAAGAACGAAAATGACCCATATCCATTTTTGGTTTCAAACAAAATGCACTATCTACTATCTACAGACAAAATTTAAATCACATGTTCACCCAAGCATGTAAATAGAACCTTGTGCATTATTCAAAATTCAAGTAATTATAATATTTTCCTCGTTTAAAAAACACTTAAATAGAAAATCTGATAATTTTAACAACATGTTATTAGGAAATTTTGCAATTTTGAAAAAGATGTATACAGAACATTTTACGCTTTTCAAAAACATGTAAATAGAACATTTTACACCATTCAAAAACAAGTAAAAAGAACATTTTGCACTTTTCAAAAAACATGTCAATAGGGAATTTTCCTCTTTTAAAAAACACCTAAATAGAACATTTTGACATTTTCAAAAACATGTAAATAGAACAATTTGCCCATTTTAGAAACTCGCGATTAGCATGGTTAGCATATGTATATCTTATATACTGTCTTGCTTTGACATAACTCATTTTAATGCTATATAGCATAAATTGGAAATGGGTCATTTTGGTTCTTCACAGATGATTTATGACATGAATATATCTGTCTAAAAAATTGCAATAAATTTAAGCATAAATCATGCCAAAAAATGCTTAGTTGTATGTCGCAATATAGCACTATAGCAATGAACACACTTGCATAATTAGCTAGGTCGTTCTTTCTTGGTCTCATCCTCATTAACATTTATATAGATAGCTGAGTTTGCATAGAGCTGCATACTACCCTATTATTATTAACACATTAACAGTAATATTATCATTATCTCCCCACAATACAAAATACAATATTATTTATAATCTGTCGACTTTCTTAAGATTGGAGTCTTGACAGAGGACAGATCTCATATAAGCATTTAACGACAGTGACAACATCAACAATAACATAAAAGAAACAGACAGGCTTAGCTGTTATTGTGATTACATAATAATATTTTGAAAGCCTTGACGGTTTTGCGCTTGAAATAGTTTCTTACTTGAATGCGTTTCCTTGCAAAGGAATATTAAAAGTAAAACGTATTATATTTATTTAGTATAAGTAGAAATCTGAAACAAAAATTCAAAGTGACATTGAGGACGTTAGATAAACTTGTATACTGCATAAATTTTATATAGCAAAGATATAACGTCATGCCTATTACTCTTTGCTAACAGATTCAATATCAAATCACACGCATTCCAAGTATATTTTTGATTTAATTCACTTTAAAAACTACATACAGTGTAACACAACACTCTACCTGCCTTTCATTCACAATTTTAAAAAAACATCTATTTAGGTTTAATTATACTTGTTTTGAGAGGGCGTAGCAAACTAATTACACCTTTTTGAATGTATTGTGCGAAATACATAAAACATACTTGTTTTTGAACAGTGCAAATTGTTCTATTTACAAGTAAAAGTATAACATTTTAAAACATGCTTTTTTTCGAGAACACAAAAATTACTATTTACTTACACAGTATTAAAAAAGTATAAAATACAAAACTTGCTTTATTTTGAAAGTCAAAATTATATATAGTATTGCACGATGTTTCAACAGCCAGTCAGTAAATTCGAAGCACTTTTTTAGTACTTTCCACTCTTGAGACATTTTTTAAACATTAATATGGAAGTAAATGTTTTTCTAAATTAATATTAACGCTTCTGCAAATCGAAAATTAGACTGAATTTTTTAGAATCGTATTATACGAGATATTTAGATACGTAACTCGCCCAAATTTGTAAGTAAATGACCATTCATTACATAGCAGCTATGAAGACAAGACGCTATGTTATGACATTTGACATTACACAATTTTATTACAGCTGATGTAATTACTTATGTAATTACCCCTTCTTCGTATAGAATTTTAGTGGTACCATAACCCATAACAATGCAAAAATCATATACTAATGCCTTAGCTATACAATACTAACCGCTATAGAGTATAAAGGTAGTGATAAATGACAAGTACTGATTTCCATTTACATTTTTAAATAAGGGTCACAAATAGACCATAAGGTTCAAAACTAATTATTGCAAGACGTAAAATAAAAACAAGTCATTAAGAAAAGAAAATGCAAATAGGTACTATCCAATCCAAGCAATAAGATAACACTTAAATACTACATATATAGGATATTCCCAGAATCGGAATAGGAATACATAAGTAATTATTATGTCATAGCAATTAGCATTAGCAATAGTTTTAGCTGTAGTATTTTTATCTGAACAGAACACACCATTTTACAGTTACGAGCATTGTCCCGGTAAAACAACACTTTGGGATGTGGCTTTTAATTTTAAACTTTTACAATTATTTACAATACTACGTTTAGTTAGAAATACATGAGATAAAATAACTGAAGACTAAAAGTACTTAAGACTCTACTGATGGGTGAGGTGCTTGTATGTTTCATTTTTACAGATTGTTGAATTGTTGAGATCATTATTATTTAAGGCAGTACGCCTACTCCCCTACTCGCCTACTACACAAGTACATCCTCATTCATCTGCGTAAATCCAACATAACATATGCATACGTTAATACTGTTATATTTAAATGGCTTATCCACACATGCAATGCCGGAGGTACAGTACATTACTCTTTTTAGAATTGAGACAAACAGACAGACAGTATGGGCTTACATTGTGAGTGAAGAATCAAAATGACGCATATCCAATTAAATATCCAATAGAATTAAAATGAGCTATTTATATTACAATACATTAAATGAGAAGGGAAAGGAGAAGGATATATCCGTAAGTAAATTGTAGTTACAACTTTTGGATAGTTCAAATTGTGTTCTATTTCAATGTTTTTTGAAACGTGTAAGATGTTCCGTTTACATGTTTTTGAAAAGTGCAAAATTTTGTGTTTACATGTTTTTTGAAAAGTGCAAAATTTTGTGTTTACATGTTTTTGAAAAGTGCAAACTTTTATGTTCACATGTTTTCTAAAAGTGCAATGTATTTACATGTTTTCTAAAAGTGCAATGTATTTACATGTTTTTGAAAAGTGCAAAATTTTGTAATTACATGTTTTTGAAAAGTGCAAAAATGTTCCAATTTACACGTTTTTTTAAATGCAAAATGTTCCAATTTACAAGTTTTTTTAAAATTTAGGCTGCCTTTGCTTGCCACATTATCCGGCCCTGCGCCTACTACAATAAAAAAATTTCCTAGACTTTCCTAAGCCTAGGACTAAAACCGGTTTGTTTCGGTTTACAATCCGGACCCGCTAATAGCTAATGACGTGGATGTGCTTCAAAATACTAATAGAGGATAGTATACAATGCATTCATCACGAATGTATTTCAAATTCATTTTCGACCCTTACCGTTCTCTCTTACACATTATCTGATCTTGATCCGAATCCGAAACTGAAGCCAGTTTTTAACCGTTTTGTACGGAGTCACTAGTGAAACGGAAAAGGTTTAGAATGGAAATTAGGTCACTGTGACACGCTCATTACCCTGAGATCTTTAACATTGTACTAAACAAAAATAAAATGCATTTATAAAATAGAGTCACACCAGTAGAGAACTCAATGCCCCACATTATCCTATACTGCACAGTAGTTTTCCTCATTTTAGTTTGAGCACAAGTGCTGATTACAATAATTATGTACGTGGCTTAACGTTTACGTTGGAACGGTACCGGTACCGGTGCCGGTACTAGCATCGGCACCGGGAATCATTTTCGTGGAAAAGCTTATTTAAATATTAACTAATCACTGTTTCATCTGTATATGTCTCTATTTACTTTCTATATATCCCAAAATCCCAACCTTGTTTCTTATTTGGCTAATTGCACTTGCAGCATGTCTACAGCACTGCTACGTACACCTTCGTGAAATAATGCAATTCAAGAGAATTCTACACAGCAACTGGAACAATATCAGCATTTCCGTAATTATTATGACGTCTGGAATCTCCTATTGTACTAATGGTCTTACTACACTTCGTCCCATTTTCCTCCACGTAATTAAATTAAATAAACAATAAAACTATTGAGTATAGTATTTGAATTTTTACCTGTATTATGGACATAGACATCGTCGGCTCTATTTTTTTTTGTATTTGAATTTGACATTTTACATTTTTTTAGTCTTTTTTTTTAATGATGAACGGAAAATGGAGAAGGCGCGCGACTGACTTACCAACTAAAATTACTAAACTATGGCAAAGCTAAAACTTTAACGTTCATTTGTTAAGTAATTTCTTTATATTTTACAATGCTTTTTGGATAATGTTCCTGCGACTATCAATTTGCACAAATAGAGTATTACAATTGAATTTTATGCAGACATTTTGAACAATAATTATTGCGTAGTAAGGGTTGTTCCATAAATGATGTGATGTAACTTAAACTATCACTATTTTAGGTCCCACATATACCCCCCCCCCCATGCTGGGCTGGACGAAAGAAATTGCTTTTAGGCCCAGCAATTTGTTTTCATACAAAAACCACAATTTACATTTTATTGATGGTTTTTCTAGGTAAAGCAAAATGTTGTATTTACATGTTTTTAGCAAAGTGCAAAATTTTCCATTTACCTAATTCAGGAAAGTGCTCAATGTTCTGTTTACACGTTTTGAGAAAAGTGGAAAATGATTTATTTCCATGTTTTCGAAATGTGCAAAAACTTGTATTCTTATGTTTTTAAAAATTGCAAAATATTATTCCATTTACATATTTTTGAAGAGTAAAACATACTCCATTTACATGTTTTTTTGAAAATTCAGACAGCGAAGGCTGCCTGTGCTGGCCGCATTGTCCGGCACTATGCCCCCTATGGCGTCTATTTAGCATTGCCTATATAAATATAGCTATCTTTAGCATGGTATGCATTGTCCGTACCCAACCAGACTCACAAACACTCCTGATAACATCATTCATGAACGATCTTTTCACTATTATAGAGAATTAGAAATGTAGAATTTTGAGTTGTCAATTCGTGTACAAGAATTCGTGTTGTTTTATGTGTTCCCCTTTGACAATTTTTATGTATTTATTTTGCAATGCGGAGACTCCCTTTGACATGCCCCCTGCTTTTGCCTAATCTATGTATATTCTTAATTTATACAAATATCTTCATATTTTTTTTTAAATTAGGCTATTTAGCCATTTTAAACAAAAACACTCCATTTTTAAGTATGATTTTGGCTGTTAGTATTCACTATGGACCCTTTAAATAATTGTACACGTGGCAAAACGCAGCATTATAATACATAGTAAGTACGTAATTAAGTTTAAAAAATAATTTTTGCTAGATTACTGTACAACTGTCACACACAGTGTAAAAGACAGTGTAAAAGAATTATTAAAAAGAGATGCACATAGAGCAAAAATTAAATTAAAAGCAACGAAATAATTAACTGAATTACAAGTCCAGCATTTAACATGTAAATAGCTGGGAGGCTGAAATATAAACGGATTATTATGAAATGGATAGCACTCCACAGCACAGCTCCACATCCTGTGTGTCATGTCACATGTCTAGGGATGATATTTCATACATCACATGATAATCAGCTCAGCATAAAATAAATAGTATTAGTATCACACCTTCGAATTTCTAACAAAAGTGCAGTGTTACAACAGGAACAAAAAAACAAAAGTAAACACCTCGCTCAAAGTGCATTAGTTTCATTAAAATTCATCAAGTCCAACAGCTGCACGTAATATTATAGCCATGCAATTTGAACTGTTTTGGACGCTGGAGCTGGAAGCTGCTGGAGATGAGAGAAGTAAAAGTGGAATTAAAGTGGAAGTGGTAATTACGGGAAATGGAAGTGTAGGGGGATTGAGATACAGATCAAATATGGAAACACAGAGCAGTACAGCACAATCATAATGCAATACTGATGGGCGTTAACCTTAGTAGAGGATCGTCCATAAATTAAGTCATTAAAAAATCATCATTTTTAGGGCCCTATATAAATGATCCCCTTTCCTTGTCATCAACTTAAACATTGCAGATAATCTAACTAAATAAACATGAAGGAAAACTCAACCAAAATCAAACAAAGCTGGCTGGTACTGGCAGGGCCGGATAATGCGGCCAGCGCAGGCAGCCCCCGCTGCCTGAGTTTTCTCAAAAAATGTAAATAGAACATTTTGCAGTTTTAAAAAGATTAAAAAGATTATTTTGACTTTTCAAAAACATTAAAATAAATTTTTTTGTACAATTCAAAAACATGGAAATAAAACATTTTCCACTTTTTTCAAAACATCTAGATAGAACATTTTGAAATTTTCTGAATCAAGTAGAATCGAGCATTTTGCACTTTTCTAAAACATGGAAATACAATATTTTGCTTTACCCAAGAAAACAATCAATAAAATCAAAATAGTGGTTTATGTATGGAAACTAATGGCTGCCTAAAAGCAGTTTCTTCTTGCGGCCCTGGATACTGGTGACGATAATATAATGATGATACAGTAGGTAGAAAATTTATAATAAAAAATAATTACACATGCCTTATTTAAAACTCTTGAACGCAACATTAAAAATAAGCCTCTATATCCTTTATTATCTCAAAAGCAGAAGGAGCGCGCAGTGCCGCGCAGCCAGAAAGCACTCAACACTCAGTATTGTTGACTCCAAACCTTCCAAAATAATCTAAACAAAGTTCATGAAAAAAACAAAAAAAAATGGAGAAAAAGGCAGACAACAAAAATACAAAAACACACACAAAAAAACTGCGTAGGACGGGATTTTAGTATTTTAGTACATTGTACTTACGATTAGATTGCACTGTCTATTCTGTGTATAGTATTGTGAAATATGAGGAATTATTTTGAAGCGACTTAAAAGGACAAAAGTTGTGGCCGTGGCTTTCCTGGTCCTGACACTTACACCCACACACCCGCACAGTCAAAGTAAAATTTAAATTGCAATTCGCCATTCCGCCACCATTACACACAAAAGGCTTCGTTAGAATTCTTGAGCTCAGATCAGACTAGGGATCGTCTGTAAATGATGTCACACGGATACGGTCAATGGGGCTTCTTGGACCGATATACTGATGACACTCCATGTTAAAGACAGCTGTTTGAGCAATGATTTCGCTAAAGACAGGGGAGTCACAGGGTCATAGAAATAGAGATATTTCGATGACGTTATTTATGGAAGGCCCCTTATAAGATGGGATTTTACAAAAGGATAGGAAAGATAAGGGAGAAAAACTGAGAGTTTTTATTCGTAAGAAATTCGAAGAAGAAGTCAAGAGTCTAGCAGACAGCATAATACGAAAAATAAATAAATGCACCCGGTTTTATACAGAAATACAGACAACACGTAAAATCGTATGAAAGAAAGAAAGACGCGAGGATTTACATAGATTTACTATTAAATAGGATTTTGGATTTAAATGTAACGATAACAAAGAACCGCAAGACAGAAACCGTCAACGGCAAAAATCGAGAAGTCGAGACATTTAGCTTTTAGAACGCCACCACAACGAGAAAAAACTACATTTATACTGAAGGTCTTATACCATTGACCTGTGGTACCAGTGTCGGTGCGATACCGCGGTCCCAATCTCGGTACCGGTACCGGTCCAGGTCAACAAACTAATAGTCATTAAATTGCAAGTTTTCCTCTGTAGCTGTGACCACTAAGGAAAAATGTCGAAGAAGCCGCAACCATAAAATTAGACATAACAGTGCCACAAAAACAGGAACAAAAACAACTGATTTTAGTGCAGACATTATTTAGTATAATTATGTAAGTAGTTGTACTAATAATTTTAATACTTCAAGATATTTATTTAGGTCATTTAATAGTATTGACTTGCCTAATTCAACATGAAACCGCATATCGTGGAAGAAGGATCAAAATCGTCAAAATGACACACATCCAAATTAAGTCTACATTAAAATGACCCAGGCTTATACCAAATCAACTAGATGAGGTCGATGTGTAAAATGTTAATATGGGATTTTGGAAAAGGGCAAAATGTTGCATTCGATTGTATTTAAAAATTGCAAAATATTCTATTGGCAATTTTTGAAAGTCATAAAATTACTTATTTACATATCTTTGATAAATGTGTAAAAATCTATATTTATATTTGTCTTTGAAAATAGCAAAATACTGTATTTACAAGTTTTTGAAAAATTCAAAATGACGTATTTACATGTTTTTGAAAAGTGCAAAATGATGTATTTACATGTTTTTGAAAAGTACAAAATGATGTACCTATTAACATGTTTTTGAAAAGAGCAAAATGATGTAATTACATGTTTTTGAAAATTGCAAAATATTCCATTTAAGTATTTGCATTTTTTTGCTTGTTTCAATTATTCGTTCCTTCAAAACATATTATTTAAAATCCACGAATACGAATCAACCTGTCTGCAGCAGTTCTTCCCGAAGTTTGATTTCTTTTGTAGATAGATTGTACTTGAATAAATTCAAAGTTGACTTATTGACTGACACATTGTGTTGAAAGTTTGCATTGTTTGATGGATGTGCTATCGAAATTACAAACATTTAGAATCTATTAGAAAAAGAATCTGCTTCTGACTTCTAGACTCTATGCACGTGTGACTTGTGATTGTCACAGACTTACAAGTTACTCTTCAATTTTCCAATCTATTTGAGTTTCTATTATTACAGTTATTTTAATACAATCTCCATTCCTCCATATATCAGCAGTCCTAATGCTGACTGACGATGAAGAAAAAACAAATTCAGAATTTAAATTCAACAAAGACTTCCCGATCGTTTACATAAATAAATGATATTCAATTATTTATCGTAAACACTGACATACAGCTGATGTTCCAATAGCAGCAACCAACGCCAATGTACGCTGATCACTACTGATACTGATATTTCAGTACACGTATAAATTTTATTTAGAATATTTGTCTAATAGCTCAAAATACTATTGATACAAGTCATACATCTTCTATGAAGTGTCGAAATAGTCCAAATCAATTTTTAGTTAAAAACCCAAATGCACTTATTAAAATTTAACCTTAAGCGAATGTGCATAGAATATTTCGCACTTTTTACAACCATGTAAATGAATCATTAGGCAGCTTTAAAAAAAACAAAAACATGTATACCGAACATTTTGCACTTTTCAAAAAACATGTAAATAAAACATTTTGCACTTTTTAAAAAACATGTAAATAAAGCATTTAGCACTTTCCAAAAAACATGTAATTAAAGCATTTTGCACTTTTCAAAAAAACATGTCAATGAAGCATTTTGCACTTTTCAAAAAAACATGTAAATGAAGCATTATATAGTTTTCAAAAAACATGTAAATAGAAAATATTGTATTTTTCGAAAAACATATAAATAAAACATTTTGCACTTTTAGAAAATTTGTAAACGGAACATTTGGTATTTTTTTAAAACATGCAAATAAAACAATTTACGCGTTTCAAAAACAATTAAAAATGGAAAATTTTACATTGTTTAAATCATACAATAGGAGAATTTTCAAATTTTCAAAAACCCGTCTATGTACTTTCATGTATTTTGTGTTTTTGACATAGCGATTTGAATTCTAGCTTAAATTGCATGGAAATGGGCCATATTGATTCTTTTCTTAAGCTATGCAATAAGCACACAACAACTATAACTAAAAAATAAAGAAACAAACTGCTGCTGAATAACCTCACAGAATTAAAGCATCTCTCCTACGTCTCCCACACAGTCAAGGACAGTCAGCCCACGGGTCAGAGAGATCCAAGTCAGAAGTCATACAAAACTATAAATATGTACCATTTTCCACAACACAAACAAAACGCGCTCTCACAATCACGACACGGCAATATAATTGAGCTCAACGCTCGTGTATACATAGGTGCTTAATCACATTCTGCTGAATCTATTTATTTTTATTTTGCAAATATCCAATGTGTTGTAATGCTACAATTAAGTTCAGACGCAACCAGCACCAGACAGCTATAGATACAGTGAACGATCACACAACTTTTTTGTACTATGCTGTACACTGCACACTTACTATTTGCCCAAATTATTCTGCAAGATTTAAATGAACCCTCAGATATGATGTCATGACTATATTTTGCTTTAATTCTGTTCCACATTCATAGTCACTGACACTGGTGACTGGTGATGTTAATATTGATGATGGTGACGGTGACGGCGACGAAGGTGGAGTGGAAATAATGAGCGAAAACAATTTCAATTTGAGCATGTATTTAATACACACCCACAGTAATGTATATTTTGTATACAAAATATTGAAAACTAAGTAAATTACCTACCTAAATCTCTATAAGTACCGTAACCGTATATATATCATCGTAAGTGAAGAAGCAAAACGGCCCACTTGAAACTTAAAGCTATACTAAAACGATAGCCATGTCAACAAAACACTAAAAAATGAGACAGATGTGCAAAATGTTTATAACATGTTTAGCAAAGGTCAAAATATTCTAGTACGTGATTTTGAAAAGTGCAAATTCTTCTATAATTAAATGTTTTTGCAAAGGGCAAAATATTCTAGTTACATGATCTTGAAAAGTGCAACATATTCTGATTACACGTTTTTGAAAAGTGTAAAATATTCTACTTACGTCATTTTAAAAAGTTAAAAATATTCTAATTACGTGTTTTTGAAAAGCGCGGAATAATATATTTAAGTGTGTTTTGAAAAGTTCAACACTTTTTAAATTTTACATGTTTTTAAAAAGAGCAAAAGGTTTTATTTACATGCTTCGAAAGTGTCCAAAATGTTCTATTTACATGTTTTAAAAATGCGCAAAATAACATTTTGACAAGTTTTTGACTCAAAATGTTTCAATTTTGTGTAGATAGTGGATTTATATTTTAGCTAAAAAATGGTATTAGGTCATTTTGAGTCTTCACCCACGATATCTACCTCTGTCTGACTGTCCACTATGACAAAACAATAATTATGACAGAAACTATGAGTAATAATCTGGGACTGCACTGGCGACTGACTAGACAATAAAACTTGGCGATGATTAATAAATACTTACTGCATCACTGCACAATACAAATATTGTGAGTCAGACAGAAAAAAGTGAGTCTGACTGCCGTCTGCATCTGACACATTTTAAGCCAATTAACCTGTCCTACACTTTTTAAATAAAAGTATTGAAAAGCCGCAGAAGTGTTATTAAGTTTGAGGCAACCAGTCAACAGTATAAAGCGTAGCATGCCTCCAAATCCAAACGCATTATAAGTATAGGTAGGTACTTAACGTACGTAGGTACCTTTCATCTACACAAATTAGTATGCAAATGTTATTTAGCAATATGCATAAAATGCTGGAAGGAAGAAGTTAATCGAATCTTAATCGTAAACATATCCTTGCCATATTACACATTATGCTCCTTGCTACAGCTGTGTCCCTATAGCACAAGAATATTTCATACTTGCTAACGATAAGTGTTTATTTATGTAAAAATAAAATTAACTCACGTGTGTTAATTGTCACTTACGACACACGCTGTAAATTAATTTTTAATGGGCAAATAGTTATTTAGATTTAGATATTATAACTTCCTACATCGATCCAACAAGCAGGGCTGGGGCTGGACGAAGGAATTGCTTTTAGACAGCAATTATTTTCCACACAAAACCCAAACCATTTTGATTTTATTGATGATTTTCTTTGGTAAAGCAAAATGTTGTATTTAAAAGTTTTTAGAAAAGTACAAAATGTTAGATTTACTTGATTCAGAAAAGTGCTTAATGTTCTATTTTACATGTTTTGAAAAAAGTGGAAAATATTTTATTTCCATATTTTTGAAATGTACAAAAAATTTGTATTTGCATGTTTAAAAAAAGTCAAAATATTCTTTTTACATAATTTTGAAAACTGCAAAACGTTCCATTTACATATTTTGAGAAAATTTAAGCAGCGGGGGCTGCCTACGCTGGCCGCATTATCCGTCTCTGAGTCCAACTACATACATAGCTACTACTAATACCTAGGTATGTAATTTTTTCGGCTTATTTTCTTATACATTACGAGTAATTAATTCATACAGCAATAAATATTGCTAACTTACTAACCAAAATTCTATGGATATTTATTTAATGTGTGTATGTTGCATTTTTTGGTTACGGTAATTTACCGCATATTATATACTGTATAGGTTGCACTACCGCTTTAGCTACTGTACTGATAATTCAAACATACAATTTTAATCTATAATGTGTGTAATACTGTGTAATTTTATTTTAGTTTTTTTTTGCAGTGTGCATTTACATTAGTATTTACTGGTACTATTATTTGTGTAGAAAAAAATCCAAGTCAGATCACCGCCTCACCACTCACCACTAGTCACTGCACTCACTATACAGTGCCATTTGGTTTGGTAGTCATTAATTGAAATCGAAATCGAGATCGAATCGACATCGAAACATGCTAACCACACTACACCACATAAATTATTAAGCATTAAAAAATACGGCGCATACATCTGTTCTGTTTCTGCAAATATAGCGCTTAAGAATGTATCATAGGACCTGTATGTTTATTTCTCTACATATTTAAAAACCTGTTTCGACGGATGAGACGGAGAGGAAATGAAAACAATATGGAAATGTATGGACTGTTTACATATTATTAAATACTACTATCATTTGATTTCTGTTTTGAACTCGGCAGAAATTTTTTGCCGACTCGAGTGTTTTGCTGAATAACTGGCAATACGCATTTTTTTACTAGTTGGAAAAAGAGACAAGGAGACGACTCAAGCAAAGGCCAATATTTATTTTGGTTAAATAAATAGACGAGCCATTTGGATATTAATGAAGTTATTGAAATATCTTAATATCAATAATAATTATTGTAGAGAGCACAAATACTGTCATCTCCCAATGAATTTAATTCAATATTCAATCCAATACGTACATGAACTGCACCAAAGCTCAATAATATTTACTGCTTAGTAAAGCTGTGTGAATGTTATTGTCTTGTGACACCAATATCAGCCTCAGCCAGCAGCTTGATGTATTAAATTACCTACAATTTGTGTTATTATCCTTGTAAACTTGATGCTAAACAATAAACAATCTCATCATATTGTAAATTGTGGAAGATATTTCTTTCATTTTATTCGATGTATGATATTCGTCATGCGTCGCTTCGAAATCGAAATTGGGATACAAAATAATACAAACAAAATATAAAAAATATAACTGCTGACTTGTGGGTAGGTAGTCGATTTAATCGACATCATTACTGACTACTGAGGCCGATTAGGCGATGTGAAATACGGATAATCACCCATGATAAAAAATAAGAATAATGTTTTAAGCTTTGATCAAGATTGATGTTTGACTTTTTGTTTCGCATTATTTCAAATGGAGTTGAAAACAAAATTAAATTTACCTCTATCTACTTACTATAACACTCTTAAATACAGACAACACATGCAAAAACTATAAACGAATTAAAAACAGTACAATGAATTAGTTTATAGCTTTTACTTACATTATTAAGAGTTAATAAAATGATCCTCCAATTTTGCCAAAAAAGTCCGATTCAAAATCCGAGTTGGAGGAATAACGAGTAAAACGCTGAACAAGTTTTGAACGAAAATGCTTTAAAAGTGTTTTACAATAAATATTTTTTGATGAAGAAAATCGTAACGTGTATTTTGTGTGTTATTTCAGAATATTAAAATCACTTAATTAAAACGACTGAGGAAACTTCGAATTTTCAATTTTGTTTAGATTCCTTTGATGTTTCGAATATTTGGTTGAGTTTGAAAGCCTTGAGATTGAAGGTGGAGTAAAATAAATCTCATCACGTTTCCTTTACTTATGACTTACACTGACTGTTTATGTATGTTCCAGGAATAAGGGAGACCAAGAGTTTAAATGAAAATCGATTAAAACCGGACAACAGCCCACAATGCGGGAAGTGGGAAGGGGAACCACTGACTCGTGCTAGCTATTTTTGATGATGGTGCTGACTGGAACACTAAGTGACTGCTGGACGCACCCAACAACGCCAACAATTTAAAGTTCAGTAGTTTCTTTTTTAACAAAGCGAATTTTAATTTTCATAAGTAACTGTCGACTGTCGACTGTACTATCAACTATCACCATGGACCCAAAGTTTTTAAAAGTGCATAAATTATTTGTAAAAAAATAAAATCGCTATCTTGGCATTACACCAAATCCCAAATCTCTGAAAGCAACACTGACCAAACCAATTACTTAAACTGATAAAACCGAATGGAGTATTGAATATGCACAAAATAGTTAACAGTTGACGGTCTCCGTGAACCACAAATTTAACTAAAAGAATGGAAAACGGCACTATTGAAGATTGTCAAGGACTTAAAGTTGAACGTCCTTCGTTTTTTTTATTAGGGCTGGTCAAAGGTTAAATATTAAATTAATCAGATATTATTAACAATGGCACTGAAGCTGTTAAAATTTAAAAATTAATATTTTGGTATTATAAATAAAATAATCTGCAATCTTCAAATTTTAAAGAGTTTTCAGGACGCACATGCAGCATAAATGCGGACGAAAATATTATTAAATATCAACAATTGCAATTCGCACTATGCAAATACTGACTGCTGACTGACTGTTGTTAGTGGTGACGCTGCAGGCTGCAGATGCAATAAATATTTACTGAAGAATGTTGGGATCAACTATGAACAGAACAGAGCGACGTTAGTCGGAGAACTGACGAGGAAAATTTGATTTTCTACGTAGTCTTCTTTTATCTTACACTTTATATATTCGATACCAGGAATCAGGAACCAGAGAGCCGAGAGCAGTTCCAGTCCTCAGAACTGACTGACTACTAGTGAGGAGGAGACACCGACCGTCATCCGTTGCAAAAATTACCCGGAGACCGATACCGAAACCGAAGCACACAACAGTCAACAGTCAGAGAGAATATGGAATAGGTAATTGCAGAATAGCTCAATACCAAATACAGGTTTAGTTCGGTTTCTTCTTTCTTCTTGTGTCCTGTTCCAAAAGAACCTTTCAGATTTCAGTATATTTTAGTTAGGAGCCAACAGTGAACAGTTTTAAGGTGAGAATATAAGAACCGTCGGATTTAGATGATGAAGGTAAAAGCTATACTCACATACAAGAACATCCACATCGAATGTCGAACCTTTAACAGAAGAAGAAGAGAAAACGGATGCCGAGTTTGGAGCTTACGAATTTTGCTATATGCAGAATCCGAATCCGAGTCAGAATCCGTTCACGGACACGGACCGTTGTTGGTATTCTATCGAAACTGAAATTGAACTAACCATGAGTAGAGGCACTCCAACATCAAATACACTGCTGACTCCCGCAGCAACCAGCAGCAGCCAGCAGCAGCCAAATGCTAAATAGAGAGAGAGAAAAAATATCCGCTCCCTGTATATACCGTGCCCGTTGCCCGTATGCTGTATTTATCCGCACACTCCGGTTTTCTTATTACACAGCTTGTTTGTTGGGTATGTTCCGAATATGGGAATAATAGGATATTTTTAGGAAAACTCGTGACTTGATATAAATGAGAATAGAAGTCAAGAATAGTTGCAAAACACGAAAGCGTACGTATATGTATTTACGAATGTACGAAACACACTGACTGGAGGACGAAAATTTTCAGTAGGTTTTCCAGCAGTTTTCGGAGTTTTCCAGTATCCAGTACCAGTCCGTAGTTAGTTCCAGTTTTCCAGCAGAGTTTCCGTCTGATTGTGAGACTTGAATTCCTGACCAGAGCTACACTCAACACAGCAGCACTCACTTCTCTTGTTTGCTCTTTACTCTCAAAATTGGGAATGCTCAAGAACACACTGAACTGACTGGTTGATGTGGATTGTTTGGATCTCGCGAAAAAGATGAAAAGGAAACGAAGGAACGGGTGGGTGAGGTGAATTACAGAATGTAGAAAATTACATACCAAAGAGTCAAAGAGCCAAAAAAACCACTAGCAGGACGTTTTAGACAGTACTTACTTAAGGGGTGACACATAAACAATTTATTGCACTGTGAAGGGGCACTAAGTACCTTTTTTTAAGGCAAGGCATTAATTCTAGAAATTCCGAACTTTATTCATCGATAATGTGATGGAAGGTGGGTGGAGCTGAAATTTTAAAATTTTGCTAGACAGTTTTTATGGATAGCCCCTCATGGCTCTTTGCAAGTTGTAAGTAAACTTATTGCAGTAGATACTGTAAAAGGAGCCAGTGTGTGTACAGCCGGTGTCTACATATTTTATTATATTATATTGCTGCTGCACACTGCACATACCACATCAGTGGAAATGGAAATCTATTGCGTGTGCATACCAAGGCTTTACCTGACATTCTTGGCGCTTTTTTCAAATTTCAGCTCCATGTGGGCAAAGTGGGATTACTTTCGATTTTCATTTTTCTAAACCACTAAATCAAATCAGTTTTTCTGTTTTTTACTAATTATTCGACGAAGCCAACTACAAAAAATAGCTTACATTACATCTTATCACTTTATTATCAGACACAGTACCCTTCAAAATTAAAAATGATTTTCTACGTTTACGTGACAAGTCCCCGTATCTGTAATTTACCTTTTACGATGATCTAGCTAATCCATGGAGATTGAACATGAATGAAGAGAGGAACACGAACTTATTAGTGAAACATGTCCCGTGATTATTATTGCAATTATTGTCGTTGGAACAAATTTGCACAATATTTGCTATCTATTTTATCGTGAAAACACAAAACAGTGATAACCTATTCATTACGCATATAGCCACTGGCAGCATTATGGCCAATTCAATTAGGTATATGCACCTTGGCAAAAATGTTGCCTTGCTCGACAGCTTTGAGATAGTTACCCGTCCCCTGCCCACATTACCTAGTAATTACGTAATCTTATTTACTGAGGCTTATTCACACGTGTGGCACTAGCTATTAAATGTCTGAATATGAAAATACGTGTCACATGTAAATAAACTTATGAAATGAAAGAGGGCTTAAAAGCCACAGTGGAAGTCACACTTATTAATCATGTATTACAGACACTAGGAATTACGATTCACCACCTCAAAATGTCCAGAAGAGAGATATCAGACAATAAAAAAAACATTCAAAAAAAACTGTACTTTCGAAAGCATAAAAACTCAATTTAAATTTAATTAATTGGTTTTGTACCCGTTAAATATGCATTTTGGTGTAAAGGTAATTTGGTACAATAGTTGAGGCCCCGTTTAAATTCTGCAATGTGTATAATGTAATAATAAGAAAGTAATTGTTAAAAATTAAATAATTTCTAACTTTTTTTGCATATTATGAAAAAAAGGAATTAACATTATCACATATTTGGTGGAAATGATTGAAGTGTATTTTATTAGGTTTTTAGAAGTTTAGCAATCAAAACTTGCGGCTTACGACAATTCGTGAGTGAAGTCTCAAAATTCTAAATGGCCCATATCAACTTAAAATGGGTCCTTTACCCAAATGTTTAACTTCTCTGTTTTAAGAGATACTGCATGAGACCCGACGGCGGCAGAAATTCGGCCCACTTTGGCCAGCGGTCATCGCATCAAAGCGCAAATTACCCTTAAATATTCTCTTTTTTTTTAAACTGACCCGAAAGCAGAATTTTCTTCAGATGCGCTTTTACATACCGCATTCACAATCAGTATTATTTTTAAATAATTAATTAAAATTCTTACCTAAATTTTAAATAGACCGTTTTGTTTTTTCACTCACGATTTCTGGCTTCTAACTTTGAATGTGAGGAAATCTCAAATGAAGGAATACTTTTAAGAATTTATAAAACTTAACACGTGTTTATTTGAAATAATGTTTAAATTAATTTCATTTTCAAATTAAAATTTCTTAGGAAAATTAAAAGAAGCTTTCACGTATGCGTTATTCTTATTTAAAAACTGTGATCTCTCACTTAGTACTTTTCTTGTGTTCTGACTCATAATCATAAAGCGTTAATGTATTTATTTCCGTCACCGTCACCGCAGTTTTCCCCATTTAATTTACATGGTCTACATTACATTAAGATTTGGACTCATGAAATAAATAAAAATAAAAAAAAGTAAATCACATTTTTTACTCCCATGAATTTGCATGAATACGCTGAAGCTGTAAAGACAAAGACGAATCACGCACAATTAGTAATAAGTAATCCATCATAAGGGATGGTCCATAAATGATGTCACTCAAATTCATTTATTTACGATCGACCGACCGGCGACCCTACCTTTACCACTTTAACATAACGTAAACGGAAAAACGGATATATCTTTAGCATGGCATGTCATCAATATATGTACGACTACACCCACTGCCCCTGCCAATAACATCATTTATGGACCATCCCTAACTTGTAGCATTTAATTAATTCAGTTTAAATTTATTTCCTAAAATTCTATTTCTAGTTTTTCTAGCATAACTGTAATTTTATGTTCACACACTATACATGACAGTTACAGTTACAGCTGTACATCTGCCAAGTTTTAAATTAGAAATAATACTAAACCACTTAAAGCAAAACTAATTTACGGTGAATAATTCTGACACTATGTAATTCAACCGACTGAAGTCAGCAGTGTGAGCTTTAGTATCAGCAGAATGACAGCGGTGGCGGCGGCGGTAGCACAGACAAAAAACGTGTAAGTAAATTAAATGGCACAGTGTAGGTAATTACATGGAATATCAATTTCAACATTTCTTTATGTAATATTTAGTACAATACTACTACCATGAGGAATGTGGCTTTAAACAGAAAGTTCTTCTCTAAAATTAACAAACTATATTTTAAACATGGTAGGGGTTATTCATAAATGATGTCGTCTATATATCCCCATTTGTAAGGACCTATGAGCTTATGACCCCTCTGTCAACAACTCAACCATGACGTAAAGATGTCATTAATATCAAAATATCGTAGTATGTAGTAGTAGGCACATTGACCCTACACTTGACGTCATTTATGGTGATCCCTTATGCAAAAGTTACCAAAGTTTTTTTTGTTTGTAGTTTCTATGTAATTATTACCTATGCATGAATTTGGCTCTCGTTGGTTTTCGTCATGTCAATTTCAGATTTCAGAAATTCAGAAATTCACACACAACAAAGCCGTAGGTTAGAAACTACGATCCACGACCGGGACCGGGTCTACCGGGTCCACATGAGTTTGGGATAAATTAACTTTTGCGAGTATGCCTAACCTTAAAACATAGGTAGGTAGGTGGGTGCTATAGGTACTCCAGAAGTTTCCAGTTTTGTTCTGCAGGCTTTTTGGCATTTATTATAAAACACAAACCACACACGCAGCACGATGAGCTATATTTTGTGTATCGCGAGTGAAGAATCAAAATGTCATGTGTCTAATTTATTCTAGAATTAAAATGAGCTATGTCGAAAACAAAATGTGGTGGAATCGTCAAGTGTTAATTACACGTTTTGAAACAGTGCAAAATGTTGATTTTACATATTTTTGGAAAGTGTAAAATGTTCTTTTTACAAGTTTTTTAAAAGTGTAAAATGTTCTATTTACACGTTTTTGAAAAGTGTAAAATGTTCTATTTGCATATTTTTGGAAAGTGTAAAATGTTCTATTTGCATATTTTTGGAAAGTGTAAAATGTTCTATTTAGATATTTTTGGAAAGTGTAAAATGTTTTGTTTGCATATTTTTGAAAAGTGCAAAATGTATTATTGACATAATTTTAGAAAGTGTAAAATGTTTTATGTAAAAGTTTTTTTAAAAGTTCAAAATACAAAATGATCTATTTACATGTTTTTGAAAAATGGCTAAATATTTCGTTTAGGTACTTGTTTTTGTAAAGTGCAATATGTTCTATGTATATAAGCTTTTTGTAAAGCGAAAATGCAAAATGTTCTATTTACATGCATCTATTCACAGCAGTTACAAATATTATGGGTCATTTTGGTTCTTCACTGAAGATAGGCGATTGGGGATGAAGTTTATTAACAAGATCAAACGGACTACAGTAATGAACTTACATAAAACCCGCCGATCAACTTTATTTGAATTTGAATTGAACTACAAAGCTCAAAACCAAACCACAAAAGCCAGTGCCGGAGAAAATACAATTTAAAATATCAAATTCAAAGTTTATTTGACTTTGTAGTTGACTCTTGATTGCTCAAGTGGAACCCACCAAAGAAGACCAAAGAAATACATAATAATTAATTTCATCAATATTTCGAAAAATATTGGAACAGTCATACCTTAAGGTAAACGGGGAAGGGGAAACTCTAAATCAGTACAATATTTTTAATACTAATATAAATTACCTATCTTCATTAAGGCGACATTTTCATGTTGGAAAGACAAAGACTGAAACCCGTACGATACCGGTGACTGTACCGGTATATGTTGCACGGTAACGGTTCCTACAGAATCGAATGACATAACAGAGATTTGCCTGCAGATGTGTACAAAAACAGATTTGAAATTTGTTAACAATAATTAAAATTTATTCAAAATTAATAACTCAAACACCTATATAGAAGTCAACGTAGTTATGATACCTATGCATGTGAACAAGGGCTAAAGTTAAACTTTTAACTGCGAATTCAATCACAGGAGGGCATTCGGTTCCGTATGATAAAGTTTTCAATTTATAAGTAATTAAAATGGGAATGCTAAGTTAAATATTTAGGAAAGAAAAAAAAATAGACACGTAAACAATAATTTTATTTATATTCTTGTTGAATTTTAAAAGATACAAGAAATACAGAGGAGGACCTTGTTCTTAATTTGTGGCTTTATAGCTAAATTCTATCAGTATATTCAACTATACGTTTATCCGAGTTACAAAATAATGTTATATAATTTTATTCATGTAATTTTAGTTGAATGAATTGATATTTATTTTTAGAACAGTAAAAAAGTTGTTTCATAAACTCATGAAGGAATTCTTGATTTTTGAATTATTACCTATGTACTATTATGTCTCAGCAATATATCGTCTATGAAGAACTAAAATGACCCATTTCCAATTTAAAATAGACTTAAAATGAGCTTTGTCAAAAAAAGACGTCCTTACAATGCTAATCACGAGTTTCTAAAATGAGAAAACTGTTCTATTTACCTCTTTTTAAAAAGGTCAGAATGTTCTATTTAAGCGTTTTTTAGAAGTGTAAAATGTCCTATTTACAAATTTTTTGAAAATGTAAAATATCCTATTTACATGCTTTTTGAAAAGTAAAAAATGTCCTACTTACAAATTTTTGAAAAGTGCAAAATATTCTATTTACATGTGTTTTGAAAAGTGCAAAATATTCTATTTACATGTTTTTTGAAAAGTTCAAAATATTCTATTTACATGTTTGAAAAGTTCAAAATATTCTATTTACATGTTTTTTGAAAAGTTCAAAATATTCTATTTCTTTCTAGTTTGAAAAGTTCAAAATATTCTATTTCTTTCTATTTTGAATAATCCACAAGGTTCTATTTACATGCTCTCATGAACAATTTATTTGAATTTTTTCTGTAGATAGTCCATTTTGTTTGAAACTAAAAATTGAAATGGGTCATTTTGGTTCTTCACAGACGATACGTATATATATATATATATCAGAATCTACTATTGATTAATTGAATTGATTGGAAATATTATTGGGCTCTGGGATATATTTAGACAGTGACATATTAACCTTTAATTTACAATCTACGATCGCCACTGAAGAATCAAAATGACCCAGATCTTCTGTTAGCGAATAACATTATCCCACACAAAAATGTCAAGATTGTTAAACCATATAAATAGAACATTTTTGCATTTTCCCTTTTCAAAAAGCATGCAAATGATACATTCTACACTTTTCAAAAAAATGCAAGTAGAATATTTTACTTTGTTTCAAAAAACGTGTAAATAAAATACTACGCACGCATGAGAAAAGTACAAAACAGAACATTTTTACGTTTCAAAAACATGCAATTAAAACAATTTGCACGTATCAAAAAACATGTAAAAGGAACATTTCACTTTTAAATTTGTGGAAATAGAACATTTCGCAATTTTCAAAAACTATCTCGCATCTATCCAGTATACATAGTATTTTTCGACATAGCTCGTTTTAATTCAAACCTAAATTGAAGGTGGATCATTTTGATTCTTCACTCATGGTATTATGTATATAGTTTCATGCAAACAAGTAAAAGCCTCACGAAAGTTTATGTAATACGCTTTATTGGATTATTTATATACTGGTTACGCTTATACAATTACCTCATTATTTACAGCTTGCCTACTTGCCTAATATGCACAGTAAACACTTGAAGCTTTCACTAATTCGCCATTATTCTTTATTGTAAAGTAAATTTATCCATATGCTACGTATATGTATCGCTCATGTAAATTTATTCATTTTTCATTTAGATTTGTGATTTTTAAGAATCAATGAATTTATGCATATGGACTGGAACAAAAATGATTTTTCATTAGTTTTATTTTAAATACAAGGGGTCGTCCATAAATGATGCCATTGGTGTAGTCGATTGGTCTACCCGAGTATTATTGACATCCTATGTTTAAGATAGTTATTTTTGGTAATTACATTTATGGTTAAGCGGAAGATTTATAGGGTCATTAAAATTGGACTATTTTGATGACATCATTTACAGATGATCCCTAACTATATCAGAATGTAATAATGCTTAAATTTGTAGCACCGTAAGAGATGAGCCATGAGGTACACTTTTGCTAAATAAAAATGTATATTTATTGTACTAAGATAATTATGTCTAATAAATACTAAAATTAGTAGTAATGTTACTTGGAGTTGTGCAATACGTGTGTGACTTTAGGGCAAGTTGAATTGGATTGATCTACTTTGTCCCATCGTCCTGTGTCATTGATTGAAAGGTCATGCAAAAAAACAGGCCAGTGCATTGACATACAATTCATTCCGAGGGCAAATTATTTTTAAGTAGAAAGTCAAAAGTATATAGCACACGTACGTAACATATTAATACATTGGCTATATTGAAGTGGTAAGTTATAAATTTTTTTCATTTTTCATTTTTGATATATTTAAAATTCCCATAATCCAGTGCAAATTCCAGTAAAATCCATTTTAGTTTTGATTTTTGATCTTTACGTTTTGCTCACTTATGGGATTCAAATTCATAGGGAAACATTTTAAGCCTGAAGTTTTAGCGTGAACTTTATTTTTATTTTTATTAGTTGTTCATAATATGACTATATCTCTGTAGGAGAAACTACTAAACAGTTGTGGATATGGACGATAGAATCAAAATGGTTTGTTAGTGTTAAAAAGCTATAGAATTAAACAAAATACTAATTGAAAAAGCGAAGGTTATTTGCGTGTTTTGGAAAGTGTAAATTGTTCCATTTATTTGTTTTTGCATAGAGTGCAAAATTTTTAATTTGCTAGTTTTTAAAAAGTGCAAAATTTTCCATACACAATTTTTTAGAATCTACAAAACGTTCTACTTAGACGTTTTAAAAAAGTGTAAACTGTGCAATGTACTCAATTTTACAAAATGAGGCAAAATTTTCTATGCACACATCATATGTTTTTTGAAATGTACAAAATATATTCTTTTTAAATAATGTGTTTTTGAAATGTGTAGAATGCTCTATTTACTTGTTAACGTGCAAACTAATTTATTTTCACGCTGTTAGATTGCATTTTGTTTATAGCCAAAATGTGGATATTGGTCATATACATTCGATTTTTCAGTGTAGATATATTTTTAATTCATAATGTTTGTAGTTTACGCATATACCTGCATACTTTAACTATATATTGTATACCGCTGAGTTGTACTAAAACTACTCTGCATCGAAATTGTGCAATTCAAAAGAAAAGAATTCATACTATCAAGTAAATATTTACCTTTAAACCATCATAAACTCTGTCATGCGAATTCACAGTGTTATTTACAACTAAAAATTAAATTTCCGTTGCTTTTACTCACACATTTGTATCACCACAGCTTATAGAGTCCAATTTTGTTTTCGATATTTTGAGAATTTACTATTACTATTAGCCAAGAAAATGTAGTGCGAAGAATGTCTGTCTGCCTGCGTAAATAAGTAATTTGCCACGTACTCACGTACGTAAGACGTAAGTCGTATAGGTAGGTTGTGATCCAGACATCAAGGATACAACGTAGAACATTTTGCGTACTTCCAGTTCCAAGATTCCAATATTCCAAGAATAGCTTCTTAAAATACTTCTTGTCATTTTTGTAAGTCTGCTTTATTTATTAGCAGGGGGCTATGCATCTATTACGTATCAGAAATTTGAAATCTTCACCTTTACCATTTGGTCGACATTCCCAAGTATTGGAAACCATCCACCTTCCGCCCTATTTTTAGCTACGTAATAGATGCATGGCTCTTATTAGACGATCTCCAATACAGCTGCTCAATCTACTTACATAATAAATTATTTAAGTTTAGTATGGGGAAAATTTAAAAAATATAATTAAATTAATTACGTTGATTTCCTATTTCGTCGTAATTTTGCAGTTCAGTAATTTAGGAACGGTGAACCTTGAAAATCATAGAAAAAACTGCCTCTAAAATGACGCCAAATCATGCAAATTACAAATTAGGTATCAAAGATGAGAATATAATTACTGTTAAAATTAAGTTAAAAGCTTTTAGACGACATTTTTATGACTCTATTTCAGTTAGGAGTGGTCCATAAATGATGTCACCTAATGATTATCGCACTCGTTCAGAACCCACTTATCTTCATTTCATCCCCTAAAAATTGCGTAAACGGCTATATATATATATATTCAACGATGAAAATCACATTATGGCTCTGCAAATATTCTCAAAAACAAGATTAATGATGCAATAATAATATGCAGCTTATATATAATTAGCTAATATACTGTTAAATCTTTTCTTGAAATTATCTTTACAACAACTTAAGTGAATGTCAATGCTATATGCCGCTGTCTTAAGTGATGATTATAAATGGTGATGAAAGCTCTCTACAGGGATTGCAACATTATTTGCAAAAAGTCTATTGACTTTCGGCTTTGACATTCCGCTCTTTTTTTGCAAGAAAAGGAAGTTCTAAGAACTGTAGAGGTTACAATTGCATCATTTTGTCGTTTTTGATTACGCTTTAGTCTTTAATATTGATGCCACTGATTGGAATGTGAGATACTTAGGCAGTGTTTAATGTTTGATAAATCATCGGGATATTGTAATTCTAAACATAACTCTAGTAATAAACGCTTTATTCAGTTTTAATTATTGCAAAAGTTTGCTTTCTGCTCGAAATTATACATAATATCAGCTTTATAAAATCAAACTATGATCCGTATATTCAATTTTATCTAAAATCAAAATGTACTATCTACACCAATCTACAGAAATATTTAAATATCAATTATATGAATAGAAAAGCATGTAGGTACATAGGACATTTCGCGCTTTTCAAAAACCTGTAAATGCAATATTATTACATATTTTAAAAACATGTAAATTGAACATTTAGCACTTTTCAAAAGGGTTTAAATAGAAAACTTTGACGTGTTCAAAAACATGCAAATATAAAATTTCCAACTTTTAAGAATCATGTGAATAAAACATTTTGCCCTTTTCAAAATACTTGTGTAAATAGAACAATTAACGCTTTTTAAAAACTCGTATTTACTATTCCAGATACGTCCATCTCATTTAACAGTTATGGTTTTGATGACATAAATCTCATTCATTTAAATTCTACAGCTTCAGTCGGACATGAACCATTTTGATTCTGCACAGAATCTCCACACATCATACGATCGATTCCCGATTGGTATTTGAATTTTTACTGGATTGTTAAATAATAACATTATCATTCGTAATAACAAAGTGATAGTATCGATCAGGTCATTTGGATGACGACGAATTACAAACTGGTGGTCAGACTGTCAGGCCATAGAACTGTCAAAAATTTCCCATATAAACAATTTTGTAATATTGACACGTACAAACTCGTAATTTTATCAGTGTATCGCATTCCTTTAAATACTTACAAATAACTAACTATAGGCCAGTAGCCAGTACAGTGAAAAGTCATTCTATTCGCATCGCAGATTTGGTCCCAGACTCATAGCGAGCTGAGATTTCTCAACCCTCTATTCTTTTACGCACGTACATATCTATATATTTGAATATAATATACGTTTCGAACATCAATTTAATTGCGTTAGTAAGAAAATGTGGTAACTTTACGGGTATGCTGGTCGGTGTCGGTGGTGTGATTTCTTATATTTTCTGGAATCATATTCATAAATAAATTTATAAAAAATGTTATCGAGTACAAAGTGATCAGACAACTATGAAACATTACGTAGTCAAATTAAAGATATAACTACGTATTTCCATATTGACACACAAACAACACCGGCGTAACTATAGTTGTATTAACTGTAGCATCAGCACAATGGACAACTTCGTGACTATAATGTCAACCCACGTCATAACGACAAAAAAACGAAACAAGGACAACAACATTAAATACATTGAATTGAAAATACATTAATCCATTAAAAAATGTTTGGGGTATCATCTTCGTGGTAGGTTGCTGCCAGCGCCAGCCACTACGTCCTTAAGGCTTAATAAGGAAAACAACATAGTATCTTTAATACAAACTTGGTATATTTAAAAATTACGTTATAAGACATATATTACTGCTAATATCGTTCTCCAATTTTGAATGCATAATGGCTATATACAGTCCCATAGTGTAAGAACTTAAAATTAATGTTATTATTTGTTATTAGTATGTCATGCTATGACGTCTTTCCTCAATAATTATAATGGCCTCGCACCATGCTGCACTGACTACTGGCAGTATTTGCACTATATGGTAAAGGTTCTGGTTGTAACAGGTAATGCAGCAGCCTGATTTGAATTGAATTGATTGACCTGACCTGATCGAAATAATGCAAAGAGTGAAATTAAAAGTGATAATATTATGAACACTGGGATATGCGTGATGTGATATGCTACATCAATCTGTAAATCCATGTTAACACAAGTCATTAAAATTTACACAAGTTGAGATATACATAGTTCGTCATTCGTTTTCGTTTAGTTTTGTGCATTTAAGCATTTAAACTTTTATATCTACGACCAAGTTGAAGTTGGGATTGGATACTTGTAAATGTATGTATGACCAGCGCCAAGCAAATCGGTGATGTAATATGGTGTGCTATAGATGTGAAGAGTTTTTTCCCAAAACGGGTGAAACGGGTCAAGTCCATCAAAGCAAATTTTACAGGAACAACGAATAATGAATAAAAGGTGACAGGATTATTTTTCCAAATCATTTTTTTCTACAGGTACTGCAACTGGCGAAGCGTGAAGCGTTATTGCAGGTAGTTTCATAAATCTGGACTGACTCTGAAATTTTTAGAAAATTTCCAAAAAATTTAGTATGTGGACGTTTTCCGTTTTGCCTCAAAATGAGTAACTTAACGTGGAGTCTAAAGTCCGTGGGATGAAATTTTAATCGTTTTTATGTGAAACCAAATTTTTTTGTACTTTTAACTTTTCTTGGATAAAGAAAGTTAACTCACGGCAATTGAATTCTACGAACTACGAAAACACTGAAAAACCAAATTTCAATAAAAAATGCACGTTTCAGGTGGCCTTATTCCGTTTTGCCAAAGAACTCTTCATATTTAGTGATGTTCGTTGTGTTGTAGTTGGTAAGCTATACAATACATGTGTTGTAGAACTAATGTCATTAATTTTTAATAATCGTCTATATGTAAGTTATTAGTTATTTTGATTGACAGGCTCGATTACTCTCAAATTTCTAATCATAATCCATTTTCCTCTTTTACTGGCAACTGGCTGCGTCTATTTTCTGATTCTTGTTAATACTGATTATTTCCAGATTCGATATTATGATGTTGTCAGTGGCCTATACATTTTCCTAATGTTAAATGATGGATCTGTTTTCGTTTTAATCGGAGATTGTAAATTCTTTTTAGTTTTTTTTTTGGGATTCGTCACCGTCATCATAATGCTTTTAGCTGGTTGTTGGTTGAGGATCAGACCAGAAAATACTTTTTAAGTAATT
Organism: Dicyrtomina minuta; assembly: GCA_949802685.1. NCBI lineage: Eukaryota > Metazoa > Arthropoda > Collembola > Symphypleona > Dicyrtomidae > Dicyrtomina > Dicyrtomina minuta. The sequence goes on from OX461811.1 coordinate 10,046,845, forward strand.
TCTTATGGATCTTCGCGTTATTAGATCATCCTGCAAAATGTAAAAGTGCAAGAATGCGGATAATGTGAAAGATAATACACAGAAGCTTTGAGTTTGTTTTTCTATTTTTGACTTCTTCGTCTTTAAGACTGATTATATTCCCCTTCATTTATTTTTAGTTTCATATGATTGTTTTTTTGTTATTATTTTGAGCTTGATTTGCTAAAATAAAATGATTAGGTTAGTTTAATAGTGTAAAGTATTGATTCGTTATCGTCTTCGGCATCGGAAATCTCTTCGTTAAAATATTATTCAAAAGAAACGATTCAGGATTTAATCATATTTACTACTCATTAGAGTTTTGAATACTTTTTCGTCTCCATATACTTTTGCTAAATTATTTCCTCCTAATATCACATGACATTTGTTAATGAGCACTGCACCCTAGGAAAAAATAAGGAATCGTTCATAAATGATGTCATCTGTAAAGAGTTAGGAGATAGTATTTATGGACAATCCTTAAACATTTTGAACTGTGTACATGGTCAAGAATTTCCATCACTGTGCAGGTTGCATAGAGCTACGTGTTGAATATATTCGGAGTTTCAAAATTTGGAATGTTTTTCTCACAAGTTTTCCTGGTTGACGTTCAAACTTTGGTATTTTTCTAGATTTAAGGCAATATAGGCGCTCTACTATTGATTACATGGTAATTTTTGGAATATTTTTCTTCTAGCAATGCTATATACATATAGGTGGTTATTGGGAATAAGTATAAAAATAGGTAGAAATCTTTAAGTTAAAAGAAGGCTGATTTATAGAAGACACCAGAATGTATAACAAGATAGAGATTATCTGTATTTATCATCCCTAAGCCCAAAAGTGACTTGATTACTCTTATCATTATTAACTAATATTAAAAGTATCTTTCCACCATTCATTCAGAGTTCACCTAAAGATCAGACCACCTCCACCTCATCCACATATGAAAATATCATACTTCGTCTTTCGTTAGTGGTAATTAAAGTTATAACTATTATTTTGTTTTCCCAACCAGAACCAACCCTAAGTTGTAAATGGAAACCGACCGAGTGAAGTCAACGCAATAGCTATTATTTATTCACAATAATGATTACTGACACATTGGGACTTATAATTGATGCCTTACAGCTATTTGAAATAGCTGTTTATATAGGAAAATAGTTGATGTTTATCTAGGATTGTACTAGTAAGTTGTGTGTATAGTTAAGTAAAATATAAAAATTGAAATGGAAAATTTTCATCCGCATATTATTATCGGCATCGGATAAGTATAAAAATGACTTTGAAAATTAACTAAGGACATCAATCCCATGGATCCACACAATCTTAAATTCATATATAACTATTAACAAGTCTTGACAGGCTCATCATTCCAAATCAACATCTCATATGGTTCATACATCCCCTTCAACACACTAACTAATAAATTACACAAGTAAGAAAAAATATCTTTTTTAATTCCGTTGTTCAATAATCTACAGAGTCGAATAGCTTTCTTGCTATCAGCATTAAAATCAGATTAAAACAAAAATATTATATCATATTCTATGATTAGAAAGGATCCGAAATTTTGTACGAGGAAAAGCAGAGAGAAGACGGAACAGCAGCTGATCAGTTTATTAAATAATCAGAACAGAAACTGTCAGAAAGTGAAAACGAAGAAAAACGCGGTAAGCTTGACTTTTGCAGTACATAGTGCCTAGTAATTCTTACTAGTAAAGTATAATTGTAACTAGCATTAGTATAATATTAAAGTTTTTAAGTCATTATTAATCATGTGTTAGTTAATAGTGTGTAGTTTAGAGCGTTAATATCGTTAGCACTGATTTTACCTCTGATGCATCGATCGAGGGGGAAATAATTTTGACATCGCGATCTGTCAAGTTTAGCAATAACCTGGAAAACCGCATCATTTTCAGTCACTTTCAGTTAGTTAATAATATAATTTGTGATATGAAACTCAGGAAACTCCTGTTGCCTGTTGAACTGCACTGACTGACTGACATACAGAACATATCGATAATATTAACTAGAATATTCTGTTTTCTAAAATTAAGCTTTAGTTAGCCCTTTTCAAACCCAAGTAAATAGAAGATTTTGCACTTTTAAAAACCAAGTAAATAGAAGATTTTACACTTTTCAAAACGAAGTAAATACACGATTTTGCACTTTTCAACGGCGCACAAATATAAAACGGTTTGCACTTTTCAAAGACGTACAAATAAAACAGTTTGCACTTTTCAAAGACATACAAATAAAACGGTTTTCACTTTTCAAAGACGTACAAATAAAACAGTTTGCACTTTTCAAAGACGTACAAATAGAACGGTTTGCACTTTTCAAAGACATACAAATAAAACAGTTTGCACTTTTCAAAGACGTATAATTGATATTTAAAATGATTTGCCCTTTTTAAAAGCTTGTTATTATATTAACATTGTATTTATCCATCTCCATTATTGCTTTTGTTTGAGATAGCTCGTTTTAATTCAAAGCTCAAAGATATGAGCCATTTTGATTCTTCACTCAGGATATAATTTTAGTGGATGATGATCCATATTCCATCTTAAATAAGAGATATGTAACTAGCTCCATTCTAAACAGAATTCCAATAATTATTATCAATTATCATGAATTGACAAGAAATCCTGCTCTGATCACATGGTCAATAAGTTAATAGTTGTCTAAATTAAACAGGACAATCTTAAAGCCAAAACTAACAAACAAAGCACTGCTTTACTTTCACGACAACAATGATTAGGAGTGTAACTATTAACAAAGTAAGTAGGTACATTACCATCCCTTTATCCGCCTTACTTGAAACATTTTAATCCATCTATATACATATTGCACTAACTAATAAGTATTGATTACTACGCATACTTAATAATTGAAAACAAGCAACATACTAACAACCTTCTGCCACGAGCCATGACAACGACCGCGTTCAAGAATTAATAAACATAATATTAGAAATGTAATTACTTACAATTAGCTACACTAAACTATAATCCAATAATATCTTGTACCTAGCATTTCATCATTGAAGTTAACCCAAAAGATTGATTATTTTTCTTATATATTTTTCATTCTAATGATTTTAGTTTAATTTTACCAGCTAATCTGTTATCTATCTACCATAATGATGAAAATACAAGGAAATTTTCTGGGGCATTCAACTAACGAAAATCAGACCGGATTCAGGCCCAGTTCCAAATAACATCAGCATTTTAAAACCAAGGCGAAGTACTTGTCTACAATCCACAGTTTGGACATTAATAGGAATCAACAGGAATATCAACTTACTACTGAATATCCCCACATCATTGGTAGTTGAAGTAAGAATTTATTTTCAAATATATTGAACCCTTTCTATCTTTACTATTTAGTGTAAAAGTAAATATGCAAAAGAGATAGATATAGTAGATATGTAATTAAATAGGAAGCGTAAGTACTTAACTGTAAAATCAAAAATTACATAGATACATGCAAGTATAGACGTAAATGGGTACAAATGCTAACAATCTGAATTACAAATCTATACCAAGGTCATATTCTACAGATATTCGCTATTACCTGTTGACAACTTACACACACACACAAATGGCGTCGTGCTTACTAGTTTAGTTAGAACGATATTGAACCATCTTCGAAACTTTTTGTTATATACTTTGTACTGTTTTAACTTAGATTATATTTAATTTAAAATACTTTATGAAGATTTATGTGAGTGAAGACTCAAAATGACCTATATCCGCGTTTAGCTGAAAATAAAATGCAAGCAAATCCACAAAAAACTAGATTTCATGATATCCTACATATAGTTATATAAAGCACGCATCTACCTACATACAAGCATATGGAACGTTTTGCAATTTTCAGAACCATGTAAATAGAAAGTTTTGCAAGATTAAAAAACGTGTAAATAGAATATTTTGAACATTTTAAGAACGTGTAAATAGGACAATTGGCATTTTTCAAAAACGCGTAAATAGTACATTTTACGCTTTTTAAATTCTCTTAATTAAATTTTTACCCAGCTATGTATCTTCATTTATAGTTCTTTTTTTGAGATCGCCCAATTTGATTCTAGCTAAAAATTGACAGGAGTCCTTTTGATTCTTCCCTACCGACATGCTTCATATCCTTCATACTTACCGATACATCTATCCTGGTCCACTCTGTTTGTGACACTTATTCCATACTTAAAGTTAGTTAGCTGTATTCATCTCTGGTCTGTGGTCAAAGCTGTCAAACTTTATTGTTTTTGTTTTTAACTGTAACTTCTATGCTGACTTCGGTACTGATGATAAGTATAATATTAGGATTTAAAATCAATTTTCTTACCATTAGTCACTCGTTACATCTCCCATACTCCCATTTAAATTGGAATGCAGACCCACTAACAATAAGTTGGCTTTTCACATTAACTTTCTTACTGCAATATTTCTCCTACTCGTATGATAATATTTAAAGCACAATATCCATGTTTGTACACAACTGTTTTGTGACTTTTACTTTTTAAGGTTTAAACAAATCATATATTAATCATCGAACAGTGATCCAAGCAAGGACTCACTTTTTTGCTCCAAATACAATGCTATAAAATGTAAAATGAAGGGGTTGTAAGGGCTGCGGCCAATTAACAACTAGATGAATAAATTATATATATATATACTCGTATGATAAAAGTTGAAGGCTAAATCAGAAAGTACTCAACTTATTTTGAATTATGAATTTATTGATGTCCGAAGAACATTTAACTTTAACTATATTATAGTACTCGACTAACACCCGAGCCTATAGTTATTATCAAACTTACTAACTAAGTTCGTCGTAAGTAATCGTCGTTTGAGTTATTTTAATAGTTTCCAACATTTTGGCCAGTAGCAATCATTTCCAGAAGTCTAGACTAATTCAAATTGCGTGTTTTCATTTTATTTTTCCATATTTTTCAGTTACTTTCTACCACAAAAATTATAAGTTGAGCTCGTCTTCGATTACGACCATTAACCAGGAGCTAATTAAACGAGATGAATTTTTTTTTCAGTGATCACAATTTCGTCGTAGTCGTAGAATATAAACTGCATTTTAAATGTGATCAAAGGTCACTTCATACTCTAAGCTTAAATATTTCTGTTGGAACTAGCTAGACAAAGTTTTTAATTTTAGCTTTTTTAACCAATTTTGTTTTGTCAGTTTTAGTTTATGTTGAATTTTAAATGCAGTACGCTGCTTTTGCAGATTACATTTTCGGTTCGTTCAAACAAACTTAAGCTTATTTACAAAATATAAATTGTGTACCTTTCAGAGCCAAGATTTTGTCTTACTTCTTACAGCATGTGTCATCAGTCAGTCAATAGTTAATAGAATGTGACCAGAAAATCTGTACAGAGATTCAGTTTTTTTATGAAGATAAGATAAATTACTTCGGAGAGTCATCACTGTTTGCTAAGGATTATATAATATAACAATATCATTTGTTTTTCTGTGCTTTACAGTTTTATGTGAGTATCCCATAGCAGTACAGATAATAAGGCTTAAATTCTTAGTGAAGAATAATAATTACATTTTGTTCCCATGTATTAAGATATATAATTGAAAATTGTACATGTATTACACAAGTGTCACCTAAGTAAAACAAAAAGTTAATTCATTTTTAAACTCTTGCAGCTAGTGGAGAACAGTGAGAAGGACGCTTATGAACCAAAAGAATTCTTGACTTTATTCCGAAAGTCTATATCATAACTGGTACCGGTGCAATAACCAAGGCTGTGTGATTCGATTATTTAACTCGTTAATAAATTATAAACTTTAATCAATTAACTACCCCTCATGGAACTTGCCACACTCAGCCGTACTCCTGCTATGTTTGTTCCAAGCACTCAAGATTGCTTTTACCGTCAACACAGTGAAAAAATTGTGAGGATGTTTATAGCCACGAAGTCATTAGAATTTGAGAGAAATAATAGAAGCCAGCACATGTTGTTAATATCGTCATAATCACATTGGACTTTGTGTATATAGAATTTAACTATAATTGCAAGTAATATACATCTTCAAAGTTCAATTTAAATTGTGACTAGTTTGCTAAGTAGTGATTGGTGCTTTACAATAAATTTAATTTTATATTTACTTACATAAAATTTCTTCAACTTAAAATCCCTTGAAAGTTCTTCTTCAAGATTTTTCTTTTAAAACTGATTATAAAATTTTTAATCGGGATCATGCCCGCCTTTGATGTTTCTTCAAGTTCCGTCTGTTCCGTGCAGCAGTGATACGTAATATTGAAATTGGTGCTACTAGAAAATTTATTATATAGGTATAGCTACTATAGATATATACACAGTTAATAATACTCGTCTGCTTTATCTAATTAACATAGTTTTACTGTCTTTGATTTTTGATTGAATTTAATATTAATTATATACATGTGGAAATCCGGCAACTTCTTCGTTCAAGTTGTACAAGGATATGAATTATAAATTTATTCCTAACATTTTGCTCATCAAGTAAATCCGCGACTACGATTACTCCTTCAAATCGTGTCTTATAAATTTACATTTACCCCGACATCACTTCAATCTTAGGAAGAAAAATCAACACACAGTAAATTCGTTGTCCAGAAAGTCTGATTTTCAAGAAGCAAGTCACCTACCATGTACATATGCTAGTCGTCGTCGTCTTCGTGTGTTTTGTGTAGTGCTCCTAATCAATTAAAAAAAGAAAAAAAAACGAAGCGATATATGTAACAAAATGCTACAACCATAACTATTTACTTATAAGTATCTATATCATTAATAGATACGTAAATAATTACATATCTGGAAAGTTTATCACAAGAGCTCAAGTCTTGTCAACATACCTAAATATCATTTGATTTTCTGCCAAGCCAAATATACATATGGAAGAAATCACATTTATACTTAACGTGTATGACTTATATAATAATCATAATAATATCCGTAATTGATTTGGGGGTATAAAATATAAAATATATTTTCTCCTCAACCAACCAAACAAGTCGCCCTATGTTTGTCAACGTCAGCTAGAGCTTCAGTCCAGCAGCAAAAGCTTCTCATACATCTGTCTGTCCCGTGTCATCATCATCGCATCGGTCAGTTTAACGTCCAACTTACTCATTACGATTAAAGTTTTGATAATCACGGTCATTCATTCAACTGCTGATGAAGAAAGCTCTCTCTCTGCACACGTCAGACCATCCGAATCGAATCGAATCAGAAAACTGAAGACGACATAATTATCAGGAACTCTTCAAGATGTTTTAACACATCTCTATAAAACTCACAGCTCAAACATTATTCTCACATCAGAAGTCATAGATTGCCAACGCCAAGTTGATCCAAAAGTTGTTATCAGCAGCGCAGTACTTACATTAAAGTGTGTAAAGAAATAAATACAAAAGTACATTAAAATACAATTTTGTCTCCGTCTCCAGAATCCAGCTTATTTAAATAATCATTTTCCAGATTTCGAAGTTGAAATTGATAGTAATTCGACGACATCTTTAAATATTGTTTTTAAATATCACTCTAAATCCATGCATTTTCAAAATATCTATTTAAAGTGTGACCAACACAGTCTGCTGGAATATCCGAGTCCAAATATGGGTTGCTGCTGTCCTAAGAAAAATTTGTAAATGTGGTAGTGAATACTACATATTTTTGATTGGATTTTCATCTGCACTACATCAAAGTTGAATTGACTTTTTAAAAAATAATTGAACAATAATTATTCATCGAACTTACTTATACAATTTCTCTCAAGTTTTTTTTTAAATATGTGTGTACCAGCTCATACAATCGGACTTTTATCGTCCAGCACTTCCAGAACCATTCACAACAATGGAACTTGTTTAATTAGACAGAATAATTCCCAAGTCTCTTCCAATTCTTCATTATCATCCAACAACTCATCCGACCTTGTTGCTCTTGTAATTGAATTTCAAGCTCAGCAATTAATGGCCGCATCTTATTCATCTAGAGTCTCCCTCTACTCTAACTCACCTCTTCTTGAGAACCAGTTGAGGTGATCAAAATTCCAGAATACTTCGGTCAATTTATAAACGAATAATTATCTGCAAATCAACAAATCACAACGCAAGATTAATTCATCTACTTGAATCAATACTTAATTAAACATAATTAGTATAATACATATAGTATAGAACACGTACCTACCTACCTAGTAACATTTTTAATTAATAATTACTTGCACACTTTACTTTATCATTTATTAACAAACAAACTTCAAACAAAGAAGAAAACTGAAATTAAGCAACAAACCGAACATAGAAAACATAAGGAAAATCACTGTATTGATGTTGATATAAAAAACTGTTTAAGTAGACAGACTTTAATTCTACTTCAGTAACGCTATAAATCCAAGTATCACGTTTCCCCATTCTCAAGAAACAAAAGCCTGCTTAATTGCACGAATCAAAATAACAAAAACCTATACTGTCAACTGCTTGAAAGAAGAAAATAATCAAGAAGGATTTACAACTTTAATGACATTACTGAAATTTTAATGAGATAAATATCGGGCACGTAAAAACGGACTACTACGAATTTATGAAAACCTGAAAACGAAAACTGCCAACTCAAAATACTTTTAAGAAAACAGTTCAGAAACCAAAGTTTTAGGAGAAGCTTGCGCTAGGTACTACATACAAAAATTATTAGGATCAGCTGGGATACCAATTCAAGATGGCACTAGATTTTTTTGCAGGATGTGTTGGAGGTAAAATTTAAAAATCTTTTCTTACTTTGCTTTTATATTATATTCTTCTCATTTTATTAATTTCGTTTAAGTAAGGCAGGTTCATGTTTTAAGGGTACCATAATTTGTGATGAACAGTTCTTATGTTAGTTTGGAAACTTATAAAAGTTTCCCTCTACTTTTACATCATAATACATTTTTTAAGAGAATATCTGTATAGAATGTGGGACTATGAATTATTTTTAGGCAGCGTATAGCATCCTCTGTCATCAACTTTGTTTACTTTTCAAACTATTCAAACACATGCCTACTTGTTTTGTATTTAAAATCATTTTTAGTTCTTTATGATTTCCTAAGTAAACTGTGTTCTGCAGTCTGAGGTTGAATTCATCGATTCTTTTGCTGAGATTAAGGTTAATTTTTTGTCAATATTACACCAGCGAGGATCGCATCACACCACCCTCTACCCCAACACGTGCCCACAATGTAATTAGGATTATGATGTAGCTACTGTAAAGCTCTTGTACCAGCACCAGCTGCACCGGTCATCTACTAATTGACTAACTATAGTGCCTATTTATAATTTTGTATTTTTCCCCTTTTATTAAGATGATACTTCAAACTTAAATAGGATTTAGGATTTAGGTGATTTAACGGCTCAAGGATTGTTTTTTGTCGAGTGTTTACTTAGCTGCTTCTATATTGAAGCAATATTTGACAGTATATTAATAGCTACATAGTTGACGAGGGCAAAGTTATTAAAGATCAAGTAATAGACGTAAAAGTCAGCCTCATTTTTAACCCTTCATTGGAAATTTTGAAACTATCAGTCGTCTATCTTCAAATAAATTCGACCCAAGACTCAAACCTATATCACTACTGAAGTAGTAAAATTGTCCATCTCCAATTCTCACTAATGGTAAAATCGTAAAATTGCTACTTTCGTGCTTGCTTTTAGTGAGAATTGAAGATCGTCACTTCATTAACGATTTAGGCTATAGGCTTTACGGCTGTAGGCTGTAGTAATAAATCTAAACTTTAAAAATCGATCGTAGTAAAACGAAAACAAAGTCTTAATAAAATCTTATTGATTATTTCAGGTGCTGCTGCTGTAGTCGTTGCCCATCCGTTGGATACGGTGAAAGTAAGTACCTACTTTAACGTCAAAATCTTTCATTTCACGTTTTTTGTTGATTTTCCCTTGCGTATTTTCTTGTCCTTTCGATTTCGATAGAATAATAGACAAAAGTAAACTGTAAATAAAATAGATGGACATAGCATAGGATAGTATATATTATAGGCAGATAATAGATTTCTTCGACACCAACGACTTCTACTGTTCTGCTACAATTGTAAATATCACTAGAATAAAAAAATAGGAGGATTTACCATGCGGAAATTCAACAAACTTTCAACAATCATTAATGCGGATGTGTACCTAGGGATGATTTACAATTCCACCAACTTTGTTCTGAGTTCCATTTCAATCGCCTATTCAACGTATGGTCACTAGATACGGCTCATATTGATTTATTTGAAATCCCAGTAGTTGGTATATAGTTAGACCGAAATCGAAAGACACCGGGATCGAAATAGAATAAAAATGAACTGGGAAAAAACTTGTTTCCAAAGTATTCAGTTTGTTTAGTGTATTTTTTTGTACGAAAAGACCATTCAGGAATCATGAATTCTTGGTGAGGATATTGTAAGGAAAAAAGAAAATGTAGAAATACTGTAGAAATAGAAGAAGAGTTTCAATTAGATTTGAGCTTTCACAAATTGATCGATTCTTTCAAGGCAATAATGAAGGCAAAGGGGTGAAAGAAAAAGTCTTTGGTACTGGTGTAGTTCTGTTTAGTTTAGTTGTTTAGTATGCATAGCAGCCGAATCGAGTTCTTCTTCCCTTTTTTTCAGAAAGGTCCAAGAACTGAACTTTTTATTCCATTTGATTAACTTTAACTTTTAATCTGTAGTCTGTAGGACAGTCGACAGTTTCAGTATTTTAAAACAAGGAACACGATGAATGCTTTTAATTCTGTTATTTTTTGCCTTCGGGAATCAAGTGGGTGCTGCACAGTAATTAGATTTAGGGAGAAAGTTTGACAGTTTACAGAGTTGGGGCACAGAGAACTGTACACTGCAGCGTATTTAAAGTTGTTAAAAGTGATGCTACGAGACATGACTTTGTAATTGTAAGGAACTGCTTTACTTAGGCCATTGGCAAAATGTTTACAAGGAAAATGAACAACAGCGCCTATATGCCTATACTGGAACTGGATGTTTTGTTTATTGGAAAAAATACAGTTTTTGTACCTTCTAAAATTCCACATGCCAATGCTTGAATGCTACCCGTCCAATTATATTTGATAGGAATATTGTAAGCGAAGAATCAAATACATACATCCAATTTAAGCTAGAAATAAAAAATGAGCTACATCAAATAAACTATGCGAGATAGATCCGTAAAATTTTAAATTACGAGTTTTGGAAAAGTGCAAAATATTCATATTGCGTGAAAGTTCGAAAATGTTCTATTGAAATGTTTTTGAAAAGTGCAAAATGTTTTATTCACATGTTTTTGAAAAGTGCAAAATGTTTTATTTACATGTTTTGAAAAGTGCAAAATGTTGTATTCACATGTTTTTGGAAAGTGCAAAATGTTTTATTTACATGTTCTGAAAAGCTGCAAAATAATCTACTTATTAGCTTTTAGGAACATGATATTTTTTTTAGATATCAGGTTTTAGTTTTAGCTAAAAAAGGATATAGGTAGGTGACTTTAAGTCTTCACTGACAGTTCTATGTGCTTCCAATTCCAATTAAACAGTAATTATTACTAAATTTAATGTTTGTTTTTTTAAAATTTAGGTTCGAATTCAGACCCAATGCCCGGTCAACCCCAAATACCGTGGAACATACCATTGCTTGAGCACAATAATCAAGCAAGAATCGGTAAGTTATAGAACATAGATTAATATCAATATCATTAATATTCAAAATATCAAAGTTTCAAGAATAGAATACACGTACGTTTAAAAATGTCTAAATGTATGCAAAGTGTGAAACTAAAATATATCGTGGATATTCTTAATGACAGATTGCTGGACTATACAAAGGAATCGCATCCCCCTTATACGGGGTAGCGGGGATTAATGCCCTCATCTTTGGTGTCTATGGATGTCTCAAGCCTATGGTGATGGGACACCCGGGGAATGACTCATTATGGGCTCATTTTGCTGCTGGAGCGACTGCTGGAGCCGTTCAGTCTGTTATTGCGTCCCCCATGGAGTTAATCAAGACTCGGATGCAGCTGGATGAGTCTGCTAAGGGTAAAGGACCGAAAGCGTGGGATGTTATGAAGAGCGTGTACCTCAAAGAAGGCGGATTGAGACGAGGAATCTTCAAGGGATGGTGTGTCACCTTATCTCGGGAAATCCCGGGCTTAGGAGCTTACTTTGCGACGTACGAAGCTCTCACTTCAGGTACGTCAATGGAATAAAATTTGGATTAAAAGGGAGTGAATGGATACCGCGAGTGAAGAATCAACTGAAGTAGCTCATATCTAATGTCAGCTTTAATTAGAACGAGCTACTTATGTCAAAAAGCTCTAAATTAGAGGGATGCTAAAATGTTAAATAGATTTTTAAAAGTTCAAAATAATCTATTTGCATGTTTTGAAAAAGTGTATAATATTCTATTTACATACTTTGAAAAGGGCAAATTGTTCCATTTACGTGTTTTTTGAAAAGTGCAAAATATTCTTTTTGTGTGTTTTCTAAAATGCGCAAAATGTACTATTTATTTCCTTTTAAATTTGAAAATATTCTTTCTACTTGCTTTTGAAAATTGCAAAATGTTTTAAATAACACGCATTCCTAATTATATGTTAATCGTTTTGTAGATGATGTATTTTGCTGTTAGCTGAAAACTGATTTGGGTCATTTTGATTCTTCAGACAATGGATCTTACATAATTATACGACGTTATCGCTTTATGGTTTTTCGTTTTTTACGTGTCGAAACTATTAACTCCTTTAGCCCTGCGATAAGTTTTAAAAATATGTATCAGCGATAGATTATATATGTCATGGCATTTTTGTCTAAAAAATACGCTTTAGTTTTGATTTAACTTTACAGTTTTGAAGACTGTACTTATATGTGTGTAATATACACTCTGGCTGAGTTATTTATCAGTACTTGATTTTTATCTCGTTAATATATTTTTTATTATTATGTTCATATATATAGGTGCTGGAGAGATATCGACCCCTGAGATGATGATGGCTGGCGGCACGGCGGGGATTGCGTCCTGGGTCTCATGCTTCCCAATGGATGTCATCAAAACGCGTATCCAGTCCGACACTGTGGGGAAATACAATGGAGCTATCGATTGTTTCCGAAAGACGGTCGCTGGTGAAGGTTATCGGGCCCTTTTCCGTGGTTTGAATTCCACACTGATCCGTGCTTTCCCTGCAAATGCAGCCACTTTCACTGTCGTCACTTGGATCATGAGGTGGGAATTCCATGGTCATCTGAATGCTAATGCGCTATGCCTAGGACATATACATACGGACATAATAAAATATTATAATAAAATTTTGCACGCTCTATTTCTCGGTTGTCATTGCTTTGTCATTAAGTATTAAATTCTGCAATACTAAAAGGGAACTTAATCTTACATTTTTACAATTTTCATTTTACAGGTTGGAAAATCAAGAAGAAGAAGTTGTGAAAATAAATAATTTGGAGACTATGCTTGAGCAGTGGGAGGGAGGTCGACTTCTTGTGCAAGAAACTATTGCCCAGTCACTTCAACTTAGAATCCCACAATATAATTCATTCCTTCCTGTGGCCGGGTCCGGGTTCGGATCCGAATCCGGGTCCTTAAGTCTTTTGGATGCCTACAATCAATTTTGCCAAGACCACATTTCCCGAAACGTGAAAAATCCAGCTGTTGAAATTAATGATGCACGGGAAATTCCTTCACGAGTCAGTAATCCAGCACCAGTACCAGTCCCAACACCAGCACCAACAGCACGTTCCTCCTTCCTCCTCACGAGAGGCATCGGCGTTCGAGCTGAACTTGAAAATAATAATGCACCTATCATCATTACCCCTGCCACACCTGTTGTTGCCCTATCTTCGAATTCGAATACTGTTGCAACTGTTGGAAGTCTAGAGGTAGAAAAGGAGGATGCTTCAATTTCAAGTTCACCCATCCGTGGAAATTTAAATTCCAATGCAAATTCCAATAATATGAACAACATGAATAATTCTCACGAGACCGGCTCATTTCCTCCGGATTTGGGTGTTTTAGCTGAAATACTTGACTTACCTTTGATTGTTCTACAAAATTCCTTGGACGGCCAGCCCCTCACTCTCTTTAATATCATTCTCACTTGGCTCAAGCAAGGAACTCGGCTGAGCCTCTGTAAATGCTTGGATGCCCTGGATCACTGTGTGTGCTATAATCGCTAGTCTCCACGATTTATATTACCTACCTACTTAATCAGATATTTTAAAAATATTTCAATATTTTAGTTAACAATTTTCCTTTTACTTTTATGGTATGTACCTTTTTTTGGTCCTTGCTTTACTTGTAAATACAAAATGGTAAAACATGGATGGAATATAATTATTGAGATTACTAAAATTAATAATATTAAATTTTTAAAAATTAAATTTTGTTGGCTTCGATTTAATATCATTTTTATCGGTATTGTTTTTTTTGGTCTTCCAATTTTATTTAATGTCATTATTCATTATAGTCTGGTTTTCTAGAATTATTATTGTGAAAATAATGTGATGATTTATTTAATATTTATGATTACTATTACGTGTATACATATAATAGCAAACAATGAATGACACTGTGATTGAAATTTTTACAAATTTTAAAATTTGATAATATTATAGTTTAAGTTGTTTAAGCAAAAAATAGTGAGAATCTGTAGCGGGTGTATACTTATATATATATATATATATAGGCAGAACATTTAGACTACCGAAATTTGGAATTTGGACTGACAGATAAATCATCCTTGTTTTGCATGCGTGCTCCATTTCTATACCTACATTTTTATTAAGAGATTAGTTTGGAAAAATCAATGTATGTAAAGTGATACTTAATTAGAATAGTTACTTTTACATTCAAATTAATGTGACATAATATATTATGTAAAAATCTATGTTAAGATAAATATGGAATAAAGGTGCAAAGTATTTATTAATAAAATAGTGTAGCCTAATACTGTACGTATATACATAAGTACATATGTACCTACCTATTTACAGAACATGACAGATGCTGATTACGAAATTTGTAAATAATTTTGATTTCGAAATCCTGTCCTATAAATATTAACATTTGCTCAGCATTTTACAACCACGTGACGACCTTTTCCCCATAATAATAATTATTACATTAATTATTATTATTTAGTTAAATTCAAATTAAAGTAAAAAAGGATTTAATGAAAGGCTATATAGTTCAGCGTAGCATTAGCAGAAGTTAAAGGTTAATGTACACGTACATTTTTTTGAATGGATATAAGTAGGAATAGGAATGGTAGACTGTAGACCTTTGCTTTGTATAAGTACCTACATGAAGTTTAAAAGGCATTTAATTGCAGACAGAAATTGTATACTTAATAATATACCATTAGCAACTTTACTTAAAATATAGAAAAATTGACAGAACATTAAAACCACACAAGTAGGCAGCCAGAAACTTACTTAATGTTTGTATGAGATCATAATATGGCTTGTGCAGCACTGTATAGCTATGTCAATTAAAACAAAATGTGTAGTTTACGTAAGAAAGTAGGTTTAGGTTTAGTAGAGGGTCAAGTGTGATAACTTTTTGTCAGCCGAAATTTTACAGCGTCCAGCTGCATGCAAACTCAAATCAAAATAAATGAACTAAAATCCCTACTGTCAATAAATATGGCAAGTCCCAAACGATATAAAAAATACACCTTATAACTATAACAAGAAAGTTTATGGCTACTTAATTTTATAAGTTAAGTAAAATCGAGGCAAGTTTTTAAGGGATCATCCATAAAGGATGTCAAGGGTAGGTTCTGCTCAGATAATCATGATTTTGTATGTTAAATATCCAGAAATTTGAATATTTCGATGGTTTATTGACGACCCCTAATAAAGTATGCAGAACTCGCATGGACCGGAGCTATGAATTAAAATTGGAACGTGAAACTATATCTTATACGAAATATAAAATTATGATTACGCGGCGACTATCAGTGTCCAGTGTAGAAAAACAACTTTACAGTAGACAGTAAGTACCGTCACAGATTGCAGATTAATTAATTTAAATCCAAAAACTGAGCTACTCAAATAGCTTTTATTTTATTCTTAAATAGATTTTATTTCCCTGCTAGATTCTACTTTCTATATACGGTAATTCAACGGTCGTGCAAATTAGTAAAAAAACTATTTTTAATGGTCAAATCGAATATGGATTAATGGACTGAATTTTTTCCACTTTAATTGTTATCAGTCTACTTTAAATTAAACTAACTTAATGCTCTTTTTCTATTGCGTATCTGATGGAGTACAGTTTTTACTTTCGTAAAAACGAAAGTAAGTACGTCATGAATTGTAGTTAAAAAAATTGGAAACCTAAGTAGACGATTTTTAAAACAACGACATGATATAAAAAGACATTATTAAAAACTAAAAGACAAGTAAAGTCTTATTATATCGAAAGCGTGCAAATAGAGCCTATTTTACTTTTCAGAAACATGTAATTAGAATGTTTTGCACTTTTCGAAAACACTGTAAAAAACATTTTGTACGTTACAAAAACAAGAAAATTGTACATTTTGCACTTTTTAAAAACATCCAAATAAAGCATTTTGCAGTTTTCGAAAACAAGAAAATCGAACATTTTACATGTTTTAAAAACATGACAAAATAGAACATTTTGCACCTTGAGAAAATATATGTAAAAACATTAATACTCGTCTTTTTCAAAAGCATTAAATTAAAAATAAATGGAATATTTTTGACTGAAGTAGACCAACTCGGTGCTTCATATTTTATTTAACAATTTGCCTATGTCCCAATTTACAACAGAATACTCCTATAAAACTTTTATCTACCTATATTAATTAATTGCTTAATCTATAAAACTCATGAAACTTCGTTGGTAATCCTATGGCCAGCGGCGGCACTTTTGTCTTTTGTGGAATAAATTGTAATATGACATTGCACCACGATTACGATTACGATTACGACTACGGTAGATTGATCGCCCTAGTTCTTTGTAGACAGTAAATCAGTTAATAGCAGAATAATATAATTACGTATGGGTTATACAATATAGTGATATTTAAAAGTTCGAGTCTAGAGTGTAATGAGAAGTGCAAGTCCATAAAAGTATATTGACTCTAAACTTAAACTTGATTTACTTCTTTACCTAATTTACTTTGCCAATAAGACGGCGAGGTAAGAAATTCTATAGGTAATTAGTGCAATCCTGTAATCTACAGTCATCACTCATCCCTATGCCTATCTGTAATCTGTAGTAAGAATATCAGTAAGAAGCAATGCAGTGGCAATGATATTGCTGAGTAATCTAGCGTCGATTTCAATTTCAATTCCAATTTCAATTTCGCTCAGGAATCTAGATCTGCCCAGTAAAAAGTATTTACATACCTACTTACCTCTGGCTGTGCCCCTTCTTTTAATGTTGTCAGCAAGACTTGCAAGACGGCCAAAAAAACAACTTTATTGTATATTTTACAGCAACTTACGCTGACTTTGCAATTTCATTCTTTATTAATTTGTCGGCTGTGAAGAGGCAAAATGACCCATTTCCATTTTAAATAAAACCAAAATGAGCTATGTACAAAACAAACATTTGATGATTTCCAAAGATAACGTCATGGATAGGGTCAATGTGCTAACTAGGCTCAGGCCCATCCATGTTAAATTACGCACTGGTTAATTTTTTAATGACTTCATTTGCGGACCATCCCTAAAGCAAGTAAATAAAACATTTTGCACTAGTCAAAAATTTGTAAATTGAACAATTTGCACTTGTCAAAAATATGTATGTATTGTAAATTGTATGTAAATAGAACATTTTGGACTTGTCGAAAATATGTGAATTGAACACTCTGCGGTTTTTAAAGCCGTATTAGTGGAATATATTGTACTTTTCAAAAACATGTAATTAGAATATTCTGCACATTTTAAAAACATGAAATTAGAACGTTCTGCACTTTTCAAAAACATGTAATTAGAACGTTCTGCAATTTTTAAAAACATGTAATTAGAACGTTCTACACTATTAAAAAACATGTAGGTACCTTAATAGAAAATTTTGCACATTTTAAAAATATTTAATTAGAACATTTCACACATTTTAAAAACACGTAATTAAAACGTTTTGCACTTTTCAATAAGCATGCAAATAAAACACTTTGCATTTTGCAAAAACTCTTAATTAACAATTTGCGTAACAATCTAGTTTAGCATTTTTCTACGACAAAGTTAATTTTAATTGTAGCCTAAATTGGAAATAACAAATAACCCATTTTGCTTCTTCACCCACGGTATTATTATGTACATTTCGTTTTTCCTAAGTTTGCTACTTTGATGAAATTTGCTTTCATTAGTATTCTTTTGTCGTTGTCGTATTGTAGTCTACACCTTTAATTTAAACTGCATACAGCATTTCACTCATAGTTACTCACAACGCAATCAGAATTAGACCAGGTACCTTCGTACTTCTTAGCTAATTGTTTAATTGTTATTGTTATTCTTATTTCGCTCCATTTAACCACCATGCTATGACGTGACCATAAAAATGCCAGAAGCCATAGCAACTAGACGCGGACGAGTGAACAGTATTAAATGGAAAGTCAAAAGCAATTAAGTTTGTAAAGGTTTTCTTGGTACTGGTACAACAAAATGAGCGAGAACAGTATGAGGAATGTATAGATTTAAATTAACCCAGAAATTTCATTTATTCAAATTTACCCTTAAAGATCGTCCATAAATGATGTCATAGAAATATTCCCAGTTGTATGATTTGTCATAAGCTTATCCAGTACGTAAATAGCTATCATTAACATGGGATGTCACCAATATTCTAACAGGCCCATTGGCTCTACCTTTAACATCATTTATGGACGATCCGTTATGTAATTTTTGAGTAAAATCTCCGTATCATCTCCGTTTCCATGTATCCCGCCAATCCCGCATTCTACTGTATCTAATTCGATTTGCGAAACAAACAAAACACAGATCCTATTTTAAGATGGTCGTTACAAGGAATCATTCATAAATAGTGTCATGTGTAGGGTCAATGGGCCTGCCTCAATGTTAATGACATCCAATATGAGAGATATTCATTTTTTGAGCAATTGTTAAGCTGATGGCAGGGGGGTCCTGAAAATGATATTTCAATTATTTCAATTACATCATTTATGGACGACCCCTAATTTGTATTACGTATACTACTTATTTTCCTTTTTAAATAGGCTCAGATGTATAGGACAGTAGTAAAAAAAACTAAGATTGTCCAGCCACTGCACCTGTTCTTTCCATCCCGATTCTCAACGCCATTAGGAAAACTATTTAAATCGTAAGAAGAACAACCCCTTTGAGTTTGATTTTGATTCAATTTACATGATTAAACAAGTTCCCCCTTTTCCTTTTGTAGGCTTTAACACATCATTACATCGTCCTAAGACTATTCTTGACTTTTGATTTTATTTTAATTCGTGAGTGAAGAATCAAAATGGCCCATATACAATTTTGGATTTAAAATGTCTTATACGACCACAAAAATATTACATGAGATTAATGTGCAAAATGTTAATAACTAGTTTTTGAAAAGTGTAAAACGTTCTATTTACGTATTTTTGAAAAGTGTAAAAACGTTTTATTTACGTGTTTTTGAAAAGTGCAAAATGTTTTATTTGCATGTTTTTGAAAAATTCAAAATCTTCTATTTACATTATTTTGAAAAGTCCAAAATTTTTCATTTGTACGACTTTGGAAAGTCCAAAATCTTCTATTTACATGATTTTGAAAATTCCAAAATATATTGTTTACATGTTTTTGAAAAATGTAAAACGTTCCATCTACATAGGTTCTTTCAAGATAATGATATTTGAATATTTTGAATGTTAGTGTAGATAGTGCATTTTGTTCTTGGCTAAACGTGAAAATGGATAATTTTGATGCTTTACACACGATTTATTTCAGATACAGCGGGAAAAAGTAGTTTTATATACGCGTCTCTATTAAACTGGCAACTGGCTGTGGCTATGGACATGGACATACAATATACGAATATACTTGAATACTTGAATTGAACGACGGTATTATACATTAGCCTACTGGATATATCATATATGTATCTAGTATCTAGCATATTTGCTATGCTATGCTTGTACAAAAAGGCAAAAGGGAACCACACAACACGCAGAATAGGTGAACCTGTCCTGACATTTTTGTTTTACATACCAGTCCTATAAACTACAAACCAGCTACTTAATCCTAAATAAAAGCTTTGGTCTCTGTTGTTTATATGTTCTGTGTTACGTAAGTACCACAGTGTACTGTACAGCAGTATATTAGTAGTCTCACGTATATCCACTCATTGGACTTAAAGTAAAGTAAACATTAAAAGCAGACACAGATTTAAGATGAGGCACGTTTAACATGTGAACATCTGAACGTCAACATGAAGAAGCATTATTACAAGTTTATAACTTCGTTTCCATGAGCATTTGTAGGTACATCTATAGCAATATTGAGGGGCGGTACATATAATGCGTTACTCAAATTATCACTCTTTTAAGACGCAGCCACCCCCATGTCATCACTTTAAGATTACGTACTATTTTTAAACCTGAATGGCGACCATAACAGTAACATGGCATGTCATCAGTTCAAGATTACGTACCCACATGCTTTTGAAAAGTGCAAAATATTCCATTTACGTGTTTTTGAAAAGTCCAAAATGTTCTATTTACATGTTTTTAAAAAGCGTAAAAGATTCCGCTTACATTTTTTTGAAAAGTGCAAAATGTTCTATTTACTTGTTTTTTGAAAAGTGTAAAATGTTCTATTTACTTGTTTTTTTAAATTGCAAAATTTTCTATATGCATGTTTTTTGAAAAGTGTAAATACTATATTTACGTTTTTCTAAAAGTGTAAATTGTTCTATATTCAGGTTTTTTCAAGACTGCAAAATATTCCATTTACATGTTTTTTAAAAGTGCAAAATATTCTATTTACATGTTTTTGAAAAGCACAAAATGTTCCATTTACACCTTGTTGAAAAGGGCAAAATATTCTATTTAACTATCTTCAAGCCTAAAAGGCTACCTTTAACATGGCATGTCATCAATTCCATAATTCCAAACTAGAACCATGACATCATTTATGGAACACACCATGCAGTCTCATCCACTGTTATTGTTTTTCAGCTGTTTAGCTCCCATCCCCCGTCAGATCAGTTGTATAATTACAGGGATTCTCTTGCAACTGAAAATCTGGACTCAACTTACTTGTTACTATTGGGATAGGTGGGTTCACCTCCAGCCTTCATGATGATTGTACATTGTATATACTAATGCAGCCCAAGAGCAACAACAGAATTTAAAACATTTTAAATTCAAATTTTGAAGCAGACCCTAATTCCTATAATGGCTATGGTATCGGTTAATAGGTTCAGAACTCGCCAGTGAAGAAATAAAATGACCCATTTCCAAGTATACAGCTAGAATTAAAAGGATCAAGTTCATAATAAAGCACTAAATGGGATAAATATGTGAAATGTTATAAATACATTTTTTTAAAGTGTAAAAAAATGTATTTACATAAATTTGGAAACTGCAAATTATTCTTTTTGTATGGTTTTGAATAGCGTGAATATTTCTATTTACATGGTTTTAAAAATTGCAAAATATTTAATTTGCACGCTTTTGAAAAATGTGAAATGTTCTATTTACATATTTTTGAAAACTGCATATCGTTCTATTTGCCTATTTTAAAAAAGTATAAATTTTTCCATTTACAAGTTTTTAAAAATTGTAAAATATTCGATTTACACGCTTTTTAAAAAGTGGAAAATGTTCTTTTTACATATTTTAGAAACTGCAAATTGTTCTATTTGCCTGTTTTTCAAAAGTGTAAATTTTTCCATTTACATAGATTTCAAAAATTAGAAAATATTCGATTTACATGTTTTTGAAAGTGTAAAATGTTCTACTTACACACATTTAAGGTCATTTATTATTTCAAATTTGGTTAAAAAATAGTGAACTTGGGTTCTAGCTAAAAATGGATATGGCTCATTTTGCTTCCACACAGACGATATAAATATGTTGACGGGCTGTTGGACCGTGCGCACCTACGTACTTACACCTGTAATCAAGATCGATCTTTCTTGAAGAGAGTCGTGCAGGACAATAGGATCTCTCATAAAATTCAAATTCAAAAGGAAACTATCTAAACGGGGCTCAGATGATGCATCTCCATGGATGCAGTTCTACCTGGAATTGTTGCCCCATTGCAATGTAAATGGATAGGAAATCAGGAGAGAGCCAAGAACACGACCAGCTAAAAGGAAACCACAAACAAACCTCGATCTCTACAAAAAATCTCACCACGAGTGCACGAGACTGAGTGAGTGAGTGAGTGCTTTATATAATAATCTCTGCATCTACCTTAACTTCCCCTAAAAGGATGCCCAAGGCTCTCATTTTTTCAGACTGGATTTTCTCCAACTCCATCTCAATCAACAGCCAACAATACAGCCCACTCAGTACATATCATTATAGTGAATAGGGAATAGTGTAATGGTGAGTGTATCTACTTTATTATATCATTTTCAGTGCAGGGGTAGGAGAATAGTAAGAACAAGAAGATGGAATGTGAAGACGTCAGTTCAGTATCAGTCGTCAGACATGAAAAATGAAGTGAAATGAATGCATAGCTACTAATATACATATCTTGAGTTCAGAAGCATTAAAACAGCCCATCTCCAATTTTTAGATAAATACAAAATACACTACATACAAAAAATAAATACCATTTAACTCTGATAGCATGTACCTACATAAGTATAAAAGTTTGCACTTTTCCAAAACTTGTGAATATATTAATTTGCACTTATGAAAAAACATGTAAATCGAACATTTTGCAGTTTTAACAAATTTTTAAAAAGAATGTTTTGACTTTTCAAAAACATGCAAAATAAAGTTTTTGCACTTTTCAAAAACATGTAAAATTGGAATATTTTGCACACGGTAAAAACATGTAAATAGAAAATTCTGTGCTTTTCAAAAAAATTGCACATACTTGCACTAATTGCACTTTCTTAAGAAACAATTCAAATATAGAACATTTCGCCATTCAAAAAGATTATTTTGGAATTTTCAAAACCATGATAATTGAGGATATTAACCTTTTTTTAAAACTTGTAAAAACAGCATTTTGCGTTTTTCAAAAACATGTAAAAATCGTATTTTGAACTTTTCAAAAATTTGCGAATAAAACATTTTGCGCTTTTTAAGATCATGTTAAAATATATTTTGCACTTTTCAAAACTACGCAAATAAATGTTTTTACATTTTTCAAAAATACGTAAATAAAACATTTTGCACTTTTCAAGAACTCATAATAAATATTTTATACAGCTCTCCCATTTACAATATTTTTTATATAGCTCATTTTAATTTTAATGCAAGCTTATTAAATTGTAAATGTCTCATTTTGATTCTTCACTCACGGTATCTAATGTTCGTACGTACAGACTGCCTACTTACCTGCACGACACATGTAAAACCTTACACCAAAACCGAGTCTATTACTCTACATGTTTGTACAACGGCCTGGTAATACTATATCAATTATATGTAAATCATACTGTGAATGGGGATTCTTTAATTCTCCGACGTACATATACATATCTGTATACGTTATTTAAACCTGTATTTAAATTCCCCATGCCCACAATCCACAATCCACGTTCACAGTATAAGTGCTGGGGCTACGTACAGATAAAATAATTATTTCTCCCACTTTAATTTCTTTAGTACCGATATCCCTATAGCGTGCAAAATTCAGTATCTGAGAAGTACTGTGAATGCAATGGCTAAGTACTATTTAACAACTCCGATTTGTAATTTTCACAAAATTCATATAGTCAGATATGTTCTTTTGACACTGGATTAAAACATTATATGGCGGACCAGACCAATATGCACAAAGGCCAAGAAGAAGTTCATATCATATCAAATCACATCATAAGAAAACCACAATAAAAAATAAGGAAAGAAAAACCTGAAAAAAGAGCCATACAAGAAAAATCTGTGAACCACGATTCTCACACAGACACACACAAAAGGACCGAATGATCCTTAACCAAACCAAAACCGAACCATTTTGTTCTTTGTGCTAACATAACAATATTATAGTAATAACCCATTCGACTGGCACTCGTACTGGCACAGGCCCTGGCAATAATACAGACAACAGATATGACTGCCTTTTGACTTGACTATAGACTAACAGAATTATTATTGTATTATAAATCTGTATTAACCCATTATGTAATATCTTGACTAGTTGACTTATAGCTGTACCATTAACATTGCATGATGGCTATGACTTTACTGTTGATCTTGCGGGCTATGTTCTGTGGAGTATTATATAACCGTTGTACAACTGTAGACAATTATTCATAGGTATTATTTTTTATTGTGTATTGTTTTGACTGTATATGCTGCTATTGCCTGCTATATGCTTCTGGCCCGGCAGTGATTCTGGCCGCTAGCAGAAGGAGGGGGAATATTTTTTGCTCCCTCAAAAACTCTCCAAGAACTCAAAAAAGATCCAAGATCCACACGAAGAAGACTTCTGTTCTGAATATAAAACAATCAGGTATGAAGAAAACAAAAGGAAACGAAAATGTCTTGTTTTTACAAATGTCTATGGGGCTATGGGGTCCCTGGTCTTTTATTGGCTTTGGCTTTGGTATGAGCCTACAACTTGGACCTTAACTGCACGCACGTACATCTACAATATTACAATATTATCGTCTGTGAAGAACCAAAATGACCCATATCCAATTTAGGTTAGAATCAAAATAAGGTATGTCATAAAACAAAATGAAAAATATATGCGTAAAAAAATGTTAATTATAGGAGTTTTTGAAAAGTGTAAAATGTCCTATTTCCATGTTTTTAAAAAGTGTAAAATGTTCTAATTCCATTTCTTTTAAAAGCGTAAAATATTACGTTTACATGTATTTAAAAAGGTGCAAAATTTTCTAATTTCATGTTTTTGAGAAGGAGCAAAATATTCTATTTCTATGATTTTAGAAAAGCGTAAAATATTTCGTTTACATGTTTTTGAAAAGTCCAAAATGTTCTATTTACATGTTTTTAAAAAGCGTAAAAGATTCCGTTTACATTTTATTGAAACGTGCAAAATGTTCTACTTATATACATGTTTTTAAGACATGTTTCAATATTTTGGTCCAGATAGGGGATATTGCTTTTAGCTACAAATGGATATGGGTCATTTTGGTTCTTCACAGACGATATGTAGGCAGTAGCTCTTTAAGCATATTTTTTTGTAGTTCATTAAGTCGATTTACCTAAGGTTTTAAAAATAATGTAGATAGGCTGTTTTGTACGTGTGGAATAATAGCCTAGTTTGGGGAGGTAATTAAGTTTGGAAGGCGACGACAAGGTATACTAGGTACTATATACAGTTTTATTATATTTACTCTCCCAAGTCTGTAACTTTTTCCTCAGGTTACGACGGTAACTCAAAGTAAAGTACCTACCTAAAGGTAAATAATTACATCTAAAATCCAAATCCAAGCAATCCATCTATACGTATTTATATCCAGGAGGGGGAAAGAAAGGAAAATCCAACAAAAGGAAAGCAACGTCTTCCAAGGAAAATCTTTTGAAATCAAAACCAACACCAAAGTCAAGACACGAGAGACAGTTGAGACAGAGACGATCGAGATCGAGGAGACTAAATTTGTAGACTGACTGTATTTTTTTATTGCAGGTGTAGAGAGCTTAAAGGTCTTAAAGCCTCCTACTCCTTCCAAGACTTCCAACCCAAGTCGTAGACGCCTTCGAAGAAAACCAAAAAGGAAACTTAAAAGAAAGAGGAATAATAATAAGACAGTGAGTAGACGACTAAGACGACTGACGATATGATTCCGATTTCAATTTCAATTCCCAGTCGACATCGACATTCTTAAATTCACCGTCTACCGTCTTACATATTTCTTGAGGTGTCTTGTTGTTGTTTTGTGTCTCCTGCTGCTTCCCTAAGCCTCCTTGCCGACGCTGTTTACAGATAATATGGTCCTTTTCCTTTATTGACGAACAGGACACCAGCAGCATCAGTAGACGAGAACGAGAGGATCGGAGACTGCATTCTTTGATCTGCATGGTGATGGCGATGGTTCTCTTCTTTCTTAATACATCTCCTCATCTGACTCATATTTATTGTGAGGTGTAGAGTGTAGGGTGAAGCGTAAGTTTAAGTAGTAGGCAAATTCTCAATTATTATAACTCTGGTGCTGGTCAGGTAGACCACATTCAACATTCCTTTCAGAAAAATATTCGTGTGAATGTGTTGTGGACTCTACTTACATTATTTTATCATCCATTTGATTTGATTGTGACTGTCTATCGATTGTTGTTGACTGACCAAGAGCTTAAAATTTAATTACACCCAACATACATCTCTCAAGACTTGTTCGGAATCGTAAAAGAAAGGACCCTACAACACAACTAAATCTTACATCAATATCGATCAACTTGCAACTTGTTGAATGTTGAAGTACCTCGTCGTAATACGCGTTATATTTTATTCTCGTGATTTGAACTTACTTTTTATACAACATACGACGTTGTTGACTGACAATGGGAGGTTAAAGTTAGAATGTTGAGTTGAGTGAAAACTGAAAATACTTAAGGCGTGGGATTCGTTATTTTTCACTCGTCATCGTGTTTGTGAACTTACTAATCACTAATCGCCATCGCCAGTTTTCTGGATTACGGATTGCTCATTGTGATCGTGTTTCGTTGTTGGTTGTTAGTATAAATAGTAAAATGTTTAAATGTTGAACATTAAAGTTAAAAGTTCATTGTAACAGCAAAAGCCATATTAGGTATATTTTGATACCACCAAACTTAATAAAAATCACTATTCAAAAATGTCCGGGCAGACTGGTGGTAATGATTACAGGGGAAATAACAAGTTAGACGACCGTGATCTCAATAATCT
Organism: Dicyrtomina minuta; assembly: GCA_949802685.1. Lineage (NCBI taxonomy): Eukaryota > Metazoa > Arthropoda > Collembola > Symphypleona > Dicyrtomidae > Dicyrtomina > Dicyrtomina minuta. The sequence continues at coordinate 10,073,913 of OX461811.1, forward strand.
AAATCTCAACAAGAACAACCCAACAAGTGGTTCTAATTCTAATAGTAATAATAATGTGCCAATCATGCTGGGACACGGTGGTGGTGCCGGCGGTGGACAGGGTCACACTGGTAGTGGTGGTGGTAAGATAGTGAGACATGGACATGGACACGGGAAAACTGGTGGTTCTGGTGGTGGTGGTGGAGGCGGAGGTGGACTTAATCCACATGGACATGGACACGGACTCATGGGAGCCGGAGCGGGACAGACTGCACAAGGACAGATAGGACCACCGCCTGGTCCTCCTCCGGGCCCAGGTCAAAGTCAAGGTCAAGGAGGTGGTCTCCCTGATATTTCCCGACTATCACATCCTGAATTAGTTCAAAGAGTGAGAAAATTAGAAGTGGATTTAATTAAACTTGCATCAGATCATAATCATATGATTCGAGAAGCTAACCATCGTATTCAGGTGAGTTTAATCATTATAGCGTCTATAGTCATACCTTTAATAATATCAAAATTAATATCATATTTACTTGAAATATATATGCTTAAATTATTAGAAATAGTATTCGAAACATTGCATTAGTATAAAGCTGCAAAAGTCAACTCACTGCCTGTGAGTACTTAATTATTAACTTTCGAAACGGACCTAGGTATTTTACTTTTTATTAGTTCTTTATGCATTATATTAAACCCTGAACTTGGTTTTCTTTCAATACACACATTAACACTTAAAAGTAGGTAATTAGTTCTGATTTCTGATACTTTATTTATACAGAGCCTTATCAGTAGAACAAATCATATTTCATTTTATAATCCCGTTCGTATGTTTAAGTTAGTTTTCTTTTTAATAGTCAGTGTTTCTCTTCCTTTTGTAAAGTGAAATTGTTAAAGGAAATGTTAATGCATAGGTATAGGTGATAAAATTATATGTTAATGTTTCCTGTTGTATGTAAATTTATTTCTATATTAAATGCTGCAACAGTTGATGGTGTATTTTTCTAGTAACTATTCACATCGTTGTGCTCAATATTAAAGTTTGGAATCGGTCAAACTAAATTGAAAGGATTTTATAAACTTTTAATAATGACGAATGGCGTACACCGTAGACCGTACCGTAATAAAATCACAATGCATTGATAATCAATGTGACTGATTTGCTTCATTTCATCCAGTAGGTATGTAATACTCAAGGTTACGAAGATTATGTTAATAAAGCTATTAAATTGTTGCTTGTTTGTTTGGTCAGCTGCAACGTCCGCTACCGGTTCCGTCACTGATTCATCACTGATAAATTAACAATGCGGCTTATTTGCTCAATTTTTAATGAAGTGAGGATGACGATGCCGAGCGGGCCGACGTCAGTTAGTTCCGTTAAACTGCTTCTTGATCACCCTGTCTCGACGATGCGATGCAATGCGATGATGACTGTACTGTTTAGAATGTAATGTTTAGTAGTGTCATTGATTAAAGTCAAAAGTTAAAGGAAGGTGAATGTTCGTCAGACGAATTTTCATTCAGCATTTCTCTGATTTCTGATAGTGACACATTAGGTAGTCAGTTAGCAGAGTTTTGAATCGGTATCAGTATGCGTGACGCTTATCTTTTTTTCTCACATGAGTTTATTGTACACATAATATTTCAAGATGATAAAAAGTTATTTGTTTTTATTTTTCAGACCCAAAGCTCAGAGATGTTAACATTACAAGGGAGTATAAAAAGACTGGAAGAAGACAATACCGAGCTTCGCGACTTATGCTGCTTTCTAGATGATGACAGGTTAAACGAATAAAATATTATATAAAAATAATATTACTAAATTATTGGAATCATGTGTTATGGATTATGAAAATTTCTGAATTAATGTAATTAAGCTGCGCTAACTATTAAGACTTTAAAAAATATTAAGAATTTTGTGCATGTTCATTTTTGTGTATTTATGGTATGCAGTCATTACTGTGATGAACTTTAATTTGAAGGTTGAAAGCACTTGTATGTTTTTACGAATTGCGAGAAGTTTAATATTTGTTTATTTCGTTGACTAAATTAATTATAGTGATTACACCTTTTCGACCATGGACTACTGTAGGAGGGAGTGTGTGTAGATTTTACACGTTACATAATACATAATATTCCACATAATGATGTGTATTTTCTTCCCTTATTTTTTCTCAACAGGCAAAAAGGTCGAAAACTTGCCCGAGAATGGCAACGATTCGGTCGATACACAGCTTCCGTCATGCGACAAGAAGTAGCGGCTTATCAGTCCAAACTCCGAGACTTAGACACGCGACAGCAGCAGCTAGTTTCAGACAACATGGAATTAAAAGTGAGTTTAATAATATTGTTTTATCAGCTAACTACACGAATGGAACTACATATATAATATTTGTTTCCTCATATTATGCTCATTCAGAATCTGAAATAATTATATCCCTTTGACTTTGACATAACAGACTATCAGTAATCAGTAATAGGTGTATTGTGTGCCGTATCAAGTTTAGTTGACTTAAAATCTGTTATTTTCACTTGAATCTTAAATTGTGTAGCAAAAGCGTATAGAGCTCTTAACTATTCTCCTTTGTTTCCTGTACACTTTTCTTTTTTACGAAAAACTGGGAGTAAACTACCCCTAAGTAGTTGAAGCATGCTAAATAATTTCTTAAAGGAAATCCGGGAATTTAGAGTACTACTCAGTAGTCAGCAAAAACAAAGTATCGATTTTAGCCTGTTGGCGGTTTGAGTACGGGAGTGAAACCGGTAAACATGTGTATGCTACAGTACTTGCTTACTTGCTCACACTTTTTTTCTTTTGTCAAGAAATAGAATATTTTATTTACAATGTGTTGTAGCACGTGTCATGCTGTTTTTTCTTATACTGACAACATACGAAACGAGTTACACTGCTTAATGAGATGAATGATGTGACATTTTACAAAATTGCAAATCATTACTGCAATTGTTTAATCTAATGCATACAATGCATGTACTACAATTTTGACCTATTAAATGCAATTCTATAATTCTACACTGCTTTTAGCTATGGTAATTTTTAAAGTAGTAGCTAGGATAAAATTTTTATGATCTTTAAACATTAAACATAAAGATTGTCTTTCCTTTGTACGTTTTAGAATTGAATATTTTTCTGTACTGAAACACTCAAAAAAATACAACTATTTTTACCTGCGTTTGACTCGATGCGTGAATATGAAGTATATACCTATTGAAATAATTGTAATTATTTGAATAATTAGTTATGAAGGCCAGGTTAGAATATAGAGGTACATATCGTTTGTGAAGAACCAAAATGACCCATTTCCATTTTTATCTAAAAATAATGTGTAATATAAAAAAATATTAAAATATATCTGTAAAGCATTTAAATAGACCATTTCGCACTTTTAAAAAATATGTAAATAGAACAATTTGCGGTTTTCAAAAATATGTAATTAGACCCTTTTGCAATTTTCAAAAATAGGTAATTAGACCCTTTTGCAATTTTCAAAAATATGTAAACAGAAGATACTGGAATTTTGAAAAACTTGTAATTAGAAAATTTTTCACGTTTAAAAAGCATGTGTTCAGAACATTTTAATTTTTTCAAAAACTCATAATTTACGTTTTACTCGTGTTTTGTATTTTGTTTTTATCACATATCTGATTTTGGTTCGAGCTTAAATTGGAAATGTGTCAGTTTGGTTCTTCACAGGCGATATAGTTGTGCTGGATTTTTTATTACCGTTTATTGCGTGCTAATTATTTTAATTTCCTGCTTCAAGTTCAATCTAATATCTTCAGTCAGATCGTGACTGGGCATAAGTTTAGTAGTAAAGTTATATTATGTGCTATACTGTAACTGTGTTGATATACCTAGTTTACATGAATTAAAGGCCCTTTTATGGATACTAGATTATACCTCTGACCTGATCACGTATTGTAATTATCCATATGTATCTTGTAATAATGTTCTAATATGGTTGTTGTAATTACATAGGAGCTCTGTCTATACTTGGACGAAGAAAGAAATCAAAATTCATGCAGCCAGTGTGGGGCTCCAGCACGTCGGGATGATGGGGACGGAAGTAGCTCAAGCACGAATCCTGGAGAAGAGTATGCACCCAATATTCCTCCCGACTCGGATGTACTCGAGACCCACGCAAGTTCAAATCTTAATTATAATAACTCTCAAGACAATCTCTCGGACAGGGACGACGGGAGTCATGGAGTTCTCAACGGTAGTCATTATTAATTATTCATGAATTTAAATATGTCATATCTGCAGTCCTCGTACTGTACATATTGCCATATACATATTTGTAACTCACAGTCACGTCACGAATTTCAACACGTTCTCCAATTAATTAAATTTAATTTCGCTTCTCTTGTATTCACTTTTGTAGGTAAAATATTCGATTATGTGAAACGACTCGAGAGAAGAGTGAATGAGCTGGAGAAACAGGACTCAATCGCATGCCCAGAATCTGTACTAAATGCACTTCAAGTCCTACAAGTGTGCCAAGGACTGGATGACCATGATATCGGTGATCAGGAAAAAGCACTTGTTCGTCAAATGTGCGACGTAAGCGAATTTTATTTCTTTTTTTTAATAAAGCTGAAAAAAGTAATCACACGGAAAAAGCTCACTTCGCCTTTAACTGGTTTTATTTTTAAAATGCTTATTTAGCGAAGTAATCTACATAAATTTAGCTAAATAATCTATAAAAAACAGGTCAATTCGATTTTGAAACGATTTCTTATTCTCTCTAGGTGGTGTGGAAAAAACTCGAAGACAATCCTAAACTGTGAGCTAAGCAATCGAAATGTTACGTGAATCGACAATATTATTACATAATATACCTTATAATAGTTTAACATAACTCAGCCGTATACTTTACCTCATTACCTTGTATTTTTATTGCGATCAAAAACTACTATCAAAACAATAAAACTTTTTAAAATGCTTTAAAATTAACTATGTAACGGTTAATAATTATTGTATGCAGTGTAGGATGTAAATACAAATCGCTATATACTAGATTACAACATCAAAAAATAATAATATAAACAATTATAGAAATAGTAATGGACTTTTATGTCGGATCACTATAATATAATTATAGATGTATAGCATGTATCCCACCTGCCTTGTACATGCCTTGTAAAAATGTTTATCTTGATTACACATTTTGAGTAGCAGCATCACAAATATTGTGCAAAGTGATGAATTTTATTAATTGTACTAAATTATTATTTATTTCATCGTAATTAAGCTCAGGTAGTAATTCCAAATATGCAAAAATCTGTACAGTTAAGTATTGTGAAGTTTGTACTGATGAAAAATGTTAAAGTACAGTCCTTGGGTAATTGTTCTTGTCTGTTTTGTACTGTTTTTATAAATGCTATCAACTTTTGGCACTGATTTAAATTCGCTTAGTAGTAATGTCAAAGCTTTGTTGACGTTTTGTTGTACCACTGTAAGAATATTTAAATAATTTACACACATATTGACTTCTTATAAAAAATATTATTGACGCGTGGTTTGATCATTTGTAACCGTAGTTGTATTTTTGTAGTTAGGCGCTTTAAATGTTTATTCAGCTGTTTTTTTTATGATTTTCAAAAAAATCGTTTAATTTAAGCACTATAAAACACAAGGGGGTTATTTTATTGTATTATTATTTGTTATTGTATTTTTCAAGACTTTCAATTTACATCTCTGTATTGTATTGTATTGTGCATGTGTACCAGTCAGTCAAAATTTATGTATTGTATAGAATGTATAGATTTAGTGAACCTTTTATAATTATTATTGAACTGACGATTGCAGAATTTTTATTCAAATTCAAAATAATGTTTTTTAATTAGTTCTGGTATTTAATCTTAAACCAAAATCAATTACATAGCGACAATGAATCTTTCAATTTTAATAATACAACAATGTTAAAAATATGCAGCAAAACTTTTTTGTATGGTCAACGACGTATGTGTTACGAGTCTCGCTTCTTCTGCTTCTTTTTTTGTAGCTACTCTAAATTTTCTGAGTATTCGTTAGTTTACGACTTGTAAGAACTGTTTAATTATTTAGTGTTTTGATGTGTGTATAACTACTGGTATGTGGTATTATAGAGTGTATATAGTGTATCGATTTATCGATGCGAGTATTTACGCTCTAGTTTGTTACGGCGTCGAATAGAAATTGTACAATTTTGCTGCTAATTCTAAATTAGTAAATAAATTAATTGTTAATAGAGCTTCTCTGTCTTGTATAATGATATTTCAATTTTTAGAATATAAGTAACTGAAACACAGCAAATCGAAAATTACACGGCGACATCTTATCATCACTTCAATTACAAATTCTTTGTTCACTGATCAATTCACCTGCGAAATATATATATAATACACACCATTCTATGCAAAACTGACTTAATTTTATTTATCACACAAACCATCTAACCATCACACCGGCTGGTATAAGTAGACGCGCCTTCGTTTTTAATAAAATCAGTAGTTTCTGTGTGTAAAGTCCCTATATATTATGATTTCTTTTGTAACAGCCAAATGAAAGAAAATCAAAATCTGTTTCCGTACTATATATATTAATATATTATATACATTGTTGTAGCGGTATTCTTAAATGTTTTATTTAATTTTTATAAGACGACAGTGACAGTACATACTTATATATTCATTCGCTCAGTTTTATGACAGTTGACAGTTCAAACAAAAGCTTGCATCAGTATTTGTGTCTTTCAAAACTATTCACTAAGTATGTATGCTGTGTAAGTAATTACCTGTGAATTTATACATATTTATACTATTTATAGACATTAAAGTCTATGTTGGAGTAAACATAATAAATAGGTATGTAATTATTACTACATATACACGCACAGTTTGTATTTTGTATATACCAAATTAACATTCAAGTTCAAATTCCGTTTTTCCGTATCGTATCCGTTCCGAATTTTCGATTATCCTTAAGTTCATAATTTAAAGTTGTGTATACGTTCTAGTTTAATAAATACAGCTTAGTAGATACGAGGAAATCCAAAGCTTCATCTCATGTCCAGGTTTCAAATAATGAAGTAAACATATTTCGACAATAAACATTATGTATTTATATCACAAACAGTGTACTTTTATAACTTATGAGCTATGTGGATTACATAATGCATAGGTACCTGTGGCTACAGATATGGCTAGCTGCATTATTATGATTATGACTGATACGTAATAATAGTAAAAACATTCTTAATTTCTTCATCGGAGGGAAAATCACCATGGATTATGGAATATACCAGACAGGACTTACAATTTTGATGTCACACCTTTGAATTTTTTTCGAAACTATTACTGCTACCCAACACTATCAGTTTTTGTTTAAAAATTTGTTCAAAATGAACCAGAATATTTTTATCAGAGTATTTTTAAAAAATTATTACATGCCTTCAAAACATTATGATTGAAATTAGTTCCGTAATTCCTGTAAATTAATGAGTTTTAAGGTTAAAGTAATACTGTTTTAAAGGGGCAATAATTATTCAATCATATCAAGGCATTAGATTTAACCGATGCCGAAATTAAAAACTCGAGGTAATTCTAAAAAACTCATTTACAACATAACATAACCTACCTCACATTTGCAGCAAGTAACTATGTCAAACACAGATGACACAAAGTGGAACTGGACTGGCTACAAAGAGGAGGTAATACTAAACTACGACGACTTTAAAACCCGTATCCAGCAAGTTGAAGATGAGAGAAAGCAAAATCCACATCACCCGCATATTTACGTCATTTTTTCCGGGAGTTATATAGGAAATAAGAGTTGGTGAGATACTTTAATTTAATATCTGCTCAGTAAATAAATTAGATAAGCCATATACATATTATATTAAAAATTACTATAGGTACTTTACGCTAAATATACCACAACGAACGCACCTAATAGTAATTACCTCAAGTTCTTGACATTTATGTAAAATACACTGCTATAAAGGTGTGGCCTCTGCAATTCTGTCCACGATTTTATTTCTCGTGAAATTGTGAAAGTTCATCCCATGGAACGGGCATTTTTACTCTGGGTCCGCGTGGGGACCGAGAAAGAATTTGCGACGAGGAGTAATCCCTTCAGATCTGATCCTCAGATTTCACTCAAATCCCTTCCAGGAATCTATCATTGGGGCACAGAGAGAAGACTGGTGGGATTCGAAGCATCACATGGAGAACTCATTAAAGATCTTTTTGGGTTTCCAATTTAACACTGAGGATGGGGACCGAGGAATGAGCTATATATTTAGTATTTATATCCATATTATACAGATTAACTATAAGAAATACTGGCATAAAACAATTTACTAGTCTCAGCAAATTCTTTCCTATATTTACTATGTAATTTACTAGATGTATGTAATTTAAAGTCTTACGACCAATAAAGATGCTTCATTGCAAACTACTGTCAACTGTAAAATTAGTAAAATATTATCTACATACAGATTGATTATTAGTGCCGAGGTCCATGGGAACAGTTGTATCTCCAGTTACTGCAAATTAAAAGGTTAGTGAGAATATTATACTGTGCTCGTTCATGAGCGCTTGTAGGTTAAGAGTTGAGATACAGTACTCATAAAAACTCAAAGCATTGTGCTTTTCTTTTATATTATATAACACAAAAAAACATGCAACTTTCAACCTGACCTGTTAGCGAAGGGGCGACAAGTACCATCAGGGTGCTCGTCCCTGAGTGTTTCGAGTTCAATCCTACGTCAATTTTTTTAACTTTAGATTTTAAGCATGGGTCGTCTTCGTCTGTCACCTATATCAACTAATAAATTCCTTTCCCTTGTTATAGGTACTTAAAAGTAAACGGAATCTCTTCTATAATTATAAAGCCTTCTTGATATTCTTGACAGACCCGTCGACTTAAGAAACCCAGTATATATATGTACTTAAAAACTCTCAGTATTAAACCCAGTATTAAGTATGTATAAGGCAGGTCCCCTATGCTCACCTGCACATTACCCTGTTAACTAATAGTCCCTACAATACTTACACAAAATTATCTAATTAGGTCCTGCACACTATCCCTGGTCCAAATTCCATATAGTCAGGAGACTTTGCTTCTGAGCTTTATAAATTAAAACAATACCAAAACTCCCAGCCAAATTATACCAGTAAGCTGGGAAAGATAATAATCTGAATTATTCTCTGTAATCTAAATTTACATAAATTGTCGAGGGGTGAAGCTATGAGATACAGCGGCAGCAGGTCAGGAATTTATTTTTTGCTGTTTCTGCCTGCAACATTTAATTGAACGTCCACAGTGTCCACACTCCAAACTCCAAATACTGTCAAAAATATTGTGACAATAAAACGTTAATTAATTCTTTTTAATTGTAGCTGGTAATTACTTACTTAATTAACCTTTTATAGGTAACTTACAAGTTACTTACATTAGTTAATTATATAATAATTATAACTACAAGTAGGTAGGTACCTACTTAACTATTACAAAAAAAAGTTTTAGTAGTACGGACGGGCGAGACATTCAGATCTTATATTATGCGGCATCTTCCCGTCACACATAAAACTGAGGCTCAGCCGTGGTGCCGGGAATTTCTAAAGCCAACTGAAATAGAATAATTTGGAAATTGGAATCGGGCGAATCGGGCTGTTTCTTTCTGTTCCTAACTTAACTTGTAAGTGTTTGCAGAAATTAAAAGTAATTTTTGAATTATTAATTTTCAATTTATTAATATTACTAGCTAGTTAATGTTAGTAGAATAATCAGTATACAGTTACGGTACTGCTTAATGCACAGAATATGTTTAATTTTGTTGTAAATTACTAGACTATTGATTGTTGCTGATTAATTGTGTTTTTGAGTATTTTGTTGAATTTTGTTTATTTATTTAGCTGTATTATTTTTTGAAGAACCACAGAGTGACCACGCTTGAATTTCTTTAAGGTCGTGAAATACTCCGAAAGATTGGTTTAGACAAACACTCATTTTTGATTTTGTTAGTGTTTCATGGTTGATGGTTATTTTTGTTACTTTTGTCATTTGTTTTAAAAGATATAATACATGAAGTATGTTTAAAACGGTCGGTCATGTAATTTTTAAGCCTTCAAGGCGTGATGTTAAAAAAGGTAGGGAGGGTTAATGGGTTTACATACATGGGACTGTTGGTGTTTGACCTGTGACCTAGCCCATATTTGATATTCGAAAATGTGGTCGCAAAAGACTAAAGGAATGAGAAAATTCTCAAATCTTCGGATTTTTCTGCAGAAATGTACCTATTTTGTTTAGAAGTTTTTTTTTATATTATACTAGCTTTACCTTTAGCCTTTCTCATTTTGCATTATTACCAGCAACCAGTTTCAGTTTCGGTTCGATCCTAGTGGATCATTAATCATGTCTAGTATATGTGATATTTTTCGTCTGTTTCACTACAAAGTATGAGGAAGCTAAAGGTCAAAAATAATCAATGTACGTATTTATTTCTTAAAGGTACATCGAGCAATCCAGTCAACTGTACAACATGAGCGGTTACAGGTTTAACAACTTGACTGGGCGTGTAGTGAAGGCAGCAGAGTCATTTGGACAGGTAATTTTGCTCGTCCTTTACCTTGTCATTTTTAATTAGTTTTTGTAATTACATAATTTTGTGTTTTATAAGAATCAAGATTTGGCTAAATAAGTATTTCTTAGTATATATGAAAGTACATTTTACCCTTTGTAGTTCAAAGCTGTAAAAGAATCCCCGGAAATCATATTTGGAACACCTGTGAAGTTTGCCAAAGCTCCGGTTCAATATGTGAAACCAGGAAGGGGTGGATTTGGAGCAGTATCACCTCAACTTCTGGCTAAATACAAACATTATCAGGTAAGAAATAAATTTCAAATCGTACAGCGTTAAAGTAACCTCTATCTAACTGTAATCGCTTACGGTTATATAATAATGCAGTCAGTATTATTTAGCAATAAATACGTCTAATGTGTAACCGTGTTTGTGTTATGATTTATGAGCTTTCCGTGTAATGCTCAAACGGTTTGTTAGTTTTATCGTATGCATTGCTACTTATATGCATTAATAATTGTAATGTATTAGATAAAGATAAAATATATCGTCTTTGAAGAACCAAAGTGGCCCGTATCTATTTTTTTTTAGCTAAAAACAATACCAACTATCTACGAAAATATTCAAATATTTCTTGAGAGCATTTAAATAGAACATTTTGCACTTTTGAAAAATATCTAAATACAGCATTTTACACTTTTCCACACATGGAATTAGATAATTTTGTAATACCTTTTCGAAAACATGGAATTAGAACATTTTGCACCTTTTCAAAAACATGTAAATAAGACATTTTACATTGTTGAAAAACATGAAAATAGATAACATAATTATCTCATTTTGATTCTAATCCTAAGTAAAAATGGATATGGGTCATTTTAGTTTGATTTTATTCCGAATATTTTTTTGGCAACTTCCAGGTAAACGACGGAACTCCCATTCACTTAAAAGGAGGACCTGCTGATAAGATTTTATACTATGCAACTCTCTTGATGTGTGCCGTCGGTCTTGAGGAATGCTTCAGGCTCTATTACACAATGGGATTTCCAAAGAAACCCGAAGAATAATAATAATTAGAAGAAGAATAGGAGAATCCCGTGTACTTTGCGTAAATTCACAATTGCTAATGTCAAATATACTGTAGTTTAACTTTGTAAGCAAATGAATTATAATGGAATAATGGTATTGTAAGTATAAATTAAACACGCTATAGCTGTATCGATGTTGAAATCGAAGTTTAAAGTAATCCACTAAGCACTGAATAATAGGATTCACCAACGCCAACATCTCAAGTCCTGAGTGAATTATTATTTAAAAGTGTTCTCCGTAGTTGTTGAGTAACTAATGTGTAAACTTGTAATCAATACTTAAACATCTTTAAAATAGTTTTGTTTCTCTTGTTACGTCTTCCCCTGGATGTCACCATGGTGTAAGTCTTAATAAAGTGGTGCAATGCTAATTCAATATTGAATCCAAGATCTACGCACGTATTTGATTTTGTTATTGTTAAATTTTATTATTTTTATTTTCATATGCCACTTGAATTACTTGTATTATTACGATAATAGATAGAATTTAGGTGTCTATTTTACTAAGCTGAGAGTCTAAAAAGCACAAACTTTGGATTTTGCCTGATTTCTCATTAATATATTATACCAATTGCATTTTTTATTATTTAATATACGTATCAGCAACATGTCCTCTGTGAAGAACAAAAATGACCCATATCCATTTTTAGCTAAAAACAATATCAACTATCTACAAAAATATTCAAATATGTCTTGATAGCATTTAAGTAGAACATTCTAGAATTTTCAAAAACATGTAATTAGAACAATTTGCACTTTTTAGAAACATGGAATTAGAAAAATTTGCACTTTTTAGAAACATGGAATTAGAAAAATTTGCACTTTTTAGAAACATGGAATTAGAAAAATTTGCACTTTTTAGAAACATGGAATTAGAAAAATTGGCACTTTTTAGAAACATGGAATTAGAAAAATTTGCACTTTTTAGAAACATGGAATTACAAAAACTTGCACCTTTTTAAAAACATGGAATTAGAACATTTAGCACCTTTTCAAAAACATGTAAATAGGGCATTTTACGATTTTTAAAAACTCCTAATTAACATTTTACGCATGTTTCTTATTTTGTTTCTATGGCACAGCTCATTTTGATTCTAGCTTAAATTGGATATGGGTCATTTTAGTTCTTCACAGTGTAAGACTTTTCTCGTTCGAACGGCTGAACGATGCCTCGCGAACGCGGCGCCGTTCTATTTTTCTCCGAAGGCATGAGCTTTCGATTTGGAAAGCACGAAGGCCGAGCTTCTGAGTCCGTTTTGCCCCCCGAAGGAGCCCTCGCGCTTTGGGGTGGTGGAGCGTTTTACCATTAGGGAGTCGAGTTGACAATTTCTGCTGGCACAGGTAGGTAGGCACGATGAGCTTTTAGTATGTATATCGTGAACACAGTATAGGAAGGATTAAGTATTGAAGGTACTATAATATAAAGGGTCTCACAGCTATAATGTCATACAAACTTCCTCAAATTCTGTCTAGCCCATTTATCATATATAAATCTGTTTGTGTTTGTGCATGACTAATGTTAGTGATAGGGTGTATTTTTTTCCAGACCCCACCTTCCTCAAACTTTATCACGTTATGATCTTAAAACCCCCATAGTATTAATGCTAATGAAAATAAAAGCAGTTGTCAGACCGATTCAAAATATTTATGTATTTTAGTTGAGTGATTGAGTGTAATCTGTAAAACTAAAAGTTGCTAAGGTGCGGCTGCATTGCTTAAACTGTGTTCATTCCTAAACCAAAATACTAAAATACCAAACCAACAGCAAAGCCAAACTGACAAATGACGACCAATCAAAAAGTAGGTCATAACTTCTAAAAATTCTAAAAAAGAAAAAAAGCTTACACTTACAACTTATCTTTTACTACTTACACAGCAATCTCAAAGTATTAGAGTTACAACCAAAATAAAGAGTACTCATATCGTCTCATATAGCCCAGGCCCGGGTAGGCGGTGGGTAAGTAGGTAGTAGGTTATTAGGTACTTTTAGAGTGGAAAAATGGAAAGGGAAAAAATCTACAGGTAGACAAAATATTGTCCGTCCGTCAAGACGGCCGGGAGGTGGAAACGCGCTTTCATGAGCTTTCAGGGACCCACATGAGCCTTGAGTCCGTTTCAAAGCTCCGAAAGCTCCATGAGTCCGTTTTTTGCGCCCAAAAATTGAACGAAGCTCATGCGAGGCAAAACGAACGATAATGAACTTTTTTCTTACACTGGTTCTTCACAGACCATATAACGCATCTAAGTACTGACGCACACATGCCTCTTAATCCTAATCATCAAACAAACAAAAGGTTGGCAGGCACCTATGATATATATTTACCTTATATTTGTTACTTTTTTCTTCCAACCCCTAAACATTTTGTGAGACCAGAACCAGACATCGAAAACCGAAACTGCTATCAACACTCCGTTTTCGTATCGTATCGTATTCGTATTAGTCCTTTCTTTCCGTAACTTGACTTGAGAGTTCTTTGACTCCTGATTCTTTGATGTTTTAGAATTCCATTCTACAGAAATCGAAATTCAGATCCAAAGGAAAAATGTATACCGAAATATTTATTAAAGATGGAAGAATACTAGAATACCCACGGCCCAATAGTTATTACCTACATATACTAAAAATGTTTTACAAAAAATGTATATTATTATTATTATTTAGCATTTATTTCACATTATTTATTTCAAGGAGAATCATGAATGAAATCCAAGGAATTTGAAACTGCAGAAAATTCAATTTGAATCAGAAACATGAAGAAAAGCTTTTTTATGAATTCCAAGATAGCATTATGGCTTTTTGAGCTTATATAACTGTTCGTTATTACATTTTTTGTCTCCTTTTTACCTTGGTTTTGTTTGATCTGGCTTTCCAAAGGATTTCTTATGTAAATACATAGTGAAATTCGAATTCAAATTCAGTCACAGGTCTTCGCTAACTAGACGGAAAAACTTTGATTTTCTTCTCTGTGTTGTGCTCTTTGAAATGAAAACGCAATTGTGTAAAAGAAAAAAGAAAAATGAACCAGTAGGAACTGCAGAAAAAATGCAAGTAGGACGAATTGGCATTGGCAGCAATAGCAATGATGGTAGCAACGGTTATAATTGCAAAAACTGGGAATTGGAGATTGTGTGGAACTATTATTACTTGTACTTACCTAGGTACCTACGTTATTATAAACCAAGTCTCTGAAGTCTGACTAGCAGGCGAGAGGCACAATGGCCATGGCTTCATTATAATAAGTATCAAAGTATCTCTATTGATTTTTAAAGATCAAAGATTACCACAGCATCCACGCGTTTCGATTTAGATGTTACATACACCTACATTATCATCTGTGAAGAACCAAAATGACCCATATTCATTTGTAGCTAAAAACAATATCCACTATCTACAAAAATATTACAACATGTCCTGAAATCATTTAAGTAGATTATTTTGCACTTTTCAAAAATATGTAAATAGAACATTTTACACTTTTCAAAACCATGTCAATACAACATTTTACACTTTTCAAAAACATGTAAATACAACATTTTACACTCTTCAAAAACTCTGAGTTAGTATTTCACGCATGTTTCTCATTTAATTTTATTACATAACTCAGTTTGATTGTAGATTAATTTAAGTTGAATATGGGTCATTTTGAGGTTGTAGGACATTTGCTACCCGGACATTTGCTACCCGGACATTAGCTACCCGGACATTTGCTACCCGGACATTTGCTACCCGGACATTTGCTACCCAAAACCCAACCTAGGACATTTGCTACCCTTAACCTAGGACATTTGCAACCTAAGGCCAAACCTAGGATATTCGCTACTAGTGAATGTTTGTCGGCATACCGATGCCGACAATGCCGACATTGCCGACCGCTTTTGGCCAGTTCGGCAATTTCGGCATTCACGCTAAATATGTCGGCATTGCCGAATGCCGACATTTTATTTAACCACCACAAATCAAGTGATTTACTTCGAAAATAACGAACATAGACGTTGGCAAAACATTTGTTGTAGCTGGCAGCTCGCGTTGCACTGTAGTTCCATTGAATGTCTACGCGTGTATTCGTTCTTTATTAGAGCTACAAGCTATATCCTGTATTAAGTTAAATAGTACAGCGAGTACTCGGTGCGAGGGAGGTAATGTCATCGTGACTTTGGGTGGCTTGATGACTGACAGGATGCCTATTTACAGATTAAAATTCGGTTTGGAAAAATAGTTTAAGCTTCATCACAGCCTATCCTCTGATACAACGCAGGTCTGTAATAGTACTCGGGGGGGTAGGCTTCTCAGTTTGATTAGTACAGGGGGTACAGAATATAGAATGTCATATACATACTATTTTTTAGTTTGAATTAGCTATAATTTTAATTTTTAATGTCGCCCTGCATTTAATTTATCGACCTATAAAACCTGTTATTTGGTCAATTATTTGAATTTATGTCGTTTTCTCTGCATTTTACTAACCAGAGAAGCAAAAACAGTTTATTTCTTTTAATATTATTGCCGTAATTTACAATGTCGGCATTGTCGGCATGTCGGTAATTGTCGGCATTGACGATGTCGGCATCGGCATTGTCGGTATTGCAAAACCTGTCGGCGTTGCATTCACTATTCGCTACCCATGGCTAATTGGCTAATGCAGAAATAAATTGCATACACAATATTTATGAGTACACCACATTGCATCGTTGAAATAGTTTATTAATACTATTATTTTTAATGATAAAAAATGGTTTAATTTTAGATAGTCGTTCAAAAATGATATTTAAAAATAATATGTATAATTACTTTACAATTAATTAGTCTAATTAATATATCTTACATATAGAAACAGACTGCTGTCTGCTGTATAAATGTTAGAACCAGACAACAACAAGCCATTGCAAAAACGATACAATAATAATTACTAAAAGACAAAAAACGGTAACAATAAAATTATAACGTAATCTTAATCCTAATAAAATAAATAAAACTCCATATGAGTCTAAATGTAATTACGCAACCTAAGAAGTAAATATACTAAGTAAACCTTAAAACTAGAAACTGTCATTTTACCATTATTATGTCATAAAAAACAATTCTTACATGTAAATATATTTTGTACCTATGTACAAAAAACTTACAGTTCGCTGAATTTTTCTATGCATTCTACGCTGAATTCTATATGCAGGATATATTAATTAGAAAAATTAATTGTAAAGATATTATAAATATTATTTTTAAACATCATTCAGCGTGTCTGCAATGGCTTGTTGTTGTCTGGTTCTAACATTTATACGGGAATCATTCTTAATATGCAGGGTATATTAATTAGAAAAATTAACTGTAAAGACAATATCTATATAACTTTTAAACATAATTTTTGAACGACCATCTACAATTATACCATGTTTGATTGACCATTAACAATAATAACATTAATAAACTATTTTAACGATTCCATGTGGTATACTCATAAATATTGTCTGCAATTTATTTCTACATTAGCCAAGGGTAGCAAATGTCCTAGATTTGGCCGTGGGTAGCAAATGTCCTAGGTTATGGGTAGCAAATGTCCTAGGTTGGGTTTTGGGTAGCAAATGTCCGGATAGCAAATGTCCGGGTAGCTAATGTCCGGGTAGCAAATGTCCGGGTAGCAAATGTCCGGGTAGCAAATGTCCGTTTACCCATTTTGATTCTTCACAGACGATATGTAGGTTGTGTGTGTGGGCTGTATAATATTTTATAATTATAGACAGTTCATTAAATCTATGTGCATAGTATAACCATACCCATTACTATTGAAGATTGAACACTAGCGAATATTTTCTCCATTTAAATTCCAATTTCTAATTTATTCGGATTCAGGGATGAGCTACGTTCTACGCGCTGTAATTATATGTGTATCTGCTACGTATTATGCGTAACGATTTTGATGTGGGAGACTGAAGAATTGAATTCAGACAGTGTACTTACATTTTTATGGGCTTATTTCTACTATTACCATTACCATTACCATTGACTATCACTATCAGTGATATATGCGTGCCTTACGCCTGCAGAGTGTATGTATAGAGATCAGAATTTCCCATTTATTTTTCAATCCATTTAATCCACATATTCTGGATCTTGGGATCATCTCATGAATGTTCCCGCAGTCAAAGCGGAGTTTTCTCTTTCTATCCCATTCAATTTCCATTCCACATCCATTCCAACATCGAAGCCTCAAGCCTGGTGTTCCTTTTATTTTTGCTAGATTACCTACTAATGGAACTGGGACGATGGCTCGATTTATTTTGAAATGGCAATGTCTCTCACAATTTCCAAAGTCTTCAAATCCATATTTTTAATATTATTTTTACTTCCACATTTCAATGGCAGGAGAAAAAGAGGAAAATATTTTGCATTTTTGTGATTCTTCATACTTTGTAATTTGAGCAGATTATCCATTAATTGCAATTAAAAAAATAACTATATGCCTATATGCATGGATTCTGTAATTTAAAATATGACGCGTAAGTTGTTTTCCTTCACTTCAAAGGCATATCTTTACTTATTTAATAAAAAATAATTTCTTCTTTCGCACATTAGTTAGGTCAATCGCTCTGCCCGAACATATAACATATACCTATACTCATTAGTACTTTAATTGCAATGCGTAATAATTATTGCACCAATTTACAATTCAAAACTAAGTCAAAACTATGTGGATTATTGGGAGAACGCACCTCGAGTCACCTCGACCCTATGTATGTATATTATAGGTGGCAAGTTAAGCACAGATAACTATTTGGGCGATTTGCCTGCATGTCACTGCATGATGTAGATAGTACATCTTGAACGTTCATTCTCTGATCCCTGATGGATTATTGTATGTCGGATTCCTAGTCATTCTGGGAAATACCGAGTAAATTATATATTGACACTATAATTATATTGTTGTATATTTAATTAAATGCTTAAAGTCCTAGTGACACAGTTTAGCGTTCGTCGAAAATTCTAAAATCAACAGTGGAACGTTCAGAGTCAGGCGGCAACAATCCCATCTTACTCACATTGTAAGCATAGTGCCTTTTACCTATGGCCTATAATATGTACTAACGAATAAAAGCGTCAAGAACGAGTTAAATATGTCAACATTGAGCCTTGCCCTATGTTTCGTTTTCGTTTTTTAGTATTTTGTGAGTGACTAATAAGAAAACATAAATAGTACTTAACTAAATGGCACATGTGAGTTTTGAGTTTACTTTTACAGTCTGTGTCAGACAGTCAGACAGTCAACTAAAAGCATTATTTGAGAAAACTATTCTAAGTACATCAGTCAAAGTAAAATCAGTTTTGAAAGCTAAATTAAATGATGGTTGCATACAATGGATCCGGAGACAAAATAATCTACGGTTTGGAGCCGACTCGGTGGATTAAAGTGGTTGGGCTAACTCACATTGTAAGTTAATTAAATCCGTTTTAAATTATCACTATATACATATATATATTGCCTATAGTATAATTATATAGTACTATATATAATTATTAAAAGCATCATATTTAAAGTAAGTTTTATGCTAGGTATAAACTTATATCGCCTGTAAAAAACCAAAATGACCCATATCCAGTTTAAGCTAGAATAAAAATGAGCTATGCCATAAATACAAAATTAGAAACATGCGTTAAATGTTAATTAGGACTTTCTGAAAAGCGTAAAATGTTCTATTTTCATGTTTTTCAACAATGTATAATGTCATATTTACATGATTTTTGAAAAGGTACAAAATGTTCTAATTCCATGTTTTTGAAAAGGTGCAAAAATGTTCTAATTTCATGTTTTTGAAAAGGTGCAAAAATGTTCTAATTTCATGTTTTTGAAAAGGTGCAAAATATTGTATTTACATATTTTTTAAGAGTGCAAATTGTTCTATAAAATGCTCTTAAGATATATTTGAATACTTTTGTCGATAGCTGATATTTTTTAGCTTAAACTAGATATGGGTCATTTTGGTTCTTCACAGACGAACTGCACTATATTTTTGCTAACTTTATATGGAATTTTGAGGTGGGGAAATTAAATAAGACTGGAGATACACTAATAATTTAATATTTGATCTTTCGTCTCGTTAAAAATGATTAATTGGTTAATTAATTAATTTATGAACAGCTGTTGAACTTTATGGGCCTCTTTGTCTACGGATTGGATTTCTCGGTTCGAATTTTTCAATTCTGGAAGAATCGTGAACATGAAGAAGATTTTGAACCAATATTTGGAGGAATAAAGGCTGATGCATTCAGCATTCTAGAATGTGCGAATTTTATAATATTTAAAGCATTGTAATTTCTGCGCTATATTTCATTTTTATGAATTGCTTTTAATTCAATTTATTTAATTTGCAGGTCCTACCTTACTTGCTATGCAAATTGCAGGATGTTTCGTTCTGTTTATGTTCAGTGGCTACTTTGGCATCCCCCTTATCAGAGCTTCCTATGAGGTATATGACAATTATTTTGTTTTTTTCTTCTGCTGAACAACATAGTTAATTACAAGATTTGCATTTATTTTAATGAACGTAATTGATCAATTAGAAATCTCTGTGTTTTAAATCATTTTAATTTTCTATAGAAAAAATCCACATACTTAACAATGTGTATTGCTGGGGCAGTTCAAGTGACGCTCTGGTCATTTTTCTGCACTATTTTGGACGCTAACATCCTGACAGCTACCTGGCCCCTCATCGCCACTGTTACTCACGGTGGAGAAATCTGGATTGCTCGACGTCTAAGAAAACATCTCATTTTGGAGAAATTAGAATTTGATAAGATGATCACCAAGAGAGTTATTAATTCCAAATCTAAACTTCTTGGGAAACCTTTAATGCTCCCGTACATATTTAATACGGCCCTGGACGTGGCTCCAAAATAAAACTACCAATGCTAACAATACTTGTAATATGCAAATATATAGCTACGTACATTTATTATATACTGCAATTAGCATTAGCAGTAAATATTTAAAGCAAAGCCAGATAGTCAGTTTTGCTTTTAGCAGAAAATGTAGATAGCCACTTTTTATTCTTTGCCGACGACATAATTCTATAGTGAACGACTTGCGTGTAAGCAATTTAGTGATAATGCATCGTATGGTTCATACTCAAGTCATTCCGTTGGGGGTCTTTAGTAGCTGTACAAGCGTAAAATTCGTATAATTTGTAATGTATTAGAATCTACGAATGTTAAATAACGTGCTCATTTTATTCCTTTTCGAGCTTACAAAAAGCGTGTATTAAAATACAATTTATAGTTACACAGACAAGAATAAGCTGACATACTGACAACTGTTGGACTCTTATGTTTGTTTAGCAGGGTGAAGTGAATTGAATTGAATGGGAATGGGATTCATAAATGTGAAAAAGCTAGTTAAGTAAACACTACACATCGAGAACCAAAGCCGATCCTGCAATCATTTCTCACTATCAGGCCACCGTCATCAGTCTCTACCGTGCCATGTATGTAGTCAGTCGTCAGCCTATGCAGGTCACGTAGGCAGAAAAGCACACGGCTATGTTAAACCTTCTAATCGCAGTTCATAAGTACCTACGTATTTAAATCATAAGCTTAGCATAAGAAAAAAAGAGTGTTTGTTTTTATACCTATTATTTAATTATTTACACAATACTACGATTATAGGTAAACGGTAGGTTGGTATTTCCCTAGATACTATAGCATTATACAATGGTCTGGAAAATAAATTATCGTAGGATTTTTATTTTTATCGTGTAGCACAGTAACATAAGCTTTCGAATGGGGATGTGTCAAATGACGACAACGATTACCCAATAAAAGAACTAATCATGGAAAACGCCTACATTTTTGAGAAGGAAGAATCTGCACATCACAATTAATACTTGATACTTTAAAGTACTTAGACGAAAGCTTTCAAACTAACTATAAGCTAATTAGGTATAATGGTATTCAATTTCTATGCTTACTGCAATCCCAATTTGAAAGGTATTCAATTTGTATTTTTCCTTTCGCTAAAATCAAAACCAGTGTATAAAGTGCATAAAGTGTTACGAACCCAGAATCAAATCAAGTAGAATACTTGTGGTAAAGTATTTCATTACACAAACTACAATCAGCTATTTAATTCACACAAACGTAACTATCTCACTAATAACAACTTACTTTAGCTAATAAACCGTTTACATACTAGAGGTATAGCCGGTAGCATATCGTCTGTGAAGAACCAAAATCACAATGACCCATTTCCATTTGTAGCTAAAACCAATATCAACTATTTACAAAGATATTGAAATATGTATTGAGAACATTTAAATAGCACATTTACCACTTTAAACAAATATGTAAATAGAACATTTTACACTTTTAAAAAATATGTAAATAGGACATTTTACACTTTTCAAAAATATGTAAATAGAACGTTTTCCACTTTTCAATAACATGGAATTAGAACAATTTGCACGTTTTCAAAAATATGGAGTTAGAACATTTTGCACCTTTTCAAAAATATGGAATTAGAACATTTTGCACCTTTTCAAACATATGGAATTAGAACATTCTGAACCTTTTCAAAAACATGAAAATAGAACATTTTACGTGTTTCTTAAATTGGATATGGGTCATTTTGGTTCTTCACAGACGATATACAGAATTAGTTATGCATCTACTACATATTTAATTAGGCTAAAAACTATATATGAGTGCAGTTTAACATTTAATATCAGTAGTAAATCAATAAAAATTATGCTAATAACGCAATGTGTCTGCTCGTTAAACAAATTCTAATGATACATAATAATATATTGAAGTGTAGCCTAGCAAGTTTAAAAGTATCTGATTACGATTACAAAATTCTAATAAAAATATAGTGATGGTGACACATTTTTACGACTACTTAAAAACTTGTTTCTATTAAACCATCTATACAGTTGAATAAATCTAAATGTCTACCCGACACATTGACCATTAATGATAACACAGTCGGCACAGCCTGAGGAATACCACAAGTCTGCATTTCAAGAAAATACGGAAGTGCTCGTGATCAAGTTGGATTTGGATAAGGATGAGGAACTCAAACAAAAATGGTTATGGAACCGATGCTGGAGCTGGTGATACCGGCGCCGGGACTGACCCCGGTACCGGTAATTATATGTGTAGTCGTGTGAGTATAAGTGAAAATACTGCTGACGAGTTTCCGTACGAGCCGAAAGACACCAGTTGTGGGGGAAGAGTTAAGAAATTTGGGAAAAAGAAATTGCCAATCTTAGCATGGCTTCCAAAGTACAAGAAAAGTTACATCCTTGCCGATATGATTGCGGGTATCACGGTTTGGTTAACAGCCGTTCCACAGTCTATGGCTTACGCAGCAGTTGCAGGTCTTACACCCGAGGTATGTGCTCATGAATTACTTCGAAGTTATTAGCAACCCAATATAAAATGTACCATAATTAAAAGAATTATTTATGTATTGTGACTAACGAACTGCCGTTGCCGTTATATTATGTATTTATGTAGTACGGTCTATACTCTCACTTTTGGGGTCCCATCGTCTACATTTTCTTGGGATCGTGTCGGCAAGTGACAATTGGTCCTACTGCAGTTGTTGAGCTCCTCACATATCAAACTTGTGGGGAGAGTAATCCAGCTTGTGTTATCCTCATGGGATTTTACAGTGGCATCGTTGAGCTCGTTTTTGGTCTCCTACAGTTAGGTAGAAAATTACATATCGTCTGTGAAGAACCAAAATGACCCATTTCTAATTGAAGCTAGAATCAAAATGAGCTATGTGATACAAAAAAAAATGAGAAACATGCGTAAAATGTTAATTAAGAGTTTTGGAATAGCGTAAATTTTTTATTTAGATGTTTTTGAAAAGGTGTCAAAATTTCTAATTTCATTTTTTCGAAAAGGTGCAAAATGCTCTAATTCTATGTTTTCGAAAAGGTGCAAAATGTTTTAATTCGATGTTTTGAAAAGTGCAAAATGTTGTAATTACATATTTTTGAAAAGTGCAAAATGTTCTATTCAAATGCTCTCAAGACATATTTTAATATTTTTGTAGATAGTTGATACATATTGTTTTTAGTTAAAACTGGATATGGGTAGTTTTGATTCTTTGCAGACGATATCTTAATGCAGTTTATAATGCATTGCACATATGTATAAAGCCTGAAGAAGCAAAGCTGCCGATCTCCAGTTCTCTTTCAAAGCAAGGTTGCCGATCTCTATTTTTTATTGGATTTAATTGTGAATAATGTTTGCCTGCAAAATAAGCAAGGTTCACAATTTTGCTTCTTCAGTATCGATAATTATGTATTTTGGATAAACGTATACATATAAGTATATAAAAAATATTAAAAAATGCTGATCGTAAAATGACTACTTTAAAGTCTACAAATTTTGCAATATAAATTCCTGCAATGTTAAATGTGTGGTATTCAAAAATGTTTGATTTAATTTGGTCACAGGACTGGTAATCAGTTTTATATCGGAGCCAGTGACAGTGGGCTTCACTGCAGGTGCAGCAAGCACGATAGCCTCAGCACAAGTGAAGAGTATTCTTGGTCTTAAAGGGAAAGCTTCCAAGAGTCAATTCATTTACGCCTGGGAACACATCTTTAAAGAAATTGGAACAATTAAGTTGGGTGACACTGTCTTGGGGGTGTGTTGCATCGTTGTGCTTCTTATATTGCAGGTACACACATAACCACATTCATCATTATGATAATCTTTAAATCTTTAAACTAAACCGTATTGGATATTCTTAAAGTCAGAAATTCTATAACATTAACATTATAAAATTCATCAGTACCTATACGGCTTTTATTTTGTTTGTAGAAAGCAAAAGATAGGAAACCACCCGGATTTTGTGGAAACCCAGCTCTTTGGACTAAAATTTGGACGAAATTAGCTTTAGGGCGAAATGCTCTCGTCGTCATAGGAGCCTCTATTGTTGCATTTGCTTGGTCGAACCCTCCCTTTGCATTGACAGGAAAAGTGCAAAGTGGTTTTCCACCTGTGAAGCCACCCTCATTTGAGTTGGTTGACCACAATAAGAACTCTACAGAGCCTATGAGCTTCACCGAAACGCTTGGTTTTTTTGGATCCGGTCCAGTCATGGTTGCCTTCATTGCAATACTTCAAAATGTTGCTATTAGTAAGTCTTTTGGGAGTGGACAGACGATTGACGGAACTCAGGAAATGATTGCTCTCGGGGCAACCAACATCATAGGTATGCACAAAGAATGGGAACTATAAAAGACGAGCTAATCATTATTAGTAATGTATATAATAATATCGTCTGTGAAGAACCAAAATGACCCATTTCAAATTTAAGCTACAATCACAATGAGCTATGTCATAAAAAAAGAATGAGAAACATGCTTAAAATGTTAATTCTTTAGGAGTTTTTGAAAAGGTTTAATATGTTCTAATTCCATGTTTTTGAAAAGGTGCAAAAACTTCTAATTTCATGTTTTAGTAAAGATGCAAAATCTTCTAATTCCATGTTTTTGAAAAGATGCAAAAACTTCTAATTTCATGTTTTAGAAAAGATGCAAAATCTTCTAATTCCATGTTTTTGAAAAGGTGCAAAATGTTCTATTTAAATGCTCTCATGACATATTTAAATATTTTTGTAGATAGTTGATATTGTTTTTAGCTAAAAATGGATATGGGTCATTTTGGTTCTTCACAGACGATATATGTACATAATATTATAATGTATATACAAATTTTTAAGGTGGATTCTTTAGTTGTATCCCAGTTTCTGGCTCATTTACTCGGTCAGTGGTCAACGACGCCAGTGGGGTCAAGAGTCAGCTTGGTGGCGTTTTCGTAGGTTAGTAGAAAAAACTAAAGCAACAAAATGATTACAGAATTCACTTCAATTTGAATTTTATATCTCATAAAATTTTCTAAAAGCAATCAAATTGTTTTTATATTTCATTTTAGGAATTCTTATTCTTCTTTCCCTTGGGTTCCTCACCCCATCCTTTGAATACATACCCAAGGCTAGTTTAGCTGCGGTAGTAATCTGTGCCGTTATATTTATGATTGAGTTTGACACGATGCGCCTCATCTGGAGAACTTCGAGTAAGATGTTGGATGTTAAATTCTAATTTCAATAATTAACCTTGCAGCGGCAGCACTCAACTTAATATCTACGTATTTAGTATTATATATCGTCTGTCTATGAAGAACCAAAATGACCTAAATGCAATTCAAGCTAGAATCAAAATGAGCTATGTCTTACAAACAAAATGAGAAACATGCTAATAAGAATGTCAATTAGGAGTTTTTGAAATGTGTAAAATGCTCTATATACATGTTCATAAAAAGTGTAAAATGTTATATTTACATCTTTTGGAAAAGTTTAAAATGTTCTATATACATGTTTTTGAATAATGTAAAATGTTCTATATACATGTTTTTGCAAAGTATAAAATGTTCTAAATACATATTTTTGAAAAGTGTAAAAGTTCTTTTTACATGCTTACAAGACTATTTTTGTAGACAGTGGATATTGTTTTTATAGCTACAATTGGATATGGGTCATTTTGTTTGGTTGTTCACAGACGATATAACTAATTCAACTCTTGACATGAATTAACGAAATTTTTGTTTGCTCCAATTTTATGTAGAGGTTGACTTTTTATGTTGCATGGTCACCTGCTTGGCTAGTTTGTTGTTGGGGATGGAGTACGGGATTTTGGTGGGTGTTGGAGTGAGTGCCCTGATAATTTTGTTGAAATCACTACGACCCTCCATGACACAAGAATTATTCACAGATAAAACTACTCAACTTAAATACATACTTTTGAAACCTGATCAAGGGGTGTATTTTCCAAGTGTGGACTTCATTCGGGACACTGTCAATAAATCCGCTCGTCGCTATGTCAATTACCCTTTAGTCATCATACAATGTGACAAGTGGACGAAGTGGGACTTCACAGCGGTTAGTTCCATGATCTCACTCTCCAAGAGTTTGAAGAAGGCTGGAAGAACGCTCATCCTCTACAAGCAGCCATCATCTTGGGTTGATGCCTTGAAAAGTTTTGATGCTAAAACCCCAAAATGCTGCTCCAACAGCTCGGAGCTACTTGATTATTTTCAGGCATTAAGACCGACACAACAACTTGTATCCAATGAAGGTGAGAGTTTAGAAACGTTAATGACGGTGGTGCCGGATCCGGTTTCCGCCCGCAGACGCCCCAGTAATGAATGACTCATCGTCAGTGGTTTCGGTTTCTGTTAATAAACATAATTGATACCGGGAATGATGGGATATTAAATAAGCATTCATACTCACACTACTGTTATTGTAATTAATATACATAATTAGTTAACTATTATTATCGTTACTGCATTTTATACTGCATACACCTACACGCCGAAAAAGATTATTGTTGGATTTACTTAAATAAATTAATATTTTTTGAATAAAAACAATACAATAAAAAAATATGACTGCGATTGTATGACTAAAATATTGCAAATTGAAACTATAAAGTCCCTGCATACGTTAAAATACCTGTGAGATTACATACATATCGTCGGTGAAGAACCAAAATGACCCATATCCATTTGTAGCTAAAAACAATATCCACTATCTACAAAAATACGGAAATATGTCTTGTATAAGCATTTAAATAGAACATTTTACGCTTTAAAAAACATGCAAATCGAACATTTTACACAATTTTTAAAAGCATGGAATTAGAACATTTTGCTTTTGCACCTTTTCAAAAATATGGAATTAGAACGTTTTGCACCTTTTCAAAAACATGTAACTAGAAAATTTTACATTTTTCAAAAACTCGCAATTAACATTTTACGCGTGTTTCTCATTTTGGTTTTATGACATGGCTCATTTTTATTCCAGCTTAAATTGAATATAGGTAATTTTGGATTTTCACCGACGATATGTGTATACGAAACCCGGAATAATTCTATGAAAAAAACTATGCTCTAGTATGCTCTAAATATCTATTCTTTATCAATTTTTACCTGCTTACAAAGCTAAACAATATTTATTATGCATCAGGATCAGAGGCGATTGCTCTCTCCAGCCCATTTTAAACCCAGAGGCAATAGGTTTGGTGTTCGTCTTATTTTCTATCGAAAACATCTTTTCATTTTATCAAAACAATGAACTATTGAGCCATTCATAACTTCAATAATGAAATAAAAAGAAAAAACAACATACCTTTTTGACCTGAATTGTAGTACACTTGCCTTGTGGTCTTACCTTTTGACGTGGACTTTTGCTATCTTCAAGTCCAGTTAAGAATCATTCGGAAAAAATAGAATGGAAAAGCGCACTTACTGACTTTGACGTCCGCGTAATATATTGGCTCTAATAAGTTACCGATAAGGAAACAAAAACAGTTTTATCTAAACTCGACAGCATCAGGAAGGTGCATTAATAAATAATAGATACTATTTTAGCTCTAACTTTATTTGTGTTACACTTTACACTTGCGTATTCACAATTTTACATCTTCATTTACATACTTTTTCATTCATACGTCAAAATCCCAAAATATAATTATCCTCAATTCAAATTCAAATCCTTTTCAATGAAGAACCGCAATTACCGCATTGTGCAAGCAGGTCAACGACAAATAATTTAATTAGCTATAGGCACATAATTACCATATACTATTAACTATAATACTTAGTTTTAACTACATACCGATTCATTATTTGGGTTTCCTTTTCTTGGGCAATGAATGAAGTGAGCGCACTTCACTGACGTCTGACTCTGTATGTATCTAGTTGATACTTTCCCCGCCACAAAATAATGTCAAATGTAAACTGCGTAGTAGTAAAAGATGATTTTCCACCTTGAGGATCGTTCATAAATGATGTCATGGGAATATCCTCAGGTTTAGGATCCCATGACCCCTTTGTCATAAGCTTATGCATGGCGTAAAAAGCTGTTTTTAACATGTGATGTCTTGACTATCCGAAGAGCCCCTTTGCCCCTATCCATGACGTCATACTAGGACAACCCCGTAATGGGAAAAGGCTTAATACAATGCCATCTGCACGACTCGAAGGGACACGGAGTTAAGTACAATAATAAAGGCACATTCTTGACTGAAAATGTGTAATTCGAAAGGGGAGGATGATTGAAGAAAAGAAAGGAATGAATAGCACAAGGGAAGTGGTTGTTGGTGGATTTGTAATCCGTTATTAAAACGCAATCGTAGTTAGTTGTTAGTGGTAGTAATAAGTGATTATAGCTATAAATGGCTAGTTAAGAATCTAAAATTGGATCGATTTATACGAAATGGTTGATCACTAAAGGCGTAGATTCAAAGTTTCGGTTTATTTATTCTTGCTGATCACAGGATCCGGATCCCCTGCTAACTGCAAATCCGGTCCTACTTACTTGCCGACATAAATTACATAGGTACTTTATTGTGTTCCTGTGTTCCTTACTGTTCATAGTTGCTAGTACTACTTGTTTATTTTTATAATCTTAAAAAAGTTGATAAGTAGGTAGTTACATCCTTTTCAGTTTTCCCGTACAAAGTAAAGTTGAAAGTGAACATTTGACATTGACTCTAATTCGATTTTCAGTACTTACATTAATTAAGTATAATTCGATTGTGGGTGCATTTGTTGTGACAAAAAGCACAAAACAGACAGTTGACAGTTTCTTGTTCATTTAAGTTATACTATTGACGATTGATGATGGCGACTTCCACTGCAAATCAATTACCGGGTATTTTGAAGGGCTTTAGATCAAGATTTACTTCGGTCAGTTATCCATCTGCGGAGGAGATCCAGGTCAAGGACCAGAACCAGCTACCCGATTGGTACTGGGGTGATATTTCCGGGTAATTAATTAATAATGTTTACCGATATTGGAATTATTATGTCAGTTAACAGAAGGGCACATGTTAACGGGTGACGGGTCAGTCAGAGATAGCTGATTTCGTAATTTTGATTATTTCAAAAATATTCAGTCGTCTCATATTGCTCCAAGTTGGCTTGCTTATTATAAATTGAAAGTCCACATTCAACATTATGCTGACTTTGCTGACTTCTCGTGTGTTGACTTTGTGCGTGTGCATGTAGGTACCTACATTCTAAATCTAACGAATAAATTATTACTGTTTTGTTGGACGCGAGGCCGGACGAAGGCATTATTACTTGTAGGCAGCAATTTTTTTCCATACAAAAACCACCGTTTTGATTTTATTAAAGGTTTTATTTGGTAAACAAAAATGTTGTATTCCCATGTTTTAAAAAAGTGCAAAATGTTCCTTTTCACTTTTACTGGATTCAAAAAAGTGTAAAATATTCTATTTACGTAGTTTTTGGAAAGTGTTAAATATTTTATTTTCATGTTTTTAAAATGTGAAAAAACTTGTAATATTGCATGTTTTTGAAAAGTCAAAATATTCTATTTACATATTTTTGGAAACTGCAAAATGTCCCATTTAAATGTTTTGAGTAAACTCAGTCAGTGGGGGCTGCCTGCGCTGGCAGCATTGTCCTGCCTGGTTGGGCTGAAGTTTAGATGTTTACAATGAACACCTTTTAGTTTTCTTTGTATAATATAATTTGCATATAATATTATGTATCTAATACTATTATTATTTTTCGATACAGCGAAGCAACTGAGAAGATTCTACGTAAATGGAAAGATGGTTCATTTCTTGTTCGGGACGCCTCAACTCGTGTTAGTAGAGAGTTCACATTGACTGTCGTCCATAACCAAATCCCGAAGCGGCTCAGGATTTCTGTTTCTAATGGAAAATTTGGACTCATGAATATATTCGAGTTTTCATCCGTGAGTGAGCTAATTAGCTATTTCCGTGACCATTCTTTGAGCGAGTATAACAAAGATTTGGATGTGAAATTACTGTTTCCAGTTTCAAAACGCGTACTTGCCAATGTAAGAGCTTCATAAAACTATAGGCCCTATAGTACTATACATATCGTCTGTGAGGAACCAAAATGACCCATATCCATTTTCAGCTAAAGACAATATCCCATATCTACAAAAATACTGAAATATATGTCTTGAGAGCTTAATGCACTTAAATGAATGAAACATTTTGCACTTTTCAATAACATGCAAATAAAACATTTTGTACTTTTCAAAAAAATACAAATAAAACATTTTGCAATTTTCAAAAACATGCAAATAGGACATTTTACGCTTTTCAAAAACTCCAATTAACATTTTACGCAAGTGTCTCATTTTGTTTTAATGACATTGCTCATTTTGATTGTAGTTTAAATTAGATGTGGGTCATTTTGGTTCTTTACAGACGATACAAGGCTTATAATAAGCATTCCGACAATTCGTTTTTATTAGCTTCATACTTGCTACATTTATGTTGAATTTTGCAAATGCTCCGTCAATACTGTAACCATTAGGAATTCCTAGTTACAATCGTTATGAATAGTGTTTGTGATCATATTTAATTAGTAAATAAGTTATAATAAAAAATAATCGCGTATTTTTTATTGTATAATTGAAGGAGCTGAAGCGTGCCCTTGAGGCTACACTTTTCCAATATTTTGATAACGCAAGTTATTTGGAATTGATACTCAGACTGGAGGGACGAAATAGATGTGTTATCCGTGGGCTGGTAAGACCAAAAATAAAAAAATCTATACAAATAGTTCATTTCTCATTTATTCCACAAAAGCTATATATATAGTTGTACTTGTATGTTGACATGGATATTTGTAACGTATTACCTATTGTTGAATTGCTGCACTGAAACTGAAAATCATTGTTCTTATTAATAGAAAATAATTTTGAAAGCATTCGTTTCCTGCTTCGACTCCTACCGAGAACAAATTCAGTATCAACAGCAATTCCAGGAGCAGGAGCTTCTGCAAGGCCAGAATGCAAAAACTGCGAATGCTAAGATAAGAGACAAGTAAGTTTTTAACCACTTTAGTAATTGCCTTGTAAGTTGTAACAGGGCCGGACGAAGGAATTGCTTTTACGCAGCAATTGATTTCCAAGCAAAAACTTTGATTTTGATTTTATTTATGGTTTTCTTTGGTAAAGCAAAGCAAAATGCTGTATTTACATGCTTTAGAAAAGTGCAAAATGTTCTTTTTAATTGATTCGGAAAAGTTCAAAATGTTCTATTTACATGTTTTTGAAATATACAAAAAAAAATTGCCTGTTTTTAAAAAGCCAAAATATTCTTTTTACATATTTTTGAAAACTGCGAAATGTTCGATTTACGTGTTTTTAAAAATTCGAGCAGCGGGGACTGCCTGCGCTGGCCGCATTATCCGGCTCTGCATTGTAAATTACCTAAAAAATCCATGTCTTCTTTCGAATAGATTTGAAACAATTTATTTATTCCAGTTTATGTTTTTATTGGTTTAGACTCGCCAAGAATATCCTACATTTGAAGGGAAAAACTTTAGAATTTAAAACCGAGATAGGAAGGGTGAAGCATGTCATCAGAATGAAAATGGACTACTCTAAGTTGCTCAGGAAAGATGTTCCCATTATCAAATCTCAGCTTCGTGAATTTAAAGTAAAAAAAGCCGGGCTGATAAAGTAAGTCCTATTTTCTAATTCTGCAGTTATTCTAAATTGTTGTTTCATTATGTAGAATACTTAATAATTATTTATATACTTCAAAATTAAAGTTTTTTTTTGAATTAGGAATTTCGACGACGCAAAGATAACTGTCGGGAGCCCGCTTCTACCTCCCCGGACAATCGATAGCATTTGGAAAACTCCCGTCATTTGGTTGAGTTGGAATCCGTCACGCGAAGATGCGAATGCAATCCTTGATGGTCGTCCGGCAGGAACATTTCTTGTTCGAAAGTCAAAGGATGGTGGACGTGTACTCTCCATTTGTGCATCTGGGGGGAACGTGGTCCATTGTAAAGTATTCAGAGAGATTTCTGGAATTGGTTTCCATCCAGACGGAGCCTTCTTCCCCACAATTAAATCTTTGGTCCTGTACTACCATGTGAATTCACTGCAGGGATACCATCCACAACTCCAAGTTACCTTAAAATATCCTGCTTTCGCTAAATGCTAAAGGTCCCAAAAAAACAACAGTAATAAAGCAGTTTCACGATATATTTTTTTCAAAATATTTTGAAGTACATTTTTCGTATTAAGTTTAGTAATAATCATAGTAACGTGGGTGTGCATTGCGCTGGACTTACAGCAAAATGATTCTTCACCGGCCATGTGCGTAGGTTTAAGTAATAATTATTAGATTTGCTACAATGTTACAGCTTGAAAAAGTGGGATGTTAAATTAGTTTTCGTTAGTTTTGTTTAGTAACACGTACTAATTTTTTGGCGAGCTGACTAGTGAGTACACTGAGTACAGTCATTCACAGTCCCTCCTCTCCCATCAATGTGAGGGCGTATAAAAAAGTATTCAAATTCGATTTTTGTATTGAAATAATTCTAGTTTATAGTGATTTAGCGTACTTTATAATAAACTGTTTCATCAAATTGATTATATTTTAGTCTGCCGTACTTGTGTGGTCGACGCTTATTATTGTTCTTGGTAATATTATATAATCAATAAAAATAAAACTTAATATATTATTATCATGTGCTGCTGTTTCTGTATTTCATAATTGCTGTATGTATCACAATTCACAATAACTACAGTTATCGTCTTACTTGAAGCTCATTTTACATAAAAATTAAATACTTTACACACTCATTACCACAAGTAGTTATTCACAACTTTCTGACTGTGCTGCCTGGGCTGGGCAAAGACAATTAATTCAAAAATGTATATTATTCACAATAATTCACATTATTTGATGCAGCCATTTATTTTATTGTTAAGGAACTGCTGTTTTCACATGACTACAAACTACAGAGAGCGCGAGCGTTTGAAATGATTTTTTTATGTATTAAAGCAGGTGAGGGGCGAAGCGAAGAAAACTCTAGAAACGTCCTCACATACTCATGAGAGTTTGGTTGCAATGAAGAATGCCAATGGGAGCGTTCATAAATTACGTAGTACAAAAATCAGAAATTTTGAACACACCCCTTTTTTTAAGGTATGTACTTAAATGTAAAACGATACGCAGATTGAACTCCCCTCCAGGTTTATAAAGTAATTTATGGACGCACCCTATTGTCGGCCTTCCCGGTTATACCATACCTCATTCCAATTCATAGTAAAGATCGTCCACAAATGATTTCACCGATAGAGTCAATGGGTTTGGTCTGATAATGCTGACAACCCATGTTAAAGACAGCCATTTTATACAGCGGTTAAGCTGAAAACACCGGGGGTCATATGTAGTATCCTAGAAATGATAATATTTTGATGACATCATTTAACGACGACCCCTGATAAAGTGCGTGAACGAAAAACGGAAATAAAATTATTACCTTTCTCTGTAACTTTGTATAGTTAAAGAAAGAAAACGTTCAAGATACGAATTTAATGCTCTATTAAAATCCTGCTTGCTACTACCATTACTGTGCTACCGACAGCCCAGAGGTTTTCTGTGTGGCAAATTGCAAATACAAAGTAGTGAACGTGAACCGGCACCGGACGAAGACGAGGTTTTAAGGGATTCTGAGGTTCTTTGGTCTATCAGCAGATCGCTTGCTCATTCATCATCAATATTATCATCATAATCATCATTAGTATTAAAACGTGATTAAATATTGTGAACTTGAGCATTTTGTCATATTTACAACTATTACAATAAGCATAGGGTCATTTTTATTCTTTTGAATGTTGAAATCGGTCCTCGGTCGTTAGTTAGTTAGTGCGAACAGTTACCAGGACCAGGCAGGACTCAGGACTGACTAGTGAGCTAATTTCATCGAAGAAAATGGAGAAGAAACTGTCTTTCCTTTCCCTGCGAAATGATGTCAAAAAAAAATACGGTGATGACGATATCCAGGTAAATGTGGGCCTGCTTCCACACTAGTCAATTAGCAATAGTTAATACGGATCGTGATTGTATTTTTATTCGTAATCTTCAATATTGGGAATTTGTTGCATGTTATTTTTACTAGTTAGTATTTATTGCATTTTTTTTATTTTCTCTGTAAAAATAATTTGTCTAGTTTTACGGTTAAAGTAGCAAGTATTTAATGAGCGACTAATACAATCAGTACTTTACTGTTTACTATATATGCATTTTGATTGTTCGGGGATTTAGATCAGTGATTTACTAGTATACAGACATTTTGCATTTGCTACCCGGGCATTTGCTACCCAAAACCAAACCTAGTACATTCAACATTTGCTACCCATACACCATATTCTAGGACCTAGGATATTTGCTACCCACTCCCAAATCTAGGATATTTGCTACCCATGGCTAATGTAGAAATAAAATGCATGGAAAATATTTATGAGTGTACCGTGACCACGTGATTAATGCTATTATTGTTAATGATAGAAGATGGTTTAATTGTAAATGGTCGTTCAAAAATGATATTTAAAAGTTATATGTCGTCGGTGAAGGATCGAATCCGTTTCCTTCCACATTTTGCTACAATCAAATCCGCTTCCTTCCAATTTTCCTTAAAAGCAAATCCGTGTCCTTCCATCGATATTGTTAAGGAAGAAAACGGTTTTGATTTTAGCGAAAATTGGAAGGAATAAGCGTATTCGTTTCTAGCCAAGAGTCAAGAGTGGAAGGAAATGAGTTTTATCCTTCACCGACGATATATTACCTTTACAATTAATTTTTCTAATTAGTATAAAATTATATTTACTAGGTTGCGTACTCACATTTAGACTTGAGTTTAAATCTAGAAACTGTCTTTTAACCATAATTACGTCATAAAAAGTTTACTTACATTTATACTCATATGGAGTTTTATTTATTTTATTAGATTTAAAAATACGTTGTAAATTATTGCTACCGTTATTATCTTTTAGTAATTATTGTAGCGTGTCTCTAATAGTTTGTTGTTTTCTGGTTCTAACATTTATACAGCAATCAGTTTGAATATCCTGGATATAATAATTAGGAAAATTAATTGTGAAAGTAATATATATATAACTTTTAAATATAACTTTTGAATGACCATCTACACGCTTAGAAAAGATCTTGAATCTTGTACGATGGGGCTAACAGGATTGGACGTTGACTTATAGAAGGTTTAGTAGTAAATTTCAAAATATTTGAGAGTGGTGAATTGTTGTCACGTGTAACAACGCTGTTGTTAAGTGTAACAGCGCTGGTGTTACAAAACCCAACAGCAAATCTGTTGAAATCTACAGTAAACCTGTTAATGCATTCACGTAACTGTATATGTAGGCTAAACTAGTGGCCCATTACCATTACTAATATTAAGTGTGTTGCCTCAGTCCAGTGGTTAAGGCTGAACGGTACCTATGACGAAGGTTGCGGGTTCGAATCCAACTTTTGATGTTATTTTTAACCAATAAAACCATTCAACAGGATTAGCTGTTGGCTAATCTAACAGTAAAATCGGTAAGCCTAGTGTAACAGGATTATCGTTAAATCGCTAACCATAGTCCTGTTGACCGCGACAAATTAACAGTAAAGTAGTAAATTCACCCATATTTTTCTAAGCGTGTACAATTAAACCATCTTCTTTTATTAACAATAATAGCATTTAAACTATTTCAACGATGCCATGTTATCACGGTACACTCATAAATATTGTCCATGCATTTTATTTCCACACGTCTACACTAGCCATGGGTAGCAAATGTCCTAGGTTGAATTTTGGGTAGCAAATTTCCGGGTAGCAACTGTCTGGGTAGAAAATTTCCTACAAGTTACAATTGTAAATAATTACACGTTAGTTATTTATTAGGTGAGCTACGTCAGCAGATCATCCAAAGAACGTGTAGATGAGGCAGAAAAATTTCCTGAATTTATATATGCTCCGATTGTAGACGGCAGCAAAATATACGTACTTGACCGGAGTTTAAAATATCCGTGGAAACTGGCTGAAATTGAAGATCAATTCACAAACTTTGGAAAGGTATTTGTTCATTTTTCCATTTATGTAAATATTTATTGAGTACTTAATAATATTACATTAAGTTAAAGTATAATACAATGCAATTGTTATATATAGTTATAATTGTGCATATCGTCTATGAAAAACCAAAATGACCCATTTCCAATTTAAGCTAGAATTAAAATGAGCTATGTCAAAAAAACAGTAAAGATAGGTAAGAGCTATATAGGTAGATACATACTTACAATGCTAATCACGTATTTCTAAAACGAGCAAATTATCCTATTTAAATACTCTTGAAAAGATCAAAATGTTCTTTGTTTTCTGTCTCTATTTTTTAAAGTGTAAAATGTCCTATTTACATGCTTTTGAAAGGGTCAGATTTCAGAATGTTCTATTTCTATTTACATGCGTTTTGAAAAGTGCAAAATATTGTATTTACTTTTGTTTTTGAAAAATGCACAAGGTTCTATTTTGACGCTTTCACTAACATGTCATTTTAATTTTTTCTGTAGATAGTGCATTTTGTTTAAAACTAGAAATGGATATGGGTTATTTTGGTTCTTCGCAGACGATATGTAACGCAATGTTCATGTGTATAGAACATTCCAAATATACCGTTTCCAATCTTAAAAAAGCTCATTGCCAGTATCGAAAAACATGGGCCAGCATGAGAATGATAATTATTGCAATAACACTTGTGGTTCAAAAATGCAAAATCATTCGAGTATTTCCGAATTTAATGTCACTTAAAGTTATATTAGTGCTAAAGGTGCTTTTCTGTTTTCCTTTCCAAGAGTATGGTGAACGTCAAGTTTCTTGAAATAGATGGAGATCGAACAGAAAAAGGAATCAAAAGTAGCAAAAAAAGGAACCAGCGTGATAAAATTAGCATTCGTATCAATCATACTGCTGAATTCGACCCTCCAAGCGCCGGGAATGTACTCGGGGTTGGATTGCGTGTGATAGCAAGGACGATGGATAACTCCCCCAGTGGGAAAGAATTTTTTGTCGGGATAGTAGCCGAAGTGGCTAAAAGCAAAAACGGAAATCGGTAATTAATTTCCGTTAAATCATCAAGTTTTAATTTTTATCTGTTTTACTTAAGTATTTTACTATTATAAATGTTCGGATTCAGAGAATGCTATTCCTGATGCAAAATTTCGCTGCATGTTTTCAGATTCTTAATATTCTTCGATAATGGTCATGCTGCGTACTGTGCACGGGAAAATATTCGCTTGGTCACATATAAAGAGTCATTTGCTGCGACGATGAAGAAGGTCTGGTTTGACGTGCATCCTGAAAATCAAAATTTCATCGAGAAATATTTTAAGCAGTTTCCAAACAATGTAATGGCAAGGCTGAAAGTGTCACACCTAATCACCGTGGAATGGAATGGTAATTTAGTAGCATTACTAAGATTTAAAACTAAAATACATATTTTATTTAGCAATTACACACAATCTCAGATTGTGAATGCAATCATATAATTTGAAAGGATTCTACGACTTTGTACCGGAACGACATTTCGAAGTACGACATTGCGTAGGCGACATTAAGTACCCACGACAGTACGTAGTCAGACAATTCACAGTGTACCCTCCGGCGCAGACATGTCGTTGAACGACATTACGTAGAATGTGTTTCGGCGTTGGACAATGAGTTGAAAAAAAATACGTCGACAACCGTTTTTGACGACACTGTAATCAAGTATTCAGAAATAAGCATCGAATATTTTTATATTAATTTTCAAATCAATGAATGCTTTTCATTACTGGCACAGCGACGAGTAAATAATACTAACAGGCTATGATAATAGCCTGATAGTGATAGGCTATGATATTATTTTAGTTAAGTATGTACATATAAAAATGTGACTAGTGTAAAGAAAACTTTGATAATTTTTATTTAATTCATTTTTTAAGAAAATAATATAATTCTAGCAGAACACTGTAATTCAGTCCGCTAGTACTATTGAGATTGTACTTTAAAGTTTGAGCGGAAACATGAATACGTGGTTGGAAAATTGATTTTTCATACCAATTATTGTGTATGTTAAGCAGTTAAGGCGTGCCTATTGTTCTTTAATCAAAACTATCTATGTATTCATGATGTCAGCTGGGTAAGGTCTTATTGTTTTTTATTTTATTTACGAAATATAGTAACATTATTGTGTTGTTTGGTGTTTATATTGCCAAAATGTTTATGCACATAGTTTGCATTGTTTGATATTACTTGCTAAATTAGTTTCTTTATGTTGAAAAAAATAAAATGCACATTATCATACTATAAGTAAATAAGTAATACGTATACTGCCTAGTCAGAG
This sequence comes from Dicyrtomina minuta, assembly GCA_949802685.1. Classification (NCBI taxonomy): domain Eukaryota; kingdom Metazoa; phylum Arthropoda; class Collembola; order Symphypleona; family Dicyrtomidae; genus Dicyrtomina; species Dicyrtomina minuta. Next base: position 10,112,826 of record OX461811.1, read on the forward strand.
AATTTTTCTATCTGTACTGGAGTACGGTGTCAATTTTATTTGAATAAAGTCGTTATTCCCTGCACTCCTCATTTTTGTGTTGTTTGCATGAAACAACCACGCAATGTCTAACAGTGTAATGTAATTCGATGTAATGTCTAACAACGTAATGTCGTTCGACTTACTGTCTCCCACTCGATGTCTATCGACGCAACGTCGTCTACTCAATGTCTATTCGGCGCAACGGTTTTAGGGGAAATGTCTTTCTGTGGAATGTCGTCGACTTAATGTCGTTCCGGTCCAATGTCGCCAGACCATTTGAAAGTACTTAATTACGTTTTTATTTTTATAAAGGGTTTTATACTGATGTGTAACTGCAACTACTAAAATTTCAGGTCATTGGTGGACAGCTCGTGTAGTGAGCACTGATTGCTCTTTGGCTACAGTACAGCTAATGGCGAATGATGTCAAGATACTCCTATGGCGAGGGTCCAATCGGCTGCATCATATTTTTAAAATGCTAACCACAGGTTCGTTATTATTCTAATATATCGTGAGTGAAAAAATAAAATGACCCATATCCAATTTAAGGTAGAATCAAAATGAGCTATGTCCTAATATATCGTGAGTGAAAAAATAAAATGACCCATATCCAATTTAAGGTAGAATCAAAATGAGCTATGTCCTAAAAACAAATTGAGAAACATGCGTAAAATGTTAATTAGGAGTTTTTTAAAAACGTAAAATGTCCTATTTATAAGTTTTTGAAAAGGGAAAATTGTTCCACTTAAATGGTTTCGAAAACTGGAAAAGGTTTGATTTACATGTTTTTAAAAAGTCCGAAATGTTCTATTTACACGTTTTTGAAAAACTGCAAAATATTCTTTTTACACGTTTTTGAAAAACTGCGAAATGTTCTATGTAGGTACACGTTTTTGAACAGTGAAAAATGTTCTATTTACGTATTTTTTAAAAGCGCAAATTGTTCGATTGAAATGCTCTCAAGACATATTTAAATATTTTGTAGATAATGAATATTGGTTTTAGCTACAAATTGATATGGGCCATTTTGGTTCTTCACAGACGATATATCATTCCAGATTAATACATATTATTTATTATATTCAGATCTTACGTTTGCTTTACGAACCTAATTTATATCTGTGTTAATAATGTTTTGGTGTCCTCCGCTGTTCAATTATAGAGGAACGAAACAAAATTATTTCACCTAGTGTGGATACGTTAGGCGAATATGAAGGCCGAGTTGTGGTACAAATATTTTTTTTGGAACCGTTCAAATACAAACAATTAGTAGCTCTTGATGTTGGCCAACTTTAGTTGTGTGTTTAGTAATCTTTATTTAAGAGGTATTTATGAATTATTTTCACTGTGGTAAATAGATCCAGAAGATCCCGAATACTTCTCAGACGAATACTAAGAAACGGTTCGTCCGCCACGAATGCTCCAGTACTTGTTCAGACAAATTTGTCGTGGCGGCTGATATTCTGAAAACAATCAGTCCGCTTGTGTTTCCATTTTATTATGGCTGGTGCAGGTTAGCAACACATATTTTATTACAGTCATTTGGTTAAATATCGATAATTACGCTTTACATTGTAAACTCCAATGAAATATCTCCATAAATCTCGTAAAGAATAGTCTAAACTTATACTTGTTGAATATCGTTTCAGAAAAAGTGATGAAACTATCGAAACTGACGGTACTAAAACCAAGTCAGTCTATTATGAAGGGCCTTGTGGGAAAAAGTTCACAGATCGTACAGAAATTCAAAAGTTCATTACTGCGACGAACTGCCGCATTGGAATAGACTCGTTCACTTTTTCCATGTCTGTAGACATTTTTGCCGAGTTTCAAGCAACTCTACAGGGTCCACCAGGTTCTTACTTTTGCGAGGTATTTCACTGCAAAATACAAGCTTGATTTGATAATAATTTTCGCTACGGCTACTTACTTAATGTTTTTACTGAAGTCAATAATTTTCCTAATTGATTTTTAATATTACCGTGCCTTGTTTTCACATGCAGTACATATCTCTTGGACAAGAGTGGGCCCCTATATCAAAAGTCAACTCTTTAAATCTGATCCAACCAACCTCTGTGATGTATTCAGCAACCGTAGTACCTGACAAGGATGTATTCATTAATCCGGACTCTGGATTTTTGGTTTGCTGCGACTGTACAGATAACTGTGAAGTATGTTTATTTTATTTTTATTTAATCGAAAACATAAATAAAGTGAACTAACGAAAGCTATTGGTAATTTTGGGTTGCTAACAAAGTAAATTGTCTGTGAAGAACCAAACCAAAAAGACCCATATTTCCAATTTAAGCTAGAGTCAAAATAAACTACGTGATAAAATAACTAAATGAGGAAGATGCGCAAAATGGTAATCAAAGAGTTTTTGAGAAGCATCAAATGTACTATTGTCATGTTTTGAAAAGTGCAAAATGTTCTATTTTCATGTTTTGAAAAGTGCAAAAATATTCGATTTACATGATTTTGAAAATTGCAAAATATTCTCATTACATGATTTTGAAAATTGCAAAATATTCGGTTTTCATGTTTTGAAAAGTGCAAAAATATTCGATTTACATGATTTTGAAAATTGCAAAATATTCTCATTACATGATTTTGAAAATTGCAAAATATTCGGTTTTCATGTTTTGAAAAGTGCAAAAATATTCGATTTACATGATTTTGAAAATTGCAAAATATTCTCATTACATGATTTTGAAAATTGCAAAATATTCGGTTTTCATGTTTTGAAAAGTGCAAACATATTCTATTTACATGATTTTGAAAAGTGCAAAATATTGTATTCACATGATTTTGAAAAGTGCGAAATGGTCGATATAAATGCTTTACAAGACATTTCAATATTTTTGTAGATAGTATACAATGTTTATAGCTAGAAAGGGATGGTAATTTAGGTTCTTCACTGACTAAATGATTCTTGGTACAGATTGAGGCTTTCATTTTTGCAATTACTAATATTATGTCTTACATATCTAGAATACAGAACAGTGCGCGTGCATTCGTTTGACTCTCGAGAGCTCTCCTACCTCGTTGACTGGAACTGGAAAAGCTTCATCTTCCAGTATTGGATACAAACATCGTCGGCTGTACGAGAAAGTTCCGAGTGGTATCTACGAGTGCAATGAAAAGTACTGCTTTCTATAAATAAATATTATTATTAGTACATTCTTACAAGTCACATTTATGAAATAATCTGAATCAAATTTTAATTGACAATTTGGAAAATTTTGCTACTTCAACTTGAAGGTGTCGGTGTAGAAAGGACACATGCATAAATCGAGTGGTTCAGAATGGAGCGCGGTGGAAAATGCAGATATTTAATACCACGAGCAAAGGTTATGCTGTTCGAACCCTTCATGACATTCCTAAAGGTTCTTTTATAGGGACGTACACGGGAGAACTTATGTCTAGTGATCAAAGCTATGATGTTTGTACATATTGAAATAATATTAAAATTCCCATGTGAATTTATTAGTTACGTAACTAATTTTTCATATAACTGGCTTGGTAGTTATGATTTTGTAATGTTTTACAATGTTATATATAGGTTGCAAGTGAATTGGGTGATGAATATGTAGCATCGTTGGATTACTTGGAGCATGCTGAGCAGTGTAAAGATGGATATGAAGCAAATGTGGTAGAGCCAGAGTCTGCTTCAAACAGAGCGCCTGAGATTTCAGAAGAACTAATAAAAGAGTTCGATGAGGACATGAAAGGGATTTCAAAAACACGGCTTCATTATGGTTACGGTCAAAACAAGATTTATACGGTGGATGCAAAACGAATTGGCAACGTTGGGCGATACTTAAATGTAGGTTAAGTTAACTTATATAATAAAGTTTCAAAAATACTACCTAACGTAATAAATTATATTTTTGGATTTAAGCTATAGCGACATGTTATTGGCTATTTGAAAATTAAAGAAGTTGTATAAATATTTAATCCCGTAAATGTTTGTCGTTTTATTGAAATATAGCATTCTTGCAATCCAAATCTGCTTTGCCAGCATGTGTTTGTGGTTACACATGATATTCGTTTTCCTCAGATTGCATTTTTTGCTAACCATTCTATCAAATGTAAGTTTTGAAAATCGCAGTTACTAGTTTGCTTCATTAAAGAAATTAGTTATTCAATGCTCAAAAAGCTACTTAACAACTTAAACCATTTATCGTTTATAATGTGATTACCTATACTAATTTTTGGGTGACTTTCAGGCGGAGATGAGCTTACTTGGGATTACAACTATAATGTTGGGTGCAAGGATTACACAGTGCTCTGCAACTGCGGGGGTGCATCCTGCCGCAAGAAACTTCTATAATTGAAATTGAAGTATTGCATCAGTCAGAGTCAGACAGCATTTTATTTTATGCATTAAACTGTCTTTCTGACAGAATTTAATTTTTAATGACTGAACTGTAGAATCTGGTAACTAAGGTTAAGATGTTTGTGTGACCTAATTTCCAGATATGAGCATAAATTTTGTATTCTATCTAATTTGTATTACGGTTTTGCCTACCAGTAATTCTTTTTGATTAGACATTTGTTTTATTTGTACTAAATTGTGGACATTCAAATTATGTATTCAAGATTGAATGTGTCTTTGGCTATGTTTTCCTATTATCTAACTCAAATTTTTATAATTTTTGGTGCTTATCGCTTGACGGCATTATCGATAATTGACACAGTTCGCAGTTGTGCGGGCTTATAAATGAAACTGCATTTTAACTGCCTAACCAGTAGGTATATTTGTGTATAATATTAGTATTTAATTCTTACGTAGTTTTTCGATTCATTTTCTAGCTCACAGTTATAGGCAGAACCTGGCAGTTAAATAAATATAGTAAATAAAAGAGTTTATTGTCAGATAAATTTCAACACCGTATTTGTTCAGAAATTATTTACATAATTTAATTAAATTTTATACACCCAGCAAAGTCTTTATAGTAAAATTTAATATCGAGTATACAGACTATTATTGGCGTGGTGCTGCGGCACCGGCAAGATGCATTTTCTTTTATCGAGGAAAAAATAAATTATTTTCATACGTCACACAGAAAAAGGTCTTATATGCACTCTGCATTAGCGTAATGATTTATCTGGCATATCCTGGACAAGCTCACTGTTCGTGAAATACGTGGTAACTACATATTATTTGATGCATAAACAAAAGCAGTCCGTTCACGGTTTATAGTAAGACATGACAGGAGGTAATCACAATTCTCACGAACTTCTAAAAGTTGCATAGCGGAGAAGCGAAAATTCCCTAGTCAGCAGTGAAATACATTAGAAACTCAAAGAAAATACTTGCATGCTTCGAAGAAACATGTGTGGATTGTGGATAGGTAGTTAGGCAGGTATACCTGAATCTTTCTTTAGCATGGAAAACTGATAAAACCATATAGTGAGACCGCCAGGGCCGGACGAAGGAATTGCTTTTAGGGAGCAATTTGTTTCCATAACCACCATTTTGATTTTATTGATGGTTTTCTTTGGTAAAGCAAAATGTTATATTTACATGTTTTAGAAAAGTGCAAAATGTTCTTTTCACTTGATTCAGAAAAGTTCTAAATGTTCTTTTTACATGTTTTTGAACAAATACTACAAAACACAATACAAAACAAATACTCTTTTTAAATATCTTTAAAAACTGCGAAATGTTCGATTTACATTGTTTTTGAAAATTCGAGCAGCGGGGCTGCCTGCGCTGGCCGCATTATCCGGCCCTGCGTTGTAAATTACCTATATAAATCCATGTCTTCTTTCGAATAGACGTAAATTAATTAATTTATTCCAGTTTCTTTTTTTATTGGTTTAGACTCGCCAAGAATATCCTACATTTAAAAGGAAAAACTTTATAATTTAAAAACGAGATCGGAAGGGTGAAGCATGTCATCAGAATAAAAATGTACTAAATCTAATTTGCTCAGGAAGGATGTTCCCATTTTCAAATCTCAGCTTCGTGAATTTAAAGCAAAAAAAGCCGGGCTGATAAAGTAAGTCTAAATTTCTAATTCCGCAGTTATTCTAAATTGTAGTTTTATATAATTAATATGTAGAATACTTATTAATTATTAAAATTCTTCAAAAGTAAAGGTTTTGGTTAATTTTGAATTAGGAATTTCGGCGACGCAAAGATAACCGTCGGGAGCCCGCTTCTACCTCCCCGGACAATCGACAGCATTTGGAAAACTCCCGTCATTTGGTTGAGTTGGAATCCGTCACGCGAAGATGCGAATGCAATCCTTGATGGTCGTCCGGCAGGAACATTTCTTGTTCGAAAGTCAAAGGATGGTGGACGTGTACTCTCCATTTGTGCATCTGGGGGGAACGTGGTCCATTGTAAAGTATTCAGAGAGATTTCTGGAATTGGTTTCCATCCAGACGGAGCCTTCTTCCCCACAATTAAATCTTTGGTCCTGTACTACCATGTGAATTCACTGGAGGGATACCATCCACAACTCCAAGTTACCTTAAAATATCCTGCTTTCGCTAAATGCTAAAGGTCCCAAAAATACAACAGTAATAAAGCAGTTTCAAGATATATTTTTTTCAAAACATTTTGCAGTACATTTTTCGTATTAAGTTATAGTAGTCTATGTAGTCTAGTAATAGTCATAGTAACGCGGGTGTGCATTGCGCTGGACTTACAGCAAAATGATTCCTCACCGACCATGTGCGTAGGTTTAAGTAATAATTATTAGATTTGCTATAATGTTATAGCTTGAAAAAGTGGGATGTAAAATTAGTTTTGGTTAGTTTTGTTTAGTAACACGTAGTATACTGATTTTTTGGCGAGCTGACTAGTGAGCACAGTCATTCACAGTCCCTTGGTCCCTTCTCTTCTCTCCCATCAATGTGAGTGCGTATAAAAAGTATTTAAATTCGATTTTTGTATTGAGATAATTCTAGATTATGGTGATTTAGTTAGCGTACTTTATAAACATCTGTTTGATCAAAGTGATTATATTTTAGTCTGCCGTACTTTTATACTCGCTTATTCTTGCTCTTCGTAAAGTATAATCAATAAAAATAAAACTGAATGTATCATGTGCTGCTGTTTGTGTATTTCATAATTGTACCACAATAATCACAGTAATCGTCTTGCTTGAAGCTTAATTTACATAAAAATTACATACTTTACACACTCATTCAAGTAATTATTCACAAGTTTCTGACTGAGCAGCCTGGGGAAAGACAATTAATTCAATTTATATTCACATTCTTTGATGCAACAATTATTATTTATTTTATTGTTGAGGAACTGCTGTTGGCACATGACTACAGAGAGCGCGAACGTATGAAATGATTTTTCCTATGTAAAAGGCGAAACTGGAGAAAACGTCCTCGCATGGATTGCAATGCAGAATCAGAACCCCCATTGTCGGCCTTCCGGGATATACCATACCCCACTCCAATTCATAGTAAGGATCGTCCACAAATAATTTCATTGATAGAGTCAATGGGTCTGCTTTGATGTTGATGACATCCCATTTAAAAGAAAGCTATTTACGTAGTGATTATAAGCTGATGATACGACGGGCCATAGGAAATTTTGATAACGTCATTTACGGACGACCCCCTATGAAGTGCGTGAATGAAATTGTCTCTCTCTCTGTAACTTTGTAGAGTTAAAGAAAGAAAACGTACAAGATACGAATTTTATGCCCTATGTAAATCCTGATGCTAATAAATAAAATGCTTGCTACTAATATACTGCCGACAGCCCAGCGGTGTTCTGTGTGGCAAATTGCAAATACGAAGTAGTGAACGTGCACCGGTCGCGGTCGAGGTCGAAGACGAGGTTTTAAGGGATTCTCAGACTCTTTGCCTTTGCTCTACACACTATACCAGCTACCAGCAGATCCCTTGCTGATTCATCATCAATAATTTATTATCATCATCATTAGTATTAAAGCGTGATTAAATATTGTGGACTAGAGCATTTTGTCATATGTACCACTATTATAATAAACAGAGGGCCATTTATTTATTATTTATTTTTGTGAGAATATAGACAATAAAGCAATTACTTACTTACTTACTTATTCTTTTAAAGTCGGTCCTCGGTCGTTGGTTAGTGCAAACAGTTAATACCAGGACTGACTAGTGAGCTAATTTCATCGAAGAAAATGGAGAAGAAACTGTCTTTTCTTTCCATGCGAAATAACGTTGAACAAGAAGACGGCGATGACGATATCCAGGTTTGTGTTGTAATTTGTTTAAAATTGTTTGTGAATATAATATTGTTACGAGATTGTGCATAAACACTGAGTTGTTGGTTGTGCACAATCAATGCATTTTATTAACCACAGATTGTAATTGCGAAAGTTTGTGATTGTGCAAGTAATCAAATAAAATGATTTATACAGTTCCATTATGATAAAAACAAAGTTAGGAGTCCATGGATTTGTTTATGAAAAGTTTTGGCATCTACCGAGTCGGTACTTATTTATAATATACAATAAATACATCGTAAAAGATGAGAAATCAAAGAGCTGTATGCTGTATTTATAAGACATTGATGGGGATTAATTTAGCTAAAAAAAGAAACATGCTAATTAAGTTTTTAATAATTGAATTTAGATAAAACTGACACGAATACTGGATAAGTATGGCGGCTTACATTACAGGGTTCTATTTGGAAAACCTGTGTCTTCTGCATTTTAACACTATCATTTTCTATAAAATCAGCGTTCGCCACTTACGATTAGTACAATTAAAAATTGTGTTTTCTTATATCCGACAAGATTTCTGATTTTTTAAGTAAGACTTTCAATAAAGTTCTAATGCTCGTAAAGGTGAAAGGTGATCGTGCGGGTTTATTTTTTCAAAACTTAAAGTAACTATCTTTTTACTTAGCGAACGTACACTAAAGGAGAAGCTGTCATTATACTTCTCTTTTAATAATGTATGTGCGAAAAAAATATTCAGTGTTGAAAATTTAAAGTTGCAAGAGATACAGGTCGTTGTACGAAAAAATCGCAAGTCTTACATCGGCCTAAGTGCCCTTAATGTGATCGAAGTTACCTTAATTACATTTAAAGTTAATGGAAAACTGGAACCTTAAATGTGATCGGTATAAAATCATTCACACAAGCACTCAAAACTTTCATGAATTTACACAGCCAGAGTTTTAAGGAACGAAGCTGAAATCGGTAGTCAAGATAGTGCAGATAGTGCAGCTGTATGGAGTATGGATATTAGTTACTTAGATTTTTATCGGCCATACTGTTTAAACGGCGGCCACTATTCACCTTTACGCAACTTAGTACTATGTAAAGAGCACTGCTTGAAAAAGTCCCAGCCAGTGACCAGCGTGTTTAGGTAGTTTGAAGTTTGAACTGAACTGGCATTAGACTTTGATAAGAGAGAGTTCATCATTGCATATTGGGGTCGTCAGCCAACGGCCTGCATGAATTACGCAAGTATAGTTAATATTCCCACCCTAAATGTTATCGATTGCTCAAATGGGCTCACCTCCGAATTGGTTAGCGCCGTTTATGCCCGGTCCTAATTATTTCCCTTTTAAAGGATCGTCAATAAATAACACTATTTGTAGGGTCAGTGGTCTAGTTCGATAATAATAAACTATGTAATGTTAAGGTAGGGATATATGAGGGCCCTAAACGAGTGAAGATTTTAATGACATCATTTACGGACCACCCTTTTTGAAGTTGCATAAACAAAATTCATTTGATTAAATTGGATGTACAAAATTGCGTTCCACTTCATAGAAATCCAACAATAACTGGAAGTGTGGTTAGTTATTGTTTGTTCCTAATGTTGGCAGCCTACCAGCAAACGTAGTACATTTGCTACCAATGTAGGCACATAAAAATTAATTAAATTTTAATCAATTCAGTAATTCAAGTAGGATAAGTTGAAGTGAAGTTAGGCGCTGTCAAAGTTTGCGCGTTGCCACAATAGGGTTCTACTCCTTTATTTAAGCAGTTATTCCCTGTAAGCTCAGCATCTACTTCGGGCCCCAGAGGAGCTAGTTTAAACTATATTATAGACTTGCTAAGAAACTAACAAATATTTTTATGACAGTAATAAAATCAAAGATCTGGATTTGTTTGGGTTGTTAGCAAATCAACTGCTATAGTTATAAAGTTATAAATAATCACACGTTATTCGTTAGGTGAGCTACGTCAGCAGTGCATCTAAGGAACATGTAGCGGCAGAACCATTTCTCAATTTGACATATGCTCCGATTGTAGGCGGCAACAAAATATACGTTCTTGACCGGAGTTTAAAATATCCTTGGAAACTCGGTCAAATTGAAGATGAATTCACAAGCTTTGGAAAGGTATTTGTTCTTTTTTCCATTTATGTAAATATTTATTAAGTAATAAAATTACATTAGGTTGAAGTATACTACAATGCAATTGTTATATAGGTAGTTATAATTGTGCATATTGTCGTTGAAGGGCCCATTTCCACTTTAGGCTACAGTTAAAATGAACTATTATGTATGTCAAATAAACTACATTTAAGATTGATGAACAAAATGTTAGTTACGGGTTTTTAAAAAGTGCTAAATGTTCTATTTATATGTGTTTTGAAATGTGTAAAATGTTCTATTTACATACATGTTTTTAAAAACATTAAAATGTTCTATTTAACATGCTTTTTGAAAAGCTCAAAATATTCTATTTACTTGTTTTTGAAAAGTGTAAAATTTCCTATTTACATGTTTAAAAAAATATTAATATGTTCAATTGTCATGTTTTTTGAAAAGTATAAAATATTCTATTTACTTGTTTTTTTAGAAAAGGCACAAGGTTCTATTTACATGCTTTCATGAACATGTTATTTTAATTTTTTATATGGATATGGAATTTTGTTCGAAACTAGAAATGAATGTGGGTCATTTTGGTTCTTTACAGACGATAGGAAACGCAATTTTCATATGTTTAGAACAATTCCTATTATACCGTTTACAATCTTAAAAAAGCTATTTTCTAGTATCAGAAAGCTTAGGCCAGAATAAGAATAATAATTGTAATTGCTTGTGCTCCAAAAATGCAAAGTCATTCAAGTAATTGCAAATTGAATGTTATAGTTTTGTTAGTGCTAAAGATGCTTTGTTGTTTTTCTTTCCAAGCGTATGTTGAACGTCAAGTTTCTTGAAATAGATGGAGATCGACCCGAAAAAGGCACCAAAAGTGGCATCAAAATTAACCAGCGTCAAAAAATAAGCATTCGTGTCAATCATACTGCTGAATTCGACCCTCCAAGCGCTAAATTTCTACTGTCAGTTGGATTGCGTGTGATAGCAAGGACGATGGATGACTCCCCCAGTGGGAAAGATTTTTTTGTTGGGATTATAGCCGAAGTGGCTACAAGCAAAAACAGAAATCGGTAATTAAATTTTATTAGATCATCAAGTTTTAATTTTTCTCATTTCTTTTAAGTGTAGTTTATTATTGATTACTCGGCATTTCCTGTAATAGTATACACCCTGTATACTGTTTACATTTTCATAATGCAAAACGTTACTGCTGCATGTTTTAATTTCAGATTCCTAATATTCTTCGATAATGGTCATGCTGCGTACTGTGAACGGGAAAATATTCGCTTGGTCACAACTATTGGCTCATTTGCTGCGATAAGGCAGGTCTGGTTTGACGTGCATCCTGAAAATCAAAATTTCATCATGAAATACATTAAGCAGTTTCCAAACAATGTGATGGCAAGACTTAAAGTGTCACATTTAATTACTGTGGAATGGAATGGTAATTTAGTAACATTATTAAGATTTAAAACTAATATAATATATTTATAGCAATTACACACCATGTCAGATTGAAAAGGTAATAGGATAATTTGAAAGAACTCAATTGAATTTTTATTGAGTTTTGTTCTGATGTGTAACTACTAAAATTTCAGGCCATTGGTGGACAGCTCGTGTAGTGAGCACTGATTGCTCTTTGGCTACAGTACAGCTTATGGCGAATGATGTCAAGATACTCCTATGGCGAGGGTCTAATAGGCTGCATCAAATTTTTAAAATGCTGACCACAGGTTTGTTATTATTCTAATATAATATCTTAATCTTAAGTGAAGAAATAAAATGACGCATATCCAATTTAAGCTAGAATCAAAATGGGCTGTGTCCTAAAAGCAAATTAAAACATGCTTAAAATGTTAATTAGGAGCTTTTGAAAAACGTGAAATGCTCCATTTTCATGTTTTTTAACAATGTAAAATGTCTTACTTAAATGTTTTTGAAAAAGTGCAAAATTTTCTTATTCAATGTTTTTCAAAAGGTGCAAAATGTTTTAATTCCATATGTTTGAAAAGTGCAAAATGTTCTGTATAACTTCCTTTAAGACATGTTTAAATATTTTTGTAGATAGTTGGTAATGTTTTTTAGCTACAATAGGATATGTGCCATTTTAGTTCTTCACGTACGACGTAATATTATTCCTGATACATATTATTTATTAAATTTAGACCTTACATTTGATTCGGATTTGATTAACGAACTTAATTTATATCTGTGTTAATAATGTTTTTATTTGGTATCCTTCGCTGTTCAATTATAGAGGAACAAAACAAAATTATTTCACCTACTGTGGATACGTTAGGCGAATATGAAGGCCGAGTTGTGGTAAAAATATGTTTTTTGTGGAACCTTTCAAATAGAAATAATTATTTATACCTCTTGATGTTGACCAACTTTAGTTGTGTTTTTAAGTAATCTTTATTTTAGGGTATCGCCAGTGTTCGTAGGTCCGTTTTCGAAATGTGCTTTATTCGTAGGTCGGCGTTCACTAGGACGGGTTTTGTAGGGTGTCTAGTTTCGTTGGTCGCGTTTCGTAGTCTAAATATTTGCTCTTTGGAGTAAATGGTGGCCCTTAAAAGGGCCGTTGGTCATTGCATAAAAAGTTCAAAAATGAAGTATAAAGTTTTTCCTTGTTCGCTGATAAAAGATTTAATCCACCGCTTTTAGTTTTTCCGATTATTTCTATTTTTTTTCAATATCACTACTGTCGCCACTGTCGTTCTGATTTTCTAAATATCCTGACTTTTCGAACTCAAACTCACTGATTTCTGACGACGAATCCATTCTTAACAGAAGCTGATACTAAACTGATCGCTGCTTTGCTTGTAAACTAGCTTTTAGTTTATTTTACCGCACTTATCTTTGTACACTTAAATGCAAATCATTCATACCTACATATTATACGAAGCAATGAATCTGCATACGAAGCAAATATTTTGACTACGAAACGCGACCAACGAAACTAGACACCCTACAAAATCCGTCCCAGTGAACGCCGACCTACGAATAAAGGACATTTCGAAAACGGACCTACGAACACTACCCAATCCTTATTTTAGAGGCATAAATAAACTGTTTTGACTGATGTAAGTAGATCCAGAAGATTCCGAATACTTCTCAGACGAATACTAAGAAACGGTTCGTCCGCCATGATTGCTCCAGTACTTGTTCAGACAAATTTGTCGTGGCGGCTGATATTCTGAAAACAATCAGTCCGCTTGTGGTTCCATTTTATAATGGCTGGTACAGGTTAGCATCACATATTTTATTACAGTCATTTGGTTAAATATCGATAATTACGCTTTACATTGTAAACTCCAATGAAATATCTCCATAAATCTCTTAACGAATAGTCTAAACTGATACTTAATGAATATCGTTTCAGAAAAAGTGATGAAACTATCGAAACTGACGGTACTAAAACCAAGTCAGTCTATTATGAAGGGCCTTGTGGGAAAAAGTTCACAGATCGTACAGAAATTCAAAAGTTCATTACTGCGACAAACTGCCGCATTGGAATAGACTCGTTCACTTTTTCCATGTCTGTAGACATTTTTGCCGAGTTTCAAGCAACTCTACAGGGGCCACCAGGTTCTTACTTTTGCGAGGTATTTCACTGCAAAATCCAAACTTGATCATAATTTTCGCTACGGCTTCTTACTTAGTGTTTTTACGGAAGTCACTGAAGTCAGTAATCTTCCTACTTGATTTATAATATTACCGTGCCTTGTTTTCACATGTAGGACATATCTCTTGGACAAGAGTGGGCCCCTATATCAAAAGTCAACTCTTTAAATCTGGTCCAACCGACCCCTGTCAAGTATTCAGCAACCGTAGTACCCGACAAGGATGTATTTATTAATCCGGACACTGGATTTTTGGTTTGCTGTGACTGTACGGATAACTGTGAAGTAAGTTTGTTTTATTTAATCGAAAACTTAACTAAGGTGAACTAACGAACAATTATTAGCTATTGGAAAATTTGGGTTGCTACCAAAGTAAATTTGCTGTGACGAACTAAACCAAAATGACCCATTTCCAATTTAAGCTAGAACCAAAATAAGCTACGTGCTAAAAAAAACTAAATGAGGAAGATGCGCAAATTGGTAATTACAGAGTTTTTGAGAAGCATAACATGTACTGTTTTCTTGTTTTGAAAACTGCAAAATGTTCTATTTCCATGTTTTAAGAAATGCAAAATGCTCTAGTTATATGTTTTGAAAAGTGCAAAAATATTCTATTTACATAATTTTGAAAAGTGCAAAATGGTTGATTTTAATGCTTTCAAGACATTTCAATATTTTTGTAGATAGTATACAATGTTTATGGCAAGAAATGGATGGTCATTTGGGTTCTTCACGGACGAAATGATTCTTGGTACAGTTTGAGGCGTTTAGTTTTGCAATTACTATAATATTATATCTCATCTAGAATACAGAACAGTGCGCGTGCATTCGTTTGACTCTCGAGAGTTCTCCTAGCTCGTTGACTGGAACTGGAAAAGCTTCATCTTCCAGTATTGGATACAGACATCGTCGGTTGTACGAGAAAGTTCCGAGTGGTATCTACGAGTGCAATGAAAAGTACTGCTTTCTATGAATAATAATATTATTATTAGTACATTCTTATACAAGTCACATTTATGAAATAATCTGAACTAAATTTTAATTGACAATTTGTGAAATTTTGCTACTGCAACTTTAAGGTGTCGGTGTAGGAAGGACACATGCATAAATCGTGTAGTTCAGAATGGAGCTCGGTGGAAAATGCAGATATTTAATACCACGAGCAAAGGTTATGCTGTTCGATCCCTGCATGACATTCCTAAAGGTTCTTTTATAGGGACGTACACCGGAGAACTTATGTCTAGTGATCAAAGCTATGATGTATGTGCCTATTGAGACATTACACTAATTAACTAATTTTATAATTAGCTTAGCAATTATGGTTTTTTAATGTTTCACACTGTTACAGGTTGCAAGTGAATCGGGTGATGAATATGTAGCATCGTTGGATTACTTGGAGCATGCAGAGCAGTGTAAAGATGGATATGAAGCAAATGTGGTAGAGCCAGAGTCTGCTTCAAACAGAGCGCCTGAGATTCCAGAAGAACTAATAAAAGAGTTCGATGAGGACATGAAAGGGATTTCAAAAACTCGGCTTCATTATGGTTACGGTCAAAACAAGATTTATACGGTGGATGCAAAACGAATTGGCAACGTTGGGCGATACTTAAATGTAGGTTAAGTTAACTTATATAATAAAGTTTTAAAAATACTACCTAACGTAATAAATTATATTTTTGGATTTAAGCTATAGCGACATGCTATTTGAAAATTAAAGAAGTTGTATAAATATTTAATCCCGTAAATGTTTGTCGTTTTATTGAAATATAGCATTCTTGCAATCCAAATCTGCTTTGCCAGCATGTGTTTGTGGTTACACATGATATTCGTTTTCCTCAGATTGCATTTTTTGCTAACCATTCTATCAAATGTAAGTTTTGAAAATCGCAGTTACTAGTTTGCTTCATTAAAGAAATTAGTTATTCAATGCTCAAAAAGCTACTTAACAACTTAAACCATTTATCGTTTATAATGTGATTACCTATACTAATTTTTGGGTGACTTTCAGGCGGAGATGAGCTTACTTGGGATTACAACTATAATGTTGGGTGCAAGGATTACACAGTGCTCTGCAACTGCGGGGGTGCATCCTGCCGCAAGAAACTTCTATAATTGAAATTGAAGTATTGCATCAGTCAGAGTCAGACAGCATTTTATTTCATGCATTAAACTGTCTTTCTGACAAAATTTAATTTTTAATGACTGAACTGTAGAATCTGGTAACTGTGTGACATCATTTCCAGATACGAGCATAAATTATGTATTTAATCTTTTTTGTACTACATTTTTGCCTACCATTAATTCTATTTTATTAGACATTTGTACTAAATTCTGCACATTGAAATTATTATGTATTCAAGATTGAATGAGCCTTTGGCTATGTTTTCCTATTATCTAACTCAAATTTTTATTATTTTTGAATTATCTCGTGACGATATTATCGAAAATTGACACAGTTGACAGTTTTGCGGGCCTATGAATTTTAATTGCACTTTTACCGCTTAACTAGTAGGCATTATGTACTATACTAATATTTAATTTTTACCTAGTATTTCGATACATTTTGTAGCTTGCAATTTTAGGCAGAACCCTGGCAGTTAAATGCATAGTAAATAAAAGGGTATATTGGCAGGTGAATGTCAACACCGTGTATTTGTGAAAAAATAATTTAATGCATTTAAATTGTATACTCCTAGCCCCAGAAAGGTTTTTATAATAATTTCATATCGATTGCACAGACTATTATTGGCGTGGTGCAGTAGCGGCGCCGGCAAGATGCATTTTCTTTTATCGAGACAAAATAAATTATTTCCATATATACGTCACACAGAAAAAGGTCATATGCACTCTGCAGTAATGTAATGATTTATCTGGCATATCCTGGACAAGCCCGCTGTCCGTGAAATATGTGGCAACTACATATTATGGGATGCATGAAACACAAACAGTCCGTTCACGGTTAATGGTATGACATGACAGGAGGTAATCACAATTCTCACGAACTTGTAGTAGGTAGCCTAGATGCCTAAGTAGAAACGAAAACTCAAAGAAAATACTTGCATGCTTTGAAGAAACATAATATGTGTACTTAGATAGGTAGGTAGGTACAGGGCCGGAGAATGCGGCCAGCGCAGGCAGCTCCCGTGGCTTGAATTTTCTCAAAACATGTAATATAAATGGAGTATTTTGCACTTTTTAAAAATATGTAAAACGAATATTTTTTTTTCAAAAACATGCAAATTAAAGTTTTTGTACATTTCAAAAACATTTTCCACTTTTCTCAAAACATGTAAATAGAACATTGAACACATTTCAGAATCAAGTAGAAAGAACATTTTGGACTTTTTAAAAACATGTAAATACAACATTTTGCTTTACAAAAGAAACCCATCAATAAAATCCAATTGGTAGTTTTTTGTATGCAAACAAATTGCTGCCTAAAAGCAATGCCTTTGTCCGGCCCTGGGTAGGTAGGTAGGCATACCTAAAACTTTCTTTTATTAACATGGAAAACTGATAAACCATATTATAGTGAGACCGCCAAGACCGGTACCGGAACTGGAACTGTGTATTATAATAGTATGCAGTCACAGGCACCGGTTTTCCTTAGAGTAAAGTATGTATTACATGCATCACTGCCATTTCTGCCAGCGTATGATATATACGCCCAGCTAAAGCTTATTTGTAGAGGAAAAAATACTGGAGAAGAAAACCCGGGCAGAGAGACCCAAGACCCGAGCAAGAGGACGAGTTGGTATATTTTTCGGAAGTTTAGAATTCGGGGAAATTCGGAATCTGGTTCTGGAATGTGGGACGTAAGAAGTGAGTGAGCGTGTAGAATAACTATAGTATAGAGTATAGTATAGTGTGATAGGTTGGAAGACCGGAATCACCGGAAGCGGAAAATTTCGAATCTTAAATTTTATCTGTATGTATTTTCACACTACAATGGCAACCGTAACGGCAACTGACACTCACTGACACACGAGCAATCAGTATTTTAATAACCAGTCGTAGCTATAAAAGATATCTGTTGGTCCATTGCAGTTTATTTTGTTACTGGTAAACTGACATTTACTTCGTCACTACTTGGATTTTATTTAACGACTTTGGTACCTTCAAACTACATAGAACATTTTCGTTCGAGCTCACTTCATTTTTAGTTATCAGTACCAGTGAAAGGAAACTGGGTTTCAGTTTTCTGCTCCTTAATAATTTCTCTCAAGTAATATATTTTTATTTTATGTTCGTCATTCGTGAACCTGAGTGTGGTGTAGTCAAGCCCAGTTTATCATTATTTTTAGTGATTGTGATTATGTTTGTTAATTTCGGTTTATACTTGGCCATAAGAAAGCCAAAGTCGTTTTTATTCAGTTGTTTTCTGTCATTTTTCCTGTAAAATTGAACTGTCATGTTGATGTTGACGTTGTGAGAGTTGCTATTGCCATCAGTCGCGAGGATTTACTAACTAAGCCATGTCATCCACAAAACCAATACCAACCTCGTCGAACAACTTGTCAAAGAAATCCATCCTACTAATTATTGCCTCTTTCGGCCTGTTTGTGCTCGTGTTTGATTCATACTACAGTAAAGTAGTCATTAAACATTTTGATCTTACCAAACCCATTTTACAACTTCACAATAAAATCTTCAATAATGAGAAATCCTACATCATTATTGTGAATGAGAATGAGAGTTTGATTGATACACCTGGATGTGTCCTCCCACGGACAGAGTTGCTCCCAGGCGGATTTCAGATGATGAAAAACTACAGGCCTTACTGTCATTTTGAAAAAAGAATTGTGAGCATCGATGATGAGACAGAGGTAAGCAACTTAATAGCAAAGTAATTAGCTACCGTTTTTTTCATTTTAAGATCGGTGGGTGTTTAGTATGAAAATATTACTGTAGCAATGGTAAGTACGTGCGTACGCCATATTTTCATGTTGAATTTGAATTACAGATTTTGAGTCTCACAAAAGAGGGTCATGACATTAAAAAGATGTGTGCAGTTTTACAAATTATTTCACATCCGAAAAAGGATACATTTGCGTAAGTATTTTAGTAACTATTTTATAAATAAGAAAAAAAAGATTACTTATGATTTATAATAGAATTTTGAAGTACCTAATATCCTTATATTGCCTCTAACGAAACGTTTATATAAAGTTTGTGAAGAACCAAAATGACCCATATCCAATTTAAGATAGAACCAAAATGAGCTGTGTCGTAAAAACATAATGAGAAACATGCATAAAGTGTTAATAAGTTTTTGAAAATCGTAAAATGTCCTGTTTACTTGGTTTTAAAAAGGTGCACAATTTTCTATTTAATTGTTTTTGAAAAAGTGCAAAATGTTCGAATTCCATGTTTTCAAAAAGGTGCAAAAAGTTCTAATTCCATGTTTTCCAAAAGGTGCAAAATGTTCTATTTAAATACTCTTGAATATTTGAATATTGTTGTAGATAGTGGAAATTGTTTTTAGCTAAAAATGGAAATAGGCCATTTTGGTTCATCACAGACGATATAACTATGAATGTTATGTTTTTTTCTATTTTGTAGGTATGGGAATAGATTCCACATAAGAGACACTTTAAACATCAGTGGAAAAGAATTATTTGTGACAAAATGTGGAAAGTACATAAATTTCGATGCACACTTCCCTCTAAATGAAAAAGTTCAAGAAAAGATAGACCACTGGAAAGAAACTGAGCCGCCCATCAATGTCCTTTTCATGGGCTTTGACACAGTGTCCCGGTTACATTTTCATCGAAGTCTCCGAAAAACATTTCCTCTCTTATCGAAAATGGGTTTCGTTGATTTTCAAGGCTACCATTCCATCGTCCCGTACACGCTCGAGAATTTCTTAGCATTTCTCACTGGGATGAAAACAACAGATGTTCGGAAGAGCTGTGCTGCAAGTTGGACGACTCCCTTTGACAAGTGTCCCCTCATCTGGAAGCTGTTTGACTTCAATAAATTCGTGACAATGTACATTGAGGACGGGTCACAATCTTTTAATTGGGGAGGTCAATCTGGTTTCTTGAAGAGGCCGACAGACTACTACGCACACCCTCTTTTTGATTCTATTAAAGACTACCGTCAAAAGTTCAATCCAAGACAAGATCATTCCTGCCTGTCCACGCTGAATGCACCGAAGTTCCTTCTTGACTACACTAAGAGATTTATTCAGAAATTCTGGAACACTCCTTTTTTCTCCTTTACTTGGTTTGCGAATCCATTCCATGACTCTACATTCTCACTCTATGGCTTTGATGATACATTTCATGGATTTTTCCAATTTTTGAATTCTGCCAAGTCTAAAGATCTACGGGAAAATACACTCATTATTTTAAATAGTGATCACGGAGAGAGACATGGTAATTTTATGAAAACAGGGTATGAAGGTTTTATCGAGCGAGCTTTGCCAGGACTTTTTATTCGACTGCCTGAGAATCTACTCAAGAGATTTCCTGAAGTGAATTTGACGGATACTTTGAAATTTAATAGTAAGAAACGGCTCACGAGTGGTTTCGATATTCATCACACCCTCCTTCATTTACTAACATTACAAGGTCTCTCAATTTCTGGTGGACAAAATGAAAATACACGAAAAAATGGAAGCAGTACAACAACAAGTAGAACGGCGGAAAGTGCGGAAATAGATGACGATGTCAATTTATTTGAGCCCGTCCTTAAAGACAGGTCAAGTCTATTTCTACCTGTGAGTGACCAGAGAACGTGTAATGATATCAATGTTTTTAAAAATTATTGCGTTTGTAGTAAGCGGAATAAAGGTTCATCTTCTACCTCAAATTTCAAAATTGACAATGCCTTGATCTCAAATAAACTCGTCGTCTTCGCCATTGAGGAACTCAACAGTGTAATTGCGAAAAGTAAATATAAAAATGTTTGTAGAATTTATAGGAAGCCGCTGCTTTCCTTCTTATCCGCACACGTCATTGAAGAAACAAATACTTTCACACATACCGTCCTTCGATTTATAACTGATCTCGACAAGGCGCAATTTGAAGTTCAGCTCAGGATCGTCCATGAGAACTCAACAATGGATTTTATTGAGAGACTCGGCTCATTTAGTAGACTCAGTCTGTACGGTGAGCGGAGTTGGTGTGTTGAGTTTGTGACGGATGAGGATAAGCGGATGAAAGAGATTTGTCACTGTATCCACCCACAGGAAACCCGTACTGAAAAAATTGTGTGAAATCATTTTCACAGACAAAATGTACGCGTAGCCTTATAATATATTGCGTACATGTTAAAAATAAAAATTCGTCGCAGGAACGAAGCAAACAGACCCATATCCATTTGTAGCTAAAAACAATATCAACTATCTACAGAAATATTCAAATATGTCTTAAGAGCATTTAAATAGAACATTTTGCAATTTCCAAAATTATGTAAATAGAACATTTAGCACCTTTTCAAAAACATGTAATTAGGACATTTAGCACCTTTTGAAAAACATGTAATTAGAACATTTTGCCCCTTTTCAAAAACATGGAATTAGACACTTTCGCATCTTTTTAAATACATGCAAATAGAACACTTTGCAGTTTTCAAAAACATGTAAATAGAATATTTTACGCTTTTCAAAAACATTCAAATAAATATAACATTTTGCCCCTTTTCAAAAACATGGATTTAGACATTTTTGCACCTTTTCAAATACATGTAAATAGATCATTTTACACTTTTCAAAAGCTTCTAATTAACATTGTACGCATGTTTTTTATTTTTTTACGACATCGCTCATTTTAATTCTAGTCTAAATTGGATATGGGTCATTTTGATTGTTCATAGACAATATGTATATTTATGCATATGTAAGGTGCATGGATTTAATGTTGTTTGTAATTGATGTTGGTGCTGCTATTGGTGCTACAATCTTTGGATTACATAATGTATCTGCAGATTATTAATATAATTATCTTTTAACTGCTTATGTATTACATTTTAAAAAGTGATATTTAATGACGCTATAACTTAAACGCAGGCGACTAATTTAGATTTACATATTTAGCTTTTTTATTACTTATTTTACGTCGGTTTCGAGATCATTCCCAACACCTTGATATCAACAGTACAACAGCAAATTTTCATCGCATTAATTTGTCCCATGTATGCAACTAAACGCAATACTCACAAGCGCACACTTATTATAGTCAGTGCTTTTTTAAACTGCAGCACAACAACATGTGTCTCTGTCAAGGAAAATTCCATATAAAAGCTATTCCGTGCATTTGTAATAATTACTTAACATTATATTGCACCGTGCCGTGTTGGTAATAAATATACTAGGTATATGCATTTTACATTTATGCAGTCCATTTCCAATAAAAAATTTTACAGTAATCTTAAGTCTTTATAGTAGAACGTAATTTGTCATTTGAAAGCAGCAATAATTTGTATGTAAATTTAGCAATATATAGCTGACTGAAAGAAAACTGCAATAGGAAAATGTTGCACATGTAAACCAAAGGTAACCGTCAATTAAGTACATAATGAACAAATTGAAACAAAACACATTAAAGAGGCTAATAATGTACATATAGGTAGATGGTTAGAATAATGAAACTTATATACGTCATTTATTATAGGCAGGGGTGGATCTACAAATATTGTAAGGTGTGGGCAGCATCACACATCCTGAGTTAAGAATCCAAATGACCCATTTCTAATTTAAGCTACAGTTAAAATAAACTTTGTATGTCAAATAAACTAGTCAGGTACATAAGATAGATGAGCAAAATGTTAATTACGGGTTTTTGAAAATTGTCAAATATTCTATTTACATGTTTTTGAAATGTGCAAATTGCTTTATTTACTTGTTTTTGAAATGTGCAAATTGCTTTATTTACTTGTTTTTGAAATGTGCAAATTGCTTTATTTGCATGTTTTTAAAAAGTGCAAAATTTTCTATTTACATATTTTTAAAAGGTGCTAAATGTTCTATTTACATGTTTTTAAAAAGTGTGAAATCTTCTAATTCCATGTTTTTGAAAAAAGTAAAATCTTCCATTTACATATCGTCAGTGAAGAACAAAAAATGAGCCATATCCATTTTAAGCAAAATATAAAAAGCTTTATCTACAAAAATAAACAAAAAATCCCTAAGGCCTATATCTTGAAAGAATGCAAATTTATAGGACATTGCCGACATTTTGCAATTTAAAAAAATACATATATAACATAGTTTGCACTCCAAAAAATGTAAATAGAACATTTTTTTGTATTTTTCAAAAACATGCGATTTGAACATTTTACACTTTTCAAAAACCGTCTGAATGGATAAGTTTACACTTTTTAACAAACCTCTAAATGGAGCAATTTACACTTTTCAAAAACATGTAAATGGTTTATGATTTGGACTTTTAAAAGTAATTGTATTGAAACATTTTGCACTTTTAAAAATCACGCAACCAATATTTTTCACTTGTATCTAATTTAGTGTTTTTATTCACATATAGCTCACTTTGATTCTAGATAAAAAATAGATATGAATCATTTTGAATCTTTACTCATGATATAAGTGTACTGTCTTTGGTCCTTAGTTAAAATTCTCATATAATGTGAGCCTATTAAAAAATGCATTTTGGGCAGCAGCTGTCCTGTTGCCGACCCATGGATCCGGGCCTGATTATAGATATACATAGTTATACATAGTTATATGTGATGAAGCTGAGAATTTAGGGACGTAGACGTACAATAATTATACCTATGCTGATATATAGGTGCGATTTAATCTTATTTTTGCGAAAATCTGAAAGAGCTTTTTAAATGCTAATTAATACCTAAGAATTAATTGTCCCGTACATGGTGTATGTACATATATATGTATTATGTATTGTGTTAAATATATCGTCTGTGAAGAACCAAAATGACCTATATCCGGTTTTAGCTACAAATATCAGCTATCTACAAAAATATTTAAATATGTCTTGAAAGCATTTAAATAGAACATTTAGCACTTTTTAAATACATGTAAATAGAACATTTTACACTTTTCAAAAACATGTTAATAAAACATGTTACACTTTCCAAAAACATGTAAATAGAAAATTTTACACTTTTCAAAAACATGTTAATAGAAAATTTTACACTTTTCAAAAATATGTATATAGACCAGTTTACACTTTTCAAAAAACATGGAATTAGTACATTTTACACTTTTCAAACACATGTAAATAGAACATTTTACACTTTTCAAAAACTCCTAATTAATATTTTACGCATGTTTCTTATTTTATTTTTATGACATAGCTCATTTTAATTCTAGCTTAAATTGTAGATGGGTAATTTTGGTTCTTCACGCACGGTATACGTTTTAAAGTTATAAGAAGCTATAATATCAATTGTATGAAAAACACACTTGAAGTATTTATAAATAATGTACGTACATATTAGTCGAGATATAAGGCACACCAGACGGGCACGGGCATTGATATTTTATGCACCGTGTTTCTTCAAATATGTGCTCATACCTCCTGGGTCTCTTTTACCTCCCGCGGTCATTAGCATTGAACCAAATGGAAACAAAGCTTTTGTATTTTACAATCCAATTTCCTATTACTCCCTGATCTCAAACCAAGTTTCCAGTTCAACTCCCGGACGGGGGAATTTATTACAATGAATACAGTAGTACATTTGTATGTTCCTATATGTATATTTGATGTAAACATTTTAACAGAATTATAGTTGAACAAATTACAATAATTAGTATAACAATAATTGTACTGTGTTAAAAATCTTTGGTGCGTATATTTACATTCATTAGTGATACTATTTGTATGACGAATATAACGTAGCTCACTTAATTTACTCACTTGAATAATATAATTACTCACGTTTGCAATAACTTGAAAAGAAGCACAAATACCAATTTAAGAAAAGGCAGTTTCACCATTCCAATTACTTCTATATATGGGTTGATAAAACTAATAATGAAGCTACACATATTAACCTGACCGACATTAAAAAGCCTTTAAGTTGTCAAACGTAATAAAAAAAGTCAACGTTGTGATTCTAAAAGATAAAATAATTATCTATAGAAAAATATGTGTGTGTGTTACGAGTATCAAAGAGAATAATCTGTAAAACTGTAAAATACAAACATAATTATAGGCAATAAAACACACAAGCTATACCAAAACTTCAAATTTACTCGTGTCGACTTCCCATCGTTCTTTTTCAATATAGTACAGATAATATTAAATATCGTGTGTGAAGAACCAAAATGACGCATATCCAATTCAGGCTTGAATCAAAATGAGCTATGGCATAAAAAAAATGAAAAACATACGCTAAATGTTAATTACGAATTTTTTCAAAGCGTAAAATGCCCTCTATGTACATGTTATTGAAGTAAAATGTTCTAATTTCATGTGTTGGAAAAGGTTCAAAATGTCCTAATTCCATGTTTTTGAAAAGTTGCAAAATGTTCTAATTTCATGTTTTCCAAAAGGTGCAAATCTTTCTAATTTTAGGTTTTTGAAAAGGTGCAAAATGTTCTATTTCCATGTTTTCGAAAAGGTGGAAAACTTTCTAATTTTAGGTTTTTGAAAAGGTGCAAAATGTTCTAATTTCATGTTTTCCAAAAGGTGCATAATTTTCTGATTCCATGTTTTTGAAAAGGTGCATAATTTTCTAATTTCGTGTTTTTGAAACGGTGTAAGAAGTTCTATATTCAAATGCTCTCAAGACATATTTGAATATTTTTTTAGATAGTTGATATTGTTTTTAGCTACAAATGGATATGGGTCATTTTGTTTCTTCACAGATGATATGTGTATAAAAATTTAACTATTATAATGTATTTGTAAATATCTTAACATTGCAAATCTAAAATGAACTACAACCTTTTTTTATTGATTCCATTCTATTTTAACATTAATCGTTAGTATACATCTATGTATCAGCAGGGCTCAAAAAACTCATATTGCTTTGCCCCGCATCGCAGGGTCATTACCAGCCATATAATCTCAGCTTTTGTGCAGAGTTGCAAAGAGCAGAAAAAAGAAAAAGAAAAGTTTTATTTTAACTATACGATTTTACAATCTTGAAAAATAAACTAACCGCACAACACGCCACACTGGGAACTTTATTCTTGTGAACTTTGTCTAACTAACAATAAGTATCCACTTGTATGTGCACCCGAGTCCAAGACCCGCGGCCGTTTCCGCATTGTCGTTCATACAACTCATGTTTGTAGATTGTAGTCAATTCTGTAGTTTCCATTATTCGGTTTTGAATCTTCATCTTCTTCCATTATTTTTAAACACTATTCAGCCAGCCAGGTTTGCGATTGGAATAGGCTTGCCTGCCGCACACAAATAAAATTACGGAGAAACATTCTTTACATGAACCCCATGGTTCCATTCTTCTCTCTCTCTCTCTCTCAGGGCCAGACGGATAATGCGGTCAGCGCAGGCAGCCCCCGCTGCCTGAATTTTCTCAAAACATGTAAATGGAACATTTTTCACTTTAAAAAAATGTTTAAATATAATATTTTGACTTTTCAAAAACATGCAAAATAAATTATATTGTACATTTCAAAAACATGTAAATAAAACATTTTTCACTTTTTTCAAAACATGTAAATAAAACATTTTCCACTTTTTTAAAACATGTAAATAGAATATTTTGCACTTTTAAAAATATGTAAAAAGAATATTGAGACGTTTCAAAAACATACAAATACAATTTTTTGTACATTTCAAAAACATGGAAATAAAACATTTTCCACTTTTCTCAAAATATGTAGATAAAACACTTTGCAGTTTTTTTTTGCATCAACTAAAAAGAAAATTTTCCACTTTTTCAAAAAATATGCAAAAATACCATTTTGCACTTTTCAAAAAACAAGTAAATCAAACACTTTGCGCTTTTCAGAAAACATGCAAATAGAACATTTTGAGCTTTAAAAAAATATGTAAATAAATTTTCTGGTACATTTCAAAAACATGGAAATAAAACATTTTCCACTTTTCTCAAAACATGTAAATAGTACATTGAGCACTTTTCTGCATCAAATAAAAAGAACATTTTGCACTTTTCAAAAACATGTAAATACAACATTTTGCTTTATCAAAGAAAAACATCAATAAAATCAAATTGGTGGTTTTTGTATGGAAACAAATTGCTTCCTAAAAGCAACTCCTTCACCCGGCCCTGGTCTCATTCTTTTTCGTATTGCACGCTATGTTAGTCCCCATTAAGTGCACGATTCTTTACTGCAGTGTTCCATTTTTATTTTTCATAACCACGGCAAGACAGAAGAGAGCAGAGTGGCAGAGCCTATTCTTATTCACGCTGGAAACTGGAAATGCATCAAAATTTGATAAAGGTTCTACCTACACGTTATCTTCTAATATTAAATTTAGATCAGTGATCTATTTTCTTTTATGAGTAATCAAAACTAAATAGGTGTTTCATTAGAAAAATCTAGAAAAAGGGTCACAATTTTAAAATATGCAAGTTTTAATTTTACAATAAGAAAGAATTTAGCTATGATGGCTACGGGTGGGTATGGTGGTTCGAATTTATCTAAAAAATTTAATATAATTTCCGTTAAAGGCTACCTACATGAAAATTAATTACGCATATTTTGTAAAGCACATTTTGATGGTTTTGTGAATTAAGGAATTAGGTAGTAATCCATTTTCTATAGTAGGCGTTAGCCCAGAAGAATTTTAATTTTCTTTCTTAAAATATGCCCTGTAACAAAGAAAAGATAAATTGTCAAATTGTCTTAGCGTTTTTACAAAAATGAACGTGATCCTTGTCCCTGTGTCCCTGGAGGACGTGAGAAGATTTCTTAAATTAGCGATTTTACCCGGGTATATGGTCCTCTAACAGAAACGAAAATCAATTGTGAAGGTATACAGTACCCAGTACAGTGAAGCGAAAACGACCAGGGCCGAACAAAGAAATTTATGATGGGCAGCCATTTGTTTCCATACAAAAGCCGCCACTTTGATTTTATTAATGGTTTTCTTTGGTCATGCAAAATTTTGTATTTACAACTTTTAGAAAACTACAAAATGTTCGATGAACTTTATTTTAAAAAGCGCTCAAATGCTCTATTTACACGTTTTAAGAAAAGTGGAAAATGTATTATTTCCATGTTTTTGAAATGTGCAAAAACTTTTATTTGCATTTTTTTGAAAAGCTAAAACGTTCTTTCTTAGATATTTTTAAAAACTACAAAATGTTTAATTTACATTTTTTGAGAAAAATGAAAAATGTTCTATTCAGATGTGTTTGAAATGTACAAAAAAAAATTTATGTCCATGTTAGTGAAATGCACAAAAAATTTATTTCGATGTTTTTGAAAAGTCTCAATATTCTTGTTACAGATTTTGTAAAAGTGCAAAATGTGCTATTTACATGTTTTGAGAAAAGTGGAGAATATTTTATTTCCATGTTTTTGAAATGTGCTAAAAAATTTATTTGCATATTTTTGAAAACTGCAAAATGTTCCATTTGCATGTTTTGAGAAAATTCAAGGAGCGAGGGCTGCCTGCGCTCGCCTCATTATCCGGCCCTGAAAACGGCACGTTGAAGAATTAAAGTATAAAACCGACTACTAACAATGTGCAGTGAGACAACAACCAACTATAACGAAACTATACCTATACCTAAGGTATAGGTATAATTACAGATCAGGTAGGCATAATAAAGATAACAGAACCGTCTGCCGTCTACATGATCGCGCTAATACAGCCCCTGCCTATACTATATGACTATAGCAAATGACTCGATCGGTGGTCGGGTGGTGTAATCAAAGAATTTTGAGAACAAAGAAAACGATATAAATAAACAGGATACGAGAATGCGAAAACGAAAACGAGAGAATGTTTACAAATGATAGAATTTGAATACAAGGATTGAGATGTGAAGAACCGCATGCGATGTTGTAAATCTTTCTTTGGAGTTGAGATAATTAAAATGAGTTGATGCTCCATCCTCACTGCTTCCCTGATCCGCACTGATCCATAAAACTCTCCTGTCTGTCGACCATGTAGAAGATCTAGTTGAAGAGATTAAACAGAATACAAAGACAATGTTATGGCATGGACGCTTGAGCTTATGAGAGCATCCCCGCCTCGGTCTCGGTCTCGGTTTCGGTCTTGAGGCCCTGGATCGATTCCCATCTCAATTTTGAATACCGATCCCGTTCATCAGAACCAGAACAAAGAAATCCTAAAAGTGGAATCCCCATAGCAGAGCCAGAACCCTAGACAAAGACAAAAATACTTGGAAACAATGGGACTGTTTACATATGGCGATATGGCATTCATATGTAGTCATCAAACATGCTTCATGCTCTGCTTATGGTTAACGGTTGCATACATAAATCATTACGTATCGCTATACTGAATGAAGAAGCAAAATTGCCGCTTCCCAATTTACATGCTAAAAACAATATTGCTGCGATTATTTGTTTTATTCTAGTAAAATTAAAATTATAAAAGTAATAAAAAATTTGATTATGTACACTAATTATTAATTAATATTCATTTAAGATTGTTGATCATTATATCGTATTTGAAAAAATAAAATGACCCATTTACAGTTTTAGCTGAAAGCAATATCAACTATCTACTAAAATATTCTAATATGTCTTGAGAGCATTTAAATACAAGAACATTTTGCACCTTTTTGAAAACATGAAATTAGAACATTTTGCACCTTTTCCAAAACATGAGGTTAGAACATTTTGCATCTTTTCAAAAACATGGAATTAGAACATTTTGCACCTTTTTGAAAACATGAAATTAGAACATTTTGCACCTTTTCCAAAACATGAGGTTAGAACATTTTGCATCTTTTCAAAAACATGGAATTAGAACATTTTGCACCTTTTTGAAAACATGAAATTAGAACATTTTGCACCTTTTCCAAAACATGAGGTTAGAACATTTTGCATCTTTTCAAAAACATGGAATTAGAACATTTTGCACCTTTTTGAAAACATGAAATTAGAACATTTTGCACCTTTTCCAAAACATGAGGTTAGAACATTTTGCATCTTTTCAAAAACATGGAATTAGAACATTTTGCACCTTTTTGAAAACATGAAATTAGAACATTTTGCACCTTTTCCAAAACATGAGGTTAGAACATTTTGCATCTTTTCAAAAACATGGAATTAGAACATTTTGCACCTTTTTGAAAACATGAAATTAGAACATTTTGCACCTTTTCCAAAACATGAGGTTAGAACATTTTGCATCTTTTCAAAAACATGGAATTAGAACATTTTGCACCTTTTCCAAAACATGAGGTTAGAACATTTTGCATCTTTTCAAAAACATGGAATTAGAACATTTTGCACCTTTTCAAAATCATGGAATTAGAACATTTTGCACCGTTTCAAATACATTTAAATAGAAGGTTTTACAATTTTCAAAAACTCCTAATGAACGTTCTACGCATGTTTTTCATTTTCCCAAGCAACATTGTGAAGTTAAATAGTCGTTTATAATACGTTGCAAAATGTAAATACGATGGTTTATAAAACGTTTATATATGATTTAGATTTAGTAGAATGTTGGTTAAAATATGGTTTAGATGTCCGGGCAAAATAACGTTTATGATAAACCTTTATATAACGTTGATGGTAAACGTAATTTATAGTATGCGTTGATGCTAGCCCATATTTAAACGTTTACACTAAATCTTATTTAAACGTAGCAAACTAAAAATCGACGTTGTTTAAATGTTATTGCTTTTATTAAATACTGCAATTATACTAAATATAAACTATAAAAATATGGAAATAGGTGGAAACAAAAACTTCATTACTCGTACAAAACAGTTATTAAATAAATGGACAACTTTGCGTTGTCAAGTTTTTATTTTTTAGACCCAAATAAGTTGTAGGAGTTAAATAAATATTTTATATTTAAATATAATAGTGACTGCAAAGTAAAATTGGTGGCAAATACCAGTATTTTCATATAAGCTCACACGTTTTTTCTGAAATTTAGGGTCGCAGTTGAAATGCTCGTGTTCGTAAATTTTTCTGTTTTCTAATCTTGCTAACCAACAAAGGTACCTACATGGAAAATTTGAAACAAAGCAAGAATTCGATTTAGGTTTGGCAGAAATACTAATTGGTAGTTAATAAATCGTAAATGCTTTGAGAGAATGAAAACAATATACATTGACATTGTATGGCAAGTGTTTTTACTACTCAACTTACCATTGGTTTTCCGTCTTCAATAGTCTTCATATTAAAGAAACCGTAGCTAGAATTAGCTGAATTATTTTCCTGTACTCCATAAGTAAGTACCTACTAGGAGGTTGTAGAACCGCGACGATAAAACAGAAAAATTATCTAACAGCAGGCAGCACCAAAAAATGTCGAATGTCAATGTTTCTGCTATTGATATTGTTGGAGTTGTTGAAGATTAAATGAGTATGGAATATGTATAGCAGGTAGTGGCAGTGCTGGCAGTGGCAGTGCTGAAGTCACTAAAGCGGTAGGTTAACGTTAACTTTTAACTTAAAGCTTATAAGTTCAATTCAAAAACTTATAATTTAATAAACTATACTATACTCATTACTCTGAAAGATTCAATCTTGAATCCGTATCCGTGCAGGCCGGTGCTTTTCCGTACTTTAGTACAGTACATGATACGATAGAACTGAATGAGAATGAACTGACAGAAATGACAGAATGCCACTCGCCTCTCCAGCACAAGAAAAAATTTTACCACTAAGAATGATCGACTCATCAGCATTGCCTTATTGTGTTGTCCAAAAATCATTGTCAGATTGCAGCTACTTTTATTTTTGAATTAGAAATCAAACAAGTCGCACATCGCACACACTTTGCCTCGTTGCCATGGACACCTGTAATACTTGAATACTTCGTTCATACTCATAAATAAAATTATTAGGAAAATTAGGAAATAGTTTCCATTCGAGGTTGATGATAAACATCGTTTCTACGGTTAAAATTATATGTTGCCATGTGCAGAAATATTTTTCAAATGCAGTCGATTGTAAACGTTATTTCTCTAATTAATAAACGTTTATCATTTACGTATTTCATCGCAACCAAATCTAAACGTATATTTACCTAGGCTATGTTGCTTGGGTTGTTTTTATGACATAGCTCACTTTGATTCTAGCTTAAATTGGATATAGGTCATTTTGGTTCTTTACCGAGGGTATAATATACCATCAGAATTTGCTGCTTTCTTAATCAATCTATGAAAAATCTATCTAATACAAAATGACTATACATACTTTGCTAATTCTAATTCTGAATTGAATAACATTTTGCACAATTTATAAGTACAAAATCGAGTAATTTAATTTTGCTTCCTTAGCTTTGTAACCATTGTAACATTATCTTATATGTATGTCTATATAATTAAACTACGATTTCCAAGCCTAATTTCCAAATACGATATCTATATGAATGTTAGTTTGAAAAAGTCCAAAATCTTCAGGTTTCCAGTTTTAAAATGTGTACACACAAAAGAATAACATCATTTTTGCCTAGCAATTCGTTCACCATGTAGAAAGTAATCCAAATCCAACCTTTAGTATAAAAGAGTCGTCCATAAATGATGTCAACTAAAATATTTAAATCTCTAGGACCCTATAATATGACCTCTCTGATCTGTCATCCGCTTAAAAACGGGGTACCGGTACATGGGTCTGTTTTAACACAAACCGTCATAAGTATTCAAAAGCAGATACATTGACACTTCTCATGACATCATTTATTGACGAACCCTAACACTACTTTAGGTATGGTATACTGGGTATAAAAAATGATTTTTGTTCGAGAATCTACGCATGCGGAGTAAACAAGAAAAAACCTGTATCCAACAAAATATGTAATTAGGTACCTACATACACTCAGAAAAAATCTGGGAAAAATAGCAAAATGAAAGAAATTCTAAAAACCAATCTTTTTTAACTAAAATTTATAAAACCAGCGCTTGCGCCTAAGAAAAACAGAAATTTTTGTTTCGGCCTATCCTATTACCGTACCGTCCAGTCCAGAATTTTTCTCAACAACTATAAAAGGCCCGATTTTCCTTCGTCTTCGTCCATTTGTCACAAAGAATCTGACCTGGCAAGTGAACACAATTATCTAATTTAGTGCTTCTCGTATGTTCGTGACTTCGCCGACGCCATCCTAAACGACTGACTCTCCTTGGTCCATTTCTGCAGATCGACAAGAAAATTATCACATGGTTGCTGGTTCTACACTGTAATAGGATTAGGCGTAAGATACTAATTACCAAAACCTAACACGACATTATTGTATAGTGATTTGATATCATTCTAATTCTAATCTAATCGTAATTTGCTTTGTTTTGACAGTGAAAATGTCCGTGAAAAAATTTATCAAAAAATCTAATCAGTTTAATTTTGTTATGGTTTCAAATAGACATAGTCGAGCGATCGAAGTAGTAGCAACTTCCCGTCCAGCCAGGACCCTGGTGTCGATTCGCCATGGCCCATAATTTAGATCCGAATTCGGTTCCTGTGAATTTAAACAGACGTCCCAAGAAAATCAGCGATGAAAATCAAACACAACGTTCCACTTTCAGTCTGAGCAACAGACCACCGAAACAATCTCGTCTATTTCCCCCCCTAAAATCCTCACAAAACTTTCGTGCCCAGCCGCCAACCCCCGTTGGATCAACGAAACCAGCTCGAGTCGAGGCGGGATTTCATCCTCGTGGATTGGATCCTGGTCAATTTTTCAATCCGCGAAATTTACAGAATTTGGGTCCTCAGCCGAGACCGAGACCGAGACCGGGACCGAGACCGGGACCGAGACCGGGACCGAGACCGGGACCGAGACCGGGACCGAGACCAGAGGAGACTAAGCCAGTCCGTATGAGTATTGACTATTGGAATCTGCCAACCAAAAAGAACAGCACTAACACAAACAATCCCAACTACAACTACAGTCCTCAGACTGCATCTACGAACATCAGGACCGGAACCGGAACCGGAACCGGAACCGGAAATGACAACGTTAATGGAAATCCACCCTGGGTCAATCCGTACTTCAGTTCCCCATATCAGGGTGGGAACGACAACAATCCTTTGTTTATTTGGGTGCAGATCCCAATCTCACTTGTGTTTTCGTTTCTATCAAATCTCGCTCAGCAGAACAGTTCTTCGACGCACAACTACGGCTTCGGTCAACACGGCGGACATCCTATGCCTCAGCCTCAGCCTCAGCATGGCAATAACTATAACCAACCAGCACCTGCCGGATTTTTCAACCCGCAAAATTCCAACGTCTACAACAACAACAATAACAACAGCAATTACAACAACAGCAGCTGGGCTCAAAACAACAGTGGTCGTTGCGCAAATTGTGGTCACGCACAGCAGGAGAATATTACTTCTAATGGTAGAGTCCCACCTCAGACTCAATCCGGTTTTGGTTCTGGGTCATACGCCGACGTTACTGGGTATCGTTCCAGATACGAGGAAGAAGTTGGTCCATTCAGAAACCGGTACCATGAGGGAAATCAAGACCAATCTGGATTTGGACCAAAGCCTGAGGATGTGATCTCGTTGAGTAGCGGCTCATTACGAATTGACGATGATTATGGCCATGACCTAGAAGGTGGTCCACAGACGAACCAGGCGCGCTCGACACAAGTTTCAATCCCTGTACCGGTACCGGTACCGGGTCCGTCCTCAAGCTGTTATGAAAGTAAGTAACAAACATTATTAACTAATTATAAAGGTATTTAAAAAACTAGTTAGTAATAATACAAGGTTCATTTTCGTAGCTATATTGCACAGTCACAGTCAATAGGTGTGTAGTGTTATATTAGTCGTAAAATATCGTCTGCAAAGAATCACAATGCTCCATTTTTAGTTAATGCAATGCATTACGTACAAAAAATGTCATAATCATGAAAAAATAATAGAAACTAATTAGAAATTTTTACACTTTACAAGAACTAATACAAATTTAATTTTGACACTTAAAAAACGTACGGTGATTAGATCGTTTTGCAATTCTCAAAAACTAGTTAACTAAGAGTTTTTGCACTTTTCAAAAGTTAGCAAACAGAATAATTTGGACATTTCCAAAGTTAGTAATTAGAATATTTTGCAATTTTTGAAAGTTAAAAAATAGAATAATTTGCACTTTTCGAAAGTTGGTAAATAGAATATTTTGCACTTTTCCAAAGTTAGTAATTAAAATATTTTGCAATTTTTGAAAGTTAAAAAATAGATTAATTTGCACTTTTCGAAAGTTGGTAAATAGAATATTTTGAACTTTTCAAAATTTAGTAAATAGAACATTTTGAACTTTTCAAAAGTTAGTAAATAGAACATTTTGAACTGTTTAAATAAATGGAAATAGAACATTTTGAACTGTTTAAATAAATGCAAATAGAACATTTTGAACTGTTTGAATAAATGCAAATAGAACATTTTGCATACGATTTAGAAACTTGTAATTGCTATTTTACATGAATCCTATTTATTCAGAGTTTAATGGTCTTTGTAAATTTTCAATGTACCTACCTTAAATTGAACATAAAGTAATGATACCTTACCACCTATATATCAATAAGCTTATTTCTTAAATTTTCAAATTTCTATATTTCTAAAAATTAAAATGAATTAAAAATCTGACAGTTTTTCTGTAATACTCATGAATAATTTGTGTAATTCCTTATTTTTGACACACAGAGCGAGGACAGCCTGAGCCTCAAGACCAGGACAGTGATGATAGCGGATCTGTATCTTTAAATTCGTACATGGCTCCACATGGACGTGGACCGAATCAGAATCGAGATGTCGATGTCGCTCGTCTCACATCTCGCTTTGGCAACGACAGGATGATGAGAGATGACAAGGATGATGACGCTCTAGTGAATCCCTCGAAAAATGTCACAGTGACTTCATACGGAATTTCAGCTCGAATTCTATCTCGTCGAGGCTGCAACCGAAGCGGTCGCCCAATTGAAGTGATTACCATTAAACCACCATCCAAAAGTAAAAACTCAGGGACTGCGATTGGAAAGGAGGTTGCTCATACGTCAGTTTTTTCCAAAATCAAAACAGTTCCAAAAAAATCCAGAGGACCCAAGAAAACTTAACTACTACAAGACGCACTTTTTGTGACACAGCTCAAACATATAATTCACAAATTTAAATTTTATAACAATTAATTTTTTTAAGGAGCGAGTCACATATTTTGTAATTTAAATTTTTGAAACGTCATCGTCAATTATTTATCAGAAATACTAAAACTTTAGGGTGAAATCAGGGCTGGACGAAGGAATTGGTTTTAGGCAGCAATTCATTTCTACTTACAAAAACCACCATTTTGATTTCATTGATGGTTTTCTTTGGCAAAGCAAAATGTTGTATTTACATGCTTTAGAAAAGTTGTAAAATTCTCTTCCTACTTGATTCAGAAAAGTGCAAAATGTCCTATTTACATGTTTTGAGAAAAGTGGAAAATGTTTTATTTCCATGTTTTTGAAGTGTGTAAAAAAATGTATTTGCATGTTTTTGAAGTGTGTAAAAAAATGTATTTGCATGTTTTTGAAGTGTGTAAAAAAATGTATTTGCATGTTTTTGAAGTGTGTAAAAAAATGCATTTGCATGTTTTTGAAGTGTGTAAAAAAATGTATTTGCATGTTTTTGAAGTGTGTAAAAAAATGTATTTGCATGTTTTTTGAAAATTCAAAATATTCGTTTTACATATTTTTGAAAATTGAAAAATGTTCCATTTACAGTTTTTGAGAAAAGTGTTAAAATGTTTTTTAAATGTACAAAAAAATTTATTTTGCATGTTTTTGAAAGGTCAAATTATTCTTTTTCACATATTTTTGAAAAGTGCAAACTGTTTCATTTACATCCTTTTTGAAAATTCAAGCAGCAGGGGATTCCTATGTGCTGGCCACATTATCCGGCCCTAGGTAAAATTGACTGTGTATCAAAGGCTATAGGAGTAGAAAATTACATGATTTATAATATTTATTGTTTTAGTGAAAATTGTAAATTTATTTAAGGCAGATTTTATAGAGGTGCTATAGCAATTAGGAAAGTAGTGTGCTGTTTTTG
Source organism: Dicyrtomina minuta (assembly GCA_949802685.1). Taxonomy (NCBI): domain Eukaryota; kingdom Metazoa; phylum Arthropoda; class Collembola; order Symphypleona; family Dicyrtomidae; genus Dicyrtomina; species Dicyrtomina minuta. Next base: position 10,149,885 of record OX461811.1, read on the forward strand.
TTTGATTATTTAATTGGTTGTAATTTGTATGAACTGACTATAAGAATTCCAATAAGAATTTATTTTCATTTTGTGTGGAATGCAAGCCCATCATTAAGGCAGTTCTCAAAGGTTAGGTTAGGACAGTGCATGTTTAATTTGTTTTAATAAATTTACTTTATTAATTAGGTAATCTGTATTATGTACTATGAAGAATGTCAACGTCATTGTCACAGTATATTCTAAATAAATTAAGAGTGAGAATTTCCAAATGGTACTACAAGATTGTACAATTTTTGTACAGGGACGAGGACAGAGACAATGTCACCAATAAAAAAGCTCTGCATCATTTATTTGCAATTTATTCGCATAAATTCGAATTCTCAAAAATCCGTAATCCCAAATGCTACTATATAGGTACATAATTTAATGCTGTGAGTTGAACCAGGAGGCAAAAGTGGCAGGGAGAAAAATGTCCTGAATGGAAAATAGCGTCGGGGAAAAATTTCGGTACATGAAAATTACCCATCGCCCATCACAATATATTGTCTTTAATAATAGAAAAATTAAAGTTTTCAAAATGGACGCAAAAAACAAAATTGGTAATTTATGGTTTTTAACATTAGTGTAAGAAATGGAAAGTTGTACATATTAGAATGGAGATTTTTTTTCGTTTGTATTTATCTCCTTCCTCTGGCTGTATACACGAAGAAATTCCAATTTTTCGACAATGAGGCTCTGCCCACTTCGATTGTGGACCATTTGACGTCATTGCCCCAGGTGGGACCACCCCCCTTGGCCCATTTTCATCCTCCGACCGTATTTTATCCCCCCAATTTGCCAAACTTGAATCCTCCAGTGCCACAGTTCTACCGGTCCCATTGCTGGAACCCTACGACCAACAACATCAACAACAACAACTTGACAAATCCTAATTATCTCCCATATCCACCCGCACATCCACCACCATTTCTGTCTGAAGATCTTGGAAGTCTCAGTTCCTGGAATTCCTACCAAAGTCAGTTTCAAATTCAACCCGAATATCTGGAATTTCCGTATTTTCCTGGCGTGATGAACATCGGGGATATTAGTTACTCCAGCTATGCCCTAGATTTGTCCCGAAATCGTGAAGATCATCGATTGTGGAACCACTACACAAATTCTGATTCTGGACACCGAGCCTACAGTAGGTTCGGTTACGGCCCGTCTCGGGTAGTCCTGCAAAACCAGGGGGGAAGTAGTCCAGTAATTATCCAGCAGGTGAACGACCAGAACCAGAACCAGAACGACGGTGAGACGAATTTGGACCGAATCTTTCCAATCGTTACAACTCCTGAAGGCTCGTCCACTGACATGCGTGCAAACGGTAAGTTACTGCGTTCTTTGTTAAACCTGTATTGAGAATCAAAGTGGCTCATATCCTTGCTTAGGAATATCAAATTTTATGTACCTACTATATCTACAAACATATAAGGATTTAGAATCATAAAATTATGCAAATAGAACATTTTGAAATTTTGAAGAACAAAAATGCAAAACTAAAATTCTTGATACTAAAAGCACATGACAATAGAATTTTTTACATTTTTCAAAAAATTAGCAAATAAAACATTTTTCTCTTTTCCGAAACAGGTATTTACATGGAATATTTTCATCTTTTTAAAACGACGTAAATAGAATACTTTACACGTTTTAAAAACACCTAAATAGAATATTTTGCCTTTTTTAAAAATACGTAAATAGAATATTTCGCACTTTTTAAAAACACGTACCGTAAAAAAACCTTCTATTGAAAATACCAAGTTTCAGTAAGAAAAAATAACATTGCCGCTTAGGGGAAAACCCCCGGCTTCTATTAGAGACCCAGCTTCTATTTGGAGCTTTACGGTGAATAGAATATTTTGAACTTTTTAAAAACACGTAAATAAAATGTTTTGCTCTTTTCAAAAACACGTAAATAGAACATTTTACACTTTTCAAAAACATGTAAATAGAACATTTTACACTTTTCAAAAAATAGGTAAAAGGCTTACATTTGATGTGGGTCATTTTGATTCTTCCCGAAGGGTATTTTTATTGCAATATTTTCAATTTTTAGAGCAAGTCTGTTTTTTTGCAAGTTTGCACAAGTTTGCCATTTTCTGTTAGCAACTATACAGAATAGCTATGTATGTAATAATTACTATATGCAATCGATACTAATTTGTGAAATGATAATAAACTTTTTAGAACCTGATAATTTCCAAATCGTATCTGGCGGACGGATGTTCCAATCACTTGCTCCTTGTTTTTCTGAAGAAGAGTTCCTGGTTGATGTTGGGACTGTTCCAGTTCCAGGTCCAGGTCCACTAGAGTTCCCAAGAGACATGACCATGGTCACGCTGAGGAACGCGGAACTCGCCCAAGAATCTCCTCAATCAGTTGCTATGGATTATGATTCTGATTCCTCAGCAGCTGTTGAAACAACATCCAAATCAGCAGGAGCTTCTGGGAGTTCAGCAACCAATACACAACAACAAGCCTATGATGCAACACAGAATGGATTTAAAAGGAAGCTGTCGCAGGACGAGATGGACGCGGAATCTAAGAAAGCCCTCCTTGCTAAAGCCAAATCAAGAATGCGAAAGTTCAAATTGCCTAAACGTAATTAGTAAAAACTTTGATATAATTTTGCAAGCGCTAAAGTTGTAGCAATTACTGCTCTGAGTGTTCCCTGTAAAATCAGCTATGTTAAAACAATAAACTGTAAATCGAAATAAGGAACTGTGATGTAGAAATTGTATTTTTTTAACGATTCTTTCTATCTTGTAATAACAATTAAATCGTCGATGGAGTTATTGTAGGACCGTCCACAAATGACGGAATCAAAAAATTTTTATGACCGTGTAACCCCCCCCCCCCCACCCCCCTAACTGTTACGAGCTAAACCTTTGAATCAATGACCATCTTCAACATATGGGATGTCATCAGTACTCAAAGAGACCCATTAGCCCTACCAATGCAATGACGTCGTTTAGGGCCGGACGAAGGAATTGCTTTTAGGTAGCAATTTGTTTCCATACAAAAACCACCATTTTGATTTTGTTGATGGTTTTCTTTGTAAAGCAAAACGTTGTATTTACATGGTTAGGAATAGGGCAAAATGTTCGATTTACTTGGTTCAAAAAAGTGCAAAATGTCCTATTTACATGTTTTTAGAAAAGTGGAAAATGTTTTATTTCCATGTTTTTGAAATGTACAAAAAAATTTATTTTCCATGTTTTTGAAAAGTCAAAATATTCTTTTTACATATTTTTGAAAAGTGCAAAATCTACCATTTAAATGTTTTCTGAAAATTCAAGCAGCGGGGGCTGCCTTCGCTTGCCGCATTATCCGGCCCTGACGTTGTTTATTGTGGACGCAATCCCTTTTCAAAGCATTATATTATGCATATGTGGTATGGTGCTATGATATAGTTATATCTAGTTTTGAGAAATATTTGTTAAATTTTGAATACCAAATTGTTTATCACTAATTATTTCTATGAATTCTTCAATAATCTCATCATTATTTTAGTCTATTCCTCTATTCAATATTCAATGTATCGATGAAATGTTCTTCTATTCCGAAGGCATTTTTTGTAGCGATTGCTATTGTAGTACATAATAAATTATTGTGTATTTTTAAGTTTAACAAGTGAAACTATTTGGCATGCCTATATATATCATACCCATACCACTTACTAATTTTAAACTGATAATTCATTCATTTTCTAGTTGGTACTAACGTTTAAACTATTTGTATCAAGTTTTGTGCTGTGAGATTTATTTATTAATTTTTTATTGATACAATATGAATCACGTGTTTTAAATTTTCATTTTTGCAATAAATTAAATAACAAATAATTACTACCGATTGTATTCCAACTCATTCTCATAATAATACTCTTATAACACGCAATGCTATTTCTATCGAGATACCTATATTTATAATTAAGCAGGTTTTTTGAATAAATAGTGAACTAAATATCCAGCATTTGATATATCTTGAGCAGGGCCGGACGACGGAATTGGTTTTAAGCAGTAATTTATTGTTTCCATACAAAAAACCTTTTTTGATTTTATTGATGGTTTTTTTTTTGGTAAAGCAAAATGTTGTATTTACATGTTTTAGAAAAGTTTACAATTTGTTATTTTCTTGATTCTAAAATGTCCAAAATATTCTATTCACATGTTTTGAAAAAGGTGTTACATTTTTTATTTCCATGTTTTTTGTAATGCGTACAAAAAAAATTCATTTTGCATCTTTTTGAAAAGTCTCAATATTCTTTTTACATATTTTTATTTAACTGCAAAATGTTCCATTTACATATGTTTCTTGAAATTTCAAGCAGCAGGTGTTGCAAGGGTTGGCCGCATTATCCGGTCCTGATCGTGAGTGAAGGATCAACAAAATATCCTATATGCAATTTAAGCCAAAATCAAAATAAACTATACATATATCACAAAGAAACACTTAACGAAATAGGTGCACACAATAACATGTTAATTATTGCGAGTTTTTATTATTTTAATTAGATATCTATGTGATTTTTAAAAGTGAGCAAAATATTTTATTTACATGTTTCAAAATAACGTAAAATATTTTATTCACATATTTGAAAATAGCGGAAAATATTTTATTTAAAAATTTCAAAATAGTGCAAAATATGTTATTTACATATTTGAAAATAGCGGAAAATATTTTATTTAAAAATTTCAAAATAGTACAAAATATTTTATTTACATATTTTAAAATAGCGGAAAATATTTTATTTAAAAGTTTCAAAATAGTGCAAAATATTTTATTTACATATTTGAAAATAGCGCAAAATATTTTATTTAAAAATTTCAAAATAGTACAAAATATTTTATTTACATATTTTAAAATAGCGGAAAATATTTTATTTAAAAATTTCAAAATAGTTCAAAATATTTTATTTACATATTTGAAAATAGCGCAAAATATTTTATTTACGTTTTTGAAAAGTGCAGAATGGTCTATTTACGTGTTTTGGTAAAACGCCAAATTAATGCTCTATTTACATGATGTTAAAAAGTGCACATATAACATCATATACTTGTTTTATAAAATGTAAAAAAAATGTGTTTTTGACATGTTTTGAGAATCCAGAATTATGTATACATAATACTGAGGATAAACCGAGTATTCCGGCGCCGTCTATACTACATATAATTAAATCCAGATACCTCTACCATAATATATGAAAAATTTCATAACGTTTAGAGGCAATATGCTCCCATGCATTCTTAAAGTTAGAATAGGAAATAACTATGTTTGTGTAACATGCAAAACCCATAATGAATATGTACATTGCTTTTTCAAAATGTGTATAATTGGGATGCTTGTGTATTGATACATATTTAATTAATTAATCAAGTCAAGAAAGGATCCGATAAAGTTTATTAATTTACTTTTAAATGTAGCGGTGTCCAAATATCCTTAGAAAAGCAATTATTACAAAGTAAAGAGTTTGACGACTAAGCTATGTAAATTTCCTATTCCAATTTGCAACTGACTCCTGACACTGACGCTGTGAGCTGTCAAATTATTGAAATTATTATTCCTTCCATTTCTCCAGCTTTCCATTTGCTTCAGCAGCATGTAGACTGCAAGCATTAAGCATTGAAGAAAACTTTGACGTTGACTAAAGTAGAAGATAGCAGACAGAATACGAATGAAGGGGAAAATTAATCCAGCCGCCAAGTTTGGCCATGGCCATGGGTTGGAATCATAAATAAGGGATTGACTTGTTAATTCTATTAGACAAGGGAGACAAGATATAAGACAAAAGACAAGTGGTTTGACTCTAATTGGCTTTTGCGTCTTTGCAATTCACATCCCGGGCTTCTTTTATGTACCGTAAAGCTCACAGACAGTCAAGAAGTTAAGGAGCTGTGAGAGTTGATGTGATAAATAACTTTAAGAAATAATAATAAACTTTATGAAATGCTCGTGATACTTAACTATATTCAAGAATTCTTGATTTGTTTGGGATCGTCCACAAATGACGCCAGTGAGCAAAGTCAATAAGTCGTCTTTTTGGCTACTGATGACATCCCCTAAGTAAGCGATGATAGCCGTTTGGGCAATGTTAAGCTGATAATAGGAGTCATACAGAGCCATACAATTTGGAATGTTTTGATGACGTCATTTGTGGACGATCCCTTTCATTTTTCCTAGTTACTTTTCCCTTGTGTTGATTGTTGATTCTGTGAGAAGACAAAATTACGCATTCAGATGTTGCTATGGTGGCTGATTAAGGATGTTTGCACTGCTAATAGTTGGGACACAACACGTACAATCTATAGGAAAAGTTATAAAGTAATTTATTAGTTATTTTGTACATACCTTACTTGTAAGTATATATCGCTAGTGAAGACTCAAAATAACTTATTTTGCTCTGAAAACAAAATGCACTATGTTCAAACAAAAAAAATAATTACCGCACTTGATCCTTTCAGCACATTTCGGACTTTCAAAAACATGTATATGGAACATTTTGCACTTTTCAAAAATATGTAAATGGAACATTTTGTACTGTTCAAAAAGATGTAAATGGAACATTTTGTACTGTTCAAAAAGATGTAAATGGAAAATTTTGCACTTTTCAAAAACATGCAAATAGAACATTTTGCAATTTTAAAAAACATGCAAGTGGAACATTTTGCCATTTTCTCAAACATGTAAATGGAACATTTTGCAATTTTCTAAAAATATGCAAATGGAAAATTTTGCACTTTTCAAAAACATGCAGAGGGAACATTTTGCACTTTCTAAAACATAAAAATGGAACATTTTGCCCTTTTCTAAAACATGTAAATGGAAAATTTTGCACTTTTCAAAAACATGCAGAGTAAAATTTTTTGTAAACATGTAAATACAACTTTTTGCAGTTTTCAAAAAGATGTAAATAGAACATTTTGCCCTTTTCTAAAACTTGCATTTAATATTTTACTCATTCATACAATACCTAACTTAGTGGTCTATTAAAATAACTCAAATTAAAACGAGGCTTCCATATAAAACAAAACTGGCACGTCCGAGTTTGAAGTTGATTTATTGTTAGCACCTGCTACAAAAACAGGAAGTGGAAATATTTTACATAATTGTTAAACTTTATTGTAGATAATAATCCATAACGCAGCTTTGGCTCTCAATGTTTGAGAACTGGAGACAGTCAAGATTCAAACCGTAAAGCACAAATAGATGAGTATAGCCAAATATAGCGTGAAGCATGAAATGACAATTTCTACATACGACATTTTTATTAAACTATAAAATGAATAATTATCTATCGAATTTTAATAAAGTGCAGCAGACCATGCAGAATCTGTACCAAACTTTATGATCCTCATTCACTTGATCCATTACATGAAACTTGAGTACCTCTAGCAAGCCACATATTGAGTATTATTTAGCATATCTCTTCGCTGTTTATAGGGCCACAAGAAGTTTCTAATCCTAATGACATAATATTATAGGGAGTCAAGAATACAAAACACGCCATTGTAAATTTAAGCTAGAATTAAAATGTGCTATGTCAAAGCGACACAAAAGGAAAAATATCGATAAAATGGTTATTACAAGTTTTTAAAAATTTCAAAACGTTTCATTGCAATGCATGTTTTTTGGAGTGTACAAAATGTTCCATTTACAAATTTTTTTAAAGGTGCAAAATGTGTTATTTACATGTCTTTCGAAGCTTGCAAGCTAATTTACATGTTTTTGAAAGTATAAAAGTTTTTACTTACACGTTTTTGAAAAGTTCAAACTTTTCAATGTGCACGTTTTTAAAAAGCTCAAAATGTTCTATTTACACAAAGCGTTTAATTATCCTGTAAAGTCTTTTATTTACATTGTTTTAAAACCAAAATGGTATATTTAGCATGTTTATTAAAAATGTCAAATACTTTATCATGATTTTGAAATTTATACAAAAAAATCAGAAGCTTTACAAAGATTGTATTACATGCTTCTATAGCGTCATTGTGTTTCTTTTTTGCAGATAGTGCATTTTATTGTCAGCTTTAAAAATATGTATGGATCATTTTAAGATTTCACTAATGGCTTTATAAATGTACTTACAAACTGCTTACATACTTTCGTATCCCATCCTATATAAAACTGCAATGTGGTCCGTATTATCTTTCTATATCGTCGGTGAAGAGTCATTCTGTCTTAAGTCCAGTGCACGGCTAAAATCATTCTGTCCCAAGTAGGGATGGCTAATTCAAAATTCCCTGCGTTTCATTCCCTCCCGATCCAAAGTTCCCAAGGGAAGGGAATTTTGGCAAAATTCCCAGTTAAATTCCCAGTTTTCAAAATTCCCTTAAATTCCCAGAACTCCCTAGGGAATTCTGGGAATTTTGAAAATTTTCATTTAATAATTCAAACATTCCCTGTTAGAAAATTGATGGAATATTGAAAATTCCCAAATTTCCTAAAATTCAATGTTTGAAAATTCCCGGAACATTAAAAATTCCCAAAGTTCCCAAAATTCTCTGTCTAAAAATTCCCAAAATATTGAAAATTCCCAAATTTCCCTGTTTGAAAATTCCCGGAACATTGAAAATTTCCAAAGTTCCTAAAATTCCCTTGCTGAAAATTCCCGGAATATTGAAATTTTCTAGTACTTCATACACAGGGAATTTTGCCAAAATTCCCTCTTTTCAAAATTCCCAAAATTCCCAAAGTTCCCTCCCTCCCAAAGTTCCCAAATTCCCAGGGAATTTTGAATTGGCCAACCCTAGTCCCAAGTCCATCCAATTCTTAAAGTCATTCTGTCCCAAGTCCATCCAATTGGTAGCTACTGTCGAGGTCGCACCCGCTTTGTCCTATGCATGGGGGGGGGGGGTGGTATGTTACTGACTGCATTGTCCTCATGATGTACAAAGACGTAATGTTACTATGTTGTACTCATGATATACACTTAGGGGTCGTCCACAAAAGACGTAATGTTACTATGTTGTACTCATGATATACACTTAGGGGTCGTCCACAAAAGACTGCACGTAAACTTAGGGGTCGTCCACAAAAGACGTAATAAAAATTTTATTACCAGAACATTTTGCACTTTCGAAAAACTTGCATATAGAACATTTTGCAGGTTAGAAAACATGCAAATAGAACATTTTGCAGGTTAGAAAAACATGTAAATAGAACATTTTACACTCTTGGAAAACATGCAAATAGAACATTTTGCACGTTAGAAAAACATGCAAATAGAACATTTTGCACGTTAGAAAAACATGCAAATAGAACATTTTGCACGTTAGAAAAACATGCAAATAGAACATTTTGAACTTTTGAAAAACATGTAAATAGAACATTTTGCATTCTTCAAACTTTTTGAAAAGTGTAAAATGTTCGATTTGCATGTTTTTCGTAAGTGCAAAATGTTCTGGAAATAGTATTTTTATGAGGTCTTTTGTGGACGACCCCTAGGTGTACATCATGAGTACAATGCAGTCAGTAACATACCAAACCCCCCCCCCCCCTCGTCTCATGCATAGGACAACGCGGATGCGACCTCGACAGTAGCCCAATTGGATGGACTTGGGACAGAATGACTTTAAGAATGGGATGGACTTGAGACAGAATGATTTTAGCCGTGCACTGGACTTAAGACAGAATGACTCTTCACCGACGATATAGTGCTTTTATACTTTCATATCATATTAATTATTATTTACGTATTACCTGCAACTACCTATGCTATACAAGCCTTTATATTAGTATAGCATTGTTATTAGTTTAGACAAGTTCGCCTTTGTTCTAGTTTACAGTAAGTTGGAACCATAAAATAATAAACAGATTAAACATTTATTACTGGTAATAAAAATTAGAATTTTTGAATTTAAATTTTATTATGCTCCACCATGCAAATTCAAATAGGCTATTATGAACCTCAGGCCAAATTTTAAATATCAACAAAAAAAAACAGATACAAAGGAAACAAAAATCATTCAACACTACAATAGATGCACACAAAAATTGAAATGTATGATCAGATATCAATGCAAACTCAGACTCAGACATCACATAATATGTAATAAATACACCATACAAAATTCGTATTTCAGAGAATGAGAACAAAACTTGTATAAATCAAAGTCCAAAATCCAAATCAATAATACATCAAGAACCTTGCAGAGGCAGCGTCTTTTTTCGTGTTAGTTTACGTTATTTGTGACGCTCCTTAAAATCCCCCATAAAAAAATCAAACCTATAAGTAGAAGTTTCAATCCCTGCCAAGATTTCATAGTCTCAAGTCAATCTGTGAAAAAAATATATGCAATAATAAAAAAAAGGAGCAGAATTTAACTTTCACCAGAAAAGAAATGCATGCGTTGCAACCTTTTTTCTAGTACCAAGGATATAATATACTAACAATAGGGATAACGAGGCTTTATTTAAAAAAAAAATGCAAAAGCAAAATCAGACATTCAGAACTTGGATAAGATGGTACTAGTAAACTAGTAATGCTCGTGCCATATGGCTGAGCTGAATGTAGGTATGGGTATGGGACTATGCGTTGAAATCCGAAGGTCTATACGAGTGTCAGTCTCGTTACCGTGATCGTAGCCGTAATCCGTAGTTCGCCTTCTTCTTAGCATTTTACTATTGCATTGATATCGATTCTATGTACAGCTGTTGCAGACCGTAGACCGTACCGTAGACCTATCTACAACATTCTTTTATACAGTGTCAAATTCTCATTTGTTATTCCTGATTTTGAATTCCAATATGAAACGTCTTGTCAGTAGAATTTCTTTTGGTATATTCGCATGTATTATTTTTCACGAAAGGTTCTGTTTTTTTAATGAGGCTCGCATTCGCAATCGCAATATTCGCAAAATAACTCTGCATCAATGCTCTATGCATCTGTTTACTGCAATTTATTTCCCATTCTTTGATTCTTTCGTTTTTAAATCCTTACGCAGTGCGATATCCTTTTAAATTTCCCCTGTTTTGTGCTGTCAGAATTTCAGTATGCATAATATATAGCTTCGTTATACAAAAAAAAGGCAGGAAAAATCCTATACGTTACGTAAATAGGTAGTAACAAAATGAATTTGAATTTTTTTTACAAAGCAATTTTATGGTTATTTCAAAACAATAAAATTTAAATTTAACAAGTTTGTGAGTGTGAGATAACCTTATTTAGAAACAAAGGTGTAAATTAGTGACAAAAATTAGAAGTCATTATCGAGAATAAAAACAAAATTTTGAACTCAAATTTCCTAATGGTTGTAATTTTCCTAATTATACCCGTACTTCCGTTGTCCGCTGCGTAATTTAATGGCTTTTTAGTGGCCAAGCTAACTCCGCAGTATGTTAAATAGATTAAAAAATAGTGAAAGAAATAAGCTCCTAGGATTTTTTAAAAAATTTTTCATGGGATGCCTGGTCAAAAAAGTTACAAGCAATCACACTTTAATTATTTATAACAGTCCTATAGCATAGTATTTACCGAGATCTATCCTTGGGTCATTTATTTATTACATTTTAATGGGGCAAGTTGTGACTTAAAATGTTTGCGGGTGCGACTTCTTTTTTTTCCTTTTTGATTTTTTTAATTGTTACTTAACTAAAAATTACAAACTTTAGATTAAATTTCTTAATACAATCGTTGGATCTTTTTGTGCTGGGTTAAAATTCTAATTATCCTTCCAGTGCTCGTACTTTCACTGATTACTTCGTTAATTATACAGGAAGTAATTCAAGGAAAAAATTAAAAACTAAATAAACTAAAAAGAATTAAGGAAAAAGTCAACTTGAAATTGCTAATAGTAGTATCCAAAAAATTGTGTTGCTTTTCAAATTTAAACCTTTAGTAGAACAAAACAGTGGTTTCAAAAACAGTTTTTTACAAATCAAAGCTTACAAAGAAGGATTGAACACAGGAAATAGGAACTAAAAACCTAGCCTTGTATTGGTAATTTTATTATGACTGATATTTAACGTTAATAATAGCCAAATTATTATCAAGGAAAAATAATTAATAAATTCAAAATGGAATTCCGTAAACTCTAATTATACAAAGCAGGAATTTACACATAAAAGTTTAAAAAGTAATAATTCTCAAAAACATTTTTAAATCAGGACGATTACCAATTCCCTAGGTTCGCTCGTAGTCGTAATTCGTTCGCTAGTATAATTATTTAAACTGCCGCTTATTTCCGGATTCAAATTGTAGAGTGTTTCATCTAGATAATCGCAAGTTGCGGATTTTAAATTTAAATTTTTGTTTCGCTTTTATGCGGCTCAACGTGTAATTATTTCTACAAGATTGTTTAGTAGGATTTAGACTTTAAATAGGACAAAATTATGTGTTCGGGTAAACATTTCCTAGAAAAATGATTAAATAATTTAATTAAGCAAATCTATCGTTTTGTTTTCCAATTATTTATTTTAACGACCATTCAACTTCAATTTATTTTTTTAGAGTTTCCTTAATCAAACAGTTTTCCTAAACAGTCTCAAATATATTCCGCGATTGAGTTATAAATTGTTCGTTTACTCTACAGTCCTTTTTGGAGTTTGATTTCAACTTTATTAAAATAAAAATATTTCAAAGTATCCCTCAAAATGCTGACAAAAGAAGAAGGTCGACCGATTTTTTTGATCTTCTACTTATTATCTAAATTAAATATTTTACCAATCCAAGTTAATTTACATTTAGGGAAAATTACGAATCAAATACCAATTTGGAGAAAATTATTTTGACTCACTTATTTTACTTTAAGTTGCATAGTTGCGATTTATCAGATGACTCGATTAATTCAGTCTCTCGTTGACAAGAATTATTTTGTAATTTTTGATTTTCCAATTTATGCAACTGTCATATTATGTGGAGTTAATTTAGGGATATTTTCATATACATTTAATTTATACCCGGCGCTGCACGCCTATAGTTGCACAGACTTGGTGCATCCGTTATTGAAGAGTATTTATTGCACCCCCCGGTTCAAACGTCTGGGTTCGGGAAGGTCCATAATTGATGTCAACCAAATTATCAGCTAGTAAGTACCATGTACCACCTTCTTCTTTTGTTATGTTCTGAAGCAGTTAGTTAATAATATTAGGAATTCAAACAGTGAACACAATCCATAAGAATAAAGTAAGCAGAGAAAAGCAATACATATTTCTTTTTACAACTTACGCATAACAAAACATAATAGAACACAAATGCATGACCGTAAATTCAGTAACACATAAATAAGTGCATAAATAACTGTTTTAACAACTGACTAACAAAACAAGACATAACCATGGGCCAAATGTTTGTTTCAATATATTATTTTATTCTGTGGTACTCTAGACAATAACAAGGGAATTACACGACTTGCAACACCCAGATTTCACAGAGACCCATTTAAAATATCGGGCATTATCTTACTTACTTATCTTACTTACACACAAAGTATAAGTTATATAGTTGAATGGCAAATAGGTAAATACCAATCTGCAATTTAAATCCTCTAATCGCAAGTTCACTTCATTTCCCGTTTCCTGATTCTTTTAAATTTAAGTTTAATTGTCTAGAATTCGTAATTGGAATTAAATTATGGAATCAAAAGTCTAACTACTTGCTAAGTCCCTGGTTTAAATAATTACTATTACCGGAAATGATGGAACACCCTTTAACAACGAACTTTGTCACTAAATTATACAATTATTTACCCAATTTTCAATGGTATGCACAATTTAGGAACTTTCAACAAACGCTGCTTGAAACTTAAAGCTTCATTTACTCAAATTAAAATCATAGCAATACGTAACGTATTTTCAACTCTATTATAACTTATATGCTTTGTCTGTCATTAATTCAGTAACTTCCTGCACGCGCAATAATGCTATTAGTGAATCAAGGAAAGTCAGTTGTTTTTCAGTTTTTAATGACTCCGACTCTTAATTAAAAAAATTAGTGGGTTCAGTCAAAAACTTCCTAAATATAATAGCTGGGCTTTACTTACAGACGCAATTATGAAATTTAAAAAAATCCATAATTGACTATTTTCCTTAATTTTCCCAGGACACTGAAGATTTGAAAATGTTTTGGAATATTAGTTCTTAAACAGTATTCAGAATATCAAGCCAAACTATAACTATACACACAGATCCTAAAATTGAATAATAATTTTTACTTGAAACCTCGTACTTACAAACTCACACTCATTGTAGCACTTTCAAATTAGTACTCCCATTTGAGTTACATCGTTTTACAGGATAATCTGTCCTCTTTGATTTAATAAAATATAACTAATAAAAGCCCTCCGAGTTTGAAACTTACCATGCTGACTAAGGAAGAGAGTCGACCAATTTTTGCAATTTTCTACGTTTTGTCTAAATTGAATATTCTACCTATAAAAGTTGATTTCCATTCTGGAAAAATTTCAAATTGCATACCAATGTGGAGAAAATTATTGTCACTCACATATTTTGCTTTAACTTGTATAGTTGTGCTTTATCAAAAAATTCGATTAATTCAGTCTCTTGTTTACAAGGAAAATTTTGTAGTTTTTGATTTCCCATTTCATGCCACAGTCGTTTTCGGAGGGGTTTTTGGAATATTGTCCTACATGTTTTTGTTTATCTACTCACCGGACGTTACTGTCACAATATTCAATTCGCTATTTGAATCCACGCCAAGTATTTGTTTCACATATTAAAATTTCAATTCTTTAAGTTAAAAATTCCAATTTATTTTAAAATTTTTATAATCGTAGCGATTTTGTTTAGAAGTGTATATTATCATGCACAACTCATCGCTTATTTTTTAGAAAAGAAAACAAGGCGCCTTTCAAAATTTTCAGCAATGGAAATCATGGCACTGTCCATTCCAAGTATTTGCTTTTTAAATGGACTAATTTTTGTTTTATTTGGAGTATTCAATCCAACTATGAAAATGCTCCTTTATTCCTCATTGGGTCCAGAATACAATGAAAACGGTTGGACACTTTTGGGCTTAATTACTTTTGAAGTTTGCATTACTACTTTTTGGGTTTCTGCCGGTATCTTTGGTTTAGAATTGCAAATTATATATTTTCTTAAGATTGATGACATGCTCAAAAACGTAAAAACTAATTTGAGGTGAGCGGGATAGCGGGAACACATTGCGTTTAGGCTTATAGACAGTCGTATATTGTAATGACGTTAAAGTTGTTGTTTAGTTGATGTTTTTAAATGTTATGTAACTACATGTTTATAGTCCATTCTGGAGACTTTATTTATTGATTGGAGAGAGTAGTTAATTAGTGGGAAGATGAGGAAGAAAGATTAAGGGTACTGGGAATCTGTAGGCTGGAGGTGGGAGGCTGGAGAGGCTGGACCCGGGCAATGGAGAGAGGGAGAGGGAGAGAGATGCATAGGGAGCAATGTAGATTAGTAGGTAGGTAGGGCGAGGAGATAAGTGAAGAGCGAGATATATAATTCAATTAATTACAGTGTAATGGGACAGAGAGAGAGAGAGAGAGAGAGAGAGAGAGGAAGAGATATAGAGGGAGAGGTATGTGAAGCATGTAGGTATATAGGTACGCAGGTACGCAACGCCTACATCAATTAAGTGCAATTCAATGCAATGGAAATGAGTGAGTGTGAGCGAGAGAGAGAGAGAGAGATGCAGATACATGTAATGGCTAATTCAAGTAAGTGGCATGAGGGAAAGCATGTAAGTACATAGAATGGTGCGTAATGGCTAATTCAATTAAATACGATCAATTCGGTTGAGAGCGAGAGAGAGAAGGACAGAGAGACATGTACATAGGTAGGAGCGTAATCTAATTAGAATGCGCGACACGCAAGTGAAGTGAGTTGAGGAAATGAAAGGCTCTTGTGCGCACAGTTGCAATTATCAATCGCATGTGCTTCTCTTGTCTCACATCATGAAATAGTATATATTTTCAGTTCATATTTGGTCTGGTGCCAGTCCCATGGCCAGGATGGACGATACTGAATGTTCCAAATTCTCTCTCTGCTTTTACCACTACTACTACCTACCTGGATCCTTTTAGCTTTTTAATTTGACTGCACTTTGTTCCTTCTTTTCATTTCCCAACTTTTACATTCTACCTTTGTGCTTTAGTTTTCTCGTTTGAATTCTGTCGTGTTGAAGTTTCGCTTTTGGTTTGACTTTATTCTTTCTCCACTTCTACAACCAACCTGGATTCTGTTTGCTCCCTCAACTTATATTCTGCTTTGTTTTGTTCCTTCTTTTCATTTCCCAACTTTAACATTCTACCTTTGTGTTTTATTTTTTGGTTTGAATTCTGTCGTGTTGAAATTTAGCTTTTGGTTCTACTTTATTCTTTCTCCACTTTCTTTTACTTTCACCTTTACTTTATGCTTCTTTTGTAGTTTTAAAAGTTCCGTAGTAATATTTCTTTTGTAAAAATAATATTTTGGTCTAATTAAAGTTGGTATATAATTAAATATGTTGTGTTTAAAAATATTTTGCTGTGAGTTACCCGACACAAGATTTTATGCTTTTGTAGCAAAATGTATAGTGTAGACATGTTAAAACTAGCGTAAATAGAGCTTTCTATGTATACGTATGTAAATGTCATGTCATGTTATGTAAAAGTTGTAAAAATAAAAACTCGAGCGTTTTGGCACTTTACCTACCAGGGGCAATGTGAATAGGGGTGCAAAACGTCCTCCCAAAAAATTCAAAACTTTCTCTTTTCCAAAACAAAAATTTATATTTGGACTTGATATTTTGATGTTAAAAAATATGGCGGATTTTATGGACGAAATGTCTTTGCCCATGTAGCAATATGTATTGGTGCAATGTGTGTCCTTTAAATTTCTAGTTGTAGAAACTTCTTGTTTACATGGTATACTCGTTGTTGCTAGTGTATATGTTCACACATGTAACCATCTCAGTGTACCCCTATACAACTCTTATTTTTCAGGAATGGCTACTGTTCTCACTGTTTCTTATATGAGTTGTATTACAAAAGGCAAAATGTAAAGTTTTGAAATAGGCGGTCTCTGCAGTAGTTCTCATTTACATGTCTACTAAATAACATGATTGGAAATGCAATGTCAGTCCTCGCTTTTAACGTTGCAAATAAATAGAAACTTACAATTATGTTTCTCTGCTTTGTTTTGTGCCATCGAAATAAATATTTTTCAAGAAATAGAATTCGCTGTTGCAACTGAACTACAACTGCAGTATATTTATGCCACTATTATTAAATCTAATTTATAAACGTTCGAGTCTAGAACACAAGGTTTACATTTTATACATTTTATTTTACTTTTTAAACTTTCACTTATACAAATTCAGAATATAAAATATTTCACACGTTAGTTATAAACTATTAATAAAGTATTATTCTATTTTACGCACACGACTTGCTACTGCTTTTTAAAATTGAACACAGAACTAAACTTTAAATTTATTACAAGAACTTGGCAACATTTTCAAGAGACACGACAAGTACACACACACATTAATATTGCCGTTGGACACACTACAAAATTCACATTACTACAAATGTTTTATATTATTATTTCTTTAAACTTGCGAGTTGCAGTTTACAAATTATATTCTTCATTGCTGTTTTCGTCTTCTGCATCGCAGTCTTCGTCAGAATTGTCAGAGTCGTCAATGTCTGAATCAGTGACGGCAGCAACATCAGAATAGTCAATTGGTTGTTCCGGTGACGGTTGAAACCCTGCTACTGCAGTAGAAATAACTCCATCCCAATCGACTTCCACACGTTGTGGTGCCGGCTGGACTTTGACGGCTGGTTCTGGGTTATGTTCTTCCTGTGTGACTTCTTGGGCATTCAATTGACGAGACCGAGGTGTAAAATCGTGGGGTTCAGATGCAGCAAGCTTTGCGTTTTGTGCAGTCAGAAAGTCAACCAAAGCGTTGATTTCCATCAGACTGAATGAAACAGTGCTGCCACCATACCCAGGGTATTTCTGAGCGTAGTTTTCAGATGGGTTAAAGTTGATAAACATTTTGATTGCTCCAGTCATGGTGTTGAATGAAAAGCGGACTCGCACAGAGCGTAGAGTGTAATGTGGGCTTTGCCAGTAAGTAAACTTCTTGGCTGGATTTCGCGGTTCTTCTAAAAGCTCAGCACTGCTTCTGTTTTGAAAATACGGCAAATGGTCCGTGATCTTTTTCCCTGGCAGCGGATGGTTCTTATTTTGCTTCAGCATTTCAATTGCCCAGTCCAGAATATTATGGCTTTCAAATACAGTGAACGAAACTTTGGAATGGCTAGAGTTGCCATAGTTCTTGCGCCCAAAGTAGTAGACATGGGCCTGCAGATACTGGTCGTAGACAAGCCGTGCTCGAATTTGGTCTTCAACTTTAAGAGTCTCGTAAATAACAGTAGTGTCAAACGTCTCGAAAAACTTCCAGTCTTGAGCAGTAATGCTACGCGCATTAAAGCTGGTCAAGTCTTCGCTGTTGTAGTTGTCGTTTTCAGTTGACAATGCATTGACTGATTTGCAGTCAGAGTTCCACTTGCCATGTCCATGGTTTCTGTCGAGTCCATATGGTGCCACACGAGGACTGTTTTGAATTGTTTGCTTTGGCAACATCAAAAGTCTGTTTCTTCCTTGGGTTAATTTGGAATTGTAAGAGTAATCTTGATGTTGTCGAGCTTGCTTTATTTCTTTTCCTCGTTGCATGGTTGGGTATAGTTGACTGTAGTATTGAAAGAGACTAAAAAATGAGGAGACAAGTTGACTTTGAAAGTTGAACACAGAATGGTTCTAAAAATAGCAAGCTTTGCCTATTAATATCATTGATTGTAGTGGCCAGAGGTTATTAATGTAGCGACGTTTTAGTTTGGTCCCTCAGAGTTTGCAGTTATGCTAATTTAATGAGACCGGTGATCAGGGCGGGGGTCAGGAAATTGCGTCGTGTGATTGGCTAAGGTGAACCATAGTCCTACCCACCACCCCTTTTTACGAGTCCAAGAACAAGAAACTATAATAACAAAGTTCCAATACTTGTATATTTTAAATTCAGTTGTCCAGCACAATTCAATTGAGAAGTCCATCTCCAGGAGAGCTGCTATTGTATGAATGTTGTGGATCCGAGCAATTTGTACTGTAGCATGCTGACTTTCATAGGCTGCCAGTTTTGTGGCGCTTCGGTTTTTGCTAAGAGAAGTTTATGGGCTCGACCAACAGAACCCAAATACTTTAATAGAGACTTGAATGCCAGGTTTCATACTAACAATTTTAGTTCAGTTCAACATCGATTCACTTGTGGACAGTGCCACGGAAGTATAATATATTTTTCTTTACAACTTCAGAGACTTCTTTGTGCAAACACTCGCGACGGTCAACTTTGGCTAGAGCCACCACCAGTAGTATTACAAAGCTTGCCATCCTCAGAACGAGAATCGCATGAGCCAGCGGGAAGAGTTTGTTGTAGACACATAAAATGCTGCTCATGTAAACGAACTTCTTTTGAGTTTGCAGAGGTTGCCGAAAAAACGTTGAAAGAATATAGGGAAGCAATTCGGCCAGGCTTACCTAGACTATACTCAGAACCATTGCCACACAAACCACTGATGCCACAGTCGCGTTTCTATGCTTTCAATTTAAATCACTCACTTTGTCCAAGTTGTTTTTACAAGCATCGACTCAGTGCCAGAGACAACGAAGATTGTAAGTGTGAGTGTGATTTGTCTAGTTCTATTTCTGATAAAACATTAAAGTGGGAACCATTGTACTCATTTGATCGAACTCAGTTTGACGATTTGACACTAGCTGCAATATTAGAAATGTCACAACCTCCAGAAGTGTCGTACACTTTTATGTCACCCGCTCAGAAACGAATTATCGATCTTGTCAGAAATCAAATTGAGTTGCCTGAAAAACAGTTTTACCAAAACCCGTTGAGAATGATTGTCACAGGTACTCCAGGAGCTGGAAAGTCTCAGGCTCTAAAAACAATAAACCATATACTGTCACAAAAACAAAGTCGAGATAGCAAATTTTCGTTTCGAACTGTTTCGTTCATGGGCATTTGTGCTTCAAGTTTAAGAGGAACAACATTTCACAGTTGCTTTAAGATTCGTCCACATACCAACGGAACTTTGTTAGACCAATTAAGCAATGGAATATCACAAGCAGATAAAATTGCTTTTCAAAACGTCAAAGTTTTATTAATAGATGAGGTATCAACTGTTGGTCTGCGCCTTCTTTATTTTGTTGACCAATATTTTAAACTAGTTGATCCCGCGCGAGCCTCTATGCCGTTTGCAGGTAGAACGATCGTCATGTTTGGAGATTTCAACCAAACTTCTTGCTGCGGCGATTATGCACTGTATACTAAATTTGTAACTAACGTGACCGACGACATTGTTGCCGCAATTCAAATTTACAACTCTTTTACTACGGCGTTTGTTTTGGACAAACCATTTAGACAAAATACTACAGATCCAAAGCAGCAACAGTACTACGAGTTTCTTATGAGGCTAAGGTACTGGCGATGTACTCCGTTAGATCTTTTTAATATTCAACAACGTCAAAAGCATGTATTAAGAACACGTCTCAGCACCGAGGAAATTCAAGCATTTGAAAAATCAATACATCTGTACGAACTCAACATCAACGTTGCCGCTCACAACAAGTCAGTATTTTATTGCCTTGTGTATGCAAGTAAATTATTTATACAGTTATATCTTCTAGTTATATTATTTTTATATTCATTTATACTTTAATAAAATAGGCTGCAGCGCATGTCGTATCAAGACTGTCTCCTACAACCCCCAATATATGTCATGCTATACAAACTCAGATTCATGGGGATTTGCTGAGTAGAGTTTCTCCTTTTGGTTATCACCCCACTGCAGTGATACAAGTCTTTATTTAATTATTTTATTTAGTCGCAATGAAGCCTCCAGTAGACAACCACTGGGCAATTCACTGTCGCGGCTCAGTCCTGGGGGAATGCAAGCAATCCATTACGTTTTGCTTGTCTTGCAACGATTCCCTGGTTGTAGTTTCAAGTCAAAGCGAGACTTTTTATTGTAAAGAGTGTGATTCAAACAAATGGTCAGAAAATCGTCAAAAATATTTAGTTGACGGAGTTTACCGAAACTATATTCCAACCCATCATTTAAAAGTAAAGCCTAAAGACAAATACGAATGCTCAAAGTGCCATGTTCAGCTTTTTGGAGTCCCTGTTTCCTATTTTATACTATCTGTCAGAGGAAAGTTTAATTGCTTTGACTGTTTTTTCATCAACAGACATCCTTTACGGTTTTTAAAGAAACATTCAGGCATACACTTGGAGCGTGAAAATTTTCAAATATATAATTCTGTGTCAGCTTCGAGAATTAGAGAGGCTGGCCTAAAGATGCCAACAATGTCGTACAGAAGTTATTTACACGCACGATTATTACTTGCTAACCCATTATACAAAAAGCCCCTTTTCGCAGTAAGACTTGGCGACGAATCCGAAAGTGACACTGAATCTGAATCTGACAATGACTGGCAGTGACGACGACTAGCTTGTATAAATATATAGTGCTAATTTTATTTTCTTAACATTTTTACTAAATGTGTTGTTCTGTTGCTTGTTTCTATTACACAGAAAAATGATACGAAAACTGCATCCGGATTTTACTGAAATACCTGCCGTTATTGCTGAGCACTCGTCACTTGCAAAAGATCCTTTGGAAATCGATTATGGTGTCCCGATAATGTTAACAAAGAACTTGGATGTAAAGGCAAATCTTGTGAATGGCAGCAGAGGCACAGTTGTCGATATTGTCTTTAGTTCATCGCGTAACAGGCTCTACTGGGCAAACTTTGTTGAGGCTATTATTGTTCACTTTCCGTTCTACAGAGGAAACGACATCGTAGTTACGTCAAGAGGGCAAGGTTGCCGAATTTCCAGGACTGAAAGTAATGAACTGGACCTTGAAACACAGCAGTATGTGCGAGTGCATACATTTCCACTGGTTCTAAGTTGGGCAATGACAATTCATAGGTGTGTATTGATCAAAAATATTGTACTTTATTGATTTTTAGCACTAGTTAATTTGTGTACACCGTAGCCAAGAGCGCAGAATAATCGTTTGGGAATTTATTATATTTTTAGGTCACAGGGAACAACCATACCAATTGGCTGTGTAATTCTAGACACAAGAGAAATGATTGCGTGTACAACATACGTGGCGTTGTCTCGGTTTGCGTCATTTGAAAATCTAATGATTTTGGACAGTGAAATAATTCAAGCTAGAAGGATGTTAAATGTTTCTCACAAGCGCGAGATGGAGTTACGGTGGAAGGAGGAGGAAAGGTTGCAAGAACTACAAGTTAGTAGCAGGGAAGCACGCAAAGCAAATATAAAGGAACAAGTGAAACGATTTTTGTAAATGTTTACTAATACTTTAGTAGAATAATGTACAATCTTACATAGAAAATAATGCAAGTCTCGGTGGTTGTTTTAATTTTAAAATTGAAAAACTAAAAAATACTATGTACACCTTGTTAATAATATATTGTCTATTAAAAAATAGTGTATAAATGTAAATGTGGCTGGGAGTGTATAAAAAGCATTGATTTTAAGACTCCGTATGCATTTACAATCGACAGTTGTTCAACGTAGGTCAGTAATTATTACAGCTCTAAATATGGCAGAAATTCGTAAATCATATTCAAACTCTAGATTCAAGGGTTCGTATTCGGCCCTCAGTGGTTTTCTCAAGAATAACAAAAACTTTCATGATAAAGCAGTAGTAAATAAGGAGCTAAGTCAGCTGCGTTCATTTTCAATGCACCGGCCTGTACGCAAAAACTTTAAACGACGAAGAACGTTAGTTAATATGGAAGGGGAAATCTATTGTGCGGATCTGAAAATCTTGGGAAAGGAATTCGCTAAAGATAATTCCGGCTATACTAATATTCTATTCGTTATTGATGCATTTTCAAAGAAATTGTACTGCCGTTTCATTAAAAATAAGAAACCCCAGTCAGTCATCAAAGCTTTTAAAGATATTTTTAAAGAATCAAAGAAGACTCCAATATACCTATTTACAGACCAAGGTGTGTCAGCCTTCAATGTCTTACGTATATTATAATAATATTATAAATTAGTATTAGAGTTATATAAATCTATTTAATTTAAATTATTATAAATTGTAGCTTGACCCTATTATATTAATTTGTATACAGGCACAGAATTTCGCGCCGAGTCGTTTAAACAGTTTTTAAAAACTCATGGAATCAAGTATTATAACACATATAGCGAGACAAAGTCTAGTATAGTAGAGCGGGTTATAAGGTTAGTCTGTCAGGATTGTAAGCCTTTATATATTTAGATACAGTATTATATAGTCACGTATACTAATGATTACATGCTTTGTTTGGTATAGGACCATCTTTCAACGGATTGCTAGGTACATGACTGAGAGAAATACAACTAGGATTATAGATATATTTCCCGCCTTTGTAAAGGTATACAACAACACATTCCACTCAACAATACAGATGGCGCCCTCTCAAGTTAATCGATTGAACGAAAACCAAGTCTGGAGAACAATGTTTTCAGATATAATTAACAACACTGACAAAAGAAAGGCAAAGTATTCCCTCGGCGACCATGTTAGAATTAGCCGAACAAAACTCTTATTTGATAAAGGTACATGTAATAAATACACGTAGTTCAACAAACACAGTATATATAAGAAGATGCACTTTAGGTTTAACATGCATTCATCGTTTGTATTTCAAACAGGATATAGCCAATCGTACTCGGAGGAATTGTTCCTTGTAAAGTCAGTAAACTTTGATACTATACCTATAACCTACTACCTTGAAGATCTGAATAACACGCCTATAACAGGAGCATTCTATAGTGAAGAGCTGAGCCTAGCCTAATATCTGCTACAATGGAGCCTTCTGGATTCTTGCCCTTGTTTTCCAATGCTATACAACAGCAATTTTCGCAGAAAAGAAGAAGACTGGACGGCCATTACTGCTCGCCGTTAGACCGAGATCCTATTGGTTCCGAGAATATATACGTGACAGTTACAAGTGACCAGCAAAATAGTGTATATACAGATAACACACCAGCAAGCTTTGTAGCTGTGTTGCCATACCCTTTGGATCTGCAAAACTATGACGTTGGACTCGTAAGCCTGAGGTATACTTCAAGCCCACAACCTGCTATGATACAACCTGTTCAGAGACCACGAGTACGTAAAGTGCGAAACACAACTGCCGTTGAAGAAGATGCAATTGGCAAATTATTTCCAAACTACAAGCCAACTATCAAGACATTTGTCAACTTTCAAAACCAAGAAACGACCTTGAAAGAATTTATGAGTGGACTCACTACCAAGCTAAGGCTAAATAAAGACACTGTGCCATTGGACGTTGCACAGAAAGCATTGAGCTTGAACCCTGGCAATATACATATGCTACTCCAGAACCTGTCCCCATCAAATAGTGTCATTATTGAAATTCCCAAATCACTTTCATCATTTTTCAAGCAAAACAGATCCAGATTTATGTCAGGAAACCATTATCCGTTTGCCAATGTACTTGAAACTGACATGGAAAGTATTCCGATTGGTGCAAACTTTAATTTTGGAGCTGAGAAAATTCAAAATATGGAAAACATCATACAGCTTTACCAAGGCTTTGAGAACATTTTAATGTTTAGAAGAGAGAATAACCATGGAGATTCTGATTTTCGCAAATTCTTTGAACGATTTAACGTTGAAATGAATGACCCAGAGTTTTATAATATAAATCTAAAGATTGAATTTCCGTTAGATGAAAGTAATACAAAGTGCAAGCTTACATTTGAATGCAGTGAGAACGAGTATGTAATTTTGCCTGAACCCATCGCATTGTGCTTAGGACTGCAGCAGCACGACAAGTTTTATAATGGCGTCTACGAATCTGAATTTGATTTAGATGAAGAGTTATACAATAACATTGTGGACTATGAATATATGGACTTGCGATTATTCAAAAAATATGCAAACTTTATTCCAATGAACGAACCAGAAGAACTAGATTTGGATCACGTGGTGCATGAAATTAATCGTACTCTAATGGAAAATTTGTGGGCTGATACGCAAGTACAGTTTGAACATGCGGATGGACACCTTAGTATACCAGGCATGCGCGAAGATATCACAGTACAGCTGCCACTACTTGTGAATCGATTTTTCGGCTTTGATGACAATTTTATATTCAAAGCTGACGAGTCTGCGCAACTGAGACAGGAATTAGCAAAGGAAGAAGAACGAGAAGTAGAAAAAGAACAATTTGAAGAAGACGTTGAGCCTGAACACACTGTACCAGCAAAGAGGCTTCTTGTATTATGCAGCCTAGTTGAAAACCAGTTATATGCCTCTCATTCACTGCCGTTACTGCGAGCAGTCGATATATCTAATGACTACACTAATGAGACTGTCCACAGCTTTGTCCCTATACTGTTTGTGCCATTACACAGACAACAACATCAAGTAATGAGATTCAGTTTGGTCAATGAGTACCGTTCCCTTGTGCAACTTGATGCCAATACTCAGACTATAATTGAATTGCAGTTTCGACCTCGCAATTTCTAAGCAAACAACATGCCGCCAAGTATAAAAGGCGAAGACGTGCGAATTTAGCAGTTATTCTTATTTAACCTTTGAAGTGACAACATCAAATCTTTTAAAGAGCAAGTTCTAAAAATTCTTATTATTGCAAACCAGTCTGAATGCATTCAAACTAGTGCTTAAATAAACATTGTTGTTTATCAATAATGCGTAAGATACTGTGCAAAAACATTTACGACACAAATTCAAGTGTAGTGGACGAAGACATTGTGAAAGATAGCTTGCTTGGTGAATACTGTGTTCTTGAACCTATTTCTGCAAATCAAAATAAAGACAGCAACAAGAGCCAAATGGGGGCAGGCGATAATAGTGTAGCAATTGAAACTGCAGAACCTATCGGAAATTCATTAGGCGATTCAAGTGTCGAAGAAAATCAATATCTTGTGCCATTGAAACAACGTAGAATCACTAAACCAACTGCCACAGGCCGTAAATGCAGAGTATCTCATTGTCGCACTTCATGCAATAAACACAGAAGTACATCACGTAAACCACCAGCTCGAGCCAGTCAGAGTGGAGGCGGAAGGATGGTGTACAGGCGCACTCAAGCTGGAGGATCACGGGGCAGGCGTGTTAAGAAGAGAACGCAAATTGGGGGTCGGCTGCGAAAAACCCCAGTCTCTCGTGTAAGACGAACTGTATCAAGCAGAAGTTCTACCCAGACTGGGGCAGGACGTAGGCGCAATATTAGCCGACGACGATAAGTTATAAACTACTGTTTGCTGAAATTTTTGTCATTCAACATCCTGACTACCACGAAGCAGTATCAAAAGTCTATTAGCAGCTCCGCAAATCATGGAAACACAAGGCTTTTACGACGAACCGACAGTGTACGAGGGGTCCCAGAAGTCTATTCAAAGCAACCTAGTGCTTGATAAACTTCCCCCAACCAATATAAGTCTTGAAGATGCACCTGAATATTACCCATATTATCCAGTGCTCAGTCCAAGAGATAATGAGAATCCCCTTATATTCGACATACTAAAATCTCCTGGAAAATACTACAACTTGAACGAATCCCACTTGGAACTAGCTTGCCGTGTAATGCTAGCAGATGGCAAGGAGATCGCAGCTACCGACGTGGTCGCTCCGTGTTCCATGCTGTTCTATGGCCTATTCAGTAACATGGAATTCTTTCTTAATGGCCAACTCGTGAGTGACAACTCAAATCACTATGCCATTAGTTCATACTTGAAACGGGAACTTTCATCAAACCCAATTGAAAAGAACAATGGAATGTTGGATCAGCTGTACTACCCAAACATTACTCCCGATGAATTTAAGAAGACAGACACCGGATTTTTGGCTAGATACAATATTGCAACACAGTCAAAACCGTTTACTATGGTAGGAAGACCCGAGTCACCATTCTTTGAACAAACGCGAATGCTGCCTGGAGAAACTGATATCCGAATTATCATGCGCAGATCTCATCCTGCCTTCTGCATTGACGCTGAAACTGAAACAAGGTCTGGGTATTCTGGCTGTCCATTCCGTGTAGACATTGTTAATGCTGTACTGTACTTGAAGCGGCAGACAGTATCTCCAATGGCAATTGAGAAGCATAGACTTAATCTCAACAATGGGACTTTGAAGTATCCTTGCCTTGAACCTGAGATCAAGAACTTTGTCATTCCATCTGGAGTCAGCTCGCACTCATTGGATAACTGTATTAACGGCAGGTTGCCGCAGTATATAGTTTTTGGACTTGTTGATTCTGCAGCGTACTTGGGGAAGCTGACCAAATCATTCTGCAACTTTCAACACTTTAATCTCAGCGAAATCACAGTTTCAATGAACCAAGAAGCAATAGAGTACAAGACATTGCCTATGAGTTTTAAAGATGCCTCTGGTAATGGTCAAGATAATTACCTACTTGCTTTGAACACCTTGAAGAAGACCGCAGCCAACCCAACTCTAGGAAATGGCATATCTCAGCAGAACTACACCAAAGGAAGAGTCCTGTTTGCATTTGAGCTGGTACCTACACAAGCTAATGCACTGAGTGTGAATAAATCTGGTCAAGTTCAGATCCAGTTGAAATTCAGAACCGCATTGACCACGTCTGTTACGGCTATACTGTTTAGCCAGTACCAAACCGTAGTTGAGATTGACCGAAATAAGCAAGTCATCATCAACCGTTAAAATGTATGTAGCAAACCATCAAGCTTTCTGCCAAAACACCTTAAACCCAAAACACCTTAGACAAATGTGCATAAAATCACGTGTGCGAATTCAAGACATGTCTGTTGCTAAATAGAAGCTGACTGACCAACAACAACACGCGCGTGCAGAATGAATACAGCACAGTTGGAGCAATGTCTCGGAATCTTACTTGGCAGAACAAGCATCAAATACTACGTAATAGCTGCAGACGAAATGAAGATTACATTAGAAAACGCAAGAAAAGAAACCAGCAACGGGGAACTATCGTATCCAATTGCAATAATACAAAATACAGACAAGCTAGAGGGCACTGGGCGTCACTGGATTTGTTACTGGATCGTTTCGAGAGAATCCTTTGAATATTTCGACTCCTATGGTTTCCCAATTCAGCAATACAAAAACCTCCAGGTGCCAGGCAGATACGTTATTGCAGAAAATTGTACAGCACTGCAGAGTGGACGATCTACTGTTTGCGGAATGTATTGTTTATATTTCTTATATTCGCGTGCAATTGGTATTTCATACCAAGATTTTATAAATGTATTTACATGTTCTGTACTAGTTAATGATAGAAAAGTTAAAAAGTTTGTAAATATGATCCCTATGTTAAGCAAGTGTTCTACACATAGATATAAGTTACAGTCTAATACATGTAAAGTATGTTGTCCCGAGTTTTGTAAAAATATGTTATGGTATCCCTAGGCTTAAGATATAACAATAAGAAGTGTATATTGTAAATATATAGCAATTAAGCACCCGTTTTTGTAAACCTATTGTGTATTGTAATACATTAAGGAATAAAACATTGTCTATTTAATGTAAAAACCACAGTTTATTGTGAAACTATAGTAATAGTATAGAAATTACATTGTATAAACTATATATATATATGTTTTTGTATATAATATAAGTCATAAGTTAATGTTTAAGTAAAATTGTAAATGAATACACAGAGTACTATATACATATTTGTAAAATGTCTGAATAAACGTATGTTAATTGTATAGATAATAATAAAAATGTATAAAATGTAAATAGTTTAAGAATTAGTAGCAAATTGTATAAGAAATAGTTGTATAAATAATTAGCTATTATAATATATTGTGAATATTCCTTAAATATACTTGTTCTTTGTGAGTTCTGATCAGTTGTTGTTTGCACTTGACGATGGCAACATCAGATACTGTTGACTTTAAATTAATACACCCTTTTACGGCTATGCTATGTGGCCCTAGTTTTTCTGGTAAAAGTACTCTGTGTTTAGAAATTGTTAAGCGCCGTAGGCAAATAATTGGAAATAATATTAATAAAGTGTTGTATATAAGTGTACATACTGACCAACCAGAATTTTCAAGCACTGATTTCCTAGAAGATAAAGATATAACTTTAACATCTGATATAGATAATATTGAGTCACTGATTCAAGAAATAGACAGCCCGTGTCTTGTTGTTTTAGACGATCATTTAAACTTTATGGAAGCAAATCATAAGGCTAGACAATTAGTTCAGAAAATATTCACAGAATTGTCTCATCATATGAATTTCAGTGTAATACTTATTCTGCAAAACGCCTTTTCTAAAGAACTGAGAACCACTAGTTTAAGTACGAAATATTTAGTTCTCTTTGACGTGCCTAGAGACCGTAGCATAATTAACCAAATTGCAAGACAAATTGCACCTAGTCGTAAGAAGTTTTTGCAAGAAGCATACGAAAAAGCATGCAGTCTACGCCAACATAGTTACTTGTTCTTGGACTTGCATCCACAGTGCCCGAACCCACACATGTTTGTACGTAATAACATTTTCCCTGTAAATGGTACTGACATATATGTATACAAATAAAACTCATCATGCCGGTGGAACGAAAGCAACGAAGTCTGTTTGAAGAAAACTTTGAATATCTATCACTATTAGCAAACTCAAAACCAAGAGAATATTCAACTTACATCAAGTGTGCAACTGTTGATTTGCTTTATGTTATAGCAGAGTGTATATTCAACGTAGATAAGTTTTGCAAACATATAGATCCGCGATATTCAAATCAAATAAATAGACTTGTAAAAACTTTGAAAAAAACGGGTCTAGATAACATGGAAAAACTATACATAAGAAACAAGAACCTTGTGCGTCGAATCTTAGCAACAATATTCCACAAAGTTTACAACAGTGAAATCTGCCGTGTTACACTACTGTCAGATATAATTTGTGCTGATAAAATATACAATTCAAACAATTAAAATAGTTATGGCTACTGTTATGAAAGCAATTGAACCCAAGCTCTATGCTGAGCTTATGAAAATTCGAGAAGAGCAAAAGGCTTTGAACGTTGCCAAGCAACACTGCTGTTTGCCAGAGAATAAACTCGATTGTTACAAAGAAGTTCCAATGCACGTTGGCGGAAATTACAAAGAACCAAGTGAAAGTTCCTCCATCAGTGCTCCATCTGGCGTCGATAGGTTAAAACAACTACCGGTGCAGGAGTGGCTCAGCTACGAGCAAGTAATGTCGCAAGCTAATATAAAGAAACCACAGCTAAAATCAGTTCGCAACCGTGGATATGCATACGTGAGAAATCGCAGCAATACAAGTGCATCAAAGAAAGTTAAATCTCGATATATATAAATAGAGCTGCCATCAATTAGACAGTGTCAGTCTACCTTGTAATGCCAAAGTGTTCAATACAAAGCTATACAATGTTTCTGCAACGTGTAGTATTCCGTTTTTGCGCACTGGCGCTTCTCCTACTTGCAACATGTTGCAACACTGTAGTGCATGCCCAGCATGAATTAAATAATCCAATCGTTGACACTAAAAGCACCGCTCCAAGCTTTGAAAGTACACCAAGCAATAATGGTTTATTTACAAAGGAAAAGATAGCCCTAGAAGCAATACAAAACACCCTCCAGCAAGACAAACCGTCATTTTCCAGCCCTGTTATTACGCCATCTGCCGTAACCAAGCCCAGTTCATTCAACAAGTTGATTCTTCAAGCCTTAAAATATATGCTTGAAAATTTGAATACGCAAAACGGAATTATACTTGATGTAGTGGACAAGTACAACCAACACGAAGCAAAACCGGTAGTAAATACAACGTTTGATTTAATTAGTGAGTGCAAAATTCACCATTACGTGTAATACAAATATATATTGTACTAAACATATGATGCGCATATACCACGTGTACGATTTGAAACCATTGCTAAATGTGAATTTGTTATTGTTTCTCTTTCTGCGCATGTGCAGCCATCTACGTGTCGTTTATCCTGGTCCTACTTCTCTTTGTATTCAAAATGATCAAGATTTATCGCAATGGAAAACTATGGTCCCTGGTTAAATCAGAAGGGGTTTACCAGAAACAGGTGGCCACCACCCACCACGGATCAACTATAAGTACCGCGGCGGACTCATAGGGACCCTCACACCATCTCAAGCACTCCTCTGAGCATCAACGTTTCCATCTTACTCCACTCGCCTCAAAGAACAGCATTAGAACATACGAAAAGCATCGACTCTACAACACTATTTGTTCAACATGGATCAACCAGCCCTTGTACCAAACACGGCAGTTCAGTACCACGAACAGCCAAACTTCCCAACTGCAATTAACAACGGACAGTCTAACTATGTACGTATATTTTGGTGTCAAGTACATGTGATATTACATTGTTTATTTCCTTCCGTAGTTATTTTATTGTTTAATATAAGTTTGATTCTAATAATACTGTGTTTGTTGATTTTCAGCGCTTTGAGTGTTCCATGCCTAGATGTCTGTTCGAATGCAGAACGTATGTGGCGTATCAAGCTCACGTTGAGGATATTCATCACTGTGGAGATTGCAACCGATTCTGTTCTGACAAGACCCGTCATTTATGTCTGCAGCCTGGTGAGCGTCTTGCACACTATGACAACAGAAATCAAAATCTAACTGGCGGTGGAATTAGTCGTTCAGGAGCAACCTACGGACTTGATACTACTACCAGCAGCGAAGATAGTCCCGCTGGACCTTCTCGTCGCACTCGTCGTTCGTCGTTGATAGATCAAGATGTATTTCAAGAATCCTCAAGAGCTCATAAGGGACTAATGGTGACCTACAAGCATCAACCAACTGAAGAGTTTCAAGACATTACATACATTTTGACTGAACTATACGAGTCTATTGTGAAATTGTTAACTCAAAACTTAGCTGTACATATTAGTATTAAGGCTCAACTTATATTAGATGTAGCATTAGAATTAGAAATTATAGTAGAAAACGAACTAAAAACAGAAAAACGTAGCATTGAGTTTGTGTCTAAGAATTACGATATAATGAATGAAGACGAAATTGAAAACTTTATATTTAATAGTGCAAGTGAAGTTATACAAAAGCTTAACGACTTTAATAAGTACGGTACTGGTTGGACAGTTCAGCAAGTAAATTCTATTCAATTTAAAGTAGGAGTTTTAAATTTATTTTCAAATGCTGAAGCAAAAGGATATATTAAATTTCCAAAGTTGAATTATAAAAGAAGTGGATACTTAAATATTAAAAACAAATGCGATGACTGCTTTAAATTCTGTGTTGCTGCTCACAGATACCGCGATGAAATCTTAGCTGGGTATAAAGTAAATAAGCAGCAGGCTACACCAAACGCTATTCGCTATGCCAAACAAAAACTAGAGAGTCCCAAACAGTATATTCCCTATTTTTCGCAATTTGATTTTACTGATATTAATTGTCCTTTGCGTATTGGCGAAGATTTAAATAATTTTGAAATTAAAAATAATCTTGGTATTAATATTTGGAGTCATCGCGATGACGACATTGTCCCTATAAGACGGTCGCGCAATTCTGAGTTAACTGAACTGTGTAATTTATTTTTAATTTACAATCAAGAAAAGGAAAACAAGACTAACTCTTACCATTTAGTTCTTATTACTGATCTTGATAAATTTATGCGTAATGGACGTCAAAAAAAAGCTTTTTATTGCGAATTGTGTTTAAGAAGTTTTAACTCTAAAAAGAATTTACAACAGCACAGTGACAACTGCCAAGTTCGTGAAGAAATAAAAATCATTTTTCCTAAACCATCGGAACGAGTTAAGTTTGCAAAACCATGGCAAACACTTCCGTACCCCTTTGTCATTGTTTATAAGTTCTTTACGTTTGCAAATCCGATTCAAGATTTTAAACTTGCAAAAAATAACACAAAGTATACAACAGAAATTACACCTGCAGCTTATTCTTTTATTATTATTAGAAGAATGCAAGATAAAGACAACGTTGTTTCTATAGAGTATTTTGATGGGGAAGATGTTGTACAACATTTTTTTAAACGTATATTTTACTGGGCAAACAGGTTACTTACACATATTAGAGAAACAAATAACAAAGTAAAACCAACAGAAAGTGTAAGAGTACAGTTTGAACAAGCTACGCACTGCCATCTGTGTGAGCGCGAATTTAGTAAAGAAACCAAGACGATCAGGACCTTCCACCATAACCACGACCATGGTAATTTTGAGTTTGCTGCATGTAGTCGTTGTAACCTAAATATTAAATACAAGCACGAGATCCCACTTATTTCGCACTACGGAGGTTCTTTTGATTATCACCTTTTAATTAATGCAATGAAAATTAATATGTTTTCGTCCAAAAACGTAAAAGCTCTTGCAAAAGCCCCAAAAGAATTTATTTCAATAACAATAACTGCTAAGGATACGTGGCTTCCTAAATTAAATTTAGAATATCCCTCTGAAAATTCAAAACAACCCAACTATACTGGCAAATCTTTTGCTTCAAAAGTTAAAATACGTTTTATGGATGCCAATTTATTTTTTGACTCTGATTTATTTGAACTTGTAGATTCACTTAACGCAAAAACCTCTCAGTCACTTAAAATAGTACAGCAGTGTTTATATAAATTTTTACCTACACAAACCCATGGTTCTTTTGCAAAGAAACTTAAAGTATCAAAACCATGCCATGACGATCTTGTGTTATTACAAAAACCTGTTTATTTTCCTTTCTTGTCTCTTACTAAAAATACAAGTCTTGACATTCCTATTCCTACAAGATCGTGTTTTAGGAAATCTTTACTTGATGATATGCCAATACCAGACAGTGAATGGGAGCTTGTTCAAAACATCTGTGCAAAATTCAACCTTTTTACATTAGCTGATTACATGCGTTTTACTTGTTTGTTAGATACAGTATTACTTGCAGAAGTTTGGCAAAATTTTCGAAAATTTGGAATGGAAACATACGAAATGGATCCTACCTATTCTTTAACTTTGCCAAGCTTCTCATGGCAATGCTTTTTAAAACATTCAAAAGCTGAAATAGATTACATAAGAGATTACAGGGTATATGAAATTGCAAAAAATGGAATAAGGGGAGGTCAATGTATATTTGCAAAGAAACATGTGACTGCAAATCACGAACGTTGTCCGGGTGGGTTAGATACATCACAGCCACGTAGACACTTACTGTCACTAGATATCAATAGTTTATATCCACATAGTATGAAGTCACTGATGCCAGTGTCTGATTACGAGTACATGGAAACAAAAGATCTTATAAACATAGACTGGACTGACCCAGAATTAGGAAGTACGGAAGGAAGCTATGGGTACGTACTGGTTTGTGACTTGCAATACCCAGAGCATTTGCATGATCGCGACGCAAATTTGCCTCTTGCCATGGAACAGAGAGTAATAAGGCTCGAAGAAATGCCGAGCCAGTTAAATTTAAAATATCGCAAAAACGCTTCAATTAAACATTTTATATCCCGACCAAGACTTATGTTAACTCTTTATGACAAATTCAATTACACAGTTCATTTCAAGGAATTGCGCTACTATCTTTCAAAGGGAATGGTACTCTTAAAAATACACTGTGGTGTTAGATTCAAACAGCAACGTTACTTCAAATCATATATAGATGCCAATCTAGAAAGACGCAAGCAAGCAAAAACCCCTTTTGAAAATAAATTACTTAAATTCCAATCTAATGTTTTGTATGGCAAGACTTTAAAAAAAGTTAAAGATTATGTTGAAACCAGTATTTGCACCAGTACCGCCCATGCTGAAAAACTACTTTCATCACCACGATGTAAAGATTTTGATGGTCTGTCTGATTGTTTAAGTATTATTACGCAATATCTTAAGAGGTATCGTGCAGATGACTTGTCACTCACAGGACTGGCAATTTTAGCCAATGCAAAAGTTAACTTCTATGAAAAGTTTGATATGCTGTGTCGAATATTCCAGAATAGAGCTTACTTGGATTATTCAGATACCGACGGATATGAGTTAGATATATTAGATCCCTCAAATACTTTGTGGGATGATATAGTTAGTGCACGTGCAGAATTTGATTTCAGCAAAATTCCACGAAATCACGACTTTTTTAAGCGGTACGAAAATAAGTATCCAGAGTTGTATCTTCTAAATAAAGACGAGAGTGGCAAAATAAGAATACAGAGCTTAGATGTATCAGAATTAATTACACTTAAGCCTAAAATGTATAGCATGTTATATTTAAATAGTAGCGAACAACAAAAGTTCAGAGGTGTCCCGGCTATTGCGTTACGCCAATGCAGGCACGACAAGTATAAACAAATGCTTGAAACAGACAAGCCGTGTAATATTATTGTAAATTCTATACGATCAGTAGATCATAACATGTACGTAGTGAGTGTAAATAGATTAGCATTCAACACATTAGATATATCACGGGTATTTTCAGACCCCAATGATTGTAATTTTAGTTTGCCCTTTGGCCATAAAGATTTGTTAAATAAGTAAATATATTGTTCTGTAATAGTTGTATATTTATAGTTTTATAATAATGTAACCTAAATATATAATGTATATACTGTTACGTATACCTTTGAATAATTAAATGTTCTGTATTTGTAAGACTTGTGTATTTTAATTGTTTAGTATAGAAGCAACCTAGCTGTTTAATGTCAATGTTATTTGTGAACTACATATATTTATTAAATACTAAGTTTTAGCTTGTAAGAAGTGTATATATTTATTGTATAGTGTAGATGTAACCTAGATATATAATGTATATACTGTTAAGTATACCTTTGAATTATTAAATGTTCTGTATTTGTAAGACTCGTGTATTTCAATTGTTTAGTATATAAGCAACCTAGCTGTTTAATGTCAATGTTATTTGTGAAGTACATATATTTATTAAATACTAAGCTCTAGCTTGTAAGAAGTGTATATATATTTAGTATAGTGTAGATGTAACCTAGATTTATAATGTATATGTAAATGTTAAGTATACCGTCGAATAATTAAATGTCCTGTATTTGTAAGACTTGTGTATTTCAATTGTTTAGTATATAAGCAACCTAGCTGTTTAATGTCAATGTTATTTGTGAACTACATTTATTTATTAAATAATTAGCTCTAGCTTGTAAGAAGTGTATATATATTTAGTATAGTGTAGATGTAACCTAGATATATATTGTATATACTGTTAAGTATACCGTTGAATAATTAAATGTCCTGTATTTCATGTATATAAATGTTGTATAAATTGTAATAAATTCAAAAACATTGTAATTTTGTATAGAAACCTGCCTGTGTACTGATACAGCCCATACACAATTTGATTGGCCTGGGTGATGCATCTTATTATATGGCGCTGCACACATGCTTACGTCGCTGTCTCAATTTTGCATTAGATTTAGCACACCTTGGCAAAGACACAAATAATTCGCAACACTTACTATGCAATAACTCTCCTTCTTCTTCTTTGTCTCATTGAATTGCATCCTATTACTTCAAATCGCATTATACATTACGGATTTATTTATTACACACCTACCTACTAATCTACATTGCTCCCTATGCATCTCTTTCCCTCCCTCTCTCCATTGCCTGGCTCCCAGCCTCCCCAGCCTCCCACCTCCACCCTACAGATTCCCAGTACCCTTAATCTTTCTTCCTCATCTTCCCACTAATTAACTACTCTCTCCAATCAATAAATAAAGTCTCCAGAATGGACTATAAACATGTAGTTATGTATTTTAGGACTCAAGCAAATTGTGCTTCGCTCTCAACATCAGACATTTTTTTGACAGCAGAATACTACGAGAAAATCGTGAAGGTCTGCCGGGAAACTATGTTGTCCATCACATTTTTTAATCAAATTAATTCTCTCCTCATTTTTGCAATGAAGAATGCTGTTATTTCTGCAGCAGTTGTCAACCTTGCTCACAGCGCCATTTATTTTACAAAAAATCCTGTCGTTGGCATGTTGAGCTTTATAGTTGCATTCAATATAATAACGATCTATATAGTGCTTTATGACCACCCATTTAGAATTCCTGGGCAATTAAAATCCATTAAAATGGAATTTATTCAAGGAATTAAGCAACAACTTCGAGGTAAGGCCGCAGTGGTCTACGTGAAAGAAATTCAAGCGATTCGTAATGTTGGGGTAAGGGTTGGCATTTTTCATACGTTGGAGAGAAAGTCAACGCCAAACTTGATTTATTTTATTTTAAAAAATGCAGGAAGACTATTAGTTACTTTTAGATCATTTCCTTAGCAGCAGAATAGGAAAATGTTTAAAGCTTGTTAAAATTAAATGCATATCGTCAGTGAAGAACCAAAATGACCCATATCCATTCTTAGCTCGAACCAATATCCACTATCTACAAAAATATTCAAATATGTCTTGAGAGCATGTAAATAGAACATTTTACACTTTCCAAAAATATGTAATTACAAAATTTTACTTTTTAATAACATGGAATTAGAGCATTTTTCACTTTTCAAAAACATGCAAATACAACATTTTGCAACTTTTCAAAATCCTTTTAATTATAAATTTTTGCATATTTTCAAAAACATGGAATTAGAACATTTTTAGCTTTTTCAAAAACATGCACATAAAGCATTTTACTCTTTTCAAAAACATGTAAATACAACATTTTACGTTTATCAAAAACTCCTAACTACCATTTTAAGCATGTTTTTCATGTTGTTATTACGACATAGCTAATTTTGATTGTAGCTTAAATTCGATATGGGTCATTTTGGTTCTTCACTGACGATATTTGTTATAGGTATAAATTGGTATATAAAACATTGTTTGAAACTGTTGCATGAGTTTATTCGTGAAGTTATAATGTATAAAGAGACAATTTAGTTGACGTACCATGGAAATATCATCTAAATTTATGTAATGATGACACTAATTCTAAAAGTATTCTAATAATGCAGGAACTCCTTGTACTTTAAAACAAATTTAATAAAATTAAAGCTTATGCATATTTGAGTTCTAGAACAGAGGTGACATCTAAGTAATTAGCAAATTCAATTCCACCAAAAATAAAAGCTAAATCTCTAAGGACAACGCAGCCGGCACCTTTACGTGGGAACGGACCGTTTTTAATTGGAGGCACTTCTTTCCACTGAAACGTTTCTATGATAAACATGCAAACTAAATTACATTTTTAACTATGCAAATCATACTTTACAATTGAAATCCCTTATTAAAATCAGAATAATCTTTGAACATTTCACCTGGATTGTAGAAGAATAAGTCTTTCAAAAACTTTCCAGTGTAGCCTCCAAAAATGTACATCTGTCCATTGTGCATAACTAATTTAAAGCAAGAAACAAATAAGGGATTAAAATTTGAAAAACGCATGGAAAACGGAAAAGAGTGTAACAAGCAAATAGCATATTGAACAATCCATTTTATTTTTTTAGTTTATTTTTTTACAGGCACAATGATCTTCTCGGCTCGAAGGCGGAGTTCCACTTGTTTCCGGAGCAGACCAGACTTTCGTATCGTAATCAAAGGACAGAATTGTATCTACACGTTTCCTCTCAGGACCCTTCCCGCCAAAAATGAGCATGAATCTGTCGTTGTGAACTGTTGCGGAATGTTTAAAAAGACGTGATGGAGAAATTCCCTACAAAATAAAGTTTTGAAATGTAATTTAATAAAAAATAAATGGATTTATTCTGCTGTGACAAAGACTTAATTCAAGTAATGCTTCTAACTTGTATTTCAATTGTGGACCACAGGAAAGAATCCAGATCCAAACAAT
This sequence comes from Dicyrtomina minuta, assembly GCA_949802685.1. NCBI lineage: Eukaryota > Metazoa > Arthropoda > Collembola > Symphypleona > Dicyrtomidae > Dicyrtomina > Dicyrtomina minuta. The sequence continues at coordinate 10,188,753 of OX461811.1, forward strand.
GTACAGCATACGCCAATTTTTCAAAATAGTTTTTCCCGCCAAATACAATCATGCTATTTTTTATGACCACAGCTGAGTGATCACTACGAGCCTCTGGGATTTTTCCACTCACTGTTGGATTGTCCCATTTCAGTGTTACAGTATCAAAGCGATACGTTGAATTTGAGAATTTATTTTTCCTAATATCATTCCCACCAAAGATGAAAACGCTTTCTTTGTAGGCCACTGCTGAATGACCATATCTCTGATTTGGAGCAACGAAGGATGTGTTTGGAGAAGCGACAACACGTGGCAATTTTTTGTGTTTTGTAACTTTTTTTGCTGTGGACAGAAGCCTCCATTTCATTTCCGATTCGTCCACATTTAAAACAAAAACATCCAGAACATCACGTGTAAAATTTGGATGGTCATACTTATTGAACCCACCGAAGGAATAAATCTTGTTTCCAACTCCCACTGCTGCCACATCTTCTCTTGGCGGGAATCCATTCATTATATTGGAGCATAATATCTTTAATTCAAAAGCAAACAAATCAAACTTTTACGCACTTTTACTTTTGGTTAACAAAATGACAAAATTCAACATTTGTCAAAGGCACGCCTCTCCACGGTTACGGACCTGATAATTAAGTTGTTTGCAAACCACCGATCCAGTGAATAACCGATAGCTAAGCCGACGGTATTTCGCTGTCGGCATAAATAGCTGACACTATTTTAGCGATAACAAAATTTACTTCTACATTTATTGTTCTATCTACATGTTTTCAAAAAGTGTAAAATGTTCTATCTACATGTTTTTTGAAAAGTGTAAAATGTTCTATCTACATGTTTTTGAAAAGTGTAAAATGTTCTATCTACATGTTTCTGAAAAGTGTAAAATGTTCTATCTACATGTTTTTGAAAAGTGTAAAATGTTTTCTCATGTTTTTGAAAAGTGTAAAATGTTCTATCGTCATGTTTTTGAAAAGTGTAAAGTGTTATATTTACATGTTTTTGAAAAGTGTAAAATGTTCTATCTACATGTTTCTGAAAAGTGTAAAATGTTCTATCTACATGTTTTTGAAAAGTGTAAAATGTTCTCTCATGTTTTTGAAAAGTGTAAAATGTTCTATCTACATGTTTTTGAAAAACGTAAAATGTTCTTTCATGTTTTTGAAAAGTGTAAAATGTTCTATCTACATGTTTTTGAAAAGTGTAAAGTGTTATATTTACATGTTTTTGAAAAGTGTAAAATGTTCTCTCATGTTTTTGAAAAGTGTAAAATGTTCTCATGTTTTTGAAAAGTGTAAAGTGTTATATTTACATGTTTTTGAAAAGTGTAAAATGTTCTATCCACATGTTCCTCAGAAGTGTAAAATGTTCTATTTCCATGTTTTAAAAAAATTTAAAATGTTATATTTAAAAGTCAGCGGCAAACAAGGCGGTGGTTTGTATCGGCACGCCGGTGGAACGACAGTTTTTACATGTTCGTTTGGTGACCGCTTTACCAATGAAGAGGCGTGGTCAAAGGGTTTTAATTACTGATTTAAAAAAATTAAAATAATTCGTATTAAAGTAGTCAATTTCAAAGAAGCATACCCTGTCAACTGTCATCTGGTTCTGTAAAATCTGGTAGCAATGATGAAACATGTAGCTTTCCAAAGTGTCTAATTCCATGTCACAAATATTAGGAACATCCAATGGAATTTCAGGCCTTCTCAATAAAGGAACTGAACTTTTAAAATGTGACTTTCCCAGTCTTGTATTTGTAAGTAGAAATTCATACCCAGGATATTTCTCCCTCTGCTTATTTATCCAAAGGACACACAAACAAAACAAGCCCACTCCGTTTTCCTTGTTTGCCGCCACCCTATCAAGCTTCACATTTGCAATATTAAGAAAGTTAGCCACATCTTTTACTAGTTGAAATAATACCTCTGAATTTTCATTGTCAAAAAATATCATAAGCGAACAAAATATGACAGAGTAGCAGATGGAATTCTGTGGCCAATTTCTTGCTCGCAAGTGCTCATGTGCGCAGAGCAACGCACTAATGTCATTTTTGTTATGTTCCAACTTTCTAGTACATACATAGTGGCAAATTTTAGTTAGAAATAAATGTACATCTTCTAATTCCAAACTCTCCCTTGTGCAGTGCTGAACTAATCTGTGAATTTTAATTTTCGTTCTTGCGCTTTTCCCCCCTGGTAATGTGACCGAGACCGAATGTGGCATCTTTTCAAGTGATATCATTGATTTTTTTTCCAAGATGAAAAATGCCCTTGTGGGCACTGCCCTGCTGAATGTAAATTGGAATAAGTCTGATATAACTTCTATAGTCAACTGGTCCGTGGGTGAGAATGCCATCAAACTAAGCAATGAGATTGCGTCATCCCCTCCTTCTAAATCTTTAATCTTCTTTAGTGTCATTTCCCAGACATTTTGCATGACGAGGTGATACTTGGTAGCTGCTTCCGTTTGCATATCTTTTCCCCATCCCCCTCGCGGCGTCTCCATTCTCCTCAGATAATCTTCAATCTGATCCTCTACGTCTGTTTCGTCAACAAAGTCAATGTTCGATGCAGCCAGGGAAAGTCCTAAGGGAAAACCTTGAAAGGATCTGGCTAATTTCCGAATGGCGTCCTGGTTCTTAGAGCTCTGGTTTTCAAAACACAGGTCTAGTTTATTCGAAAAAAGTTGAACTGATTCGTCGTCTGACAGTTCTTCCACCGTGATGATGTTCTCTTTTGGAATTTCCCATTTTTTATCTCTTGCAGTAATTAAAATTAAGGGTCGCCGTTTGAGAGACTCTGTCTTTGGGAGGTAATCGTAAATTTTGAACTGCTGGTCATTAAATTGGGGCGCGTTGTCAAAAATAAATAAACCAGTTCCGATGTGGACTGAAAAATGTTGATACACAAGGCCCACAGTTACATCGATGAGATTAGATTGACTCGTTGACAGATTTAGTGAGGATGCAAGGGAATCAAAACTATTTTTTAAACTAGTCCGAGTTTCTGCATCAATCCAAGCAACGTTTTTTATGAATGTTTCTGATTTAAATTTTCTTGCGTACATTCGCGCTATTTCCGTTTTACCAATTCCGCCTAAGCCACAAATCACAACGATCCTGCTTACATAGTCAGTCTTACGAGAGCAATATTCCATTCTGGAGTGTATTTGCCGTAGGAGATTTGCTCGTCCTGTAAAACTTGGAGTGGGTGGGTCAATTTCAAAGAACGTTGTTACGGGTAGACCTGGTAATGGAGCAGAAGAGCCAATGACAGTGATGACATCTCCGGCAACAGACATGTGGCCTTCAGTGTGGACACCAGTGGTGGTAGTAAAAGCTTGACCTGATATAGCAAAGTTGTCAGTAGATGTGTTTGACTGGATTTCTTTGTTTTTACATAGGATTTTTAAATCAAGGGATTTGCATTGGTCTGCTATGTTTGATTTTTCATCACTTTCTGCAAGAAAACGATAAATGTTTAAGTGACGTCATTTATGGACCATTTTGTTTAGTATTAATGTGCTACAGATTAAAATCTTATGCTTACCCTTAATATTGGTTTCGTGAGATCGAAATAACTCGTATATCTCCGTCATTTGAAGCTTTTTGGAAATAACAACTAGATGTGTAATTGTAACAAGAGGTAAATTCAATTTCTGAATTCTATCATCGTCCAACCCATCCCAAAGAAGAATCTTTCGAAACAAAATTAGTTGTTATGTTCAGATATGTGCTTATAGTCGTCAATGTCATTTCAACATTTTGTTTTAAAAAAATAAAAAAAAAAGCAAGAAAAATAATTTTCAAAACTGAATTATTATTTTTACTTCCAAAAATAATTGAAAGGCCACAGGATCTACGTCAGGCAATGAAACGAGTAGATGACCTTTCTCCCAAGACTTGGACCAATTATTTTTAAACAGTGCATCCAGAGCTGGACATGCAGCTTGTAGGACAATTTTTAAAGCAGTGATTTCTTTCTTTTGGGAACCCACAAGAAACGTGACGTCTTTTGCGTCTTCGTTTTCAGCCAAGTAAGACATTAATTTTTGTTCGAATAAACTTAGAGTCGATTTTTGGGCTGCCATTTTTCCGTTTCGTGCTACAGCAGTTAAACATTTTATTGATTTTAGCTGCCGAGTAATTATACATAGATGGAGTTGATAAAGTTTTCATCGACCCGCACAGCTTGCAATTACAAAAAAAAAACAACATAAATTGGAAAAAAAAATATGCGTTCGTGTTACCTGAATTTAATCCAACTCTTCACATTTGTAAACTCTTGATTGCACAAAATTAAATTGTTAAAGTTAGTCAAAACCTATTTCGAAATGCATTTGTTTCCATGTCTTGCCTATTTATTGTTTACAGACTCATGACTTTGGACGATACAAAATGTCAAAAAATAATTACTGAGGAGCTAAAGTAAAGAACAGAAATTAATACAGTCCATCAGTCGAATGAAATAGTGATAGGATTTAAATTGTTTAAATGAAATTTTTCTACAATAAAATTCCTGTTCACTGAAGATAAAATATGTAAATTGAAGTTGGGAGGCTAAGGCAGAAGGAAAGATAAAACAGACATAGTATAATCAGAATGTAATAATAAAAGTAACTTAAGTATGTGTCATGTGTAGCTCTCAAAATTAGCAGTGTGGTCACGTAGCCTCCTCTATTCTGAGCCAAAGCCAAATCAGCCAACTTTACATTTTTTTCTTCAACTCCCAATTAGCTAAAAATAGCCAGCGCAGCGCAATGTTTCCATGCTCTCCAACTCCATGCTTTGTTTCTACTTACTATTTATTAATAAAATTTAGTATTGTGTTTGATTTCATTTGATATTAGTTATTAGTTTTCCTTATTCCTAAACCACAAGTGTTTTTCATGTGCTGCAAAGAGCTCAAGAAAAAAGAAATAAACGCACCTCTTAAAATAACAGTCATGGTAGGTACATTTATTAATTTCAATTTGTTGGGCTGAGTTTTGAATTATTTAGACGACGGCGACTTCTTCTTTTTGATCGTAATTTACTTCTAACTAGTCATGAAAAACCGCCAGTCGAATTGCATTATTTTGTTTTGATGTAGAGACATGATTTGTAGGGAAATAAAAAAAAGAAATAAAAATGAATCCCAAAATATTAAAACTGTGAAAGAAAAACTTATCTAAAAATATAGGATTTTAAAGCGCTTTCAAGATTATATGAAGTTTGAATATGATATTAAGTAAACCTTTAATAAAGCAACAATAAAGACAAGAATATATGGAAAGTTACAGGTTCAAAAAGTATAGGGATGTAATTATTTCTAAAATTCGCACCATTAGTTGCCAATTCATAAACCTTCGTGCGCGCACTCGCTTATTAGAATATTTGAACTGCCGATTGTTTCATTTAAATCTAACACAAGAACCACGCCAAGTGGTACACCTAGATTTTAAAATCACCTATTCTATAAAATCAGGCTACTTTTTAATAGTAATTACAGAACCAAAGTACCTGCATTTTGCGTTGTTTAGGGACAGTTGCCCGCCAAAGTTTAAAAAAATTCAAATGTTAATATTTTTTTACCCTTGCACTTCTACAGTTCTTGTCCGATTTTGATGAAATTTTGTTTTTTGTGATCCTTAGGGTTTTTACTAAAAAGCAATTTCAGGATTTTGAAAAATTCGAAAATTTTCCTTTTTCTGAAAAAAATCCAAGAAATGTATAGTATAATTATTTGAAGCCCAATTTTTTAACACCGTTTTTTCAAAAAAATTAAAATTTTCGAATTTTTTAAAATCCTGAAATCGCTTTTTAGTAAAAATCCTAAGGATCACAAAAAACGAAATTTCATCAAAATCGGACAAGAACTGTAAAAGTGCAAGGGTCGCAAAATGTTAACATTTGAATTTTTTAAAACTTTGGCGGGCCACTGTGACCAAACAACGCAAAATGCAGTCGAGTTACTTTAGTTCTGTACTATTTAAAAGTAGCCTGATTATATAAAATGGTTGATTTTAAAATCTGAGTGTACTACTAGGCGTGGTTCCCTTGTAAGTGTAAGTTGGGGAAATTAAATTTTCCGTTTTTGAAGCTTGATGTGTAAATATTCCAACAAGCCTAATTAGACAGCCTAACGAAATTGCCCTTTAATTTTAATTTTTCTTACGTATAATGTTGTCAGTCAATTCCTGTGTGATACTACTATTAGTAAAACATGGAAACCTGGTTGGGTTTCTACGATTTAGACTAAATATTACAAAACATTAGCTACGCGGTCAAACACTTCCTAGAAAAATACAGGGTTCATAACAATTACTGAACAAACAAAAACACATTAGTTATAAGCATGCCCAACTTAGCTTTGCAATTATTTTAACGACTATTTAATCAAGTACTAAAATTAGGTATCTCCAAAGGCGGATAATTGCTCCAATTTAATAATAATGGACACACTTATACATTTAAACATTTCAAAATTGACTGGTAGTTGTTAAGTTTTCTAGGACCCTGAGGATTTGAAATTTGAACAAAATTAAAAAAAAATTAGAACTCTCAAATATGTCTAATTTCTACTTCAATCTATTCCAACAACATGCCAACGCTCAGCCTCAAATAGGTTCCGCAATCAAGTTATAAATTAATCCATTACTCCCTACTCCCTTCACTTTGATATTTCTACTTGAATTCAATACAAATCTCCTAAAAAGTAACTCAAAATGTTGACCAAGGAAGAAGCTCGACCGATTTTTATGATCTACTATTTTTTGTCTAAATTAAATATTTTACCTATTGAAGTTGATTTGCATTCAGGACAAATTACGAATCGTATACCAATTTGGAGAAAGTTATTTTCGCTAACATATTTTACTCTAACTTGCCTAGTTGCAGTTTATCAAATTTCTCGATTAATTCAGTCTCTTGTTTACAAGGAACATTTTGTAATTTTCGATTTCCCAATTCACGCATCAGTCATATGTGGAATCCCCTTTGGGATATTTTCGTACATATTACTTTTTATTTGTTGGCCGGATCTTACTGTTGCGATTTTCAATTCTTTATTTGAATCAACAAATCCTATACAAAGTAAATTTGAAAATGTTAATGTTTATAATAATTACTGAATATTTAAATTAACATTATAAAATATTCTAATTTGCATTCTTGTACACTTCCTATTTATAATTATCTAGTAGAGGAGAAAAGACGTCTTTTAAAATATTCAGCAATGGAATTAATGGCCTTGTACGTTCCATCTATGATTTTTACAACAGGATTCGTTTTCGTGTTATTTGCTGTATTTCGTCCAAATATGAAAATGCTTCTTTATTCCTCATTGTACAATGAGAACGAACCTAATATATGGACATTTGTGGGTGTCATCACATTTGAAATTTTCATATTTTATTTTTCGTTAGCATCTGGCGTTTTTGGAATTGTCATTCAAATATTGTTTTTTATGAAAATTGACGATACGTTTAAAAATGTTCAAAAGGATTTCAGGTAAGTATAATAAATTACATCGCACAATTAATTAAAATTGAAAACAGCTAATTTGCTGTAATAGGTAAATGTTTGTTAAATTAAAGTGTTTCTATTTTTTTTAGAACACAATCGAATTTGGAAACTCTCCTTGCGTCCGACGTGTATTCAAAATTACAAAAATATAAGAAAATTGTAAAGGTCTGCCGTGAGACAGTGCTGTCCATCAATTTGTTTAATCAAAGCAATTCCATCCTCATTTTTGCATTGAAGAATCTTATAATCCCTGTTTCAGTCGTTAACATAACGTACAGTGTTACATATTTTACAAAAAAACCTCTGGTTGGTATATGTAGCAGTTTGCTAGCATTTAATGCAATGACGTTATATATAGTGCTATATGACCAACCATTTAGAATTCCAAATCAACTAAAATCCATCATAATGGAATTAATGCGGAGAATTAAGAAGGACCTTCGAGGTGAGGACCGAGCGACTTATTTGAACGAGATCAGGGCAGTTCGTAATGTTGGCATAAGGGTTGGCATATTTCACACTTTGGAGAGAAAATCAACCCCAAATTTTTTGTATTTTATTTTAAGGAATGCTGGTAGACTACTAGTTACGTTTAGATCATTTTCTCCGTAGAATTAAACCTTTTGTTAAAGATACTAACACATGTATTTTGTTTCAGCAGTTGACACTTTTAACTTTTGTAGGTATGTTTCAATTTAAATAATTCAATGATTTCGCCTAATTGATTGTACGTAATGCGTTATTTCCTTTTATAATTCACCTTATTTCAGGCCTTTAGGTTAGTTGCGAAAATGTTCGACAATTCTTTAAGCACCTAATTGGTGCTAACAAGCCTAGTTCAATTTATTTTTAATGCAAACCGTGGCTTGAGCTGCTTTTAACATTTCTTTTCAAGTAGTACTTGAAGATTTTAAACGACTTGCAAACGGATCTCATTTTTATTCAATTTAGTAGGGCATGATTTTAACCCTAGATTATGACCACGACATTTTTTGACATGACAATACACTATTTATATATGTATCTACCTTTATGTATTGTCGTCCCCTTTCTTTTATCCTAAAACCTAGATTTTGATTCTCAGTTCATTCAACTGTTAATTGCGGACAATTTATATTTAATTGTGAACACTGCAGAAAACTATAGAGCACTTCTTCCTCGCATTTGTGGGCGATTAGTAGTTGTTTCAATTTAATCGGTTCAAAATTGCGACTTGGAACTGTAGCTTTTTCCATATAACATGGGACTTTTCCCAAGTGTAAAATCCGAAATGAAGCAAACGCTATCAGAACATGTACTACGTAGTGGGGTCATTACATTGTATAATATAATCATATCTGTGCAAATTGCGTTCTGGCGCCAAAAACTGAATTAGAAATTTTTGAAATTGGTCGAAATAAAAAAAATAAAAAATCATATGGGAGATTCAATAGGAATTTTACCTTACCCAATGGTCCCCCCTTACCAATTTTTTAGTTTTCTGATATTTTTCAAAAACTATTGGCATTGTGTTATTTGAATACGAACAAGCCTAAAATTAGCAAGGGGTCGTCCATAAATGATTTCATCTAAATATTTTTAATTTTAGACCCTATTGACGCTGTCATATCTGCTTGTACCATTTTGTAAATGGCTATCTTTAACATGGGATTCCAATAAAATATCCGAAGAGTCCCATTTACACCCGTGATGTCATTTATGAACGATCCATTTTACCTTACCATTGGGTATTACCTTATCATTTTCGGTTTAAAAAATTGGTAAATCCTTTTTGAGGTTTGTAACTTTTAACATGATTACCAAAGAAAAAAGTTCGCCGATTTTTTTTATTCTTCTTCGTTTTATCTAAATTAAATATTTTATCTATCCTAGTTGATCTGCATGAAGGGAAAATTTTTAATCGAATATCAATTTGCAGAAAGTTATGATTATCGCTATCGTATTTTGCTTTGACTTTCCTTGTTGTTGTTTATCAAACTATTCGATTAATTCAGTCTCTCGTTTACAAAAAGGAACATTTTGAAATTTATCATTTCCCAATTCACGCCTCAGTCGTATGCGAAGCCATTTATAGAATATTGTCTGACATATTTTTATTTATCAGTTACAACCCGGCCGAGCGTGACTGTAATAAATTATATTTGTTTGAAAACGCTATTAATTATGTTTGTAATTAAAATCATGATGGAATTTAAAATTTATAATTTTGTTGTGTTTTAAATTGTGATTATTATTGGTTATTCTAAAATCAGTAATAATTACGCATTTTCAATCTTTAGTGAAGAAGCAAAGCCGATTTGTAGGATATTCAAAACTGGAAGTAATGGGATTGTACATGCCTTGCGTCCCCTTTTTAACTGGATTTTATTTGGCTTTTTTTGGAGTATTTAAACCAAACATGACAATGCTTCTTGATTCTTTATTGTATATAAATACCAAAAAAGTTTGCAATAATTTAATCGTGTTTATATGCATGACGTTGATACACTGATATAAAAAAGCATTTTATAATTTTATTTTATAAATTCAAATGAACGAAAAACAGTTTAAAACGACACGTCGCTCAATCACAAACGATTTAAAATTAGAATTGTTTCATATTTGGAGAAGGCAAGTGTCATCTAGGAATTCAAAAGTACCCTTTTGTCCCCCAAAAATAAAAATTTGATCGTCCAAAGATACGCATTCCTCACTTTCACGTGGAGACGGAGACTCTCCAATTGGAGTTACTTCCTTCCACTCAAAGCTATCTGTTAAAAATAAAACCAAAATAAACAAAAATAAAATTTAAACACTAATTAAGGCAAAACAGGATACAGTATGATCAAAATACTTTAAAAAATATGCACACGAATTTAACTTAAAAAACCTTGACCTGGGTTATATGAGACTAGTTCGTTGAAATAGAAATAGTCGTGTGGGGATCCTCCAAAGATGTACATACATCCCTTGTGCATAACTGGGCAAATGAAAAAAGAATTTGCATGTTAAATTAAACGAAAATGCTCATGATATCGTCTGTGAAGAACCAAAATGACCCATATCTATTGTTAGCTACAACCAATATCAACTATCTACAAAAATATTGAAATATGTCTTAAGAGCATTTAAATAGAACATTTTGCAGTTTTCAAAAACATGTAAATTAAACATTTTACACTTTGAAAAAACATGTAAATAGAACAGTTTGCACTTTGAAAAAACATGGAAATAGAACATTTTTAAGTTTTTAAAACGTGGAAATAGAACATTTTACAGTTTTTTAAATCGTGTGAATAGAACATTTTACAGTTTTTTAAATCGTGTGAATAGAACATTTTGCAGTTTTTTAAATCGTGTGAATAGAACATTTTGCAGTTTTTTCAAACATGTAAATATAACATTTTACGATTATTAAAAACTCGTTATTAACATTTGACGCATGTTTCTCACTTTGTTTTTATAACATAGCTCATTTTGATTGTAGCTTAAATTGGATATGGGTCATTTTGGTTCTTCACTGACGATATGCTGAGCTGGCTAAAAATATTAATTAACCGAAACTAATATTTTATTTACATGCACAATGATCACTACGTTTCCGTGGTGGAGTTCCGCTTGCTTTTGGAATGGACCAAGTTTTTGTAATGAAATATGAAATCAAAGGACATTAATGAATTCACATTTTTACGCTGCTTACAATCCCACCCGCCAAAAATAAGCATAAATCTGTCTTTGTGGACTGTGGCTGAGTGACCACGACGAAGTGACGGAGAAATTCCCTGCAAAACAACGCAAACTAATTATTCAAAAACTTTAATTAATCGTAAAGCCAAAATTATAATTAAAAAAAAAACATTTTTAACATACTTTTGTTTCTATTTTTGACCAACAAAAATTGTCTAAATCTAAAGCATGTAGTTCAGCTCTTAATTTACAACCCTCGTTTCTCCCACCGTAAACTATCATCTGATTGTTAATTTGAACACAAGAGTGTCCGTAGCGAGCCTTTGGAATAGCTCCATTTACTTCCGGTTTGTCCCATTTCAGTGACATGGTGTTGAAACGATACACTGAGTTGGATTTGTCCTTCCGTTTTGTATCATAACCACCAAAGATGATCACACATTCATTAAAGACCACAGCTGAGTGACCGTATCTCTGATTTGGGCTAAATTCATTAGATTTAATTGATAAACATTTCCATTGCAATTTTGGTTTGTCAACATTAAGAACTAAAATATCTAAAGGACTATATTATGCATAGGTTGGACAACAGGGCAAATTAAATCCACCGAAAGAATAAACCAAACGTCCAACAGCCACCGCTGCATGAAGTGATCTTGCAGGGAATCCATTGATCTTCAAAAATCATGGAATTTAAAAAAAAATCAAGAAATATTTGACTAGTTAATTATGTATAGATACCATCTGTGAAAAACCAAAATTACCTATATCCATTTGTAGCTAAAAACAATATCCAATATCTACAAAATATTGTAACATGTCTGTAAATCATGTAAATAATGCATTTTGCATTTTAAAAAAATATAGAAATAAAAAAAAATTCACTTTTCAAAAAGATGTAAATAGAACATTTTGCAATTTTCAAAAACATTGAAATAAAAAAGTTTGCACTTTTCAAAAACTTGTAAATAGAACATTTTGCAATTTTCAAAAACATTGAAATAAAAAAGTTTGCACTTTTCAAAAACCTGAAAATAAAACATTTTTGCAATTTTCAAAAACTTAATTAAAATTTTTCGCATGGTTCTCAGTATGTTTTTAGGACAGCTCATTTTGATTCTAGCTTAAATTCGATATGGGTCATTTTGATTCTTGGCAGACGATACACCATTTGCTAAACATTTTTTAACGTCTTATTACCGTTTTAAGATTTGCAGCTGCTGCAGGAACTTCAGCAAGGGAAAAAGTTTCATGATTTCAAAAAAGAAGTCCCTTTGAAAAACAACGAAGAAAAAAAATTTGTTTTATTTTGACAGTAATTTTAGTAAAGGATCGTCCATAAATGATGTCTTGCTTAAGCTTAAAATAAAATTGCTTACTTGCTCCATTAGAGTGGCAACAGAAAATGATGCGTCATTCTGTTTGAAAATATTATAGGCGTGTATTGCGGAGCCACAGGCGACTGCTTCGTCCACGTCAAGTGTTCTACGAATCTTTTTCCCTTTAAAATATTCTTGAACCATTTCCTGCACTTTTGAAATTCGACTTGAGCCGACAACTAAAATAACTTCGTGGATATCATCTTTGTTAAAACCGGATTTCTTTAGAGTTTCGTCTAGAATTTTGATGCTTCGATTTAAAAGGGCGTCAATTAATTCTTCAAATTTTGAACGAGTTACAGTTACAACTAAATCAAGGTGTTCATAAATTTTGTCCAATGAAACTACGACTGACGTCACTGTAGCTAAGAAGCACTTTTGCCGTTCACATTCATTTCTGATTCGGCGCAAATTTTTGGCTACCTTTTTTCGAACTTGTGCGTCCTTGGATGTTTTTCCTTCTGCTAAATCCTTGCCGTGAATTTGCTCAAACTCGCCGATACAATATTCAGTTAGTAAGTCATTAAAGTCTTCTCCGCCTAGGAGATCGTCGCCTCCAGTTGATCTGATCTCTACTCGGTTTCTGGCGTCCAGTAAAAATACTGTTACGTCAATAATGGTTCCTCCTCCAAGGTCGTAGATGGGGCAGGTTTTGATTTCGTGACTATCAATCGAAGACTTGAGACCGTAAGCTACGGCGGCCGCCACGGGTTCAGGAATGAAATGAACACAAGTGAACCCCGCAGCTTCACACGCCCCTCGAGTCATATCTCTCTGCATTTCGTTGTAATAGACAGGGATGGTTACGACAGCAGAATAAATTGGACTGCCGAGATAGTCCTCGCTTGTTTTCTTGAGATGACGAATCAACTTGGATGCGATCTCCTGCGGAAGTTTCATTTGGTCGTCTACCCCAATTGGAAATCTGTCAACATAATTCTACGGGAATATTTATGCATAAACCGGTTCAAATTCCTATGTACGGATTTGGGACATATTTATGGCGGGTAATTTGTTTAGAATATTTTATTGATAAAACTTTATTGCGAACCTTTAATTTCAAAATAATTGTACAACCCGGGATTCGATCCCTGAGCAGCCGAGCTGAGCCTAGTGCACTAACCACTGTGCCACAATGTCGTTTTTTGGTGCTGAGCTTGAGCATCTATTAAAATGGTCATGTCCGTCCGTCTGTCTGTCTGTCTCTCTGTCTGTTGGTCCGTCGCTACAGGTCAAACCGTCTACTCGATTGTCATAAAACTTTTTTTAAACAACCACAAAAGCGAGCAGGCAGGTCTGTATTGTTTTTTCACTTTAATCGGACTGACCATTACTCAACAATTAAATGTTGAATGGACCCATGTCAAAAAGCAATTTGGTGAATGAAAAGCATGGGCATCTAAAAACCAGTGAAGGGGCCGTTCACAAATGGCGCTAGCAAAATTTACCAAATTTTTGGACCCCCCCACCTAAGTTGCTAACCTTTTCAGACTTGCGTAACTACATGGCTATATCTTTAATATGGCCTATCACCTTTTTCAAAGTCACCCGCCGTAAAGGTTGGTGGCGATATTTGCGAACGACCCCAAATACGTGCCTTGTATAGGTTTACACATTTAAATGCACTTCTAACGAAACTTTAAATTAGGTTAGGGGTTACGCGCAAATGATGTCAGGTGAATATTTCTTTTTGACACCAAAACTCAGCTGCTATCGCATTACCACAGGCTAGGGGTGACGCGCAAATGACGTCACGTAAAAATTTCTGTTAGACAGCCCCACCCAGCTGCTATAGCATTCACATGAGGTAAGCAGGCTAGGGGTGACGCGCAAATGAGGTCACGTAAAAATTTCTTCTAATTACCCCCACCCAGCTGCTTTCGCATTCACATAAGGTAAGCAGGTTAGGGGTGACGCGCAACTGACGTCAGGCGAAAATTTCTTTTACACACCTCCACCCAGATGTAATCGCATTCACATTAGGTAAGCAGGTTAGGGGTGACGCGCAAATGACGTCAGCCGAAAATTTCTTCTAAACATCCCCACCCAGCTGCTATCGCATTCACATTAGGTAAGCAGGTTAGGGGTGATGCGCAAATGACGTCACGTGAAAATTTCTTTTAGACACCCCCACCCAGCTGCTATCGCAATAACATTAGGTGAGCAGGCTAGGGGTGACGCGCAAATAACGTCACGTGGAGATTTCTGTTAGACAGCCCTATTCAGATGCTATTAGATTCACATTAGGTAGGCAGGCTAGGGGTCACGCGCAATTGACGTCACGTGAAAATTTCTTTTAGACAGCCCCACCCAGCTGCTATTGCATTCACATTAGGTAAGCAGGTTAAGGGTAACGTGCAAATGATGTCACGTGAAAATTTCTTCTACATGTCACGGACTGACCTTTATGTGTTATAGATGTTTTGAGATCGTCTATAATAACGTCCTTCAAAAACCATAGTTTCTAGTATCCCAAGTCCCAACTTTAAATTTGTTTCCATCCTATTTTAACTACATGTCACGTACTTACCTATATGCGTAACAGATATTCAGGGATTGTCCATAATGACGTTATTTGTGAATGGTGCAATTTATAACAAAATTTCAGCTATATTAAACTACAAGCTACGAACATTGGTATATGTCATATTGATTGTAGGGGAGCTTCCATAAATCTCATATCATCTTTTAGCGTAACATAAATTGTCTTGTGCCTTTGTTGAAGCTCAGCATCTACTTCGGGCCAGCCCACGGTCGACAAATCCGGCGCTTCGCGCCGGATTTTTTAAAGTGACCCACCCTCAATTTAGATGACATTATTGGCGTCCGGTCCCAAAATGGCGTTATCGTAACGTACAACTTACCTAGCTAGAAAAAAAGATAAGTATGTACCCTAATGTATTTACATAAGCGTTTTTTGG
The DNA here is from genome assembly GCA_949802685.1 of Dicyrtomina minuta. Taxonomy (NCBI): domain Eukaryota; kingdom Metazoa; phylum Arthropoda; class Collembola; order Symphypleona; family Dicyrtomidae; genus Dicyrtomina; species Dicyrtomina minuta. The sequence goes on from OX461811.1 coordinate 10,204,214, forward strand.
AGAGTAAACAATGTTGAAAAATGTTGAAAGATGCTCCATTTAACCGCTGACTGCGGAAAACATATTACCGCGATCTCAACCAAAAGCTGTACACCACTGTTCGGGTGCTTTTGCTAGTCTTTTAAAATTATTTGAAGGAAGCCAGTTAAAAACTGTGACCTGTAGCGTATAACCTACAGACGGACAGATGGACGGACAAACCCCTTTTAATAGATGCTGATTAGCTTAAGCGTAGCATCTAAAAAGCATAGAAATATCACAGTAGCAACTGCCTTAAAGGTTCTTAAATTACAATATCATCAATATCACTATTAAAAAAATTGCAGTGTTTGTTCTACTAACTTCATGATCCAAATTTTAAAGCCCATTCATGCTAGATAGTATCAATATTATGCGTAAATGCGTGTGCACATACTATGGCTGAAGCAATTATCTTCAACGTTTTAATTCCTAATTTAAAGTGCTAATTTCGATTAAGGCTATAATGCAAAAACGAAACGCGTGTTTAAGTGTAACTCCGACCTCACTTGTGTTCACTTAAACCAAAAAAGATCTATCCAAACAAATTCATTTGTCACAAAAATATATGTAGTTCTCAACGATGCTTTTAAGGATGTGTTTACTGTATTATTCTGTTTTATGAATTATGTTACTGTAAAAAGTAATAAATAGAATGCTCCTGGTGATTTAAAGTCTATAAAGGAGCACCCAAAATCGCCATAATTGGTACTACTTAATTAGGTCTACTGGATGAGCCATGTTAAAGGATAAAAATAGTCGTTATAGAATGATTAAACCAATTACGGTGGGGGAGGGGGGCATACGGTCAAAAATGTTGCGAATTTTGGATCACGTAATTTTTGATCGACCCCCTATCAAGTACTTACAAGCAAACCACTTACTATGTTACCTCAGGATCTGAAAAAGCATAGCCAGAAACGTTTCCTTAGACCTCAGAATGAACGAATAGTATGATAACTTGAGTGCATTTTGCGCGGTGCTTTAGCAGCAGCCCGCCAAAGTTCAAAAAAACCGAATTTTTTAAAGTTTGCCACGCTGTAGCTTCTACAGTTTTTGTCTGATTTCAATGAAACTTGCAGTTTTGTGATGTTTAGACTTATCTAAAAAGTTATTTCTGGAAATTTTAAAATTCGATTTTTTTTTATTTTTTCGAAAAATTAATAAAATGTCATACTTTTGAGGCCCATATTTTAACTAAGATTTTTTGATAAAAAATTAAAAATTCGAATTTCAAAATTTTCAGAAATTACTTTTTAGGTAACGGTCTAAACATCACAAAACTGCAAGTTTCATTGAAATCAGACAATAGCTGTAAAAGCTACAGCGTGGCAAACATTGAAAAATTCGGTTTTTTTGAACTTTGGCGGGCTGATGCTAAAGCACCGCGCAAAATGCACTCGAGTTATTAGGGAGGTTGTGCAAAAGTAAAACTGGCACTTTAACTTTAGCAATTGCAAAAGAATCGCGACGCCATGTTTTTTCTATTTTCTGTTTAGTGCTACATGCATATGTAAAAACATTACAAATCAAGCACGAGCTGGAGCGTATCGCTAAAGTACATGTGCAGTATGGGCAGGGATAATGCGAAAGTGGCGGATAGGTTTCTCAAAACAGAAAATAGTAAAAACATGGCGTCGCGATTCTTTTGCAATTGCTAAAGTTAAAGTGCCAGTTTTAGGTTTGCACAACCTCCCTATTATACTATTCGTTCATTCTGAGGTCCAAGGAAACGTTTTTGGCTATGCTTTTCCAGATCCCGAAGTAACATAGTATAAGTGGTTTGCTTGTCAGCATATTCTTATTTTAAAATTACTATTTTTTTCTACATGTACTGGATTTTCGTTTTTAAAAAATGGTCAGCCTATTTTAGCTACAAATGGATGTGGGCCATTTTGATTTTACACAGACGATGTACTGACGTCTTATGTAATAATTATTAGAAAGATAATAAGTTGGCCAATAGTTTAGTTTGACACATGTTTTGGATGTGTACTGATTTCTATATATGTAGTCAATAGCTTTGCGTTTAAATTGTCTGTAGTTATAAGTATAAACAGTAGATTGTCTGACTGGGTCATGTTGGTGGGAAACGGAAAATTAAGAAGATTCTCTACTTACAAAATATTTACTACAATGAATATTTTGTAAAATGCAATTTCAGTTTATTTAATTTTTCAGAATAATTAAAAATTTGCGATAATTTCTTGTGTTGCAGCTTATTCATCTTCAATCAGTAGAAAATGTAAACAAAAGACATTTAGAATGAGCCGTATAGTGTTACAAACCTCTGCTATACAGTAAATCACATCACAGTATTAGCCGTATGAAATGTGTGAATTTCGTGCAAACTCTAAAAACTAATACTTTGACCGTTGACTTATTGAATATGTGAACGATATTTGGATAAATGATTTGTAATGATTTAACTTAAACGAATATTGGTAGGTTTTAAGGAATGGGAGAATAAATTTTGATTAAGTTACGATTAAATATCTCAAATTAGTTATCCTGCCTTTATTTATATTACAATAAAAACTAAAAAATTGGCCAAAACTTCCAATTTACAAATCATCTGCAAAAATAGATTGAGATAATAATTATTTGTTTTACTCGAGCAGAAAAAAAGCAGATCACTATTTACATAATTCATCATAGGCAATTACTTAAATGTGTAAAAGATGAGCAGTTAACTTTTCAAAATTGTACACTCCAATACTTAATCAAATATAAAATCAAATAATGTAAATCATAGGCAAAAGGCTTAATGGGCTAAGGTCAAATCCACTCAATTTTATGTAGAATGTGTAGAAAGAATAGTTCATAATAACAATACTTTTTTTTAGATTTTGAAATATTTTAACCGAGGACTTTTGGTAGTTCCTAAGCACGACTCCTCAGCCCCTAAACTTCTTCCTTTCAGTGTTAGTCATCCCACCTGAAACACACAAAAATCGATTAATTAATGATGTTCTATAATCAAAAGGGTTTTCAATTTTAAATTTAGGGCCAAAGCGTAATAGGTACATATATTACAGCGTATCCTTTGCCCTTTTTGTTTTCGTACTTAGAATTCATACTATCCCCTGTGTTTCTGTTGAACGATGCTGACGTAGGGTTTGAGAGGTCCAAAGATTAATTCTTCATATTTCGCAATTTTGTCATCACCATTTTCTACACAGTCGTTCGCCGCATCAATATTCTCGTCTATTTCCTTCTGGCTGTCATCATCGTCATCCTCTTCTAAAAAAGAATTAGAAATACGAACTGTCGCAATTAGTTGGGAAAATAGAAACTAATTACAAAATAAGTAGAGCGTGTACTAGTAATCTCTGACAAGAAATATAAGAAACTAACGATTTTTGCAACCCGTATTCTCTTTATATCAGTTTTTGTTTTTTAAACTTGTGTGTAGCTATTTCACACTCCGTAATTATCAATCATAGCATCATAATGAATATATTTGGAATAGTAATTATGTTGCAGATAATATACGCAAAAGATTATATTATTGTATAATTACATACCTCTATTGAAGTTCAAACCAGAGACACACTCTTCTGGGGCGTAGAAAATAATGAATTTTGTATTTTCCATTTTTGAGAATGCGTGAACGCCGGTGATGGAAGTTGCGAATGGAGTGGACCATTTCCCTACAAAAACGAGCATCAGTTTCCTTAAATCTGTAGAATAAAAATAAGAACATAATAAAGGAGAGAGCTGTACACGTGCCGCTTACATGATTTTGGTTTTATGAATTTGATCGCATATACTTAGTCTGTCAGATTTTTATTAGATAATATTTTTACTTATTATTCTAATGGTATTATTATACCTGAGTCTAGAAATTCATGCATAATTAATTATATAAGAAAATTCATACGTCGTAGATCAGAGATGGAAGGCCTTTCGGGTTCCAAATTTAAATCCTCCGAATCATCTGCTTCACACGGAAGCCCTGCTGCCGATCTGCGTAAGTTTTCCAACATTCGGTCCGAAAACCCGGTAAAAGCTTTGTCGACGAAATGGCTCATCTCAACGTCAATCCCACCACTTGAGCAACTTTTAATGCTATAAATTTCTAAGAATTCCACAATCGGACACAGAGCCCACAAATCACTTGACAAATTGCTCACTTTGCCACATCTCAATTTCAAAATTCGAATATTTCGAAAAGCCTCTGAGAAGAGCGAGGGTTCTGGAGGGGATTGACAAATTCCGACTTGCCTGTGTCTTGACCCTGCATCTATCTTGGTAGTAATCAAAATGTCAACTTTGGGCAAGCAGTTCCAAATAGCAGATGGGCTATTAGTATCTGACTTGAATCGAAAGAAACTCATGCCTTGGTTAAATCCAAAATCGATCAAAATCAACTTTACTTCCATCAAGCTCGGAAAATAATTCTCTGCGGAAATTCCATCTTCAAACTGAAAAATTGCTTCCTTGAGATCAACATTAGTTTCAACATCTTTTCCACATACTTCACATCTAAATCTGTGATCTTTACTACCAATTCCACCATAGCTTTCAAATCTCAAAGTAAGCGATTTCAATTTCTTTATTGGTGGGATGTTGAGTCGCGGGGTCCAGAAACAATAATGATACATAACTGAAATCCTTAAATTTTGTAGTGTGTCTTTAGACGACTGCATGAGTTTATTTACAGAAGTTAGATCTGCTGCAGGCGGATCACCACCCCAATCAATGTCCAAATTTAATTTTGTCAGTTTCGGATTCAGCGCTACGAATTTTGTGAGTTTTGGTTGTGAAACGAAAGCAGGATGGAGATTCCTAGCAGAGCTGTAATCGAAACTCCGGATGAGGTGTCCTTTTCCTTGGATAAGAACCATTTGCAGTGATTCTAATTTTACGTTTTCGATGCGGCTGATTTTTGAGGGAGATGACAGGAGGAACGAATGAATGAGGTCTCGGCTGGTTGCATGGGCGCCACATCCACAAGTCTTGGGCTTGTTTCTCATTTTCCAAGCAGTGTTCTGTCGCTCGCACCAGTATTCATGGCATTTGTCTTTAAATTCACTGAGTGACAGCGATTTAAACGGAAGTGTTTGGGACGTCAACTTCAAAGATTTTCCTTCATCGTCGTCGGGTCTCCAAATTCCTGCTTCGCTCAAATCGAGATGCTCCAAATTGGGTGCGTAGATAAATACAATTTCCAGCAGTTGGGTTTTAGTAAACCAGCCATAAGGACCAAATGTCTTAATCGTTTTCCCATGCAGCTCAAAAAAGTGCATTAAATCTGGGAATTCAGTGTAGCGGGTGAAAGTTGTAAAAGAAGTCAAAATGCGAAAGTCCGTTGCTGGGAACATTCTGGAATTGGATATAAGTTTCGTGAGTTGAGTCAGCTTATATTTGTCCGTCTTCGCCCGACAGTCTTTGTAGAAGCAAGGCGGGTTTTGGTAGGAATCTCCGTACAAGTCAACAAAGCAGGCATCTCTTTGACGCAAAGTGGTCGTCGCCGCGTCCCTCCAACTTTTGCTAACGCGCCTAAAGTTAAAAAGATCCTGAGTGGAAATCCAAGAATTGCCAAAAATCAACGTCAGTTCCTGCCCCGAAAGAATTACAAAAAAATGTATTGTAAGATATGGAGTAACAGTTAAAAACAGATTTTAAAAATATTTATTTAAATCTAATTGAATGTAATGAAGGGTAATTCTTACGTCTTCACACAATTTATCAACGGGCGTCATTTGTAACTCATCCTCAGCATCTTCAGATCGCGAATCGTCGCTCTTTATTTTCTTCGGGATGTCTGGTCCTGGCTCAAGATCACCATCGTTTAAGAAATCCATCTTCTATGAAATAATAAAAAAATATGAAGTCAACAATTAACACGTTTAAATAGTTTAAAATGTCAACCGTATTACGCATAAAGCTTTGGATGAAGTCTACTGAAGGATTCCATTATTAATGGCTTCGTCCATAAATTATGTCATCAAAAAATCCTAATTTTAGCGCCCTATGAACACTCTGTAATCAGCTTTACCATCGCATAAATATCTGTCTTTAACAAGGCAGGGCATCAATACATGTATAATTACATGACTGCAACCACTGACTATATATACCGAAGACATCATTTACGGACGATCCCTTACCTACTTCAACCTGGTCATAAATGACAACCTTACACTTGAAGTAGTTTTGATTCACGAGCGCAAATTAAATGAAGAAATTATTATTTGCTCCCTTAATAATTCAATAGAATATAATGAAATAATAAACTGTTTGAAACAATGGCAACTAAAACTAATTGATTGTGTAACTTTTTTGATCAAAAATAGTGTGTGCACATTTTTTGCTGGCGGTTGTTGTGGTGGTATAGTGGGGGTAAAAACGAGGTGAAAAAGCAGATCCCCCGAATTCTGACTCAGCACACAGACTAAAATTACTAAAATCCTTGACAGCCAGCTAACTGATGTGCTATCGATTGCAGATGTAGAGTACGCCAAGATGCCCGTTAATAAAATCCCAAGTCTGCTATTAAAGTTAAAAATTATTATTTTTGAATTTTGTATTGGTCACATTCTACTACTAACTACTATGTCTTGACAGCCAGCTATCCGTGAACCTACGACAGTACTATCACTTGTAAAGTACGACGAGATGCCCGTCAAACTATGTCTGCATTTATATGCAATGAAAGCCTATTCGAAAGCTTTCTAGAGTGACCACATATAAGACCCTAACTTTTCCTATAAATTTAATAAATAGTAATGAGTAATGCATTTTAAACATGATCACATAAAGAGCACGGTGATCACATTTAATGCAATTTCGTAATTTTGAAAATTATTGAGTTTACTTTATACACTTTGATGCAAGTCTTCCAGTTTTCAGTTTATTGTTTTGAAAAAAGATACGTATGACGTAGAGTAGTGTTGTGACTTGTTCAGTCAGTGGACAACATTTAGATTTAAATGCTTTGGTATATCAACTACGATTTATAAGTTACATCTACATCGGAACGATGACGACTTTATGACTCGATTTTCATAAAAAGTTAACTTGACCCATCAGTTCTCTGATTGGCCCGCTGGTTTGAAAGATACAGCATTTAAAAGTAAATGCCGGAGATTTAAAACTAATTCCTTGGCAATTAAAATAATAAATTAGGGCATTTAAATCTAATTGCCGGGCAATTAAAATTGGTGAATGTCCACAGACTGTTGTTCACAAAAAACAATTGTTTTTCACTTTGTGATTGTTCTATCACAATCACAATCACAAACTACCAAATCTTGATTGTGCACAATCACAAATTCTGAACAAACATTAGGAACAAACAAGAACTAACCAGACTACTAGTTATCGTGTGGTTTATATGAAGTGGAACGCAATTTTTGGTGTAGGGTACGACATTGTCAAGTTTTATTGGGATCGTGCATAAATGACTTCCCGAAAATTACTATTCTTTTATTGGGATGGTGCACAAATGACGTCCCAACAATTAAAATTCTTTGATTGGGATCGTGCACAAATGACGTCCCAACAATTACAATTCTTTGATTGGGATCTTGCACAAATGACGTCCCAACAATTGTCATTCATTCAATTTTAGATCGTGCACAAATGACGTCCCAACAATTATAATTCTTTTATTGGGATCGTGCACAAATGACGTCCCAACAATTGTCATTCATTCAATTTTGGATCGTGCACAAATGACGTCCCAACAATTATAATTCTTTTATTGGGATCGTGCACAAATGACGTCCCAACAATTATAATTCTTTTATTGGGATCGTGCACAAATGACGTCCCAACAATTGTCATTCTTTTATAAAGGTCGTGCACAAATAACGTCCCAACAATTATAATTCTTTTATTGGGATCGTGCACAAATGACGTCCCAACAATTGTCATTCTTTTATTAGGGTCCTGCACAAATGACGTCCCAACAATTGTCATTCTTTGATTGGGATCGTGCACAAATGGCGTCCCAACAATTACCATTCTTTTATTGGGATCGTGCACAAATGACTTACTGAAAATTACCATTCTTTTATTGGGATTGTGCATAAATGACTTACTGAAAATTGCCATTCTTTTATTGGGATCGTCTATAATGACGTCCGTTAAATTATGATAGCTTTATTGGGATCGTCTATAAATGACGTCCACCAAATTATAATTTTTTTGTTGGGACACTTTACTAAATACGTCCCCTAAATTATTGCTATTTAGGACCCACATACTCCTGTGCAACTTTTGTAAACGATAATTTTCTTTATCGCTTCTTATGTTGTATGGGCTGCTGCCAAATCGACACAATGTTTAAATTATTATTATTAAATTACTTATTATCAATACCCGTCTAGACACACTGACAATACCAATAACATCTTTTATTAGTGTTCAAATAACAAAAATTAGTTACAAATTTTCTTGTCGTTTTTTAAACTTTTTACTTCGTATTTCTTTGTTATGAATTAATTAAAAATACGTATTTTTCCTCAAAGTAAGTGTACAATTAAAATAGTTTTGTCAGTTAGAATTAAACTCCATTGCAGAATGCAAAAGTGCATTGAGTTATTGGTATATGCAGTGTTACTATAAGCTTTAAGTTTAAGTGTGGTATTTGCTCCAGAAAAGCTCAAAATGTGGTATCTACAACACTGCAGTTTTTACTTTTGACCAGATTAAATTTGAGATAATTTTGTTTTTATTCGGTGCCATTTCTGATTTTAATTTCAGCAAACCAGCTACTGTTGACATTTATATGATAGATCATATTTTTCGTGCAATGCAATATATACTGCATCAAAAATATGAACATAATATAAGATGCAGTCATCATAATATCGTGTACTTACAGGATACTTAGAAGCAGGTATACATATTTTTTAAACTTCAGAATATTGTATTGTTAGTAGTTCGAATTAGTATCCGTAACCGTGACCGTAGTCGTAATAATAAAATTATGAAATCGAAGTTAAATAGTTTACAAAACAACAAACAAAGTATTGGTTTAATCAAAGAGTAAAGTAGTGTATCGCAGAGTAATGGAAATCCCAACTCAAAATGAAGTAATAGTAATAGTAATGGTAATGGGCTAGAAGCCAACACAAATAAATAATATTTTCAAAATGGAAAACGGGGCCGGGAATCAATTTGACGTAGGTCAACCCTGATCAAGAGGTGAATGTAGATTAGATTTTCCTTCTTCTTTCTTCCTCTCTTCCCGACGCCTCAAAACTCCAACGCGGCAGTCGGCAGTCGACGGCAGTGGCGGTGAAGTACAATTGATATGAGTGGTAATTGTTGTCACTCTACTCCACCCCACCACTGCCGCGACTATTCAAATCTCATACAACACACGGGAGTTGCCGTCTTCGGCCAACTCCTATCATGACGACGCTCCTTCTCTGAAGAAAGAAGACTGCCCTCAGTTGAGGTAGTGGATGGGGGGGGGGAATTAAAGAGAGGGGATGAACTGGAGGGAGGGGATGAAGGGCGATGATGTTGGTGTTGTGGACGAGATGAGCCCTATGGCGATTGCTCCGGTTTGGGTAGTAGGCGGGGAGAGGGAGACCGCGGCGGGGCGTTGCGTCTTAGTCCGTCAATCTTGAGACCCCGGGCTCGGAGTCGAGAGTCCTCTTCCTGACGTTGGAGTTGGGCTTGGTCATAGGCTACCCTGTCTTGCTGACGCTGAAGCTGGCGCTGTGCCTCCAGGTGCAGGAGTCGAGTTAATTCGAACCCCATCCTCACCCGGCGGATCCAGAGCTCCAGCAGTACGGCTTGCCGAGCTTCCGATGTAGCCCTCTCCCGGGCCTGGTGTTGCGCATCCGCCATCTGTTTGAAGTGCGCAGCCCATTGTGCTTCGGTGGGGGCAACTGGTGGGCTGCCCGTAGTCCAGGGGTTTAGTTGTGGCCCTTTGGGAGGCTCCCAGGTGAGCTCCTGCTGACCGAAGAACGGGTTAGGGAGGAGCTCCGGAGATAGGGACGAGCACGTGATGACTCCAACCGGGGACGGAGGTGCGGACTGAGCTGGACTGCGGAGTCCGGTTTGTGTGTGCAGGGCCGGTGTCGGGTCATGATCCGCGGTTGAGACTGCGAGCGTTGGCCCTTAACTTGGCAGGTTTTGTGTACCCGGTAGCCGTGGCTGGGGCGGTGCTATAGGAGACTTAGGTGAGAGAGCACCTAGTGACACGGGTTCCAGTAGAGCGCCCCAGGGGTCCGGCGGGGAGCCAATTAGCGGAGACCTTGGTTCGGCTGGCGGAGACCACCTTGGGGTGGAGTCACTGAGTTGGGCAGATCCGAGCTTCGGTGGCAAACTGGATGGTGCTGGTAAGAACCTTTTTATAGCAGTGAGAAGCCGAGCGTGCGGCCCAGTCCTGTGGGAGGGTTTCGGCTTGGAGGAGGAAGACAAGGCTTTGCCAGGAGGACGGAGTCTTCGAAAGATACTGTCATCTTTGTGGGGGCTGGTCCTTGTGGGGTTCTTAAGTTTGGTGGAAGAGCCTATGACAGCGGTGGACCTGTGTGTTGGCAAAGCTTGAGCCTTGGTCGTGGAGCTGAGGGCCGAGTGGGAGCGGGTCCCAGAGGAGGAGCGTGGCTCGGGGGAAGAGCACGGCTTGAACTGCGAGCGGCGCTTGGCGATGGCCTTGAGCTTGGCGGTAGGGCTAGTTTTGTGGGACAAGCTTGCCTTGGCGGGCGACCGGTCCTTGGCACGGCGTGGTCCCAAAGGAATGGCGTCGGGGGGGTTAGAGAGGCCCACAAGAGAAAACTTGGGTGGTGACCGCCGACGAGATGGCGCGACCGAAGGAAGTACCGCGACTGACGGAATGGAGCCCGAAGCTGGAGGCTTAACGGTTGGTTTGGAGGGGCCTAAGTTTGGCCTAGCTGGGTCTTCTGAGTTAACCATTGGTGGCTTTGGGGCGCTGGACGGTAGGGGGCCCAAAGCTTGAATTGAAGAAGTAGGCTTGAGCGGGCGGGTGGATAACTTGGCGGCGTCCGGTTCTGGTTGGGTGGAAGTTAGTGGCTTGGGTGATGGTGGCTTGAAGGTTTGGGGCACCTTAGTGGCGTTGTTTCGTGCGCTGGGCTGTGGGCGTGGCCTGCCGGAAGGGAGCCCGATTGAAGCCGGTGAGGGTTTTACGGAGGAGCTTGGTGGTTCGGAGGTTGATGGGCCGAACAGATCCACAAGGGAGAGCTTGCGCCGGGGCATTGGTACAGAGAGGGGCGTTGGCGGCAATTTTGGGATACGGTAAACTGTCGGTTTTGTCACCTTCTGAAGCTGGCCCCAGGTAAGGCGACGAAGAAAGGGCTTTGGCTGGTACTTCGGGTCCCTCGCGTTAATATAGGTCCCGTCCCCTAGTCGCAACAATTTTGCCGTGGGGCTCTTCTTTGGAGACAAGGGCGTCGTGGCGGTTCCTGTGGGAGCATTTGCCGAGGCTGGGGGCGAGAGATTCAGTTGTGCTGGCAAAGCTACCTCGTGTGAAGGAGACCCTGGTGGGGAGTCAAGCAGAACCAGATCGAGCTCCGACGGGGACTCGTAACCGCCCTCCATGAGGTCTTTGCCGTCTTCATGATCCGACATCGTGGTAGAACCCAGCAGCAAGTAACCTGAGAAAAAGAAAGCCCATATAACCCACCACCAAAAGCAAAAAGTGTCCACCAAACCTTCTAACACCCCTGCCATAAGGAAAGGAAAGGAAAAGTGATAGACAGGATTATCAAACATGGAGGACCAATCAGTAGCATGCGTTTGAGAACAGCCATCCCGAAAAACAAGTGCGAGGAGAATAAACAAATAGAGGTAGAAGCCCAGAACCAACCCCGTCGGCAACACGTAATCCCAAAGTGGTCCCACCCAATGATGCAGGGCGGCCAATGCAGCGAAGAAAACCCCAAGAACAAAGTTGCGCGACGAGAAAACAGTGGCTAACAAAACCGACGCACGTGAAGACAAGGAGAAAGTAGCAAGTATGGACGAACAAGAACCATTAGAAAGATCTGCGTCAGAACAAATGGGAAGAATATAAGGCTTAAGGTTTTGGGAATTGACCTCCCGATTTCTACGGAGCTTGGATTTTGGACTCGTAAACTCGATAATATAACTACGGGGAGACGCTTGAGCAACACCTGGAAATGGACCCGACCACCGTTTCTTGAACTTATCAACGCGACCAACACTCCGAACGAGATTAGCTACCAACACAAGTGAACCAATAGGAAAAACCACGACCGGATGAGCTGCATCGAAGGTTTCTTTAATGCGTTTTCGATACTCGTCCGTGCTATGCTGAGCCTCGGTAGCGGCAGCCGAAATATTTTTGTGACACCGCAGGGGGTCCGTAGAGTTGGAAAAGAGATTAAGAGTGGGAAAAATATTGTCGCAGGGAAGCGCAGGATCTCTGCCGTAAAGCATGTAGAACGGGGAGAAATTTGTAACGCGATGGAGTGTAGAATTATACGAGTAAACTGCCGCCTGGAGGCACTGGTCCCAATCCCCATAATCGTCGGAGACAAATTTTGCCAGAACCCGTTTCAACGTGTCCACATTCTTTTCTGCCTGACCGTTGGCGGAATGACAGTAGGAGGGTAGTGTCTGCAGCTCCACACCATAGGCCTTGCAGAGGGAAGCAAAATCGACCGAAGTGAATTGAGTACCACCATCCGCAATAATCTTTGAAGGGATGCCGTGACGAAAGAATATTGCCTCAGTAACAGCTTTTATGGCCCATGCGCTAGTCTGTGAACGGACAGCCACGGCTTCCACATACCTCGTGAGATGGTCACAAATGACGACAGCGTAGGAATTTCCAGCCCTGCTTGAAGGGAATTTTCCCATAAAGTCTACACTGACCGTGGAAAAGGCCTCCGAGGGGCAGGTAAAAGGAGTTAACGGACCACTGACGGGGATTTGACGCCGATTAAAGAGCTGGCAAGTTTCACAGCCCTGCACAAAGCGAAGGACATCGCGAGCCATCTTGGGCCAGTAATACCGAGAGCGAACTGAATTTAACGTACGGAAGTAGGCAAAGTGCCCCCCGGTTTGGGAAGAGTGCACTAACTCAAGGAGCTGGACTCTACAACCCTGAGGCACACATAACTTTAACAACCGTCCTGAGCCCCCACCTGAAGCTTTGTACAACAACCCGTCCGAGATACAATAATCCTTAAAATTTGACTTCCACGGTACCCCTTCAGACTCCCATTTAGACAAGTCGTCAAGGATGGGCTTAAAAGTAGAATCCTTGTGCTGAAGGGCTCTAATGTCCGCCTTTGTAGGGTGGTCAGGTGTATGGGCAAAGAGAAGGGCTTCAGGGAAGTCAGTTTCGTCTTCAGGGGCAGGGTCAACTGGGTTACGGCTGAGACAATCTACATGTTCGTGCAATTTGCCCGACTTATGTTCCACCGTGTAGTCTAAGCCCTGTAGGCGAACGACCCAGCGGGCCAACCTGCTTTTGGGGTTCTTCAGTTTGAGCATGAAGCATAGGGAGTGGTGATCAGTTACAATCTTAAATTGTCGTCCGTGAAGCATGGTGTAGAATTTCTCACAACTGTAGACTATAGCCAGCGCTTCTAACTCCGTCACGTGATAACGGGTCTCAGCATCGTTGAGTGATCTGGAGGCATAAGCCAGGGGGCGCTTTTCCCCATCCACGGTTTGCATTAAAATCGCCCCTAAACCTTCAGTACTAGCATCGGTGTGCAATTCGAGGGGGTGGGCAGGATCAGGGGAAAAATAGGCTAAAACTGGGGGGTTGACCAAACAGGACTTAAGAGTCTCAAATGCACAGTGGCATTCAGCCGTCCATGCAAACGGGGTGTCCTTCTTGAGAAGTTGATTAAGAGGAAAAGCAATCTTAGCAAAACCGAGAATAAACTTACGGTAATAGCTACACACTGACAAGAAGGAACGTAACTTCTTTACAGTTTTGGGGACCGGGAACTTCTGAATGGCCGCCGTTTTTTCCGGATTAACGGAGATCCCGTGTTCAGAGACTAGGTGACCTAGGTACATGACCTCCGCCTGGGCAAATGAACCCTTTGTTGTTTCAATGTTAACCCAGCATCGGACAGAGCCTGCAACACGATCTCTAAGCGTTCGTTAGGCTCCTCAAAAGTCCTGCCGAACACCATGACATCATCAAGGTAGACCAAACAGTACTTCCACTTGACGTTTGCCAAGACCTTATCCATCAGCCTCTGAAAGGTTATAGGTGCGGTCGTCAGGCCAAACGACAAACGTTTATACTGCCACTTTCCGTCATGGGTGACAAACGCGGTCAACACTCGGGACGCTTCCTCCAGCTCCACTTGCCAGTAAGCGGACAAGAGATCAAGGGTAGACATAAACTTAGACCCGGCCAGTCTTTCGAAGATGTCATCAGCCAAAGGCAAAGGGTAGAACCCCCGTGTCGTTAAGATATTAATCCTCCTCCAGTCCACGCAAAACCTAAACGTCCCGTCCTTCTTCTTGGCTAACACGACGGGCGCACTCCAAGGAGAAACAGAAGGCTCAATGACATCGGCCTCTAACATTCCCTCAACCTGCCGAGCGATCTCTTCTCGCTGTTTGTGGGAACACTTATTGGGGCGCAGGGAAATAGGCTCTGCATCAGCAGGGATATCAATGGAATGTTTGAGGACCGTGGTCTTGCCCAGCTCAGCATTGGAGAACGCAAAGTTGGTCCTTCGAGCCGACAACAACCTGTAAAGCGTCAACTTCTGCTCGGCTGTCAAGTGATCAGGTAGCTTTATTGTACGGATGTCAGGATCAATATCACACAGGGGGTCATCCTCAGGCGTGGCCTGGTCTTTGCCAAGCACCGAACAGCTTACACCACTCAGGTCATCGGGCACATCGCTAACAATTTCACTCTGATCCAAGGGCGTAACAGAGCCTAGCAGCTGTTTAGACCGTAAGTTCAGAAACATTTCGGATCCATTGGTGACCCAAAGCCAACCCTTAGAGTCCTTGACAGAGAAAACGCACGTTGGCATGAGCAGATGAGACTTATGCTGAGTGGATAGGTATGGCTCAAAGAGCACCTCGCCGTCTGGACAGCCGTCACAGTAAACAGCAACTCGATGGGAGGTTTCAGGGCGTATGTCAACTGGGAAACACGTTCGGACATACTTCTTGGCAACGGGAGGGGGCACAGCGGAGGGCGCAAGGGTAGAGTCCTGAGAGGACATAGCGGGATAAGCTGGAACTAAGGGAGCCGAGCCTATGGGTTCATTGGTCTGGCGGCGGACCAGGGTAGGTTCCGAAGTCAAAGAATCAAAGTGGCGGCTTCGGACATTATCTGCCAACTGAGTTTCAAACTCTGGCATGTACGCATCCAGAAAGTCAATGCCCAGCAGGAAATCATGCGAACCGTCAGGAATGATATAAAACCGCCACAACAACTCAGCACTGTACACCTCAACTGGGAAGATAATGTACCGATCAACAATGGTCCGGCCGGTGGTAGCCACGGCTAACTTGAGTTTGAAAGGGGACTTCAGCTTCTTAATGTTTGCGTGATAGGGTCGTGGAAGATACTGCAAAGCCTTTTCGCTTATGGCGGAAATGCAACTGCCATTGTCCAACAGAGCATAATGATAACTGCCGTCAACTGCAATCAGAGTTTCGATGACAGTTGCAAGTTTATCCGAGAACAAAGGGAGAGGGGATGACTCTACTGTAGCTGCCGTAGTAGTCTGAGGAATCAAAGGGTCCGCACTTCTGGCCAGCTCAGGGGCAGGACTGGGTGTGGTCCCAGTTTCTGATTGGGTAACCAGTCCCGTGGAAGGACGCACTAAACGAGGCCGAGCTGAAGCGAGAGGTAGTGTCGACGCCAACCCGGGCGTGGGAACTAAAGAACCCCGGCTGTGCTGGACAGCCGGGACACTTAGTTTTTTGACTGCTGAGGTGCAGAGCTAGCTGTAGCAGCGGTAACGGTGGCAACGCGTGGGGCAGTGCCCCCAGCGGCAGCTGGTGGATTCAGGGCGCGCCAGTTTTCAGCCTGGGGGCCCCTGGGGGGGACATTCTGCTGGCGGCGACCCGAAGGTTGGGCGGTGCCCCGCTGTTGTCCGCCGCGGTCTCTGTTGTCATAGCTGGCAGGGTAATACGCCGGGACCCGGTTACCTGAGATGTCAGGGTTCGGAATAAAATAAAAGTTGTGATCCGGGCAGTCTCGAATGCAATGACCAACTTCGTTGCACCACCCACATAGTGGAGCTGGCGCAGTATGTTGGGGAAAGAGGGAGGGTATTGGCTGTCGAGGAGGCGCCACTAGCGACGGTTGGTTAGGCGCTACAGCTGCCGGGGTTGGCTGCGGTGGTGGCCCTTGATTGGCTGCCAGACTCGGAAAAGTCGTGTCGGCCGCGTACTGAAGGGCCCGGCAGATCTTAGAAAAGTGCTCCAGTTGGGTTTGGAATTGCTGCACCGTGGCCTCCGCCCCCAGCTGCATTGACACTGGCCACCGCAGATCATCACCCAAACTCTTTAACAGAAAACTCACTTTCTTCTGCTCAACCATAGCCGGGTCCATACGGTGAAACAAGGAGAGCTTGTGGATAATAAAATCCCTGGGGGTGTCCAACAGGACCCGGAACCGCAACGCCTGATTTTCCGCCCCTGCCATCTTGCGGTCGTCGTCGGCAGGGAACGCGGCTGTCACAGCCAGGCTGAACTGCTCCCAGCGCTCCCTAGAGTTGGGACGAGTCAGCTTATGTAAATAGGGCCTACTGGAATAGGACCACCAGAACCCAGCTGTGGAGTGGAGCAGCTTGGACATGTTCTTTAGCTTCCACTCACTGTCCAACTTGTAGTGGGAGCAGCGCTCATTAAACGCCACTAGCCACTCCACCACGGAGGACTTGGCATCATAGGACGGAAGGTCAGACAGGATGTGGCTGAGCAGAAATTGACCCGACATCTTGCGACGGAAAGGAGAGTCAAGCCGGATAAAGCCACAAACTAAACTTAGCTGTAGAGGGGGTCTGAAAATTGACGCGAGGTGAGAGCGTGAGAGTCCGGCTAAGGTAAGGGGAGGGGCCAGGTAGGTGGATGATGGGTAGTGGTGACGGTAGGGGGCGTGTAGGAGAGACGCGGTGGCAGTTTGGCTGTTACCCAGAATGCAGTGGCGGGGGTGTTAACAATAATGTTGGGTGGTGACAACTCAGACAGTAGGTGCAACTGCAGCGATGTGAGAGAGGGCCGCTGCACACTCTGCCACCATAAAGTAGGCGCAACGAAATACGGAGCTAACTGCCGTACACTCAAAACGAAACCGTAGGGTTACCCTCGTGCTAGTTTTGACGAAAGGGGAGTCGGCAAATGTAGAAGGGGGAACACAACGAAAGAATACACTGGTAGCACTAGGAACTATGAAAACTACGGGAACTGGAAACCGGAGAACTCTTATAGCGACAGAAAGTGTGTGGAACTGGAAACCAAAAGCTACTCAACCTATAGCAATAACTTGGAACTAGGAACCAGAGTGCACTAGTTATTATAAAAACTACGTGGAAGTGGGTTTTGGCATTGAGCGACACTGGGAACGCAACTACAACACTATTGGGGACTTGGAAGTGGGAAAGGAACAACAGGTATGCGGGACGGAAACAGGAAAATCAAATGCTATTTGGTAGCGACACTTGGCTTGATGCAACACTACACCACTTAACGAAGAACCAAGGAAATTTGACAAACAATAATCGTAACCACGGCAATGTGACGGGAGACACAGCGGGAAAACTATGATGGACACGGGAAAAAAATGACGGCTGTACGTACAATAAGAATGAATATATTATTATTAGGCACAGGAGGATATTAGCGGAAGACAGAAAATGGAAAACCAACGAAAGAGCCAACGAATTAACTTTAAATGAACTTCCAATCACGCAAATGACAGACCACAGACAGCAGCAAATCAGTATAAGTGAGAGACAGAGAAGTGACAGATCCAACTAAATTACGCACTGGAGCACACTGGTCCATAAAATAAGAAAACGGCACAAAACACCAGAATCAGTAGTAACAACAAATAAAGACGTTTACGGGACTTACACAGTTTTCCAAATCCAAATAACCAACGAGAAAACGACTGACAAGTCGTGTGTTGTTGTCGATACGTGGAGATATGGCCGACCGGAAATAAAATCTTGCTAAGCTTACACCGTCTCGATAGCCGGGAAGATGAGAAAACCACCAACTATCACAACACGGAGAGAAAATAAGATAGTGGAAATAACAATGAAAATTGATTATTGTAGCGTAGGTAGTATAATTAAAAATAAAAGGGTTGACGTGAAGAAATTCGTTGTCCAGACAAAGGATGGATAGACGAGACGGGAGAAAACGGAAAAGCAAGAGAGAGATGCCTATACGGCCTTAAATGGAAACAAATCATGCAAAATAACAGACGTAAAGAAACTACAATTACCGTAGCAGTGAGAAGGACAGGGGAAAGAACGAACCGCACCTTGTTAGAAGTTCGAATTAGTATCCGTAACCGTGACCGTAGTCGTAATAATAAAATTATGAAATCGAAGTTAAATAGTTTACAAAACAACAAACAAAGTATTGGTTTAATCAAAGAGTAAAGTAGTGTATGGCAGAGTAATGGAAATCCCAACTCAAAATGAAGTAATAGTAATGGTAATGGGCTAGAAGCCAACACAAATAAATAATATTTTCAAAATGGAAAACGGGGCCGGGAATCAATTTGACGTAGGTCAACCCTGATCAAGAGGTGAATGTAGATTAGATTTTCCTTCTTCTTTCTTCCTCTCTTCCCGACGCCTCAAAACTCCAACGCGGCAGTCGGCAGTCGACGGCAGTGGCGGTGAAGTACAATTGATATGAGTGGTAATTGTTGTCACTCTACTCCACCCCACCACTGCCGCGACTATTCAAATCTCATACAACACACGGGAGTTGCCGTCTTCGGCCAACTCCTATCAGTATTAATAAAATTTTAAAAATATGAAAGTATTACTCTATCATTCCTCATTCTTATCATGCTTCAATGAATTATAGGGAAGAAATTTTTGCAATTAAAATATTGTTAAATTAGGTTTTTTGAACTGTGAAGTTGTGTATAGTTTGTTTTTGGGTTTACAATTAAATGTGTTAGATACACTTTTTGCACTTCAAGGGTGTGAATATTCCATTTTGCACTTTATTAGTGCAAATATTACATTTTTTAATACAACATTGTAACCTATTGAAAATAATTCAATGCATTTTTGCGTATTGATGGACTTGGGCAAAGGAGCTTCTAAGAAACAAATTAACTCAGGTAAAAAACCTCTTCACTGACTGCCGCTTTTTTGATGGTGCCCTTTGTGCTTAGTTTTTTTAGCGTTACCAAAAGTAGCTCACAGTAAAATGTATAGAAAGTACAATTATTTTAATACAACACGAAATGAAAATAAAAAACAAACTTTTGAGATTTGAAAAGTTATGATCGTGAATCAAATATGTAAACTGAAGGACCAGTGTGTCTGCCCAGGCATGACACACTTTGTAAAAAAATATCGTTTTAAAAATGTGCAAAAGTTGACATTGGGCTATGCCAGTCCAAAAAAAGTGATAATTCTGATGAGGTCATTTAGGGACAATTCCAACAAAAGATAATAATTTTCGGAACGTAATTTATGCACGTTCTCAATAAAAGAATGACAATTGTTAGGACGTCATTTGTGCACGATCCCAATAAAAGAATTATAATTGTTGGGACGTCATTTGTGCACGATCCCAATCAAAGAATTATAATTGTTGGGACGTCATTTGTGCACGATCCCAATCAAAGAATTATAATTGTTGGGACGTCATTTGTGCACGATCCCAATAAAAGAATTATAATTGTTGGGACGTCATTTGTGCACGATCCCAATCAAAGAATTATAATTGTTGGGACGTCATTTGTGCACGATCCCAATAAAAGAATTATAATTGTTGGGACGTCATTTGTACACGATCCCAATAAAAGAATGGTAATTTTCGGGAAGTCATTTATGCACGATCCCAATAAAACTTGACAACGTCGTACCCTACACCACTCCCCCCCTTCCCACCACTCCCGCTGCACGTATAATGAATTTGCATAGGATTAGTTACAGGCGGGAGCAAAACTGGATTTAGGTCATTTTGCATTTAGAACGTTTTGGATTTGGGTCATTTTGTTTTTAGTGGAAAATGGAAATGGGTCATTTTGGTTCTTCCCTGACGATATTATATTTTATAGATGGTTTTTAAAACATTCAGAGCTAATTGGTTTGGTTTTTATGCCATTTAAATCATATTATTGGATTGTGCACAATCACAAACTTTCACAATCACAATCTAAGGTTATTGGGATGGATTGTCCACAACTCAGTTTGTGCACAATCTTGTATCCAAAAATCACAATATTCACAAACAATTGTTAACAAGTCACAACACTAACGTAGAGAACTAACTGGCGCGTATTGTTACGTACATGCCGTTAGTTTTAATTGAGTACTAAAGAAGTTAAATGTTTTCAAACTTATAAATAAATGAACGCGATCACCTGTCACCTGTCTCTGAACTCTGGACAAAGCATACTACTGACTACTGACTTCCATACACTTTTATGTGCCAGTCACTATCACCATAATAGCCTTTAAATACTGTTGACTGTGTTGACTGTACTTTAATAGCTATGCTGTCACTATGCACCAGTCAGTGTCAGTAATTAGTTAGTCATTGAGAACTTATTTTGAAGTTTGGCGCAGTAATTGCATAACAAGAATATATGGCAACAGAACAGGGGTAATTAATTCTAAACTCAACGCTAATGTAATAAAAATAAATGTAATTTTAAAAGGTTAGACATATAAAATACTAAGAATCTGAGTACAATAAATTACAACAAGAGCTTCGAAGCGCTACGTAAATTTCTAATGAAACTACAGTTTGTCGCTAAAGCAGAGCCCTTGCTTGGGATACATTTTATAAATAATTCTTCTTGTCAATAATGATTGGATCATTTTACAATTTTGTAATTCAATTTGAGTTTGACTAAATACGATCATTGCACAATAAATACTTCTATATTTAATTTCAATCTGGTTGTTTTACAACCGCACCCGTTCTTACTTCTATTTTAATTTACACAACAGAATAAAATTTTAGTCCTCAATGTCATTTCTTAACAGTAATTATCAACTCATGAATTAACTATTTATTTCTAAATATTCTATGCGCTGTAAATAATAAATTATGATACCGTATAGCTCCGAACTGTCGCTATATCCAATAATATTGACATATATTTTGCGGAAACAAATGAATAAAAATTAAAACTACTCTAGCTGTGAACTATATACAATATCTGTGGTGAATTAAAGGGTCTTTAAAGTACACTAGTTAGATACGAGTTTTACCCTTAACACCTAAATCCATGTTATCCGAAACCGATATTTTAAGTATTATGTTTTGCAATGATCACTTCGAACATTGCACATTTCAGCAGTTTTATTCGACCACTTTATACCACTTCAGATTTAAGTTGGAGAATGGATCCCATTTTTCAAAACATTTATCGACGATTACAGTGCTTATTAATAAATTAGGTAATGGTACTAATTGAAATTGTGGCACAAATACTTACGACTACGGCGACATCGAAACGTCATCAAAACTCCCACGATCACAACCAACAGAATTAAAACACCAGTGACAATTGACAATGGCGATGATGACGTACAGGTTAACAGCAGTGAATGAACGCGGTCCCGGTTCGTCTGTCTTCTCCTTTCGTCTGACATCCTTCGGTCCTGTAATCCACATTTTGCTGGATATGTTTCGGAATCCAGGAACCAAAGCGAAGCACTCGTACAGACCAACTGTGTCTTTGATGATCTTGATTTTTACAGTAGAGTTGCATGAAACAATCTGGAATTAGAAAGAAACGTAGAATGAAATACAAGTCACTTGTAAATTTAATATCGTTAATGCTATTTTCCTGTGCAGATCTGCAAGATTTCAACTTCGTTAGTAGCACAAGAGACACCTAAAATGGGTATTGTGCAGTGGCCGCGGAAGCACGGGGGACAAGGGCCGGGACATGTCCCCCCCCCCCTGAAAATTTTAATTCTTAATGTTAATAAATAGGTACATACTTTAGTATGTACCTTTGCTTGACATAGGCTTGTCCCCCCTTGGAATATTGACCTTCCGCAGCCACTGCTCAAAAGTGTGGAAAATCCGGTAAATTGTGTAGATAGGTAGGAACAAAGTGTTGTGATATTTTTGGGCGTTATCACTTTTAAAGCCTTTATTTTAAATTTTTGGGTGTCATCAGCTGTTTTTGGAGCAATTGTGCAACTAATATTTTTTCTAAAGATTAGTGATATTTTCAAAACTGGTAATTTTGATATGAGGTAAGAATGGACACGTATCATTTGTAAACTGTAAAGAACCAAAATGACACATATCGAATTTAAGCTACAATCAAAATGAGCTATGTCATAAAATCAAAATGAAAAACATGCGTAAAATGGTAATTACGAGTTTTTAAAAAGCGCAAAATGTCCTATTTGCATGTTTTTGCGAAAAGTGTAAAATATTCTAATTTCATGTGTTTGAAAAGTGTAAAATGTTGTATTTACTTTCTGAAAATTGCAAAAGTTTCGATTTAAATGATTTCAATACATGTTTCAATATTTTTGTAGATAGTGGATATTGGTTTTAGCTAAAATGGATATAGGTTATGTTGGTTCTTCACAGATAATATTACAATTTTATACAATCGTATGTTGTGATAATTTGAAAAATTTGCAATTGTGATTGTTTTTGTAGAGCGCAAGCTAATTGTGTGACCCACCCCCCTGCGTTACGTGATTTTGCAATTGTAGAATATTATGAGAAAATTGTAAAGCTCTGTCGAAAGACAGTGCTCTCCATCAAAGTTATTCCATCCTCATTTTTGACCCTTGAATACATCAACTCCTGTTGCATTCCTTAACCTTGCATAAAGCGTTATTTATTTTACACATAATAATCTAGTTGGAATGTTCAGCTGGCTCTTTGCATTTAATGCCATGTCAATCTACAAAATCCTTTACGACCAACCATTTAAAATTCCAAACCAATCAAAATCTATCAAAATGGAATTATCGCGGGGAGTTAAACAGGATTTGCGTGGTAAAGACAAAGTTGCTTACGTGCAAGAGATTCAGGCCATTCGTAATGTTGGGAGAAAGTCAACGCCAAATTTTTTCAATTTTATTTTGAGACATGCTAGACAACTGTTAGTTACTTTTAGATTAAATCAGATTGAAAAGTGTCTAAACGTTACACAACATCAAATTTCGTCAAAATCGGAATAGAACTGTAGAAGTTACAGGGCGATTAAGTATTTAAATATGAATTTTTTAAAACTTTGGCGGGCGAGTGTGACCAAACAACGCACAACAAATGCAGTCGAGTTACTTAAATCTCAACTATATAAATGTAGCCTGATTTTGGTAGACATTAATTTTTGAAATTGGCGGGTACCATGTGAAACCACTTCTCTGTCAGTAATAAGTTTAAATATTGGCCTTTTCTTGGGATTTTTATAATTTGAAGAAAGTGGCATATTTTTTCGAATTTATATAGTCCGCTGATGTGCGGGTCTCTAATTGTACGCAGGCGTAAAATACTTGAGTTTTATTAATACCCGCGGTGAACTCTTGAAAAATATGTATAAGGCCATAAGGTAGTTGAAAAATAGTCTAAATTGAACTTGATGCATTGTTGATTCGAAGGACACACGTGTCCTTTAAGTACTGTTCGTCCCAATTAAATCCCCCAAAAACAAATACTTGATCGTCAACAGGAATGCATCCTGCTTTTCCGAGTGAAGCCGGAGTTTGTCCGACTAAATACAAAAGTTGTACTTCAATACTATTTATCCGCAGACGTTTACTAAAAAAAATCAATAGAAGTTAAATTAACTTGTCTGTAATTATTATTATCACCTAATGAAACTTGTTTTTTGAATAAAATTTGTTAGAATGAAAATTGAGAACACAAAAAACAGAATGATCACAAAAACGCCCACTTGTCACAGTTTGCAATATGTGAATTGGCCTAAAGCGCTAGACTATTTACATAGCGTAGGCGTAATCATCATTTGCAATCTATTTAAATATTTGACTTTAAATGTAATAAAACAAAACGCCTACAAAAAAGACTGGTTTATATTTGCAGGTGAAAAATAAATATAATTTAATTACATGTAATTTGGAATTTTACACATAATTAGTGTACTTTAAAAGCACGTATTTGTTTGATTGGGTAAAGTCTAATGTTCATGCTTTGTGTTTTTTTATTACCATTAATTACAAAATGACAATTATTAATCCTCCTTGAGTAATAAATGAGCACATACATAGTCAAGGAATTTTTGTTGTTTTTTTTTATAATTACGAATTCCATACTACTCCCCTAAATATTAATTATATCACAAAAACTCGAGTTGGATTCTATCAGTCATTTGTACCACGACTAGACTGTACTGTACAAAATGAAGGAATTGTGTGAATTTTGTGGTGATAAAAACATTCGTTGTTGTTGTGGTACCTGTTGTAAAGTTGTAAGTAGTTACTTAGGAACGGTAGGAACCGCAGACGCGACCACAGTAATTATATAGCTCGTGGTTCGTGTCCGTTTTGCTTTTCCTCACGCGTGCTACAGTATGCTCATTATACGTACGTAATGCTGAGTTCATTGTTGACGTTGGATCTTGAGCAACATTATTGTCGACAACAAAATTGAAACTTGATTTTAATTTGTTGTAATGCACACGGTGCGGTGCAGATTATGACAAGTGATCGAGGAACATAAAAAAAAATCATCTAAAATTTCCATACTCATGTGCAAGTGCGGTAGTGATAATGAAAATGTTGTGAGCGAAGAATCAAAACTGTCCATATGCTGTCTAAACTAGTGAAAATGATCCATGTCAAAAAAAACTAAATACTAAATGTTAATTACGCTCTTTTAAAGAGTGTGAAATGTTTTATTTGCGTGAATTTTGAAAAGTGCAAAATTACATATTTCCTTGTTTTTAAAAATTGCAAAATATTCAAATTCCATGTTTTCGAAGAGGTGCAAAATGTTCTAATTCCATGTTCTTGAAAAGGTGAATGTTGTATTTACATGTTTTGGAAAAATGCTGAATGCTTGAAGGCTTAAATGCTTTTTTAAAAGTGCAAAATATTTTATCTAAAGTTTTTAAAAATACAAAATGCCAAATGATTCATTTTCTCATTTACAAAAAGTGGAAAATGTTTCATTTACATGTTTTTAATAAGTACCAAATGTTCTATTTACATATTTCGAAAAAGTACAAAATGTTCTATTTACATATTTCAGAAAAGTACAAAATGTTCTATTTACATAGTTTAAATTTACAAAATTTTCTAATTTCGTATTTCGGAAAAGTACAAAATGCTCTAATTCCGTAATTCGGAAAAGTACAAAATGTTCTATTTACATATTTCGGAAAAGTACAAAATGTTTGTATTTACTATTTTATTTTAATTTTATTTTAAAAAGAGAGAAATATTTAATTACCATGCTTTTTGAAAAGACCTCAGCGCAAATTTTTTTATTTAAATTAGTTTTTAAAATGTG
The DNA here is from genome assembly GCA_949802685.1 of Dicyrtomina minuta. Taxonomy (NCBI): domain Eukaryota; kingdom Metazoa; phylum Arthropoda; class Collembola; order Symphypleona; family Dicyrtomidae; genus Dicyrtomina; species Dicyrtomina minuta. The sequence goes on from OX461811.1 coordinate 10,229,840, forward strand.
GCATAAAATTTATTTGCATATGCAAATATTTCGTTTTTTGAAATACGTAAAATATTCTATTTCATTATTTTTAAAAGATTTAATATGTTCTACATTAGTGCGTTTTTAAGTGCAAAATGTTCCATTTACATGCTTTTAGAATCATGAAATTCTAATTTTTTTGTAGGTAGTACATTTCGTTTTTAGCTAAAAATTTAATTATATGGATCATTTCGATTCTTCATACACGTACGTTATGGGACAGCTTTGTCTCACACAGATATTTTAGCAGATACAGTTCAGAGTCCAAGCAAGTCTTTTAACTTGAAACTAGCGCAGCGGTGCAATGCAGAACAATACAAAAATGCAAATAGTTTGTAGCAATAGAAATTCGCGTGTTAAATGCTATAAGGATTTATACATGTCTTGATAGCATATACAGACATCTTGATCTCGATCTTGAACTCCATTACTGCCAACAAGTTGTGCGTCCACCATTAGATACTATAAACTGAAAATACAAGTATATACCTACATGCCTTAAAACTTTACATGCATCAGTATGGATCAGTCTTACGATTAGATGTGGATTATAAAATGTCATTACGTAATAGATACAAATATTAAGTTAGTTAAGCTATAATTATTATGTTATATGGTGGACGCACAATCGTAAGACTGATCCATACTGATGCATGTAAAGTTTTAAGGCATGTAGGTATATACTTGTATTTTCAGTTTATAGTATCTAATACCTAATTTATATGTTACTTGTCTTGTGATGGCGGTTTTGCAGGAGCCAAGAGTGAAACTGACAGTTTCTTTATATCAAGTTGTAACACTTGCTAACCAAGTCAATTTTAAAATGACGGAATAACGGAGTGAATGCTTCAATTATTTGCCGCTGATTATTTTCCTGACCAAAACTAAAGTGGACATTACAATACTGCGGGTCAGTGGTGCCTGGTGCGCGTCATCGCAGTATCGTTAACATAATCTGCACGATTTTAATGGCTAATTAAAATTAGCTAGAGGTATGTACCCTCAACCATAGACTTTAGGTTAAAGAGTCCAACAAGTTTGACAGTTTAAGATTGATATTTGATCTCATACCCATGACATGGATGCGGTTGACGTAGGCTTTGATATTACGTATACATTTAAGGCATTTGTGGAGGTGCTACTCCATAGCGATGCAAAAATACGTATTGCAAATTGAAATAGTTTTTCCCAGTATATAAGCTCAGTCAGATTTACAATATTTATCATTACCTGTTTTTCTACAGTCAGCTCAATAGCAAACTAAACTATTTTTAAAATTTAAAAAAACGAAGCTCCAAATCACAAGTATCAAAATGGCCAAAATTTTCAGTTGCATTGTTTTAATTGCCTGCATCGCCTTGGCTCTTGCTGCTGCCGATACTGAAGAAAAAAAGGAAGACTTGAGTACAGCTGAAGGAAGATTTTATGGTGGATATGGCGGATACGGCGGATTTGGTGGCTATGGAGGTTACGGCGGGTACAGAGGATACGGCGGATACGGCCGTGGTAAGTCTCATTACCATACATACTAATAATACTTTTTCACACACAAAATCAATTGAGATATTTTATGTAATTATAAAAAATTCGGGACATTATTTAAATTTCAGGCTACGGAGGTTATGGAGGCTATGGTGGATACGGTCGCGGATACGGAGGTTATGGAGGATATGGCGGTTATGGTTTCTTCGGCTAAGAATTTTATCAAAAATTTGAAATTGCAACTACAAGTACTTTGCCTTTCTTTTACATTTTATGTTTAACTTTAGACTAACCAATAGGATTTAATAACACTATAGACAATAATAACTCTACCTCTGATTTTTAAATTACATAATGACGCCATTTGAAAAATTGTAACTAATCTTATTTAAAATTACTTATGTAACTATACAACTTCAAACATTCTATTACGATTAGTTTTACACTGTGATAATTTATTTTATTTTAAATAATTTAACAATATTTGAGCTATGTTATATCTTATATGGACATTACCACAGAGAAGCAATTATTCATCAATTTATTTTTGTAATACATGTAATCATTTATGGTCATTTACTGTAACCACATTACTCAATAAAACTACTTTATGACTTATCAACTAAAATTAAATGAAGAGTTTTTCGGCAAAACTAGATGAATTTATTATTTTTTGTTTCAACAAAATATTTGCGGTACGAGTTACTATTGTTAAATAGATTTGATAGTGTCTGGTGCATATTAAATGCCAAATTGTAATTAGTTAATGCACTGTTAGTTAATGAAGCTTAAAGATTATTTTATAGAGTCTAAAATAGTTACACGCTTCAAATTTGTGTAAAAGATATTCGTTGATTAATTGTTTTAGCTTTTATAGTTTTTTTAGTCTTCGCTTATATACGAGGTAATTATTATCGAACGAACGTTTAAGATAATTTAGGCTAATTAGGCAAAGCTACTAATATTAACCCTAGTCGATTATAACATAACACGTGAAGACTATTTTCATGGTATTTAGTCTTGATTTGGGTTTCAATTTACAAATTTAATTTGAAATTCTGGGATAGCATAAAGTTTAAGGAAAATTGTCAGTATTTTCAAAATTCCAAATTGACATTTGCCTAATTCTTGTTGCAGTATTTATACTTAGCTGTCTATTTAAACTAGCAATTTTTATAATGTTGACAAAAACAGAAAGTCGACCAATTTTTTTCATTTTTCATATTTTGTCTAAATTAATCATTTTACCCATCGATATTAACTTGGAAACTGGCAAAATTACTCATAAAATTGGCTATTTTCACACGTTGGAAAAAAATTCAACGCCTAATTTAATACTTTTTATTTTTAGAAATTGTGGACGACTTTTAGTTAGTTTTAGGTCATTTATTTGAAGGAAAGGGTGTCGTTTTTCGAAACATATGTACACATGTTATTTTTATTTTATACGATTAGCATAGCTTTTATCAGTCTGGCACTTTGGGTCAATTCTGAACTTGTGACGTTCACATTTGAACGACCAGTGTTCTTGCGAAGCGATCAAATTTGATTGTGAGGCGGTCAAAAATGAACGTTAAACGTTCAATTTTGATCGTTTAGTGACTTCCATGCTAATTGCATGCATATGGTTTAGCATACTTTAGCTTTTCCCCTCATCATTGCTTACTAAGACAGTTCTGATGCTTGTTTGCAAATGACCTAACTGCAATCTGTGTGGTACCTACATAAAGATATTGAGTTAAAATTAGGACGACTAAAAACATTTATCAGCTTCAAATTAACTGAAATACAAAACCAAAATTTAGATATTAAAGTTAATGTTAATAATATGTGATGATGTCGATGTCATAATTACATTTTAAAGGGACATTTTGTGCCTATGATAGAAGTATATATAAATGACAATTAAAACTAAAAATCTATAATTACATGAAAAATTTTAAAACTTATTTAGGCTAATGGTATAATTATTATTATATATGTCATTAATGAATTTCAGTTTTTTCTAGTGGCGGCTTGAGACGTTTTTAAAATTATTCATGCTATTATCAATTTTTGATTTTTCTTAGCATTCGTACGTAATTGTATCTAAAACAAAAAATATTCCCATAGGATTAAATTACATTTACCTACTTTAATATATAAAGCGTTTATTCCTATCTACTACGATTAACTTAATATATTTCACCTAGTTTAAAGTTAAAACCAGCAAAAACATTTATCAGCTTTGATTAAAGCAGAATATATCAAATTATTTGTAGTGGATAATTATAAATGAAAGAATTAATTATATGCCAAAATAAATGTAATTATTTATATCATGACGGATATTTTGGGCTTATGAGAGAAGTATGTGAGTGCTCCAAGAGGTTCCTAAATTCTATACATAAAACCTTTTAGTAGTTGAAAGTATGTCATATAATTAAATTTCTATTTTTGCTTTACAAAGCTTATTGTATTGTATTCGAAGGAGATCCAGCAACATGAAGTTACTGAAATGCCGCTCAGGCCAATACATAGGCCTATTGCAGAACAATCCTTTTTACTATGAACATGTCTTTATTTATGAAAGTTGCTTTGTTTACTCGTTATAAAGTATGCGTGAGCAAGAACGAGAAACTTTCGCACTAAACTTTCAAAATTCCACCTCTAAGCGTATATCTATTTAGTGACTGTGACTATGCCTATGAGTTGCTCAGAATTGACAATTCAATCAGACCATAGTACTGGTATTTATCAAGGGCCGAAGCCATTGGTGGAATTTATACAAATTCCCGAAATACCAGCACGTAGTCCAACTTGCATGTAATTAAACGAGACTAATCAAACCTATTCACAAAATACCAGAGATGTTCCAGCAGTTGCTGATAGTGCTATTAGCTGGGGTCAACGTGCCTGGGCTAAGATCGCGATTATTCTTAAGTAACTTCAGTGAAGCAGCAATGTGTATGCCTGCACACCGCCTCTCCACCGAAGTCACGTAATCTTCCTACTTGTAAGTTCCAACTTTATGTTAACCATTGCGGTTCACAGTTATTGAGCTACAAAAAATAGAGTTCGTTAAACTTAAGAAAATTAAGAACAATTCTTTTTAAGTAAGTAGAACATATCTAGAAAATTGTAGTACCTAGAAATAAAATGCTATTAAACTAAAGTAAATGTAATTAAATTCTTTTAGAGATATCTTGTGATTATAATAGAAGTATGTGTGTATGTAAGAAATGTGCAAAATTTATAATTGCATGAGAATTTAAAAGCGTATTCAGGTTAATAATATGTCATTGTTAAATTTTAATCATTTATAAGTGTGCCATTTTGCTGTCTTTACCCTGAAATTTAATAAAATTCAAACATTTCTAAATAATTTTAACCTAAATAGGCTAAACAAAATACATGTATAAGAAAATAGTTAATTTATAATTACTGATTTATTGTAAACCACTTCTTGAATTTCTCTAAAGCCTTTTATTTTTCTTAAAAATTGTATGTTGTTCTTACTGTGTCTGTATGGCAAGCGTAATTGTAGCGCCAGTTTTAAATAAATATTTACGTTCTCATCTTATGACATGCCATGTTAAAGATAGCCATTTATGCAATGGTTAAGCTGATGACAGGCGGGTCATAGGGTCCTAAAAATAAGGATTTTTCGATGATATCATTAATGGACAGCCCCTAACATAATTTGTTTCAACTTCATTGTTACTTGCTTCTTCTCCCACGTATACCTTTGGTGTTTTACAGACATGGCTTATGTTTTTGATTTGATGAATTGTCTTCAAGATTTAATGTAAGTAATGATTAATTAATTTAAACCAAACTCTACCACCTAGTTTAGTTTCTTAATTGCGTTACGTTATTAATTTTACTGATAAAATTAAACATGACATTATTTAAAAATAATTTAATATTTAAATGCTGTAAATCGATTCCAAAATACGTACTGGAATAGGAAATGGCGTTGATTTGGAAATAGATGCTTTTGTTTGCAAGTACAATGAGCTTCAACTTCTTCACCAACAATGTCAGTTTATTTACTGTCGGGTAATTGCATTGGCAACAAACTGGATGTTTATAATCCTAAGCACTTACTGCATCTACGGCTGTATTAAAATGAAAGGAATTATAGTCTTTATATTCCTAAACTGTTCAGCAGGCATTCTAAGAGTGACGATTTTCAAATTAAATTTGGCTATTAAAAGTATGTGGAGAGAAGCTTGTTTCGAAAAATTACCGTTCTAATTTGTGGGGTTAAATAGACAGCTACATCAAATCTGTTGCTAATCAACCTTAAAAATCCATTTTTACCTAATTTTACTAATTCGTTAACAGTTTTTGACAAATCATATAGGTAAAACAAGGGCTAAAGCCCTTGTTTAATGGCAGCCTTAACAGGAACGTTAGGCAGTTTAAATTTACATCGTATTTTTCCTACATAATTCATTTTTTTTTAAATTGTTTTTTGAATTTGCCGCCGAAGTTTTGTAGAAGTGCATATTTTTGAATTTCCTGGTAAATCTTAAAATCCAAATTTGAACCTCTTATTACTAAATGGAACTACACATAAACGATACACCCATCAAACCGAAATGAATGAGTGAATCCAATTAACTTGGTGTGACAGCTCAGATCATGATTAATTTTTAATTGTAATTAAAAAACTTAACTAATTTCTTGTTAAAATTGACCGATGTTAATGCATGATATATCATTTTAAAGCCCTTTAAAAATTAATAAAGCGGGTAGTTTGTTTTTGGCTTCCGACGCATACAAACAATTTTAGGCGGAATTTTCAAAAAAAGTACCGGTTTTTAAAAACAAAATGGCAAACGTTTGTCGATAAACTCTTCCCTTTTGCGTTATTTGGAATCTACAAGTCATTAGCTTTCGAATGGTATATCACATGTTGAAATTGGTTAGGTATCTCAAAAGTGTGAAAAACCTGGTAAATTATGTAGATAGGTAGGAACAAGTACAAACATTTTAGTTCCTCCAACTTTGCTTCAAATAAAATTTAATTAAATCTACATAAGTTGACCAAGTATTCCAGATTACATGCTTTCGGTGCAGAATGAAGATGGTCAAACTGGATCGTTTGCAAACGATACCTTGTATCCAGCAGCGGAATACTACAAATAGGATAGGTATTATAGATATATTTTATCAACACTTTAGTTACGTAATTGAAAACATTTTTAACTGAACACATTTCATATTTTTCTGTTTCGTTGTCGCACGTGTCAAGTACTGACGTCGTCAGCACTATTGTGTACTAGTGCAAACACAGTTTTTGCGATTCATCTTTCATTATACTTAAAATTACAGTTCAGAAGCATACATTCCTATTTCAAATAGGAAAACAAACGTTCCAAATAAGGTCATGGCAGTTTGTAAAGCGTATGTCAAAGAAGTTGAAAATGAAACCTATGAATTGAATATTTAAGTATACAACATTTCGACAGACGTAATTGTGACGCGACCTAAGAGATTATTTGATATATTTCAATACAATTATTTTAGGTAAGTTTTAAGTGCTTTAACTATTTACTGCATACTACATACATAACTATGAACATAGGAAGTAAAAATCTAAAGTATGTTCGGCACTTGTGAAAAGAATACTATTCAGACACAAATTCAGTTGTATCCCTTACTACTGTCATTAAAACGTAACTATTGTATGACATTTTTCACAATAACTAAATTGAAGTCTTATTGATTTTTTGTGTCTGGGCACAAACCATTCGAGTTTTCAGACAAACGAGTAACTATTTTTTGTTTCCAGAAACTCCCAATATTGACCCATAACATTTATAAAAATTTACGTTTCTCGAGCATTAAAATGCGCCATTTACATTTTTGGTTATATTTAATTTTTATATCGCATAATTTTCAATCCTCCATTTGCTTGAATTTAAAAAATCCGAAAACGTTTCTAGAAATAAAAAATATAATGGAAAGCGACGAGATGAAGAACTGCTTCATTCAATTCTTCACAGTTGGTGACATCATCAATCATGCGCAGTATTCCATACGAACCGCGCTGCACAGTAGCCACATTCTGTCATCAAAAGACTGGGAAGAACGCCAAAACTATTCGCGAATCTTTAAAGCAGATAATTTACGCTGTTACTCTTTCCTTCTGATTCTGCACACCTCCGACCCAAATATTGGGTATGCTATGAACAGAACAACGGACATTTTGAAGCAATCATTCAAGGCCCTTTCAAAAACTGTTCAAATCTCACAAAAATGGTTTGCAATCCTCACGAATGAGCTCTACTCTACAGCTGAAACTAGTACTAGAGGAGCAATAGCATCTGTAGTTGAACATTTCTTTAGTCAAAATCAAATCGTAATGTCGCTCAAGTTCTGGTACAGGCTAACTAAAGACATTGAAGGGACGTAAAAATACATGCACAAATAGAACTTCACAATATTGGTCATGCTTACACATTTTCAGATAACAAAGGTAGCAGGCAGGATGATTTTAAATTTTCTTTAAACTTTACTCACAACAATTGTTACCAAGAATCAATTTCCTCAGCAACCAAAAACTAATTGGACCTCAATTCCGGAGCTTATATTAGACAACGTTTCATTCTACGCATTTTTGAGTCGCAGCAATTGTGATAAAGCTTTGAAGATTTGGGCTAATAAAACAAATGTGGACAAAATAAGTGGATTTCCCACTTTTGATTCCCTTAATCGAAAATGCTTTTCTGACTTTGGTGAATGCAAATTTTACAAGGAGTAGAAACATGATTATTTTAGGTTCAGAAAACAAAACAACTCTTTAAGTGAGATGCGAGTAACCTCTAAGACGGCTCATATTTGCTCAAAAAATCTTTAATCTACTGCGCTTGAACTAAATGCACGGGGGAAAACAGACGTCGCATTTGTATTTAAAGCAATTGAATTCAGTTTTTATTGGAGGCGATTCCAGAAATTGATGAATGAGAATCCCACAGTCCAATATTCTCAAAACATGAAGACCGAAAGGGAAAATTATCTAAGTCGCCCAACATTCTATGGATTTACTTCTGGATTTCCAAAATATCATAGATGGGTCCCAAATCGAATGAAAGTACTTCTGTCCTCTGGAATTTATTGGTTTTGGGAGAAATGGGAAAGGATCAGATTTCAGGAGGCAGCACGTGACAAATTTATTTCACAAGAGTTTGATGATCCAGGGGAAGTCCAAGGGCCTCAAGCGCTGTCCTTCTCAGAATCTGACATTTTTCTGATTTTTATTCTGTTTGGAATCGGCGTAGCTTCATCCCTGTTTATTTTTGCCACTGAAGTATGCTTTGGAAATCTGCGCCGAATTTACAATATAATTTATGAATGGTTTCGAATTTGGCGACAAGTAGTGTTTATTGTAAGAGACAGTATTTATTAAATAAATAGTTATAATATTACCGTAAGTCCATTGTTAGCATTCGCGAATACTTTTTCTATGAAAATCTGTTGAAAACAAGCGCAGAATTTGTCTCCTGTGGACTCAACGTAAATCCTGAGCTTGCAGCAAATAGACTTGGTCACAAGAATACACATTTTTGGTAGTAATTCGATGCCAGTAAGTGGGATAAGTACCAGTTTTTGAAGCAATTTAGCATAGGCGAGCCGTGACTGTACGAGTTGGCTTGATAATATAATATAGGAGCCTGTACTAGTGTGCTCGGTACGCGTTTGAGTGACACGAATTAGCGGGAAACGAGTTGGCTTTGTAGCCTTAACACAGGTGGTTTTCTGGGTGCAAGCTGTTCCATAAAGAGTGGTGCTAATACGATTACACTACAATTAGGACAAGTATAAGCGGTTCTATAGAACGATTAGAAACCGTAAGGTTATGGCCGACACGAGTGGTGCCGGTACGAACTTTACTGGGGGTTTCTTTAGTAAGTGATGTCTGGGCCAGTAAGTGATGTCTGATTTTAGTAAGTGATGTCCAGGCCAGTAAGTGATGTCTGACTTTAGTAAGTGATGTCCAAAAATTTTTTTTTCTTTGAAGTGCAATGAATATAAATCGACGAGAAATGAACAAAAGTGACGTTGCAAAACAGTTTTTTAAGATGATTAACCGGAATTAACACGAAACCAGGCTCCTAAAGCTGCCTGAAAACGGATAGGTTAAATTTTTCCCTCCCGCCTTCGGCGGGGCCGCCTCCGGCGGACTTACTCATTCCACCAACTCAAATAATACAACCCCCTACACCTCCCCCAACATTGAATTCACAAGAAACACGCAAAGCTGGAAAAACGACAAATTCTACTATACCAAACTTGCCTCCGCCGTCGAAAGTGCCGTGTACTTCGAAAAAGGCAAAGGGCAAGGGGATCTCTACTGAAACTATACATTCCCCTATCGCAGGAAGAACGCGAAGCAAGTAAAGTATATTGAACGCAATGTATATTATGTGCTTATTATTACTGACTTTTCTATTATTTTACTAATTTGTAATACAGTATCATTTCGTATATTTACATATTATTATATATGTTATTTAACATTTTTTCGTATATTTACATAATATTAAATGTTGTATATATGTTATCTACGATTATAACAATTAATAAACGTTGGACTCTTTCGGACTAAAAACATTCGTACACCCATACTTTCGTACAAAAAACTTTCGTACATAAATATATCGTACAAAAAACATTCGGACATAAATATATCGTACAAAAAACTTTCGTACAACTGACATTCGTACAACGAGTCTCGTACAAAGTGCAATCGGACATAAGACTGTAGGCCCCATAAATATAACAAACCTTGAGAGGTAGCCAAAACTGAATATGTAGCCTCAACAGTAATTTTGAAATAGCCCGCTATCCAATAACCTACACAGTTGTCGCTCATTAAAATGTCGTGCCATGGTTAAATTATGAACGAACAAATAAATAAGACCCTTACCTGAATTAAGCTTCGTACACAATGAAAACTGTGCTATTGTGCTTCCTCGTGGTCTTAAAATTGTGCTACTCTGATACTCTTCCTCGTGGTCATGAAATTAAATTATCACGTCTCAACATCTGAACATGCATTTATCTGCATTGGTACTACATATTATTATGGAATGCGGCATGCAGTCATTGTATATATGGGTTAAGGAATTTAATCTTATCGCTTCCCAAGAATTCAAAAAATCGCTCGGCCCAAGTTCTGTGTTACTCTTTATAAGTAAATTTATTCATTTCTCGTCGATTTATATTCATTGCACTTCAAAGAAAAAAAAATTTTTGGACATCACTTACTAAAATCAGACATCACTTACTGGCCCAGACATCACTTACTAAAGAACACCCCTTTACTGATTCTTATTAGTCCATGCAACAGAGCCCAAGTACGAGTTTTGCTGATTTGTGCAGTCTAGTTATAGTACTATAATCGCTTCAACTGTTCCCGTTTAATACGATGCAAATAGTACTTATGTTACTCGTACCTGCGTTAATGTTTTCTAAAGCCCATTCGTACCCTGTCCAATCCTTTTACCACCACTCGTACACTAATTTCAAACTGTTATAGGGCTCTATTTACAACGCAATCTTAAACTGGGCCAGCTAAAATTGGAGGTGCATTACATCTTAATTATTAAACCAAATATTATTATGGCATTATTTGTACAAAGGTATTTTCACTGAAACATCTAGTATTACATTTAAAAATTAAATCTGTTAAACCTTATACCATACGTAATAATATTACTGCTAAATTCAAGAATTGGTGTGTTAGTCAATGAAGACCTTCACTGGAAAATAAAGTTATTGGTGATACAAGTATATTATTTGGAAACAAGGAAATTCACTAAATTTTTAAAATAATTTTACGAGAGTTAAAAGTAAATTTATTGAGCAAATAAGATAATCCCATATTTTAATGTGTCTTAAAAGCACAATGATTTACACTCACGAATTTTTTTACCCTTATTAAGCAAGATTTAGCTAACATTTGTGTGCATCAGGTTTATCATTACGAGCTCTGCTGGTTCAAAAGTTATGATTTTGAAAAGCGTAAATTTTGTTAACCTGGTCACAATTAGGCTCTCTCACCCTAAGCTGTTTCAACCTAACGAATGCTTCAAAATCGCTTAAGAATTTATTAGTGACATTTTTTTCATTTTAACTTGTTGGTTGATTTTATTCAAGAATAGAATAATAAAATTGAAGTTACGTTATAGTATAAAATATTCAACTGATAGATCAAATTCACTTCACAATTTCTTTAGAAACCGCTTTAAAATCTGCCAAAGACAAGATTTGAGTTTGCAGACTTACGCAGTTGTAGGATGGCCTAAGAGATTAATTGATACATTTTAATATATATATTCTGGTTAAGTTTCAACTAGGAAAAAACAAATACATTTCGAAAATATATTCGGCACTTAAAAAATATACATTTCGAATTGTAATTCATTGGTATTATTTCTTACAACTATCTAGAAAACGTATTAATACACTCTTTAATCTTTAATATAACCATGTTTTAATTTAAGAACATTCCTACTCAGTTTTCGTTTGTCGGCAGAAACAATTTGAGTATTTAGCCAAACGTGTATTTTTCTATGTTTGAAACTTACAGGAATATACTATAAGTTTATATAATATTACAATGTACAGCTTTATTGTTTGGTTTTATTTCATTATTATATCGCACAATTTTCAATTTTCAATTTGCCTCAATCTAAATAATCCGAAAAAGTTTTTAGACATTCAAAATATGCTTGAAAGCGACAAGATGAAGAGCTGCTTCATTCAATTCTTCACATTTGGTGACGTCATTAATTATGCACAACATTCCACACCAAACGCATTGCACACAGGCCACATTTTGTCATCAAGAACATGGATGGAACGTCAGAACTATTCGCGAATCTTTAAAGCAGATAAACTACAGTGCTACTCTTTCCTTTTAATTCTGCACACCTTTGACCAAAATATTGTGTATGCTGAAATTGATGCAACTATTTTGGAGCAATCAATTGTGTCCCTTTCGGAAACTGCTCGAATTTCACAAAAATGGTTCATTATTCTCACAAATACAAGATTGGTCAACCCAAATGAGAACACATGGACAAGAGCAGCAATGGCACCTCCAGTTAAATTTTTTGTTGCCCAAAATGAACTCGTGATGTCACTCAAGTTCTGGTACAAGGAAACCCAAGATAATGTAGTTGACACATGTGGAGTCTACTACGGTTAAATTACATACACGGGGGAAAACAGACGTTGTATTTGTTTTTAAAGCAATAGAATTCAGTTTTTATTGGAAGCGTTTCCAGAAATTGATGAAGGAGAATCCCACAGCCCAATATTCCCACGACATGAAGAGCGAGCAGATGAAATACTTGAATCGTCCAACATTCTATGGATTCAGTTCGGTATTTCTAAAATATCATAAATGGGTTCCAAATCGGATGAAGTCACTCTTGTCCTCTGGAATTTATTGGTTTTGTGAAAAATGGGAAAGGATCAGATTTCATGTAGCAGCACGTGACACGTATATTTCAGAAGTACTCGATGATTCAGGGAAAGAGCCTCAACCTCTGTCTTTTTCAGAATCAGACATTTTCTTGGTTTTTATTCTGATTGGAATCAGCGCAGCTTTATCACTGTTTACGTTTGCCACTGAAATATGTTTTGCAAAGCTAAGCTCCATTTCTGATTTAAGTCATGAGTGGTTGCGAATCTGGTGGCAAGTAGTGTCTAACATAAAAATTTCACCGCAAAAGTTCACCGCTCAATGAAAGCTAACTTTAACGACAGTCGAGAAACTCAGAATCTGTACCCACTTAAAACACTAAAAAACATTTTAGCATTCTAACCGTTTGGCTATAATTTTTTCTTTGCTATTGCTGCTCCAGTTTTCAGGGGAAAAGTGGAAATTCCTATTTTCGTTGAGGATTTTGTCAAACACTTTGAAACCAAGAAAAATCGAGAATCAACTTCAAGATATAAAAAAAGCACAAAATTAAATTTGAAATTGAAAAATAGACCTTTTGCATTTAATGATTTGCCTGTTCTATTTATTGCCTTGATGTTCTATTCGACATTATGAATTCAAGCCTTTAGTCTCTGCATGAGTTTTTTTAGCCCACAACTCCCGATTTTTGTATTTGTTTTAGATCCAAATTTCAATATTTTTCGAGATGAACTTAGTATTGAAATATTTTTTAAAATAGCGTTCAACATAATTTCGTTCAATTTGTAGCATAGAATTAAAGTGACTAGATGTGTCAGGTACTACCCCTAAATATGTGCTTCACCTAAACGTTAACTACGTACATATGTCATGTTTATACAATGTATCGTAAAATGTGTAGTTTAGAGTGCAAGAAAAGCAGTACATATGACATATTTTAAATTGCATACAAAAAAGATGACCAACATTCACCTCCACTTGTTAATACTTAAATTACAGTTTGTTTCACAAACATAAGGTAAATGTACTATGATAACGATTACATTTGCTTTGAAAATTTCTTTTCTTAGTTAGTAACGTTATATTAGCATGGGAAGCAGAACTTGCAAAATCACACTTTGCCACATAATTTACTTTCTGGATTGTGTTAAAACATCGAATTAATTTTTATTATAATAATTTTTATTATTTTTGACCGAGAAGTATAGTATAGTTCAGTGGCAATCATAAATTTATCTAATGTACCAAAAAATGTATAAATGAATTAGGAAAAAACTTATTATTTAGACAAACAAATATCCAAAGTAAAGACTGACTCACGATTTGCAGTGTTAATAAATATTTTAGTATCGTTTTCTGACATTTTCTATGTTTTCCTGACAAGTGGCAAGTACTCACTGAGTCCCATCTTGTGCTATGATAGTGCTTCAAAATTGCCTAAGAATGTACTATTAATTAGTGACATATTATTTATTTCAACTCATAGGTTAATTTTAAGCAAAACAAAAAAACAAAAATTAAATTAGTGTTATACTTATAAATATTAAACTGCCAACTGACACATCATGTTCACTTCAAAATGTATTCAGCAATCTCTTCAAAATCTGCCAAAGACACGATTTGAGAGTTTGCAGACACAATTGTAGGATGAACTAAGAGATTAATCGATACATTTCATACATTTAATATAAGTACAAATTCTGGTTAAGTTTCAAGTGCATAAACTAGGACAACAAATAAATTTCAAAAATATGATAGGCACTTAAGAAAAGAAAACATTTTGAATTTAAAATCATTGATATCTCTTACAACTGTTAAGAAAACGTATTAAGCTACATTCTTTAATAATAAACTGTTTAAATTAAATTTAATTTTCACTAAATTCCTTTTTTTCGGCAGAAACATTTCAAGTATTTAGCCAAGCTTGTATTTTTCGTTTTCAGAAACTTTCCATTATATACCTGTTATATTTGGAATAATTTCAATACGTTTCTAGAGCATTACGATGTTCCATTTTAATGGTTGGTTTTATTTCATTTTTATATCATACGTTTTTCAATTTTCAAATTGTCTAAATCTGGAACACCCAGAAATATTTCTGGACATTCAAGATATGGTCGAAAGCGACAACATGAAGAATTGTTTCATTCAATTCTTCACAGTTGGTGACGTCATCAATCATGCGAAACATTCTACACCCACCGCGTTGCATACAAGCCGCATTTTATCATCAAAAAAATGGGAGGAACGTCAGAACTATTCCCGAATCTTCAAAAAAGATAAATTACGTTGCTACTCCTTTCTTTTTATTCTTAATACCAATGACCCAAATATTTGGTTTGCTAAAAACAAAGAGAACATGTTGAAATTATCACTCAAGTCCCTTTCGGAAACTGCTCGTATCTCACAAAAATGGTTCATCATCTTCACAAATCAAAGATTGGTCTACTCCAATGTGGACACGATGACCAGAGCAGCTATGACATCTGCAGTTGAATATTTCGTGTACCAAAACCAGCTCGTGATGTCACTTAAGTTCTGGTTCAAGCAAACCCAAGATAATAAAGATGGCACAACTAAATATGCGCTGACCACGGCTCAAATAGAACCACAAAATTTCCAAAATATTTACACAATTATGGACAGCATGGATAGTAGACAGGTTGATTTTAAATGTTCTTTAAACTTGAGACAGAGCTGTTTCCAAGATTTAATTTTTAATTATGAAAGATTCACAGAGAATGGAAAAAACTTCACCTAGATTTCGAACATACTTAATCTGGACACTGCTAAGTATTTTATAGAAAATCTAAAAGCCAATGATCCGTTTCATAGATTCAGCCCAACTTCTCTATCAGATGCGACGATCAAGAGCCTAAGATCAAGTGTAAACAATTCGTTTGTTCTCTCCATGAAAGATTACGATTCGTTAACTGGACCGAGTATAATTAACTACGTCAAGGCCCCAATGCATGTAGGCACAACTGAATTATTTCCAGTGGGACAGACGAGTCCATTTAAATTCATTACGCCGCACAATGTGAAACGACACCAGACGTCTTTTGAGATTTTCACAAATCCTCTACAACGATCTGTTTGGTATTCCATTTTCGGAGTAGTATTTGCTCTGTCACTCTTTCTTGCAGTTGCATCGTTTAAAAAAAGGGATCGTATTTCATTAACCCAAAATTTTGTCAATAATATGCTAAGATTTGTATCTGCACTAACGGAACAGTCCGGAGTGGAACTTACTTTGACAAGTGTAACCCACAACTCTTGGAAACGGATCTGCGCAAGACTCATTGCGCTTTGGCTTTTTCTTGGGATCATCGTGTCGAACGGATACAAAGGGGTTCTCAAATCTGATTTTACGATTCCTCAACAACCAAAAACTAATTGGACTTCAATTCCGGAGCTTTTATTACACAACTTTACATTCTACGCATTTATCAGTCAGAACAAATGTGATGAAGTATTGAAGATTTGGGCTAATAAAACAAATGTAGAGAGAAAAGGCTATCCAAGTTTTAGTTTTCTTTATCGAAGATGCTCTTTTGAATTGGAAGAATGCAGGTTTTACATGGAGTGGATTCAAGATTATTTTCGGTTCAAAAAGCAACAAAATTCGTCGACTTTGATGCGAGTAACTTCCCAAATAACCCACATTTGCTCAACACATCTCGAGTCTACTGCACTTGAACTCAATGCAAGGGGAAAAACAGACGTCGCATTTGTATTTAAAGCAATTGAATTCAGTTTTTATTGGTGGCGATTCCAGAAATTGATGAAGGAGAATCCCTCTGTCGAATATTCCCACAACATGAAGAGCGAGCAGAAAAAATACTTGGATCGTCCAACATTTTATGGATTCAGTTCAGGATTTCCAAAATATCATGGATGGGTCCCAAATCGGATGAAAGCACTCTTGTCCTCTGGAATTTATTGGTTTTGGGAGAAATGGGAAAGGATCAGATTTCAGGAGGCAGCACGTGACAAATTTATTTCACAAGAGCTCGATGATCCAGGGAAAGTCCGAGGGCCTCAAGCGCTGTCCTTCTCAGAATCTGACATTTTTCTGATTTTTATTCTGTTTGGAATCGGCGTAGCGTCATCCCTGTTTATTTTTGCCACTGAAGTATGCTTTGGAAATCTGCGCCGAATTTACAATATAATTTATGAATGGTTTCGAATTTGGCGACAAGTAGTGTTTATTGTAAGAGTCAGTCTTTATTAGGTAAATAGTTATATAGCCTCACTTCTGCACCGTAAGTCCATTGTTAGCATTCGCGAATACTTTTTCTTTGAAAATCTGTTAAAAACAAGCGCAGGATTTGTCTCCTGTGGACTCAACGTAAATCCTGAGCTTGCAGCGAATAGGCTTGGTCACAAGAATACACATTTTTTGTAGTAATTCGATGCCAGTAAGTGGGATAAGTACCAGTTTTTTGAAGCAATTTAGCATAGGCGAGCCGTGACTGTACGAGTTGGCTTGATAATATAATATAGGAGCCTGTACTAGTGTGCTCGGTACGCGTTTGAGTGACACGAATTAGCGGGAAACGAGTAGGCTCTGTAGCACTAACACAGGCACACAGGTGGTTTTCTGGGTGCAAGCTGTTCCATAAATAGTGGTGCCAATACGATTACACTCCAATTAGGACAAGTATGAGCGGTTCTGGAACGATTAGAAACCGTAAGGTTATGGCCGACACGAGTGGGCCGGTACGAACTTTACTGATTCTTATTAGTCCATGCAACAGAGCCCAAGTACGAGTTTGTGCAGTCTAGTTATAGTACTATAATCGCTTCAACTGTTCCCGTTCAATACGATGCAAATAGTACCTATGTTACTCGTACCTGCGTTCATGTTTTCTAAAGCCCATTCGTACCCTGTCCAATCCTTTTACCACTACCACTCGTACACTAATTTCAAACTGTTATATAGCTCTATTTTCAACGCAATCTTAAACTGGGCCAGCTGAAATTGGAGGTGCATTACATCTTAATTATTAAACCAAATATTATTATGGCATTATTTGTACAAAGGTATTTTCACTGAAACATCTAGTATTACATTTAAAAATTAAATCTGTTAAACCTTATACCATACGTAATAATATTACTGCTAAATTAAAGAATTGGTGTGTTAGTCAATGAAGACCTTCACTGGAAAATAAAGTTATTGGTGATACAAGTATGTTATTAGGAAACGAGGAAATTCACTAAATTTTTAAAATAATTTTACGAGAGTTAAAAGTAAATTTATTGAGCAAATAAGATAAATTCCATTATTTATTGTTTCTTAAAAGCACAATGATTTAAGCTCACGAACTTTTTTACCCTTATTAGGCAAGATTTAGCTAACATTTGTGTGCATCAGGTTTATCATTACGAGCTCTGCTGGTTCAAAAGTTATGATTTTGAAAAGCGTAAATTTTGTTAACCTGGTCACAATTAGGATCTCTCACCCTAAGCTGTTTCAACCTAACGAATGCTTCAAAATCGCTTAAGAATTTATTAGTGACATTTTTTTCATTTTAACTTGTTGGTTGATTTTATTCAAGAATAAAATAATAAAATTGAAGTTACGTTATAGTATAAAATATTCAACTGATAGATCAAATTCACTTCACAATTTCTTTAGAAACCGCTTTAAAATCTGCCAAAGACAAGATTTGAGTTTGCAGACTTACGCAGTTGTAGGATGGCCTAAGAGATTAATTGATACATTTTAATATATATATTCTGGTTAAGTTTCAACTAGGAAAAAACAAATACATTTCGAAAATATATTCGGCACTTAAAAAATATACATTTCGAATTGTAATTCATTGGTATTATTTCTTACAACTGTCTAGAAAACGTATTAATACGCTCTTTAATATAACCATGTTTTAATTTAAGAACATTCATACTCAGTTTTCGTTTGTCGGCAGAAACAATTTGAGTATTTAGCCAAACGTGTATTTTTCTATGTTTGAAACTTACAGGAATATACTATAAGTTTATATAATATTACAATGTACAGCTTTAATGTTTGGTTTTATTTCATTATTATATCGCACAATTTTCAATTTTCAATTTGCCTCAATCTAAATAATCCGAAAAAGTTTTTAGACATTCAAAATATGCTTGAAAGCGACAAGATGAAGAGCTGCTTCATTCAATTCTTCACATTTGGTGACGTCATTAATTATGCACAACATTCCACACCAAACGCATTGCACACAGGCCACATTTTGTCATCAAGAACATGGATGGAACGTCAGAACTATTCGCGAATCTTTAAAGCAGATAAACTACAGTGCTACTCTTTCCTTTTAATTCTGCACACCTCTGACCAAAATATTGTGTATGCTGAAATTGATGCAACTATTTTGGAGCAATCAATTGTGTCCCTTTCGGAAACTGCTCGAATTTCACAAAAATGGTTCATTATTCTCACAAATACAAGATTGGTCAACCCAAATGAGAACACATGGACAAGAGCAGCAATGGCACCTCCAGTTAAATTTTTTGTTGCCCAAAATGAACTCGTGATGTCACTCAAGTTCTGGTACAAGGAAACCCAAGATAATGTAGTTGACACATCTGAAATCTACTGCGGTTAAATTACATGCACGGGGAAAAACAGACGTTGTATTTGTTTTTAAAGCAATAGAATTCAGTTTTTATTGGAAGCGTTTCCAGAAATTGATGAAGGAGAATCCCACAGCCCAATATTCCCACGACATGAAGAGCGAGCAGATGAAATACTTGAATCGTCCAACATTCTATGGATTCAGTTCGGTATTTCTAAAATATCATAAATGGGTTCCAAATCGGATGAAGTCACTCTTGTCCTCTGGAATTCATTGGTTTTGTGAAAAATGGGAGAGGATCAGATTTCATGAGGCAGCACGTGACACGTATATTTTAGAAGTACTCGATGATTCAGGGAAAGAGCCTCAACCTCTGTCTTTTTCAGAATCAGACATTTTCTTGGTTTTTATTCTGATTGGAATCAGCGCAGCTTTATCACTGTTTACGTTTGCCACTGAAATATGTTTTGCAAAGCTAAGCTCCATTTCTGATTTAAGTCATGAGTGGTTGCGAATCTGGTGGCAAGTAGTGTCTAACATAAAAATTTCACCGCAAAAGTTCACCGCTCAATGAAAGCTAACTTTAACGACAGTCGAGAAACTCAGAATCTGTACCCACTTAAAACACTAAAAAACATTTTAGCATTCTAACCGTTTGGCTATAATTTTTTCTTTGCTATTGCTGCTCCAGTTTTCAGGGGAAAAGTGGAAATTCCTATTTTCGTTGAGGATTTTGTCAAACACTTTGAAACCAAGAAAAATCGAGAATCAACTTCAAGATATAAAAAAAGCACAAAATTAAATTTGAAATTGAAAAATAGACCTTTTGCATTTAATGATTTGCCTGTTCTATTTATTGCCTTGATGTTCTATTCGACATTATGAATTCAAGCCTTTAGTCTCTGCATGAGTTTTTTTAGCCCACAACTCCCGATTTTTGTATTTGTTTTAGATCCAAATTTCAATATTTTTCGAGATGAACTTAGTATTGAAATATTTTTTAAAATAGCGTTCAACATAATTTCGTTCAATTTGTAGCATAGAATTAAAGTGACTAGATGTGTCAGGTACTACCCCTAAATATGTGCTTCACCTAAACGTTAACTACGTACATATGTCATGTTTATACAATGTATCGTAAAATGTGTAGTTTAGAGTGCAAGAAAAGCAGTACATATGACATATTTTAAATTGCATACAAAAAAGATGACCAACATTCACCTCCACTTGTTAATACTTAAATTACAGTTTGTTTCACAAACATAAGGTAAATGTACTATGATAACGATTACATTTGCTTTGAAAATTTCTTTTCTTAGTTAGTAACGTTATATTAGCATGGGAAGCAGAACTTGCAAAATCACACTTTGCCACATAATTTACTTTCTGGATTGTGTTAAAACATCGAATTAATTTTTATTATAATAATTTTGATTATTTTTGACCGAGAAGTATAGTATAGTTCAGTGGCAATCATAAATTTATCTAATGTACCAAAAAATGTATAAATGAATTAGGAAAAAACTTATTATTTAGACAAACAAATATCCAAAGTAAAGACTGACTCACGATTTGCAGTGTTAATAAATATTTTAGTATCGTTTTCTGACATTTTCTATGTTTTCCTGACAAGTGGCAAGTACTCACTCAGTCCCATCTTGTGCTATGATAGTGCTTCAAAATTGCCTAAGAATGTACTATTAATTAGTGACATATTATTTATTTTAACTCATAGGTTAATTTTAAGCAAAACAAAAAAACAAAAATTAAATTAGTGTTATACTTATAAATATTAAACTGCCAACTGACACATCATGTTCACTTCAAAATGTATTCAGCAATCTCTTCACAATCTGCCAAAGACACGATTTGAGAGTTTGCAGACACAATTGTAGGATGAACTAAGAGATTATTCGATACATTTCATACATTTAATATAAGTAAAAATTCTGGTTAAGTTTCAAGTGCATAAACTACGACAACAAATAAATTTCAAAAATATGATAGGCACTTGAGAAAAGAAAACATTTTGAATTTAAAATCATTGATATCTCTTACAACTGTCAAGAAAACGTATTGTGCTACATTCTTTAATAATAAACTGTTTTAATTAAATTAAATGTTTACTAAATTCCTTTTTGTCGGCAAAAACATTTCAAGTATTTAGCCAAGCTTGTATTTTTCGTTTTCAGAAACTTTCCATTATAGACCTGTTATATTTGGAATAATTTCAACACGTATCTAGAGCATAACAATGTTCCATTTTAATTGTTGGTTTTATTTCATTTTTATATCATACATTTTTCAATTTTCAAATTGTCTAAATCTAAAACACCCAGAAACATTTCTGGACATTCAAGATATGGTCGAAAGCGACAACATGAAGAATTGTTCCATTCAATTCTTCACAGTTGGTGACGTCATTAATCATGCAAAACATTCCACACCTAGCGCATTGCATACAAGCCTTATTTTATCATCAAAACAATGGGAGGAACGTCAGAACTATTCGCGAGTCTTTAAAGTAGATCAATTACGTTAGCTACTCTCTTCTTTTCATTCTTCATACCAATGACCCAAATATTTGGTACACTAAAAACGGTGAGCATGTTGGAAATAGCATTCAAGTCCCTTTCGGAAACAGCTCAAATCTCACAGAAATGGTTCATCATCTTCACAAATCATAGATTCGTCTACTTTAGTGTAGAAATAATGACAAAAGTGGCTATGGCATCTGCAGTTAAATATTTCGTGTACCAAAACCAACTCGTGATGTCGCTCAAGTTCTGGTACAAGCAATCCCAAGACAATGAGGATAGCACAATTAAATACACGCTGACGAAGGCTCAAATAGAACCACACAATGTTAATAATATTTACACATTGGCGGACGGCATGCGTAGTAGACAGGTTGATTTTATATGTTCAAACTTGAGCCACAGCTGTTTCCAAGAATTAAACGCTAACTATGAACGGTTCACAGACAATGGAAAAAACTTTACGTGGATCTCGAACATATTTAAGCTGGAGACTGCTAAATATTTTATCGAAAATCTAAAAGCCAATGATCCATTTCATAGATTCAGCCCAACTTCTCTATCAGATGCGACGATCAAGAGCCTAAGATCAAGTGTAAACAATTCGTTTATTTTCTCTATGAAAGATTACGATTCGTTAACTGGACTGAGTATAATTAACTACGTCAAGGCCCCAATGCATGTAGGCACAACTGAATTATTTCCAGTGGGACAGACGAGTCCATTTAAATTCATTACGCCGCACAATGTCAAACGACACCAAACGTCTTTTGAGATTTTCACAAATCCTCTACAACGATCTGTTTGGTATTCCATTGTCGGAGTAGTATTTGCGCTGTCACTCTTTCTTGCATTTGCATCGTTAAAAAAAGGGATCGTATTTCATTAACCCAAAATTTTGTCAATAATATGCTAAGATTTGTATCTGCACTAACGGAACAGTCCGGAGTGGAACTTACTTTGACAAGTGTAACCCACAACTCTTGGAAACGGATCTGCGCAAGACTCATTGCGCTTTGGCTTTTTCTTGGGATCATCGTGTCGAACGGATACAAAGGGGTTCTCAAATCTGATTTTACGATTCCTCAACAACCAAAAACTAATTGGACTTCAATTCCAGAGCTTTTAATACACAACTTTTCATTTTACGCATTTATCAGTCAAAGCAAATGTGATCAAGTTTTAAGGATCTGGGCTAATAAAACAAATGTAGAGAGAAAAGGATATCCAAGTTTTAGTTTTCTTTATCGAAGATGCTCTTCTGAATTGGAAGAATGCAGTTTTTACATGGAGTGGATTCACGATTATTTTCGGTTCAAAAAGCAACAAAATTCGTCGACTTGGATGCGAGTAACCTCCCAAATGACCCACATTTGCTCAACACATCTCGAGTCTACTGCACTTGAACTCAATGCAAGGGGAAAAACAGACGTCGCATTTGTATTTAAAGCAATTGAATTCAGTTTTTATTGGAGGCGATTCCAGAAATTGATGAAGGAGAATCCCTCTGTCGAATATTCCCACAACATGAAGAGCGAGCAGAAAAAATACTTGGATCGTCCAACATTTTATGGATTTAGTTCAGGATTTCCAAAATATCATGGATGGGTCCCAAATCGGATGAAAGCACTCTTGTCCTCTGGAATTTATTGGTTTTGGGAGAAATGGGAAAACATAGGATTTCAAAAGGCAGCACGTGACACGTTTATATTACAAGTACTTGAGGACTTAGGGAAAGGACCCCAAGCGCTGTCCTTCTCAGAATCAGACATTTCCCTGATTTTTGTTTTGTTTGGAATCGGCGCAGCTTCATCTCTGTTTGCTTTTGCCACAGAAGTATGCTTGGGAAACCTGCGCTTAATTCCCTATCAAATTCATTACTTGTTTCGAATCTGGCGACAAGTCATTTTTATTGTAAGAATCAGTATTTATTAAATCAATAGTTGTATAATAATTGTAGCCTCACTTCTGTTCTGTAAGTCTATTGTTAGCATTTGCGACAATGGATAATTAACTTTTGCGTAAGTGTCAATTAATGCGGCTGGTGGTTATTCCCTTGCTTTAATCAAATAATGCGACATGTCTTGTTTTTTGGCATATGATTCAATTATGATTGTAGTACATATTTAAAAAGTAAATTCATGCAGATAAATGTGATGCTGAATAATAATTAGAACAACAAACATTACATATTTAGTTGAAAATTTGATAAGGTAAATAAGTAAAACCTTCAGAATATAGAAAAAAATACCACTTACACAAATATGTTGTTATGGAATTATGTGGCAAAGTGCCTTTTTTTGGCAGTCCAAAAATAAAACTACGTTAAACAAAACCTCAAGAAAATTGATTTTTAACACTAAAACTTTGACTGTAGGCACACACTATCCCACTGAAACTGCTAACTAAAGATACATTAAACGAATCTGTAATTATTTTATGAAATTAAATTACTCATGTACCGCACAATTAAGATTGTTTCAAAGTGAAACAAAATACATGTACTGTTGCCGCACACCCCATAGAGCTTTTGCCAATTAGTGCACCTGTGAGTTGCCGCGCATGCTCTTTACGAACGGCCTGCCCACCGTATAACAGTATACAAATTTCACATTGTTGAATATTCAACCAAGCTTCGATTCTTCCTTGAATTCAAATTATTTGAATTGCCGGTTTATTCAATTTTTTTTTCAACGTAATCACAGTTGATATTTATCTGTATAATAAATATAATATAAATATAATATTTTAATGCGTGGAAATATTATAATTAAACTATTTATGCAATGCCTGTATGTTTGCATTTGTAGATATGACAGTGAAAATTCACTGGGAAGCATGTTCAAATAAAGGTAACATCTAAAAGTAGGTGGCTTCCGGGATATTGGGAAGTATTGATTAGTGGCAGTTGACATGGCATTTGCTTTAATCAAGGATTTCACAGCAATACCTATGTCACTTCTCACTGAAATAGCTCGCAAATTCAACATTTTAACCATATATACAAGCTGCAACGCGGAACAAAAAGTCCATAACATTAATAACAAAACACGAAGTTATTATTTGAAGCCAACAGGGATCAACAGACGCAAGCGGACGCACGAACACTGTTGCATTAATGTTCTTGTACTGTAGGCATTTTACTACCATGACCTAATTTATTATTAGGATGCCGTGACTAAGCAATTTCAGCTGTACTCATTTTAATTAAACTCATCCGAAAGCGGCAATAAGCTTTTTATATAGGTTGCGTTGTTTATTAATTGTCACTTTATTACGTAATGTGGTTACAAAGTACCACAACTTTTTAGTAACTTAGGCAACCTGGAATTTTATTTTCTAAAAAGATATTTGAACTTTCTTTTCCTACTACTTTTAAGCTACATAATTTATTACACATGTGGAATGTAACAACACGTATATGTAATTTATTCGGTATTCTGACTTCCGCTTTTTTCATTTCCTACATCGTTTAAAACAAAAACAAAAATGAACATAAAATTATGGCATTTACTCATTTTTAGTGGCAGTTTCTTCTGAAACCTGGAGAGTCACAAACAACATGAAGTTCAGGGTTGAACATATGATTCCTGCCATATACATTTGTTTCATTTATTTATCATTTGCTAGTGTTGCAAAATCTAGTTTATTAGCTGCACAATATACTAAAAGCCAGCCTCCAAACTTACCTTATCAACTGCCGCTAATACTTAACGCTCTAAGAAATTGCAGATTTTCCTTGTTTACGAGTTTTCCTCAAGACGCAGGGCTCACACACATTTGGCAACCTGTAATTAATTTTCTAGCATCCAAAGAAGTTAAGCAGTTGATTGTTTTTACAGAAAATGAAAATCGTTGCTTACCTCCAAATCGAGTTACTCGCCTCAGCTTAAATTGCTTCGTGTTTATTCAATTTTATAAATTTCAAATTTCTTACAAGCAGAATAAAAAATATCGTTACATTTTTCTTAACTCTTTTTTGAAATATAATACACTGCATACAAAGGTCAATATTAACCGTGACATTGCGTTTGGCATCTACGAGGACACTGTAGAACATAATGGCGATAGCCGAACATTTGCTAATACAAAATATACTCCGCTCATATGCATTATGATCAGCATACGAGTCAACTCACAAGATTATCAACACAGTTACAGTTCCTTAAGTCAAGCTCATGGGACAAATAACAAAGTAGAAATGGTAATTACTGTTTCTTACACAATTTCATTTCGGTGCCCAAGAGGTAACTGGGAATGCATAGATCCCCTTAAGGTAGAATCCACAAATATTATTTGGCAATTGTCAGCATCTGAAGACAGTTTTCGGTCGTATTTTTGGAGAAAACGCCTCGACTGTTTAATGAGTTGCGCAAAAATAGTTTTAGAACCATTAAAGACGAAGTGGCAGCTATTAATACTAATAGTGAGCAAATATCACAAAAAATACGACAAAAATACGGAGTTGCTATCAGTCATAACTTTGATTTTTACATGAAAGTTTTCCCAGGTTTGTTCAATACTAATATTCACAGCGTTAAAGAGAGGTTTTTTGAATTCCCTGTTTCGTGGGATGTTTGGATCAGGGGGTCTGACGAGGTTGGTGGAGTTATTCATCAGCTACTTTCTAATGGAATTCAAAGATACTGGACTAAAATTATGGGTATAGCCAATCAAAAATTAATAAATAAAGAAGTATTTCCTTCACTACGCCAGAACGAAATTTTGCAGCTTGTTGCAACTCATAAGTCAAAAAATACTTGGCAAGTTATTAAAATGCAGGATTCTTTGCTTAAAGGAATTTTTAGAGTTTATTTAATAGGTATTGGAGTAGGCATGGGTGTTCTCATGGTCGAACTTGTGCGCTTTTATGTTATTATTGTAATGTTGTAAATTGAACAGGAAAACTGGAAAGTTTTAATAAAAATTTAGAAGTTAGATAAATGTTGCCTTTAATTTTAAAATTTAAATAATATAAGCTAAATTCAAAGTACTTTTTTGGAAAATATGCAGCAAGAACAGCCTGTGCTTGTCTAAACAACATGTGAATAAATATATTTAAAACTCGTAAATTAGCAGTTTAAACTTCTTTACCCGATATATTTTTATTTTTACTATAAGGACTTAAACTGTGTCAAAAACCTAAATGAAACTATTAAGCTTACTTCGACTACCGTTACAAAGCTAATCAAAGCTTGAAGTATAGCATAGCCGAAATTAAGCATTTCATTACTAGAAATAAAATCGGTGCTTTAATGTTTTCTTAAAATTTCAAGTAATTATCGTGCTATCGTGCACACTAAAGTTTTACAGCCTACCTCTAATTAGATTCTACATCGAAATCACATATACAAAGCATTTCTAATAAAATATATTGACTAATAAATTATTAGTATTATGTACGACATTCGTTTGAATAATTTCGTTCACAAAAGCTTATAAGCTACAAGTTTAAATACGAGTTTTTGAAAAACTGGAATAATTTCACAAATTCAATTTTTTCACATATTAATCTAATATTTGTTGATAACTGCGTACTGCTCCTTTCTTGAATAGGATTTAATCAGCTTGAGTTTTACCGCAAAATTGCCATTTCTCTTTTGTTATTCAAATAGGGTTGTTGATCCTAAATTCAAAATAGAAATTAAATTGACTGTTTGTTTCAAGAAAACATAAACATTATCATAGCAGTGACGATCGAGGAAACAGGACATCTTTTATAAATTTCCAGTCAGTATCTCTTACATTAGTTTTCATTTCCATCTTAAAATTTCCGTAAGTCAGAATTCACAACAAAAAGCATCTGTATCTGTAATAGAAAGCTGTTGCGAATCCAGCAAATGTCTACAACGGAGATAATCCATATTTAGCGGCAATTTTAAATAAATGCCCATAAATTCTTACTTACATCTTACATTATTGATTTAAGATTTCATGACCTATGACTGTATGTAATTTCGTAGAACGTTTTAATCTGTCAAAGCAAAAAGATAAAAGCAGATAATTAAATATAAAAGTGTGTTATTGCTCACCCTCTGTTACAGATCGCCCATATAAATGACATCCGGTGTAGAGTCAATGTATCTAGTTGGATACTGATAGTATTCCATGTTAAACATAGCCGTTAAGCATGATTAAGCTGAATACTGGGGAAAGGGTCGTAGGGTTTTAAAAATGAGGATATTCAGATAACATTCTTTATGGACAGCCTCCTCATTTGTTTTTCCTTTTCGGTCGGACCACGAATTGCGGCAAAACTCATAAAATAATTCAAAGTTCCTGGTCAGAAATCGCCAGAACTGTAATCACTATTATGTTTAACTATACACTTGAAGGATTTTGCGACTTAAAAATCTGGCGCTTCGCGCCGGATTGGTCGACCGGGGACTGGCCTGAAGTAGATGCTGAGCTTCGACAAAGGCTCAAGGCAATTTATGTTACGCTAAAAGAAGATAAAAGATTTATGGAAGGTCCCCTACAATCAATAAGACATATACGAATGTGCGTAGCATGTAGTTGAATATAGCTGCAAAATTTTTATAAATTGCACCATTCACAAATCAAGTCATTCATGGAGGCTTCTCTACCATCAATAAGTCATATATGGAAGTACGTAGCATCTAGGTATAAATTCTAGAATATTTTTAAAAATTGCATGATTTACAAATGACGTCATTTTTGGATCCTCCCCTACCATCAATAAGCCATATACGAATGCACGTGACAAGCTGTTTAAAAAAAGGTTGGAAAAAATTTAGAAGTCCCAAAAACTATGATATTTGAATGACGTCATTATGGACGATCCCTAAATATCTATAACACATAAAGGTAAGACCGTCACATGTAGTTAAAATAGGATTCATACAAATTCAAAGTTGGGAATGGGAATACTAGAAACCAGAGTATTAAAAGACGTCAATATGGACTATCCCTGAGTATCTATAACACATACAGGTAAGTCCGTGACATCTTGTTAAAATAGGACTGATACAAATTTAAAGTTTGGACTGGGGGTTATAAAAACTATGATATTTCAAGGACGTCATTATGGACGATCCCTGAATATCTATAACATACATATAAGTTAGTCTGTGACATGTATTTGAAATAGGTTGGACAAAATTTAATGTTGGGACTGGGGGTTTTAGAAACTATGATATTTGAAGGACGTCATTATGGACAATCCCTGAATATATATAACATATATAAGGTAGTCTGTGACATGTAGTTGAAATAGGTTGGAAAAAAATTTAATGTTAGGACTGGGGGTACTAAAAACTATGATATTTGAAGGACGTCATTACGGACGATCCTGGAATATCTATAACACTAAAGGACGTCATTATGTGCCCAGCATCCAAAAACAGTTGAATAATTAAAAGGAAGGGGGGTACTTAAATTTATGATATTTTTGAAAGACGTCATTAACGGACGATCCCTCACAATGTATAAGGAAATATTTCGGAGTTTCTCCATATGACTTCTAATTATGGAAAAACGATCAGTCATTATGAAGGACGTCATTATGTACGATCCCTGTATAAGTATAACCTATATACTGAATATCTATAACATTAAACTTTGAAATTTGAAGGACGTCATTATGGACGATCCCTGAATATCTATAACCTATATACTGAATATCAATAATCTGTTCCCAGCGTGTCTGACGTAGCAGACCAAAGACTTTTGAAAACTGTAGCTGAAATTGAGATTTGCTGGGTCTGTACTATAAGATATACTTGTATTCGCCGCGCAGAGCTTTAAAATTACGTAGTATGTACATAGAAATCAATTTGTTTTCACGTATGTTTCCGTTTTTGCCAAGCTCAATTTCCTGAGTTTTGACATGGGTCCAGTTAACAGTTAATTGTGAAGGAATGACCAGTCCGATGAAAGTAAAAAACAATACAGACCTGCCTGCTCGGATTTCTGATCGTTTAAAATTTGTTCGAAGTTAATGGCTTCAAAACTGTGACCTGTAGTGTACGGCCAACAGACGGACGGACAGACGGACGGACGGACTTGACCATTCCTATAGATGCTTAAGCTCAGCATCTAAAAAAAACAAACATAACT
The DNA here is from genome assembly GCA_949802685.1 of Dicyrtomina minuta. Lineage (NCBI taxonomy): Eukaryota > Metazoa > Arthropoda > Collembola > Symphypleona > Dicyrtomidae > Dicyrtomina > Dicyrtomina minuta. The sequence goes on from OX461811.1 coordinate 10,259,965, forward strand.
AATTGTGCGTATTTATTGCGTGATTAGAGCGGAAATAAAACTGAACAGTAAAGTGTTTAGTTCAATGGAGCGTTCGCAGTACATGGTTTATGCTAAGGGGAATGTGAGTTAAGTATTAGCAGCATATTTTCTACGTGGGTGTAAATACGACCAACAGTATGCTGATAATAGGCAATATGTACTAAAATTCACAAATTTCTTGAATTATTCCAGTATATTTACCAGCCACTTTTAAATTAAAACTTGTATAAAAACATAATTATTACGACAATCGTGAATCGATATCCATTACATATCCATAAATACCAAGTCATCACAAAACTATCTCAACGCTCCCCTTATCCACCCATATCTATGACAGAATTACTAGAGCAGGACAACAGTTTCACAAAAAGACATCAGCATTAGTCCGCGCGTTTATACTACTGTTCGAAATTACGATTAAAAGATTCTGAACCTAAAAATTAAAAATTATCAAACTAAATAAAAATGTTATCAAAAGAAGAAAGCCGGTCAATTTTTATTATATTTCATTTTTCTTCAAAATTAAATGTTTTACCCATCAAAGTTGATTTCAGTTCTGGAACAATCACAAATCGAATCTCATTTAGGAGAAAACTGTCATCTTTTTTCTTATTTTGTTGTTCGTGCATCGTTGTGATATATCAAATATTCGACTTACCCAAAGCCTTGTCTACAAGGAAAATTTTAAAATCTTTGATTTCTGCATCCATGCTTCAGTTGTGTTCGCAAGGACTCTTGGGATATTAGTTGTTTTTCATGTCTGGCCGGATTTTACTGTTCAAATTTTTAACCTGTTATTTAAATCAACGAAAGGTTTGTTTTTCAGCTTGTATTAATTCTGGTTTTTTGACGACACTGTTTTATGGCATTGTTTGTTTTTATTTGTAACAGTAGAGAAGAAAAGACGTCTCTTGGAATTTTCATGGCTCGAACTAATGGCGCTGTATATCCCTTCCATGAGTTTGTCAGTAGTATTTGTAATACTTTTATTTGCTGTATTTAATCCTGAAATGAAAATGCTACTTGGCTCAGTTTGAAAACTACTATTATTGTTGTAGCCATCGTCAACCTCGCCTACAGTGTCATTTACTTCACACGAAATCCCTTGGTGGGTATTGTAAGCTGCGCAATGGCGTTAAATGCACCCATTGTGTTCATACCGCTGTATGATCAGCCTTTCAGAATCCCTGGTAAACTTAAATCAATCAAGATAAAATTAATTCAACGGGTTAAGCTGGATCTGAAATGCGGGGACAAAAGTTTGTGCATCAAGGGGATTCGGTCGATTCGATGTGTTGGAGTCAAGGTCGGAGCGTTTCACACAATGGAGAGAAAATTAACATTAAATTTTATGAATTTTATAATGAAAAATGTTGGCCGATTTTTGGTTACTTTTAGAGCGTTGGTGCACATGAAATAGCAACACTTGAGGACAGCGCATGTGACCTACACACGTGGTTTCATATACAATGAAAGCTCAAAAACACGTTGAATATACAAAACAAACAACACATTAAGAAATACACAACTGCAAAATCAGACATCTAAATAGATTTTATTGCTATCCTAAGGATAGGCAATCAAGAGATTGACAACTGACTGAAGAATGAACAGCCAAACTGTGAGAACCATCGGCTTGTCAATAAAGTACATATTTGCAACTGTCAGTTTAAGAAATGGCATGGATCTAAGTAGCTTCCTAAACAAATGGTTTGCATTCTGCTCGCTTCTTTTCAATTGGGATTTGAACTTGGAGGACTTACTGTGCAGAGCACCAGCAACTGTAAACATAATTGTAAGGTACAAACTCCCATTTAAGCCAACAGCACCTAGTGTCAGAGCAGTCATCCCATTAAATTTGATCCCACCGTACAGTGAGTAAATGACAATGAAAATAATCACAAATTTGTTGTATGCAATTCCTAATTCGAAGAAAAAAACTTCGTCCTTTAACAGTAACTGGAGACGACTGTAAATTTTGATGAGACTTGACTGATTTATTTCGACTTGAAAACGTTGCTTTATCGATCTGCCATTTTGCGAACCTAATGTGTTAAGTAGTTCGCTGATCACAATGACGATAGGAAATGCTGTGTTAATGAGCAGGAAGCAAGTTGCTAAAAAATTGTGAGCCATGACAGCCATAAGGAGAACAGATGCAATTCTTATGGATACTGTGAGCACAATGACCAGAAAATTACCGAGTTCTGGAATTGTAAAAGTACAGATGTCTGCCTTCATACACACTAAAGATGTGATCAACTCTGGTGAGTCTGGGGTGACAATCGCTTTGAGGATAAATAGAATTGCGGACATGTTGAACCCAATGAAGACGCAGTCCAGGAATATTTCATATAACTTGATGATAAATGGATCCTTGAAATTTTTGTTCACGTATTTATCTAAAAACAAATCACATTTTAGTAATTGAAAATCGTAAAAAATAATAAAAACTATTCATACAAAACTGGAAATATATTATTTTGCACTTTTCGAAAAACGTACATATCTAAATTTTTGAACTTTCTAGACTTTGTTTGAGCTTCTACCTCTCAAAACCTTCATGTAGTTCATATATCCGGTAACATATGCTGGTATCTCCCGCTTTCGATATATTATAGTGAGATGGTTGCAGGGTACAATTGTAAAAAGTGCTGCTACAAAGACCACGTAAATTTTAGAAAATCCCGAAACGTTTTCTGACTGTCTAGTTTGTACACACCGAATCACCATGAAGACGTAGTATGATAGTGAAATACAAATATTCAGACGCCATTTTAAAATACGTGATTTACATGTTTCTATCTCCGGTCGACCTGTCGCCTTATTCCATCTGTAGGGGTGAGCAGGAAATGACTCGCCAAAGGTAAATCCTCTCCTAATGTGATTTACAAGTTTTTGAGATAGAAACATTGTGCTTCAGTCTATTCAAATAACTTTAAACCTTATATTCGGGGCAAAAGTTTTTAGTGAATAGATACGGCAATTTATATCACTGAACTAAACCACATTGCACTGATACTAGGGACCGAGCCGCTTAAGACTACCTCAATAGACTTAATTGTCAAAGCCGCAAAAAAATTCATTGTAGATAAAGTATTGCTGAACAGTATTCGAAAGTTTAAATTCAGCCTTGTATTCAAACTGCGAAACAAAGACTTAGAGATAATTACTCGACATCATTACCCCCTGTTATGGGAATTATTTTATATAAACAAAATATAAAACTTGATGCTACTTAATAAGCTACACAATTTACGTGGACGTTCTAGTATCTTGTGTGCTACTAAAATTTATTTTTAAATTTTTGTTTCATTAAAAACGATATTAGGAAATTAAACTAATTCAAAACTCGCCTTGAAAATAAAACGCCAAATATTTTAATTAAAATAATAACTGCTTTAAAGAAATCGTACACAAATGACGTCACGTGAAGCGTCAACTTGGGACTACTTAGATATTGATGACAACCCATGTTAAACAAAGCCATTTGCGTATTGGTTAAGCTAATGACAAGGGGACATATAGCCGTAGAAATAGGGATGTTTCCATAACAACATTTATGCACGATCCCTAAGCGAGTTAAAATCATAACTGACTTTGCTTTAAAGCATTAGGAGCGCTTAGTAAAATTGTAATTAAAAAATAAAATTATTAAATCCTCATGCAAGCTTGGGTCAGCGGGTTTGTTTACGTAAGGGGTTCAGAATAATTGGATAGTTTTCCAATTATAAAATGTCTTGATTGCCTTTGGAGTAGAAAAAACTATTCTCAAATTTTAATTATTTTACGAATTTAATTTAAGCTATATGTATTTTAGTAATTAAATATGTTTGTAGTAATTGATGCACATTTTCATTTAAATGATAACACAATTCGAACTATAGCCTTGTACCGACCAAACTGAGAAATATAATTAAAGACAAGTCTGCTATATTAAAGTACATTCTACGTCGGCTGCGATTTTACTGTATATACACATGATTAAGCAACCTTAGAAAATTTAAAAATTGATAAAAAAATTAAATGTCACAATAACATAAAATAAAGCTGAATAGAGCGCCAGAAATTTTACTCGTTATAGTTCTTACTCGAAACATGAAAGTTATTTCGTGAAATCTATTTAATGAAACCACGTTTACTCGTATGAGATAAATATACTTGTATTAACCCAGATCATTTTAGAGGTTATAGAATATAGATGAATACCACTATGTACAATCTCATTTGGCCCGCGAATGGCTGTCAATATAATTTCTTCCACCATCGAATGAAGCAATACGAAGTATTTTCTAAAATCTTTTAAATTTGTCTTTATTCCATCTCAAAATTTCCGACAGTCAGGCTACAAAAACTGCAAAATAGGGCATCTAAATCCGTAGTAAAAAGCTGTTGAAAAATCCAGAAAGTGTCTATAACGGTGCTAATCAATATTCAGCGGTAAATGTAAATAATTGCCTGTAAATTCGTTTCTGTTCATACATTGTATTGACATAACAATTCATAATATAACATAATTTTACATATCTAAAACCTACATACCTAGGTATGTATGTTAATGACATGTATTTCGAATAAGTTGAAAAAAACTTTAATGTTCGAAATAGGAGTACTTAAAACTATATTATTTAAACTACATCATTATGGACGATCCCTGAATGTCTACAACCTATTGAGGTATGTATGCCCATGACATGTAGTTAAAATAAGTTTGAAAAAATTTGAATGTTCGAAATGGGGGTATTAAAAACTATGATATTTGAAGGACGTCATTTATAGACAGTCCCTGAATACCCTTTACCTGTATATTTATTTTCATGTCATGTAGTTCAAATATTTTGAAAACAATTAAGGTTGTGAATGAAGGTACTAAAAACTATTATATTTGAAGGAACTCATTTATGGAAAATCTCTGAATATCTATCCCCAGTATATTTATGTTAATGATATGTCGTTAAAATATTTTGATGTTTTACCTATTAAAGTTGATTTCAATTCTAAAACACGTACGATTCAAATCACATTGGGAAGAAAATTATCATCTTTTTTTTACAGATTCAAACCAAAGCAAAATTAAACAAAAAAAACAATTCAATAATAAATACATAAGTACAAACGTCGCAAACTCAGACGTTGTATTAGAATGGATTGCTCACCTAAGTATATGCAATCAAAAGATTGACAACCGACTGCAGAATAAACAACCAAACTGTAAGAACCATCGGCTTATCAACAAAGTACATATTTACAACTGTCAGTTTAAGAAACGGCATGGATCTAACGACAATAACCCGCCAAGCTATAAGTGAGATTTTTCATGAGACATTTTTTTTCGAAAAGAGCGTCCAAAAAAACTTAGAATGGCTTAACAACATGATGCGCGTAATGAGTTTCGGTCGATAAAATATTTTTTCAAAAAATCAAAAAAGGCCCTAATATGGTTTTTTAATCTCATTTTTTATTTCTTAAAAAAACCATTTTAAAATATTCTGAATTCGAAAACAATTAAAATGTAAAATTTTAAAATTTTTTATTTTTTTGACATTTTATAGGCACCTACCCTCGTTCAGTCAGAATTTCAAAAAAAAAATACAAAAATTCAAAATTTTAAATGTTTTTGAATTCAGAATATTTTAAAATGGGTTTTCATGCAAAATTTTTAAAATTTGTGCATAAGATGTTTTTTAAGAAATAAAAAATGAGATTAAAAAACTATTTTGGGGCCTTTTTTGATTTTTCGAAAAAATATTTTATCGACCGAAACTCATTACGCGCATCATGTTGTTAAGCCATTCTAAGTTTTTTTGAACGCTCTTTTGGAAAACAAATTTCTCATGAATAATCTCATTTATAGCTAGCTTGGCGGGTTATGCTCGTAAGTAGCTTCCTTAACAAACGGTTTCCATTCTGCTCGCTCCTTTTCTATTGGGATATTAACTTGACGGAATCATTGTGCAAAGCTCCAGCAACTGTAAACAAAACTGTAAGATAGAAGCTTCTATTTAAGCCAACAGCACCTAGTGCTAGAGCTGTCATTCCGTTGAACTTGATCCCACCGTACAGTGAGTAAATGACAATGAAAATGATCAAAACTTTATTGTATGTCATTGTTAATTTGAAGACAAAGACTCCATCCTTCAACAGCAAATGGAGGTGTCAGTGAATTTTGATGAGACTTGATTGATTCATTTTGACTTAAAAACGTTGCTTCAATAATCCGCCATTTTGCAAACCTATTTAATGAAGTAGTTCACTGATCACAATGACGATAGGAAATACTGTGTTAATGAGGAGGAAAGGAGTTGATAAAAAATTGTGAGCCATGACAGCCATGAGGAGAACAGATGCAGATTTCATGGATACTGTGAACACAATGGCAAGATAAGTACCGAGTTCTGGAGTTTTAAACCTACAGATGCCTGTCTTCATTTGTACCAAAGATGTAATCAACTCGGGTGACTCTGAGATGACAATTGCTTTGAGGATAAATAGAACCGCGGACAGGTTGAATCCAATAAAGACGCAGTCCAGGAATATTTCATATAGGTTGATAATTATTGGATCATAGTTTTTCATAATATGATCTTGTAATTTACTGTTAAAGCTATCTTTTGCTATCTTAATTTCTTCATTTAGTCGACTTTTTAATATTGAGTGTTTACGATCTTGTTCGATTCTTGATTCAAGGACATTTTTTGATAAATTTTTTATATTTTCAGTTATCCATGATCGGTCACTGAGTTTAACGAGTTTTGTTTTTTTGGGAAATGCAACATTATAAGCGTTGACTAGAACGGAATTTAGTAGGACTGCCATTTTATTGACTAATGTGACTTGCAAGTTTTTGAGATAGAAACATTGTTTTTAAACTTTTTTTGTCGAAAATATTTTTAAACCTTAGATTTGTGGCGAAGGTTTTCAGTAAAGGGATACGAAGGTTTTTATGTATTTCTGAACGAAACTCAATTGCACTGATGCTAGTGACTGAGCAGCTGCACATAACTTCAATACGCCAAGTCTTAAAACAGATTGTGGATAAAGTATTACTTCAAAATATTCAACAGTTTAAATTCAGCCTTTTTAAATTGCGAAAAAAAGACTAAGAGATAATTACTCAACAGCATTACACAACTTTTCGTTAGTATTATTATTTTATTCACACAAAAAATAAAACTTAAAGCTGCTAATTAAGCTGCAAGTTTTACGAAACCCCTTATCACACTGTGTGCTAATTAAATTTATTTTCAAATTCTTTTTTCACTGAAATCAATATGTACATAAAGATATAAAACTATTTCAAAACTCGCCATTAGGATAATATATGTGTATATGTGCTATTATTTACTTCTTCCATGCACACAAGTCAACAGTTTATATTTCAAACGAAGTTGCAAAACTATTACTCTGAATTAAAATTCATTACTAGAAAATATATAAAGAAAATTGACAAAAAATAATATAATATAATAACATAATACATACAATATATATATACAATAATATATTTAATAAAAAGAAAAAAGGAATTTATGATCCTTGCATCCCATATTTTTAATAGAAACTTGCGCTAGACGAAATTAAGGTGATTGGTTTTTACATCGGCGCTCGCGGTACGATCACGAAATTTTTCCTGGATTTTATAAAATCTCAGGCATTAACTGCGTTCCTTTTGAAGATATTGTCACAACAGTCCTGAAGAAATCCGTGCAGATTTGTCAACATCATTTATATTCGGCAGTTCCTAATATCTAATTAGCCGAAACTATATTTTATATTTACGAAGCAATATTTTTTTAATTTTAACAAATTTTTATATCGTATACTGAGTCTATTAGGCTACCCTCGATGGAGGTCAGTTGTTAAGTTTGTTCTTTTGAATAAAGTTATCGTTATATACAAATGCTCTCAAGACATGTTTCAATAATTTTGTAGAAAGTGATTTGGTTTTAGCTACAAATCCATATAGGTCGTTTTGGTTTTTCTCAGACAATATTTATAAACCTATTGCAACCTTAATATGTGACTAAATGTTTTACGTCAAGATCAGCATCGCTTTGTACAAGCATAGAACAAATGTAGCGCGTGATCCCTAGATTTTAAAAATTTACATTACACTGAGCAAACAACATATTAAATTTATTACTAACACGAAACCACTGTCGTAACACAATCCGACATTGTAATGCAATACATTGCTAACCTAAGGATATGCAATAAAAGATTGACAACTGACTGCAGAATAAACAACCAAACTGTGAGAACCATAGGCTTATCAACAAAGTACATATTTGCAACTGTCAGTTTAAGAAACGGCATAGATCTAACAGTCTTCCTAAATAAAATGTTTGCAGTCTGCTCGCTTCTTTTCCATTGAGATATTAACGATACCGACTGACTGTGAATAGCTCCATTAACTGTAAACATGATTGTAAGGTACAAGCTCCCATTTAAGCCAACGGCACCTAGTGTCAGAGCTGTCATCCCATCGAATTTGATTCCACCGTACATTGAGTAAATAACAATGAAAATAATCAATACTTTATTATATGCGAGTCCTAATTCGTAGATGAAGACTCCATCCTTCAACAACAACTGAAGGTGTCTGTAAATTTTGATGAGACTTAAGTGATTTACTTCGCCTTGGAAACGTTGCTTTAGCAATCCTCCATTTTGCGATCCTAATGTGTTAAGTAGTTCGCTGATCACGATGACATTAGGAAATGCTGTGTTAATGAGTAGGAAGCAAGTTGCTAAAAAATTGTGAGCCATCACAGCCATGAGAAGAACAGATGCTATTCTCATGGATACTATGAATACCATGACTAGAATGCTATTAAATTCTGGAAATGTAAACAAATAGTTCTCAGCCTTCAGACACACTAAAGATGTGATCAACTCGGGTGAATCTGGGGTGACAATTGCTTTGAGAATAAGTAGAACCGCGCACAGGTTAAACCCAATAAAGATGCAGTCCAGGAACATTTCGTATAGCTTGATAATTAATGGATCCTTAAAATTTTTGTTCATGTAATCCTCTAAAAAGTAATCACATTTTAGTAACCATCATGAAAAGTAACGGAATAAAAAATTTAAAGTAAAAATCATTTAAAAAAAACTATAAATATAATATTTTGCACCTTTTAAAAACTATGTAAATAATAATTACGTTTTCAAACTTTCAAAAAGCATTCAAATGGAACTTTTTGCAACTTTTAAAAAACGTGTAAAAACAATATTTGCAAATTTGAAAGAACTTTTAGAAATTCTATTTCATGTAGTAGTAGATTCAACATTGTTCCTAATAATCGTGGCTACAATTGGAAATGTGCCATTTTGCTTCTTTAGCAACAGATCCTGTCTAGACAAAATTAGAATATATTTCTAAATTCGCCCCTGGTAGTTTATAAAACGTATTTACGAGTTTTGCAATTATGAAATAAACTAAATTTGAAATTTTGCTTTTACCTCTCAAATACTTCATGTAGTTCATGTATCCTGTAACGTAGGCCGGTATCTCCTGTTTTCGATATAAGATAGTGAAATGGTTGCAGGGTACAATTGTGAAAAGCCCTGCTACGAAGACCATGTAAATTTTAAAAAATCCAGAAACGTTTTCTGACTGTCTAGTTTGTACACACCGAATTACCATAAAGGCGTAGTAGGATAGCGAAATACAAATATTCAGCCGCCATTTTAAAATCCGTGATTTACATGCTTCTATCTCTGGCTGACCTGTCGCCTTATTCCATCGGTATGGGTGAGCAGGGAATGACTTGGCAAAGGTAAATCCTCTCTCAATGTGACTTACCAGTTTTTGAGTTAAAAACATTGTTTTAAAGTTTATTATCGAAAATCTTTTAAAATTTAGATTTGTTGCGAAAGTGAATTTTTTACTTAGTAAATAGTTACGTAAATTTATTGCTCGGCACTGACACTGACGACTAAGCTGTTAACAACTACATTAATATCAATACAGCTAGTTTTTGAAGCTGTGAAGGAATAGGCAATGTAGGTTATGACTAAAAACTTCCCTACAAATATTTGAAAGTTTTATTCCCGTGTTTTTAAAATCGCCGATAAAAGGAAAAGAGATATTAGGTACCTTCACTATATTTTATTCGCCAAAAAATAAACATCTAAAGCTACTTAATGAGCCCAACGTTTTAGATAACCTCTAATTACAATTGATTAAAGATTTTTTTTACCTGAAATCTATCATTAAATATTAAAATTCATATCTTGTGATTAAAATAAAAGGCATAATATGAGCATACTCTATAATTTACTTCTTTCATTACTACAAACCAACAGTTCTCATTTTAAATGAAGTAACTTAATTAATGCTCCTATTTAAAATTCCTAAATACAAGCATCGAAAAGTTTTTAAGTATCGATATTTTAAAAGGCAAAACAATCATTTTAATTCAAGTTGATAATATTTTAATTCTTGCCAATATCCATGAAAATAACATCAACTGTAGTGTCCTATTTATGCCTAAATAAGTAAAGAATTGCTTATATAAATGTCTTAAACGTTTTTCCATGCTTTGGATTATCAGCATTATTTCCTTTTTAATAATTGTGTTAAGGTATCGTACATAAATGACGCCACTTGCAGCTTTAACTTTAAACTACTTGAATAGTGAAGACATCATAAATGTTAAAGTAAGCCATTTACTTAACAGCTATGCTAATAAGACGGGGTAAAAGGATCCTGGAACTTGGAATATTTCTATTACAATATTTACGGACAAACCCTTAAAAAAAATAAAAATTATTAACTATGTATATCGTCAGTGAAGAATGAAGTTTGACCATCTCCCTTTGGGGCTAAAATGAATAATGACCATCTCCATTCTGCTCTAAAATGAATTTTGACCATCTCCATTTTTCATTAAAAACGGCTGATGAGATATGTTAATGATTAGTTAGGGCTTTAGTAATTCAAAACTAAGTACATTAGGGGTCATCTATAAATGACGTCATCCAAATATCCCCATTTTAAGTCCCTGTGACCCTACTGTCATCAGATCAAGATTACCCGTTAGGTAAATGGGAACCGTTAGCATGCAATACCATAAATATCCAAGTAGGCTGCTTGGCCATACGTAGGACGTCATTTATGGGTGACCCCATAAATTGTTTAAAGTTGTAATAGTGGTTTATTAATGAACTAATTCTTGATCTCATAAATGATGCACTAATTTATTAATTTGATTAATTTAATTCATCAATAAATCATTATTAAAAGTTTAAAAAAATTAAAATGTCGTCCTTAAATGACGCTATGGGTATGGCCAAGCAGCCAACTTGGATGTTCAAGGTATCGCATGCTAAAGATCGCCATTTACCCAACGGGTAATCTGATGACAGGAGGGTAGGAGGGTCATATCGTCGGTGAAAAGTCATTCTGTCGCAAGTCCAATGCACAGCTAAAATCATTCTGTCGCAATTCCATACGATTCTTAAAGTCACTTAGTCGCAAGTCTATTGAATTGATAGCTGATGTCGAAGTCGCTTCCGCGTTGTCCTATGCATTAGGTGAGGGTGGTATGTTACTGACTGTGTTGTACTCATGACGTACAGTTAGGGGTCGTCCACAAAAGACGTTATAAAAATTCCATTTCCAGAACATTTTACACTTTTCAAAAACATGTATGTAAATAGAACATTTTGCACTTTTCAAAAACATGTAAATAGAACATTTTATACTTTTGAGAAACATGTAGATAGAACATTTTGCACTTTCAAAAAACATGTAAATAGAACATTTTGCCCTTTTAAGAAACATATAGATAGAACATTTTGCCCTTTTGAGAAAAATTTAGATGTAACATTTTGCCCTTTTGAGAAACATGTAGATAGAACATTTTGCCCTTTTGAGAAACATGTAGATAGAACATTTTGCAGATTTTGGAAATGGAATTTTTATGACGTCTTTTGTGGACGACCCCTAATTGTACGTCATGAGTACAATACAGAAAGTCCAGGAACGTATCACCCCCACCCCCCTTCCTCCTAATGCATACAAAAACGCGGAAGAGACCTCGACAGTAGCAACCAATTCAATGGACTTGCGACAGCATAATTTTAGTTGTGCACTGGAGTTATGACAGAATGACTATTCACCGACAATATGGACTTAAAATGGGGTTATTTTGATTACTTCATTTATGGTTGACCCCTAATGTACTTACATGTTAGTTTCGAATTACTAAACCCTTAACTAATCAGTAACATAACTCATTAGCCGTATTTCATGAAAAATGGAGATGGGCAAATCCGTTTTTAAATCAGAATGGAGATGGTCATAATTCATTTTAGCCCCAAAGGGAGATGGTTAAACTTCATTCTTCGCTGACGATATATATATATACCGTAAAGCTTCTAATAGACGCCGGGTCTCCAATAGACGCCGGGTCTCCAATAGTCGCCGGGGGTAAAGAACGTCGTGAGCTAGATATCCTTGCGATATTCTCACATTAGATATACCTCCAAAATTTAAAAATCAGCTTTTGCCTACAAACGTAAAGTAAAGTGTGCGATCCACTCAAAAAGTTAAGTTTGTATGGTAAAATGGTAACTAGGTAGATAGTTGTTCAAATTAAGTTTTTTAGAAATAATGGATAGTAAACGCAAATCATACTCAGCAGCTAAAAAGCTGGAGATTATGAAGTATGCAAAAGAAAATTCTGGCGAAAGAGCAGCACAAGACATTCAGAGTGATGACAGTGGCCAAATTTAATTAGTAGGAGAAATACTCCCATTAAAATTGTCATGTGTCGGATGTCGTGAGCTAACCTGCCAAATAAAAATACACCTTTCTATCAAGAATTGCACTTAATTCTATAAACAATTGATAAAATTAGCAATAATTTGGCATAATTAAAACGATTAAATTCTTAGAAAGAACAACACTTTGCGAAGCGCATTATTCGTCGCTTTGTATTTTTTTCGATTCAAAACATAAATTTTTAATAGAAGCCGGGTCTTTAATAGACGCCGGGTCTCCAATACAAGCCGGGGGTAGGAAGGTCTGGTTTTAATAGACGCCGGGGGCTTCTATTAGAAGCTTTTATATTTGTTTGAAAGCAAAAGGGGCACTTTGCGAATTTATATTTTTTTTAAATGATATTATTAAATTTTAATACAAACCTTCTGCTGTCTTGCTTACGTAAATACTTTAGAATAATTAGGAAATCCAAATAAATACCTCAAAAACTGTCTTTCGAAGGAAAATAACAATTTCAAATTTTAATTACTTCTTAAGTTCGCATAGGATTACCTATTTTAGTATTAAAATATAATAGAAGTGGTTAATGTAGATTTGCCTTTAAAACTTAACATTATGCAAAATATGACGTAAAAGCCACAACAATTTATGAACAACGTAGTAAAATTTAATAACTCTATTTTCAAAGCATATTTCAGCAGCAAACGTAAACAAAGAAATCCCTGCACCAATTCCGAACAAAAATAAAGACCAAGAAAATATTAGATTTTGAAAAGGACAGTCCTTTCCCCGCCTACTTCCTCAATGACCTTTGAAATAAACGTGTCACCTCGAGCTCGAGCCTCATTAAATCTAATGGATTCCCATTTCTTCCAGAACCAGTAAATCCTAGAGGATACAAGGACTTTCATTCGATTTGGAACCCACCCGTAATATTTGGGCAATCTATAGGGAAATCCATAGAATGTGGGACGACTTAGATACTTTTTCTTTTCGGTCTTCATGTTGTGAGATATTGTACAGTTGGGTTTTGCTTCATCAATTTCTGGAATATAATTATATCTTATAATAAGAACAAAACACATTATTTACAAATTAATTTTACCTACCTTCCACTTTAAAAATTGGTTCAAACGACATATTGATTTCAGTGCAAACATTACAAATATTAGGAATTTACTTTGATTCAATTGAGTAGGCAATAAGTGATCAGTGATTAAATGGCACAATAAAACATATCAATTAAATTTAAATGTAAGATCTAGAAGTGGGACAGTAGGAAAATACATTATAAGAAGATAAAATTGACTGAACTACATATAAGCACGCAATATGTAGTTTTAAATTACTTATATAAATAGGTTCATACTTCACCTAATAATTATTGAGCTTATCATGTCAGCAGCAACTTATTGTCTATGAAGAACCAAAATGAGCCATTTCCAATTTACGGTACAATTAAAATGAGCTTTGTCAAAAAATCCAGTTAATAAGATACACGCTTACAATTACAATGCTAATCACTACATAGTTTCTAAAATGAACAAATTGTTCCATTTACATGTGTTTTTAAAAGTTACAAAATATAAAATTTAAATATATTTGAAAACGTGAAAATGTTCTAATTAAGTGCCGTCTAAAAGTGTAAAATGTCCTATTAACATGTTTTTTTAAATTCCAAAATGTTCTATTTACATGTTTTTCAAATGTGCAAAATATTCTATTTACATAGTTTTTGAAAAGTTTAAAATGTTTTATTTACATGTTTTTGAAAAGTGTGTAAAATGTTTTATTTAAATGCTTTGATAAACACGTAATTTAAATTTTTCTTTAGATAGTGCAATATGTTTTTGACTAAAAATAGATATGGGTCATTTTGGTTCTTCAAAGACGATAGAATTAATTACAAATTATCTAATTAAGATAACTGCACACGGTCTTTTGATGTCTAGTATTTCTATTTTCTGATAGATACAAATTTATTGTGATTATTTCGGCGAAGTCAAGTATTGACATAAGTTTCAAGTGTGGACTGGGCCCCTCATCTAAACGTCTAAACTTAGAAATACCATGTGTTAAAATATCTGTTTAAAATCCCAGTTACGTCCCCACATGAAACTCAGTATTAAAATTTCACAAGCAGCGGCTTATTTATACTAGAAATTAGTCAAATATTACCAACAGTTCCAATGAAATTATTTTTAATTTTACTTCCACTACTTGCGTGCCAAGTATTTGGAGCCCCATCCCGAGATTCGTCTCTATCAGTGTTACAGAGCCTCGAAACCAAAAATACAACCACAATCATCGTTTCAGTCAGTGGCAGCAATGTAGAAGGCCTCCGTCGAGATTTCGAACTCCAAACCTTTTCAACTCGCACTCAGAAACTGAACAGTTTTTATGAGATTCTCAAGGGCCATGCGGACACCACCCAAGAGAAGATCACTTCCTTCTTGAACCAAGTCCAGCTCAAGAAACCAATTGTCTTCCTTCAGGTATGGCTGTCGAACCAGATCATTGTGCGAGGGGTGGACCTGGCCACAGCGCAGGCGCTTCTGGGCATGGATGAAGTGGACGAAATTATGGAGGATAAATTCTACCCGCGCTCCGAACCCTTGGACAAGTACGTCTACCCTGACGGTAAACTTCCCGTCCCGGAAGAAGGTGAGTGGTGGGGGGTCCAGATGATTGAAGCGCCGAAAGTGTGGGCGACTGGAAATAAAGGTGCGGGGTCCGTGATTGGGACCATTGACTCGGGTGTCCGCTGGACTCATGAAGCTTTGCGGGACGGCTTCCGAACACCGTACGGCTGGTTTGACCCCAAGGGATATTCAGCAGAGCCTTATGACGAACACGGTCACGGAACTCACACTGCAGGGACCATTGCTGGACGGGCGAATGGAATCGGAGTCGCACCTGAAGCTCAATGGATATCCTGCAAGGGCTGTGGTGTAAGTGGTTGCGCTTACTCGGACCTTCTGGCCTGTGGTGACTGGCATGCCTGCCCCACGGAAACTAACGGAAAAAATCCGGACTGTTCCAAGGCTGCCAATGCTGTGAGCAACAGCTGGGGAGGCGGAGTCGGGGACGATTTCTACGACGCTGTTGTCAAGGGTTGGAAAGCGGTTGAAATCGCTCCACTTTTCTCTATTGGAAATTCCGGACCGGAATGCGGAAGCGCTAATTCACCAGGAGACTCGGCCCATGTCATCGGGGTGGGGTCAACGACGAGTGACAATGGGCTTTCCGAGTTTAGCAGTGTTGGCCCTACCTATAGAGGTCACCGAATTAAACCGGATGTGTCCGCACCTGGATCGGATATTGTGTCTTCTATCCACACGTCAGATACCGCTTACGCCTCATATTCTGGAACCAGCATGGCTTCCCCTCATGTTGCCGGGGTATCCGCACTCCTGTACAGTGTCAACCCAAATTTGACTGTGGCTCAACTTCAGGATTTACTTCAAAAGGGGGCAGAGCCCATTGTTTCAACGGGGGTGGATTGTGGAAGCATCTCCGAGGGGACGTATCCCAATCATCATGCTGGCTATGGACGGATTAATGCCGCTAATTCTGCTGATAAACTTAGGGCAATGATGATGAAGTATTAATACTTAGGGTCCTACTTAGGTACCAAATAGCATGTTTGCTACATAATGATTTAATTGTGCACACGTCCTGTATTTATTGCTGTATATATTCTATTTTTGAATTAATAAAAAAAATATTTATTTCTGGCAAAAAGCAATTATTTCATTTTTAAATGTGTCTGCAGTCTTAACGTGGTTACAATTTTTGTACATGATTATTGTACATAGATGATAGATGCATAATATTACTAACTAAAATGGTAAATAAAAAACATGTGAATATTTCTTTAAATTATCATACAAGTTTTTGCTGGTTTCTGGTTTTAAATTTAATATCGTCTGGGAAGAATCAAAATGGCCTATTTCCAATTTATGCTAGAATTAAAATGATATATGTCAAAAAAAGAAAGTAACTATAAAATTCATGCTTACAATGTTAATCGCGAGTTTCTTAAATGAGCAAATTGCTCTTATTCAATTTTGTTTAAAAGGTAACAAAATGTGCTATTTACATATTTCGAAAATGTCAAAATGCTCTATTTAAGTGTTTTTTAAAAATGTGAAATGCCCTATTTATATATTTTTAAAAAGTACAAAAATTTCCTATTTACATATTTTCTAAAAGTGAAAAATGTTCTATTTACATGTTTTTAAAAGTGCAAAATATACTATTAACTTGGTGTTTGAAAAATGCGCAAGGTTCTACAACATACTTTGATGAAAATGTTATTATCATTGTGTCTGTGGATATTGCATTTTGTTTTTATGTGTAGCTAAAAATGGATATGGGTCATTTTGGTTCTTCACAGACGATATAGTAGTAAAAATAGATATATATAGCAGTTTGTACGATGCACAGCTCATTATTTAAATTAGCTGCATTCAGCAGGTTTTAAATGTTAAATTGGTCACACCTTGGGCTTCATCAGATCCATCATAAGTGCGACATTTTTGATTGACATTCGGTTTCAGCCGACTTCATTGTAGTCAGCTGATAAGACAGCTGATAAAATAAACAGTAATTGAAATCTAATTTTATCTATTTACATTTTAATTTACATAATCCAAAGAATTCCTGACTTAACCCATAGTGACTCTTCACACGTCATCATCTATGGACGATCCCTAACCGCAATGTTCATAAATAGAATTTACATTTAATATTGCTGCAATATCTTCTAACGCCCTGCATGCCTGCATTTCGTAGTAGTTAGTATCAAATCATGCTTAAGCAGGAGGGAGTAGCTCAGTCTACGCTGCTTAGTCAGTAGTATACCATATAGTATGCCACATAGATATATGTAGATATATAGAAGAAACATACACTCCAAAACTAATTAACACGTACGCTTTACATAATATAATATGTTGGTGCATCAGTTCCAAAGACCAAAATTTTCTAAATACTAAAATGAATAGACATTTACATAAACGCCAGACTTCTAATATTTTAAAACAGTAAAATTAAAATTATTCACTACGTTAGTTATGCACTAACCTTTTGAAGAAATCTATTTTACAAAATTTCGACATGGATGTAGTACACCTAATAATTTTGTCTTATAACGGTTCAAAAATAAACGCTTATCCTCCGAAATCGAAATCGAAATGAAAATCTACTGTGCTTTGACTTTGACAGCTAGACCGATTTAATGTATCAGAAGAAAGTAAAAGTTAACAGAGGTTACTATTAAATTTTCAGGAGTGCGTCTAACCGGATTTCCGGTTGAGCAAAGTTCCTAATTAGTAAATATTAATATTAAACCTAATTTCTCATGCATGATATTGTATATATTGGAAGAATCTTCACTTATGGTGTGTATGTTTCTGCCATAGGTACCTCCTTTGGAACGTACCGTATATCCTACAATAATACGAGAGTCTGTAATAGTATGCGGGCAGGATATATCGTTTGTGAAGAACTAAAATGACCCAAATCCAATTTAAGCCAGAGTTAAAATGTGTATTTTCAAAAACAAAATACTAAATAGAATAGTACAATATTCATAACGAATTTTTAGAAATGTCAAAAATGTTATATGTTTATTGGATTGCAAAATGTTCCATTTAAGTTTTTTTTAAAAGTACTTAATGTTCAATTTACTGGTTTAAAAAAGTATAAACAATTTTATTTACATGTTTCTAAAGAGTTTAAAATATTCTATTTACATGTTTCTGAATAGTGCAAAATATTCTATTTACATGTTTTAAAAAATGCAAACTGTTCTATTTACATGTTTTTTAAAAGTGCAAGCTGCTTTATTTAGATGTTTTGGAAATGTGCAAAATGTTCTATTTACATGTTTTTTAAAAGTGCAAACTGCTTTATTTACATGTTTTGGAAATGTGCAAAATGTTCTATTTACATGTTTTTTAAAAGTGCAAACTGCTTTATTTACATGTTTTGGAAATGTGCAAAATGTCTGTTTTACATGCTTTTAGGACCAATTTATTTTTAATGTTTTTTGTAGATGGCTTATTTTAATTTTAGTTGAATTTGAATATGGGTCAATTTGATTCTTCAAGAACGATATGCACTTCTATATGCTACGATATATTCTCACTCTTTTATATGCTGTATTACTCCGTGTTTAATAGTAAAGTTAACGCGGGTGTGAGAGGCCTAAATTTGAATAATGCTCGGGTGTACTATTACACGATATACGGTACTTACAATTAGACTTGAGAATCCATGGATGAAGATGAATTCTACGACAGAACATTGAAGAAGGTTTGTTGAAATCTATATTAAAATTACAATACAGGTATATCCTGCACATGTCACTACTGCCAATCGGTTTTTAATATGATTAGAACATTAGCGAGTAAACTATATACCTCCTGATCCTGACTAAAAGTCACATGATATATGGCAAATGCTGAATGCCGAATGCTGCCTATTAACTAACTACGCGAGTATTTTGATACTGACAAGGGAATAGTTTTACATGAAATCCGTCGATTTCAATGAGTTATGTCTACAAAAATCAGGCTACTTTTAAATAGTGGGGATCCAAAGTAACTGAAGTGCATTTTACGTTGTTCGGTCACAATAGCCCGCCAAAGTTTGAAAAAATTCAAGTTTTAATACTTTGCCGCCATGTAGTATCTACAGTTCTCATCCGATTTCAACGAAATTTGACGTTTTCTAACGTTTAGACTATTTTCTGAAAATTTATTTCAGGAGTTTTCAAAATTCAAAAATTTTCATTTTTTCGAAAAAAAAATGGTCTATAAAATTAGGCCTCAAGAATAATGTTTTCTCTAAAAATTTTCGAAAAAATGAAAAATTTTGAATTTTAAAAAACCCTGAATTTGCTTTTCAGAAAAATCTCTAAGGATCAGAAAAAACAAAATTTCATCAAAATCGGACAAGAACTGTAAAAGTACCAGGGTGGCAAAATATTAAAATTTGAATTTTTTTAAACTTTGGCGGGCTATTGTGACCGAACAACGCAAAATGCTCTCGAGTTACTTTGGATCCCCACTATTTATAAGAAGCCTGATTTTTGTAGACATAACTCATTGAAATCGACGGATTACATGTGAAACCATTCCCTTGTGAGATGCACATTACAATGTGACATACGAACGATAATTTAGAATGACATGCAATATGACATTCCATACTACAGAAATTGGAGCGTTCCCCGTTCCCAATGGGACTCCTCCAATCTAAAACATGGACTTGAGATTCTAACTAAATTGACACTCTCACACCACACCACACACGAGACATTTCACATTTCACTTTCCATTCCACTTCCAAAAGCCCAAAATTAAAATTAGACACACACACACATAGGGAACCGATTCCAATATCGAAGGCATTAGGAGTGGAATCAAATTGAGGCGAAATGAGTTCTCGTTCTAATTTAAGCAATTCAATTCCATTTAATCTACAGTGCCGTCCTTAAGACTCGGGAGGTACGCGCAAATAACAACTCGAAAGCGATATATGCACAGAAATCCAAAGGCAATAAGGCACCCGCACCGCAGTCAAAATTAGATAATGAACAGTCAGGCGCGGATCCAGGGGGTGGGCAACAGGGAAATTTCTTATCGCAAAATGAATTTTTTAACACGGGCAAGGGCTAACATAGGGGCATTTGAATCAGAATGCCCATTACCATTAGGTGAAAAATCAAAATGGTCTATTTTTATTTTTAGGTGTAAAAGCAAAATTGACTGTCTACAAAATAAATATTATGAGTTTAAAAGCTTGTAAATAGAATATTTTGCACCTTTTAGAAACACGCAAATGGAATATTTTGCACTTTTCAAAAATTTCTAAAAAGAACATTTTCAAAATTTCAAAAAGCAAGAAATAAAATATTTTGCCCTTTTAAAAAACACGTCAGTTTAATATTTTTCACCTTTTTAAAACATGTAAATGGAATACTTTGCACTTTATAAAAACATGTAATTAGAGCATTTTGCACTATTAAAAACACGTAAATAGAATATTGTGAATTTTTAAAAACGTTTAAATAAAACATTTTCCACTTTTAGAAAATATCTAAAGAAAAAAACATTTTTAACATCTTAAAAACAAGAAATAGAATGTTTTGCGATTTTTAAAAACACTTAAGTAGCACACTTTTCACCTTTAAAAAGCATTTCAATAGAATATTTTGCATTTTTTATATAAATAGTAAAATTTTTACTTTTAAAAAACTCGGAATTAAAATTTTGCGTAAAGTTATTTTTCCTAAAATGTTTTTTGACATATCTCATTTTAATTCCAGCTTTTGAAAATGAGGTAACTATTGATTTTCCATTTGGATGTATTGCCTACTCCATAAAGTATTTCTAGAACTGCTCCTGTATACAGTTTATAATTCCAACTTCAGCTGTGAGTTCTATGGGCTTGGGCTACTGTTAAAATATTCCAATTCTAAATTATGGGCTTAGATTCCAATTGGAATTTCGATTTCGAACCAAGTGCATTATTATATAAAGGCCTTATATTAAATAAGGCTCTATCTTCATTCCAATGATTGCATTTGCTATAAAATATATAATGACGCTCTGGATCGTAAGTGGTGGTAGGCTCGTTCATAGTAATTGGAGGAGATCATTGAGGACCATTTATCTTTCGTGTCTCCACATAATCAACGTGTCATCGTCACCGTAATGCATTCGCTCCTCATAAATTACAATTCAATATACAATATACAGTAATGAAACTTGTTTGTGTTCCTGTACGTATTTCTAGTGCAGTTCTCCTGGGATTCTGCTGATTCCGTTTCAATTTCGGTTCCGAAAATTAATTATGTCATCGTTGACTTAGAGAAACGTAAATCTATGTTAGTTTTTATTTGACAGGAATTTTTCACATCGTGAGTGAAGAAATAAACCGATATGTATATTATAAGGCAATAAATTAAAAATTCCTATTAGTGCGGTTATTTTATATAGTATCGACAATGTAACACAACAATTCTCTAACCACTATGTAATGTACCTAGACACATAAGATTTTTAAACATTTTAGAATGTACCGTATTTTCTCCAACAATACTTCCCGCGGGTATTATTTAAATTGAGCTTCTAACCCCCGCGTTACAATCAGATACCCGCGCAATAACATAGACCGGCGTACAATTTCGAAATTTAAAAAATCACACCTACTTTTTCAGCCAGTAAAACCAGTAATTCAAAAACATGTAACATAATAAACAAAGAAAATTTTCAACATTTCAAATTCATGTAAATTGAATGTTTTAGACTGTCCAAAAAAAAGAACATATATTGCACTTTACTATAGACATGTAAATAGAACAATTTTGCACTTTTCAGTAACATGTAAATAGAACATTTCACACTTTTAAAAAACATGTAAATCGATCATGTTTGCACTTTTTAAAAACATGTGAATGGAACATTTTACACTTTTCAAAAAAATGTAAATGAAACATTTTACACCTTTCAAAAGCATGTAAATAGAACATTTAACACTTTTCAAAAATATGTAAATACAACATTTTCGATATTTTAAAAACATAGAAAAATAACATTTTCCACATTTTAAAAACATAAAGCATGATTTGAACTTGGTAAAACTTGTAAATAACACTTTATGTATTGGCCTGTATTCAGAATATTTTTTTTTGCAATATTAACTCATTTTATTTCCAGCTTTTACACTACATATGAGACATATTGATTCTTTACTCCCGCTATAAGAGTTTTGAATGTGTTTCGTGATCGAGATGTCGAGAAGTGGAAACCATGGCTGCCTGCGAGAAAGAAAGTAATTTATAATCATAATTATATGGTAGTCACATATTTAGCAATTGTGTGAAGATATTAAAATATGACCTGATTATTAATGGCCTGCAAAACGTTGTAATTTAAATATGTTTCTACATACATTAATGCAAGATTTTGAGAAACGTGTGTGGTTAGTATAGTGTCTTTTCAATACCATATTATACGCATGTCTCAACTTTGAAAGTCGGCAAAGTAATGAATACGAAAATTTGCAATGTATTGTTTTTTTTTAAATGATTAAAGAGTCGGATGGATAGATTGATGATTGATGGATATAGGTGAAATCTTTCAGAAGAAATGATTGCTATTTGTAAGTGTATAGTGCATTTTCTATGAATATTATTTATTTATACCGTAAACAGTGTATTACTTATACAGGAATTTAAACTATCTCCATGAAAGTTTAAAGCCTTTTCCACTTGTCGATGAGTGTGTCCAAAAGTTGATTAAAATAGGGTATTCCGATGTATATTGATTTGGGGATGTATGTTTAGCACATAATCTGAAAAGCAGAATAATAATAACTCAAATCATAATAACACACAAAAAACGGGAAATGCGATTTTGTACTATGAATAATTATCAACGTGATACATAATTTTATTTATTTTTCACGAATGTGAATTTTTATCTTACCGGGTTAATCTATTAGTGGGAGTTCTTTTTCCAATTTGGTAAATAAACATTGTGTCGTGATTGTTACAAGAACTGTAGGAGTAAGCATCAAGGTAGTCAACGGTGACTGTGGTCCGTGTTAAATTCTGTGGGTTAATTATGATGGAAACGCGGTGGGATTGAGCGTAAGGGCCAAATGCTTGACTCCCGGGTTCTCCAGTTGTGAAAGCATAATTTACCCCTGTGCCTATTTCATTTTTTTCAAGAATTTCAAATCGAAGAATGAATCCCGTACCACTCACGTAGCCATTCGATGTAAAATTTATGTGAGTTCCATAGTAACTGAAGCTATTTAGATTATAGTCTTGCACGTGACGTCTGCAACAATAGAAAAAATTGACATCATAGAAACACCTACGTTACCTACGTATCGATGAAGGTACTTTGAAAATTACTTTAAAATAATATGTTATCGGACACAAACTGCAGAATGTACAGCGTGGCAAAATTTAAACACATATGATGTTTTTGAATTTTGAGCGGGTTACTGTGAGCGCGCACGCTCTGTGAAAAAATTGCACTCACTGTAATCCAAATGTGGGCAGACGTTCATTGTTCCCAGAGTCATATTCAACAATAGAGACCGAGTCTCTTGGATCCCCGAAGCCATCACAGAAAATAGAGATCCTTAGTTTTAAGTAGTATCTTTTCCCGTTGCTCAAAGTATTCTGTAGAGTCCAGAGGCAGCGCTCTTGGGCTCCATAGGATTGGTTAGATTTGTAATCAATAAAAAATACAGTTGGTGTAGGTATGTTCCCTCCTGGGATCTCAATTAGGCCGCCACATCCTAATGATACAAAAAATAGAGCTGCCTGTAAATACGCAATAATACGATGTTTGCTGATGATAAGGCTCTGCGCTGTTGTTTTTACACGATAAATTTAAATTTTTAAAACGCATAATTAATTATGTACCGACAGTGACGACATTCTTAGGATTAAAAAGAGGAGGTTTTTGAGTAAAGCTGCAGCCAAGTCCAGAATACGCCATTACGTTGTCTAAATAAATTAAAAAATAACGAATAAGACGAACTTGCAAGGATGTCTAGTTTTAGGGTCAAGACAAATTATTACAATGGTGCAATGATTTTTTTGGATAAAATTGACCTACTGTTACCACAAACATACATTACACTGACGTTACTAGCATTTAAACTGTAATATTTTTTTCTTAAATTCTTACATAAATTATTTGTGTTTCTAATCAATGTTTCGTTTATAGAGTCCATTCCAGCCACCACAATGTTTTCTATAAATTTATTTATTTATTAGTAATTAAAAAAAATACACAATTTAAATTAATTACGAATTCCAAGCTAATACGATTCATTTTGAAATACCAATTATAATGCGAAGGTAAACAGTACGTGTGGGTACATACCGAATTCAGTTCGAGTTTCCAAAATCGTATTATTGTACTCATTCAGATCCAAAGTCAGGGATGCTAAAAAAGGAAAATCATATCTATTAATTGAAATTTAATAAATAATAATTAATTAGTTCAGTTAATTTTCTGCTCTAAGCATCAGTTTAATCTACTTTGCCCTTGCCAATGAAATTCAGAGTGAATTTACCAATATTAGTTTTGACTTCCATGACAGTGCTGTTAAATAGATTGAGTTGCTTTTGAAAATCATTTTCTTCTTGTTCTGTGCTACTAAAAAAATCATCCAAAGTGAGTACTCCATTTCGATACTCGTGAATAGCGGGTTGAGTCATGTTTTCGCAACGAGGGTAGTTAAAGTCACAGTCTATGACATATAACTTTAAGTCAGTCTCGCCTAAACTTTGAAAAAAAGTTTGAGCGCATCTGCGCCAAATGTCACTGGTCCCTCTGTCCTGGGTCATTGTGTATTTATAGTAGAGTAAATACACTGGAGTATTAAAGTTCCCCTCTTCAAAAATCCTATTAAATGAAATGTCCGGATTCCCCTCCCCTCCCAAGTACACTATGTTTGGAACCCCTTCAATTTTTTTAAGTAAATTTAATTTGCCTTCAAAATGATCCATCTTCTTTAGGTCTTCGTATTGAGAGGTCCTCTTGTTAAAATATTCCTTGGCGTCAAAGTCTTCAATCAAAGTATAAACTGACTTTGGATCAGATTCTCCATTTCGTATGTTTTTTAAAAATTTCTTTAATTTTCGGGTGAAAGTTCCTAATGAGTTATTTTTAAAACTACTTTCAATGGTTTTCATTGTTGCAAAATCTTCATCCCTGGCGCAATCGGAATATTTTTCTAACTGAGAATACATGTAAGTAATGTGAGATTTTGCAAGTTTTGCTTGGTCAGCTATGGTTGAAAAAATTATTGGGTTAGTTTCTTTATCATTAGATGCTACGTTTTGAAATTCGCGATTTGGACCCAGAAGTCCGAATTCTGTTCTTAAGTTTTGAATCGGGTAGAGAACGTAGGAAATTGGTTGTCCGTTCCCGTCATTTCTTAAGTCAATATGCGGGAAAAATTTGCTGTTTAAAAATTGGATTAGCATTTCAGTATTTTGAAGCTCAATAGGCTTGGCTCCCTCTGGTTGAATGTCCGAGTAGACTTTGTACTTACCGGCAAAATCAAGGGCAGCGCTTGCGCCGCTTATATTTCCCGCCGGTTTAAATTTTCTAAGTAATGTACGTAAAAATGCTAAAGCCTGAGAGTTGGTATCTTTTGTAGAAATATTACCTTTGTCTTGAATGGAAAAAATGGAATTATACCCGTATTCAATTTTGGCAACGAAGTGAGTGGCGCTACCTTGGTTAATTTTACCGGTGTCAAGGATATCTGGAAACGCTGGGTGAGACATGTTTAATTCTTTGTCTTGAAGATGCAACTTGTGAACTACACTGCGCATGTCCGGAGAGTTGATATTATTTTCTGGGGAAAAGTACTGACCACTTCTGGATAGTGGGAACAGCTGTGCCAGGATACTAAACTGAAGTTCTGGGTCAACATTTAGGGCATTGAACTTTTCCTGGTAATTTTCGGAGGGGACCATGCTCACTGCCTCGTTGTTGTGTTCAGTGGTGGTAACTAAAGAGGAAGGATACCCGGGTAGAAGCGCTGAGCTTGAAAGAAAACGATCACCACGGGCGTCATAAAAACCTCCTAACTGAGCAAAGCGCCCGATTGCTTTCATCTTCCGCGGTTCGAAAACTTTGGATTCTCTCAAAAATTCCCGAACATCTTCAATCCCAATTTCTCCATTGAGCACCTGCTTGATGACAGTTCCATTCACAGAGCTACAATCCGAGTAGTTGAAATCACAGTCAATAATAAAAAGTTTATTAAAAGGTTGATTTAATACTTTTAAAAAAATGTTCAAATTACTTTTCCACAGTTGCCTATTTTTAGAAATAAATTCACTCTTGTAAAATAACATGTATATTATCTTGTCTATATTTTCAAATTCTCTTGACTCTAGACTGTTTTGATTTTCCCACCCAAAATATTCGACGTCTGGGTAAGACTTGCGCAGTGAGCTGAGTAATTTAACCTTTGCCAGTGCAGTGTTGAACTCGCTCAGCTTGTCGTCAATTTTTCCTGCTTTAAATTCACTTTCGTTAAATTCTTCTAAAAGTTTGATAAGATTTT
Source organism: Dicyrtomina minuta (assembly GCA_949802685.1). NCBI lineage: Eukaryota > Metazoa > Arthropoda > Collembola > Symphypleona > Dicyrtomidae > Dicyrtomina > Dicyrtomina minuta. Next base: position 10,286,846 of record OX461811.1, read on the forward strand.
CGGATCCTGAGTTTGGATTTGAATTTGAATTCTCCCGCAATTTAATAAGTGACCTCCGAAATAAAACTGTAAAGTTTGACCTGAAAGCTCCGAATTTATTTCGTAAACTGTTCATTTTCACTCTGGTTTGTGGATGAATACAATTCGATTGGGATTCGAGCAGCTTTTGAACTTGAACTATCCGCTTTTCTACCAAGGAAATCTCGTCAAAACTGCTTACAAAATCTTTTAAAATCCAGTCATTTTCGTGGGTGCTCACAGTGTTGGTGCTAACTGCAGAAATTTTCAAACTCTTTCGCACACTCGTCATAGGTGTCAATATGTACCCCGTGGGGACCCCTTTCCCGCCATTTACATTTTGAATTAGTTGAGGAACCTGGCTGAGATATTCTCTCACTTCCTTCGGAGTTCCTAAAGATTTTCTACTGGGGATGGTGGGTAGAAAAATATCAGATTTTATAGAAATTGCAAAATTTAAAGTGTCGTTCGAGTTTACAGAGTTAATTGATTCAAATTGTTTTAAATTAGATTTCAAGCCATTCATAATGTCTTGCTCGCTCCTATATTCCAAATCATCAGAAGTCCCTGCTGATTTTCTATTGTGATGGGGTGGGATTTTGAAACCCAGGGCGACATTAGCCCCCCAGGAAATTCCCGTAAGCATATGTGTTGCAGTTCGATGTTGCAACATGTCATTGTTAAAAGCAGTTTTAAGGGCCTCGTTCGTTAGTTGTAAGTGTTGATTGAATGTCTTGCTTTCGTAAAGTAGCACTCCTAAAATATCTTCAAATTTTCGACTGTCCTTCAAAAAACTGGCGGAGCCTCCAACTTGAACGAGACCAGCGAGAATGTTGGCAGCCGTGGGGAGGTCCACGTTGAAAAGTCGGAACTTGTCCGAAAATGTATTTGTGATAGAGGTGTGGATTGTTGGACTGTCTCGTTCTGGTTCTAATTTGGACGTGGTTGCTAGTGTTGCATTGGGAATGGCGCTATTTTTGAAAACGTTTACGTTCAAAAATCGACCGGTGCTCTCGTCGAAGAGGTCTCCGAAAGTTGCGGATCTTCCAAGTGCTGGGATCTGGATTCTGAAGAGAGTATTGCTGTTATTGCTGTAGTCGTCGTCGTCACTCTCAGCTTTTGATAATGACGATAGCACGGATAGTAGTAGAATTAGTTTAAGAGCAGACAGGGACAAATTACCTTCTTTTCGTTTAGCCATTTTGCACTTGGCTATGTAATTTTCCTACGGGTTTTTTCGTATCTGAATTAATAAAATTAAAAGGTGTTTTTATTTAGATATCAGAAACGTAATATGTAGTTTTACGTAGTATTCACTAGTAAATTTTAGTAGTTCCTTTGTAATTAGTGCTAACGGCTAAAACAGCTCTTCAGCTGACAGTCCAGTTGGAGAATGAAAGTTAAAGTTACTACATTTAAAAGTGTGGTTACTGCCTCAGTGACTTCTTTAGCCCTCCAGCTACATGTACATAACGTCTGTGAAGAACCAAAATGACTCATGGGTCATGGATATGGATATCCATTTAGCTATAGCTACAATCTATATCAACTATCTACAAAAATACTCAAATTTTTCTTGAGAGCATTTAAATAGAATGTTTTGCACTTTTCAAAAACATGAAATAAGCACATTTTGCACCTTTTTAAAAACATGGAATTAAAACATGTTGCACATTTTCAAAAACATGGAATTAGAACATTTTGCACTTTTCAAAAACTTGGAATTAGGACATTTTACATCGTTGAAAAATGAAAATAGAACATTTTACGCTTTTTAAAACTAACATTTTATGCATGTTTCTCATTTTGTTTGTGTGACATAGCTCATTTTTATTGTAGCTGAAACTGGATTTGGGTCATTTTGTTTCTTCATAGACGATATAAATTATAATATTTGCAGATGCCTTCTGAATGAACTTCATACATAATCTTCCAAGAAAAATACACGTTGTAGACGCTAAGGGGTCGTCCATAAAAGATGCCGCCAAAATTACCAATTAACTAGGGCCAACCCACCAACATGTCACCACTTTTACATTGCATAAATGATCGACTATCTCTAATATAAAATGTTGCAAATACCCCACCAGACCCACTGACCGTAACGATGGCATCACTTATGGACAATCCCTATGATATAATGCTGGCAGACGTAAACTCCTGTCAGCTTATATAATTACTATATGCAGATAGCTGTAGTTGTATTTTTAACCTGCTTAATCTGTATCTCCAGTCTTGATATTGATGTTAGGGCATATAAGGTCAAGTAAGCAGATTTTTAATTATTTGATTCGTATTTGGGAGCATCCATAAATGACGTCATGGGTTTGGTCATTGGGTTTCCTTGAAAACTGATAACGTCACATGTCAACAAAGTTATTTGCGAAATGGTTTAGCTGATGACTGACAGTGGTTTCATAGAGTACTAAAAAGCTTCCGTGACATCATTTATGGATGACTCCTAAGTAATTCTATTTTGTTGTCATTCTGGTCGATATCTTTACATGCAAAGTAAGGATTACAATTTTCCCGTGTGGATTTATGGCTTGAGGTTGTCATTTTAATGATCTTCAGCATTTCTAACTAATTTTGTAATCACCTTTTTACTAGTGAATCAGATTTAAAATTATTACTGAGAACTGACCAAATGTATAAATTTATATAATGATACCGATATTGCGACTACTTAGGGGAACGTGCATAAATTACGTCATACAAAAATCTGAAATGTTGAACTCCTACCCGGCCCCTTCCACTGTATAGCTATGTACGCTACGTTTAAAAGGTTTGGCAGTTTAATCCGCTACAACCCTACAAATGTACCACGTAATTTATGCAAGTTTCCTTGCCAATAAGGGAAATACATGAGATAAAAAGTTCACAGGGCAGGATTTGGTAAAGTTGCAGTCTTTGCATTTGACTAGTTCCAGGAATTGACAATACATCCATTGATTGCGCGAAAGCTAATTATAGAAAATCTGGATTAGGCACTATACGACGTTTCAAAAATCCGCTTCAGCATTGTACGAGTTTATATGACGTTTTTGAAATATTGTAAAATAAAAACAGATTTATTTTATGCACTGACTAAAGAATAAACGAAAAACATCACTAAATACATAATTAGGTATGTGGAATGGGAAATTGCGAAATTTCGGCTATTTTAAAAAATTGCTTTGATTGAACTTTGACCCTTACCATTTAATATAGTAACGTATCTAGTTAAATAGAACAAATAACACAAATAATTTCATTTTTGAAAAAAATGGGCTTATCTCGTTTTTTCAAAAAACTCTTCATTTTAAGCTTTCATGTCTTTCCTTCCTTCTAAATTCTAATGTCTAACAAAAGTAATCAAACTAAAATCAAAAGTTTGCCATTTCGATTTCTCGAAAATTCTGGGACTATGAAAGTTACGTATTTCAATTATTTAAAAATTAAATGACAGAGATACTTACGAAATTACGAAATTCTGTAATTCTTTTTATTTCTTTAAATGCTAATTATAGTACAATTTAATCCAATAAGATGCGTCTGTATGCTTGAAAATAGTTGATTTTAAAATCCTTAAAAATTGGCATGTCCCGCAAATCTGTCACTGTGAGTATCGAATTGTTCTGCCAAAAATTTAAAAGTCACAGTCACAGAAGAATAAACTCACGATCAGACATAGCATTATAGTAGTGGATTATGATGGGCATGGGCCTTATGGGTGGTACGTGTACGTGTGTGGCTTGGTAAAAAGTAAGCTGAAGGAAATAACACAGTAGTTTTCCAAACTGTAAGAGTGCCTACCTACACGTACACAATTCAGTAATATTCAGACTTTTTGCTAGATATGAAGATTGAAGATGAGATGAAGGTCTTTTTATTTGAGTTCAAGTTTCCGCATCTCTGGTTTTTTGATGCATTTGAGTTGGTGAAAGATGTGACGGGGACGGGGAAGAGCTCTTTGGATGGTCTCCTTTTTCTCCCGGCTATCCGCTCCGGTTCCTTTAAAAGTCCAAAACATTTGTCAGTGTCATTGCTCAAAAACCTTCCATCTTCCGATTCTAGTAGTTCCATACGCTTCCAGCTCTATGCATCCAGTCAAATATTATAGTTCCAGATCATGAGTGAAGAATCAAAATGACCCAAATTCAATTTAAGCTGCTTATAGACGTAAAAGGAGCTATGTAGAGAAATTCATTAATTCAAATTACAAAATGTTTTATACGAGTTTTTTTGAAAGGCATGTATATACACGTTTTGAAAAGTGTGCAAAATATTTTATTTACATGTTTTTGAAAACTGTAAAATGTTCTAATTCCATGCTTTCCAAATGTGCATAATGTTCTATTTACATGTTTCGAAAAGTGTGTAAAATGTTCTATTTACATGTTTTTGAAAGGCGCAAAATATTAAATATTTGCACGTTTTTAAAAGTGTGTAAAATGTTCTATTTACTTTTTTTTAAAGATGCAAAAAAACTTTTATTTGCATTTTATGAACGGAGACAAATATTTGATTTGCATTTTTTTAAAAGGCGCAAAATATTGTGTTTACATGTTTTTGAAAAGTGAGTAAATGTTCCATTTAAATTTTTTGAAAGATGCAAAAGCTGTTATTTGAATTTTTTGAGCAGAGCAAAATATTTTATTTACATGTTTTTGAAAAGTGAGTAAAATGTTCTATTTACAGTTTTTAAAAGATGCAAAATATTGTACTTAAATTTTTTGAAAGATGCAAAAGCTATTATTTGAATTTTTTGAGCAGAGCAAAATATTTTATTTACATGTTTTTGAAAAGTGAGTAAAATGTTCTATTTACAGTTTTTAAAAGATGCAAAATATTGTACTTAAATTTTTTGAAAGATGCAAAAGCTATTATTTGAATTTTTTGAGCAGAGCAAAATATTTTATTTACATGTTTTTGAAAAGTGAGTAAAATGTTCTATTTACAGTTTTTAAAAGATGCAAAATATTGTACTTAAATTTTTTGAAAGATGCCAAAAAAGTATATTTACATGATTTCTAAAAATGTGTAAAATTTTCTATATTTACTTCTTTTTGAAAAATGCAAATTGTTCTATTTACATTATTTTAAAATCATATTTCTAATTATATTTTTGTAGATGGTACATTTTGTTTGTAGATAAAATTGGATATACCTAGGTCATTTTGGTTCTTCACATACGATATATAATACTTCTACAATGGTCCCAAAATTGGCAATCCCTGCTGTACGACTTCTACACATTCTACTTGATTCTACGGATATTTACATGCTACAATTTGCATCGTCGGAGTTTATGAGGGAAATTCGACAACAAAAGGAAAGAAGAATGCACTACAACTCCCAATTGCAACTCCAACTTTTGTCATTCAATTTAAAGGATCAGCTCAAAATTAGAATCTATTCTTCTTTTTTTTTTTACTTTTTCCCGGTGTAAACATCGAGGAGGATGATTACCACACAGCTCCAGAAAAAACATCAACATCTGAACATGTGGACACAATGGGAGACTTTTAGAGGCCTCCAACTTTAAAATTCATACATTTTGAAGCGCGTACACTCGTAAAGTAAAATTCTCCTCATTTATTTCCTCTGGGCTGAGGCTCGAGGCTGACTTGACGTGGACGGGGCCAGGGCGGAACTGTTTTTATCTATTTTGTTAGGGATCACCCATAAATGGCGTCAAGTGCAGGGTCAATGAGCAGGGCCGGACGAAGGAATTGGTTTGAGGGAGCAATTTTTTTCCATACAAAAACCACTATTTTGATTTTATTGATGGCTTTCTTTAGTAATGCAAAATGTTGTATTTACATAATTTTGAAAAGTTCAAAATGGTTTTTTTTACTTGATTCAGCAAAGTGCAAAATTTACTATTTACACGTTTTGAAAATAGTGGAAAATGCTTTATTTCCATGTTTTTGAAATGTGTAAAAAAATTTAGTTTGCATGTTTTTGAAAAGTCAAAATATTCTTTTTAAATATTTTTGAAAAGTGCAAACTGTTCCATTTACACGTTTTTATAAAAGTGCAAAATGTCGTATTTACATGTTTAAAAAAATGCAAACTGTTCTATTTACACGTTTTGAAAAAAGTGGAAAATGTTTTATTTCCATGTTTTTTGAAATGTACAAAAAAAATTATTTTGCATGTTTTTAAAATTTTAAAATATTTTTTTTTACATATTTTTCAAAACTGCAAAATTTTACATTTAAGAACATGTTTATTAAAAATTCAAGCAGCGGAGGCTGACTGCGCTGGCCGCATTATACGGACTTGCCAATGAGTTTGCTCATGTCAGGGTCCTACAGTTGGGGATGTTTTCTTGGAATCATTTATGGACGATCCCTTATGTGTATGTGTCATGATTTTTCATTCCGCGGTCATTGTCTTTTTGTGCTTTATGAGCAGCAGAGGCTTTTGTTTTTGCATTCGATTCCAGAGCTCTGATCTTGTATAACTCCAGTGTGATACCCTTAATGCTACTCTATCTGGAGTACTCTGTTTTCCGCATAATATGAGAAGGTAGCTGTCAGTAGACATCTGCTGATTGTTCTTTATTATGGCAAAGTCGGTGGCGAGTGGATCTCATGTGGGATTTCTAGTTCCTTAGATCCGTACTTCGTCGGGAAAGTATGTGGTTACAATATAGAAGAAAATTGTAGCTGTACAAAATTCAACTAACAAGGGAATGGTTTTACATGGTACGCGCCAATTTCAAAACGTCATATCTACAAAAATCAGGCTACTTTTTAATAGTAGGGATCCAAAGTAACTCGATTGCATTTTGCTTTGTTTGGTCACAGCAGCCCGCCAAAGTTTTAAAAAATTCAAATTTTAATATTTTACCGCCCTGTAACTTCAACAGTTCTCATCCGATTTTGACGAAATTTGTTTTTTTCTAACGTTTAGACTCTTTTCTACAAAGTAATTTCAGGATTTTTCAAAATTCGAAAATTTTCATTTTTTCGAAAAAATTGGTCGATGAAGTTAAGCCTCAAAAATAATGTTTTTTTCAAAAATTTGTCGAAAAAATGAAAATTTTCGAATTTTGAAAAATCCAGTAATTACTTTGTAGAAAAGAGTCTAAACGTTAGAAAAAAACAAATTTCGTCAAAATCGGATGAGAACTGTAGAAGTTACAGGGCGGTAAAATATTAAAATTTGAATTTTTTTAAACTTTGGCGGGCTACTGTGACTGTGACCAAACAAAGCAAAATGCAATCGAGTTACTTTGGATCCCTACTATTTAAAAGTAGCCTGATTTTTGTAGATATGACGTTTTGAAATTGGAGCGTACCATGTAAAACCATTCCCTTGTAAGAGGTCGTCCATAAATGATGTCGCTTATTTTCATTAATTAAATAAGGAGTTCTAAACATGCGTAAAGGGAATCAGTAGCCTCGATCATCTCAAGGACACTTGGGGCATTGTGAGATTTCTCAAAATTTTTCATACCATCACCTGCTTCTCTATAACAAACTATATTTAGGACACAATACTTACCTATACCTACCTATCCCCATAACGTAAATAGAGCTAGAAGATTGAAATCACCATCGGGCAGTAGAGACCGATTGCACTACTACTATATCGTCTGTGAAGAACCGAGATGACCCATATCAGATTTTAGGTAAAAACAACATCCACTATCTACAAAAATATTTAAATATGTCTGGAGAGCATTTAAATAGAACATTTTATAATTTTCAAAAACGTGTAAATAGAATATTTTACAATGTTTAATTACTTGGAAATAGAATATTTTATAATTTTTAAAAACATGTAAATAGAATATTTTACAATTTTCAAATACTTATAAATAGAAAATTTTACAATGTTCAATTACCTGTAAATAGAATATTTTATAATTTTCAAAAACGTGTAAATAGAATATTTTACAATGTTTAAACACTTGTAAATGGAACCTTGTGTAATTTTTGAAAACATGTAAATAGAATATTTTACAATTTTCAAAAGCATGTAGGTAAATAATATTTAAAAATTTTTTAAAATGTGTAAATAAAATATTTTACGATTATCAAAAATGTGTAAATAAAATATTTTACAATTTTTAAAAACATGTACACAGAGTAGTTTACAATTTTCAAGAACGTGTAAATAGAATATTTCACAATTTTCAAAAACATGTAAATAGAACATTTCACAGTTTTCAAAACCGAAATTTAATAGAACATTTTACGCTTTTCAAAAGCTTCCAATTAGCATTTTACGCATGTTTTTCGTTTTGTTTTTATGACATAGCTCATTTTAATTGTAGTTTAAATTGGATATGCGTCATTTTGGTTCTTCACAGACGATATGTAATGTTGACTGACACATCCGTGACAGACGACGAGAGGAAGTGATTTGAACAAAACTGCTACATGACAGTCACGGACAAAAATATAGGGGAGTCTATAGCAACCGACAAAAAACTATATAGATGACAGACGACATTGATCACAAGACGGCGACTACGATAAAAACAAAAACAAACTGTGCCACACGAAGAGTTGTCTCTTATCTGTTATCTCGAGAGCATTCAACAGTTATTACTTTCCTTCTGTTATTACTCTCCTTTTGCTGCCAACATATTGGCTTCGACTTGTGCTGGTGCTTGAAGTTGTCAGCATGTGAGAAAAAAGATTTTGAAAATTGCTTTCACGTTCATCTCTCGTGCATCGTACTTGAGACTAATAGTAAACAGTGCATATGGTAGGAGTATAGGAGTGACAGTTGAGTGCAAAATTAGAAACCACTATGCCACTAACAGTCACATAGTCTGACAGACACCAGCACCGGGCACATAGACAGAATAAAGAAACATTGACACCGTAACATCCAAAATCCAGGATCCGCGGGATTCACATTTCAACAAATGACACAGAAGAAATACCATCTGAGGAAAATATCCATTTTTCTACATTCCCCTATTTCGCTTATTTTCAACTCGAAGAACTCAAGGACGGAAAAAGAAGGGTATACGGACATTTGCTACTCGGACATTTGCTACCCGGACATTTACTACCCACTGACAAACCTAAGACACTTGCTACCAAAGCACAGAGCCAATCAAGATAGTAAGCAGCAAATTTCCAGACAGCAAATGACATGGTCGCAAATGTCAGGTTAGTAATGTAAGGGTAGCGAATGCCAGGTTAGCAAATGTCCAAATAGCAAATGTCCAGGTAGCAAATGTCCGGGTAACAAATGTCATAATAAAAAATGTCCAGGCGGCAAATGTTCGGGTAGCAAATATCATTATGGCAAACGTTCGGGCAGCAAATAACATCATGGCAAATGTCTGAGTAGCAAATATTCCGATACCAAATGTCCCGGTAGCAAATGTCCAGGTAGCAAATGTCCGGGTTACAAAGATCATGATAACAAATGTCCAGGCGGCAAATGTTTGGGTAGCAAATATCATTATGGCAAACGTTCGGGCAGCAAATAACCGTATGGTAAATGTCCTAGTAGCAAATATCCCGATTCTAAATGTTCCGGTAGCAAATGCCCAGTACGCAAATGTCCAGGCAGAAAATGTGTAGGTAGCAAATATCCATATGAAAAATTTCCGAGTAGCAAATATCCCGATAGCAAATGTCTCAGTAGCAAATGTCAAGGTAGCAAATGTCCAGGGAGCAAATGTTGAGGTAGCAAATGTCCAGGGAGCAAATCTCCGAGCAGCAAATGTCCAGGTAGAAAATGGCCAACTCGCAAATATCCAGATGGCAAATTTCCAGGTAGCAAATGCCCGGGTCATAAATTTCCGAATAGCAAATATCCTGATAAAAAATGTCCTGGTTGCAAATGTCCTACATCCAAATAGAAAACGGCAACAAAAATATTTTTTTTCTTATCTTCACATTTACTAACAAAGAACAGAACACTCAACGACGACAGTGACTCAATAACATTTTTATACCAAAGTAACAGCTTTCCGGACAAGCACTTTAAGAAAAAACAGAGAAAAACTCTGGATGTCAATGTCAATGAGCATTATCGTTTTTGTTATCTTTAGGAAACATAAACGTTTTACGCTCTTCTAATGGTGAGTCCCTATTGTCTGTAGGCCTAAAGTCTGACCACTACTTTTAATGAGGTTGTGAATCCCTGTATAAAAAATACATACACATTACATACAGATAATAGATATAGACCAGTGGGGATTTTGAGCACATCAAACTGTAGTACAAGTACAGCAGAACTAAAACGAAGAAGAGATCTAATTTAACGCGACATTTCTAGCTAGGTACTTATCTCAAGGCCGGTCTCAGTTCGCCCCTGACCCTACCTGTAAAATGAGTACTACAGAAGTTCTCGAAAACTCGAGACTGTCCTGGGCAATTACGTTTATCGGAAGAAGAAAGTAGCCACAGTAAAAATGCACTCTGAACTTTCTCCATGATTATCTCTGGTTCAAGTCAATGCTTATAAAAATAAAATCCAATGCAATTTAAACAGCCATAGCCAGCTGTGGTAAAGCATTCCACGATATCACTAGCAAATTGATAACAAAGTCACAGAGCCCCTCCACCTCCACCAACGTCCTTCACTTTAGCATAATTTATCATCTGTAGATATTTTTTCCTCCACATTGCATTACATCTGCATTTTCTAAGTACAGACAAATTTGGGATTTTTATTTATTTATCTTTGGCCAAGTCCAAGTGCCTTCACATGGTAAATTATTTAATGCGTAGTTATTCCCTTTCACACAAATATACTGCGAACTAGTTTACTTATTGCCACCTGGAATCCCCATTCAAATTGATATCAAAATAAGAAAATCTCAACTTGCTAAATTTTTAATTGGATTGGAAATAGCACAGTTCCTGGAATTTGATTCGAAATTCGAATTCGAACGTAGCGTAGATTGAAAATTCGTACACTACTTAATCGTATCGTAATCGTAGTTCGGATTTCCAATTTCCATTTCGAATTTCTTTTTCCTTTAAACTTATGGACACACATGCATTGAAAATTGAAGGCGACTCTTTGTTATACTTGTCTGCAGTTCTCCAGTCTGCACGACAGAGTTGGCATATGAGAAACATCCAACTTCAATACCTTCCTTCCTGCATTCGCATTCACTCAATAACAAAATCTCCAGACTTGAGACAGACTCCAGGATCAGATTCGGATGCTGTAACGAGAGAAAAAGAACACACGAGATGAAGCAGCACCATATAGTATATAGCAAATATTGGAGCGGGTGATAGGTGCGAAGTTGGATAGTTGGAGTTGAAAATATACTATGTTACAGTTACGTATATAATAGCGTTGAAAGTTTCTGCTCCTGCTGCCCGGCTCGTTCTACACATTCTACTGAGGGACTGGGACCGGGACCGGGACCGGGACCGGTACCGGTACCGGGGAGCGCGCGTCGAAGAATCAGTTCCGTTTATTTTCCTCTTTTCCTCTTTCCCTGTGAAGCATATCCGTCCGGGTATATTGGAAATATCCCGAAGAATTTGGAGCAGTAGAGCATCCAACTCGAACGAAGAAAGTTCTACCAAAGACAAAACAGTCATCGCAGGTTTGATTCCCGTTCTTGTACGGACACATCGGCCCTTTTTCCACCAATTGTTTCCGTCAAAATACAGTTGTGGTTATTTGGTTATAAGAGCCGAATTACTTGTTAGCGATGTAAACTTTATTCTGTTACAAAATAAATACAAAATTTCAAATACACACAAGACAATACAAACAACATTAATAATTACTATTTGATATTAGAATGCAACTTACAACTTGAGACACCAATTCGAATTATAGCTGACATACCCTGAGCACACACAAAACATCTTCATATAAAGTGAGTGTTGGTCTGGAAAATTTCCTGGAAACTGCCCGAGCTTCGGTTTATCTCGAACTCGATTTGGACTGGATCAACTTACTACTAGCACACATTTACTGTCATCTTCTTCTCACTCAGTCAGCCATAAATTCTTGAAGGCTTAAGTTTCTCTGTCTACAGTTTAATCTTACAAGCAAATACTGATATAACAGCAACCAACACTTTGGCACTTGGATTGAGGATTTATCTGTCTGTAGTCTGTAGAGTAATTATGTAGTTTGAAAATATGGGAAAACGAGAAAAGGCTAATGGAATGTCTGTGTCTGCTGTTCTGTGGAGGAAGGCACACGTGAAGTTTACTCGTGTATTTGCTAAGTGCTAAAGACTTACAACTAACTTCCTATAATATATATACATAGTTTCAATACCAACTCCAATTTCCAACTCTTAAGCTCTATAATCCTGTTTAACGTCCTTAAATTGCTTCATTAAATTCGTATTTAATTGCAAAGCTATACAGTCCTAGTCTTAATTAGTTCATATTAAATCCACATGATAATTGATGATTGAAATCACATAAGTACTGAGTGTAGTAAGTATATTCCCTACAGCAGGGTTGTATAACTATTAAACTAAACCAAAAAGACATCAAACATTAGTGCTAATCCTAATCGAAAAATCGATAAATTATGGGGCCATTAGTTAGTACAGTGTAGTTTTTGCAGTCGTCAGTACTAATAAAATACCAATAACACTATCTTACTAGTTAGTGATGATAATAACAGTGAAATATTGTAGTTTCATGGTTCAGTGTTCACGAAATCTCAAAACTGAAAGCGCTTTTGCATCTCTGAGGGATCTGAGATGAAACTTTACGCATCTTGTTTCCGTTAGTGGCTGAGATCCTTCTGATTGTTTGTACTTTTTATTACGCATTGTGTTTCTTCAATTAGAATTGTATACTTGGAAACATCCTGGTTCCGGTCCTGACGTTCTTCGGTCAACATTTGCACTAACAACTAATAAATTAATGGCTAATAAGCAAAAACAAATTATATTTCACAGAAATATGCATTAGTTACATACTAAGAAAGTCACTTCGTTTAAAAAAATTCATTACAACAAAACAAACAAACCAGTTGATCCTAATACAGCACTTAAAAAGATTAAGCGAATAAACAATTCCTTTAACTTCAAAGTTTGAAATCCTTCAAAACTAACTTTACACTGTTCATGTTTGTTCTTGAAAATTAAAAACTGCCAACTACAAGTTGATAACTAACAACAACTCGAAACCCAGCAACAAAAAGCTTTCAGTTACATAAACTATCCTGGCGTCTCGTCTTCGTCTTCGCAGCAAAAGTAAAACTTTATTCAGTGGTACACCTCTATATCTTGATCTTCCAATGAACGTGTCGCTGTATAAGTTTTGCAAAGTAGATAGAACGCAGAGTAAAGTTCAGTAAAGTCCAGGATCGTGAATCTAAATTAAAACAACAAATATATTAAACACAATTATTACAACAGTCAACAGTAACTTTGAACGTGGATGTTAACTACACTGGTGACTATTATTGACTATACGAACGAATTAACTGTACTGTGTCCTAAACACACTGATTGGTACTTTTAATGTTGAAATTTTGGGTCCATTTTGGATATTAATAATATTTATGAAACTAACAAATCAAGAAAAAAGAAACTAATACCAACTTTAACAGTACCTACTACACCGAATTAAATCGGTTTAAAGTACTATCAACCATTAACCATTAACGTCAGCAATCTAATAAAACAAATAGGCCCACTGACAAATAAAAAAGACTGCTGACTACGGAATGTACTGAATTACAACTTGATTCCTTTAATAGTCTTGAAGATTGAAACAGTAATAATAAACTTTGGCCCCGACTGCTAACTGTCGACTGTATTGTTTCGTGCTATTTTCAGTCTTGGAGTATTTAGTGCAAGTGACAACTCAATTGGTAAGATCTAAGTCTAACAGAACAGAAAAAAAGCAATCTCCTATAAATAGTGTAACAATACACAACTTGTGCAACATCCAACATCAGTAAAAGTCGTAATTATTTTTATTGTTATAGTCGATTGTCATCGTATATATTGTCTAAAGTAATTTCGAATCCTTTTAAAAGGTGCTACATAATTCTGACTTACATATGTACACAGTTTGCAAACTATACCAACTTACTTGAGAGTGTTGAATTGCAATAGCACTGTAGAAGATAGTAACTATCTACGAACTCATCCGATGCATCTTCATGTGTACAAAAAGAATAGAAGCTGAAAACACTGACTGAAGATGAAAGTTGGTGCTTTGTAAGTAATTCCAGTTTCCAGTCGTGATTCCTTTTACCATGGAGAACTTAATTCGTCTCACTCAGAAAGAAATCTCGTTTCCAGACCCCGATGCAAGAAAATAGTTTCATCTTTTTTCTTTCGGTTAATCGTAAAGTAACTATAAGTCGTAAGTGGTGCGAAAGAACAGGAAAAAAAACAGAAGCGTGATCCTGAATCGTGACAATAATGCTCCTTCTCCTACTTCTTCTTTAAAGGAACAATTTTATCTCAGTTAAACAGTTTTTTTTATAAAAACGGAAACGGAAAAGAAACATTATTGTGAGAGAGAGTGGTGTTGATTGGATGTACACATATGAAAGTTGGGTAAGTTAAAGTTTCTGGTCATACTCGTTCCGGCACCGGGACCGGGACCGGGACCGGTTTTCCAACATAACAAAAGTTCTTTCAAATCAGTTCTCCAATCCACTGTATCTTTCTTTATGTATTTCCCCTTGAGAAACTTTGAACGCGTCCGTGGATTTTGTTTTGTTTCTTCGTTTGCACTAAACACATACAATTAAATGTACAATGTGTGCGATATAGACGAAAAGAAAAGGTTTGGGTTTGGAAGTAAACCTTTTTGAAGGAATTTGATCAATTTACGAAACATCCAAAAAATAAAGGAATTAAAGGCCTATTAAAAGCAGAGGGCCGGATAATGCGCCTAGCGCAGGCCAGGCATCCCCCGCTGCTTGAATTTTCAAAAACATGTAAATGGAACATTTTGCAGGTTTCAAAAATATGTCAAAAGACTATTTTGACTTTTCAAAAACATGCAAAATAAAATTTTTTGTACATTTCAAAAACATGGAAATACAAAATTTTCCACTTTTCTCAAAACATGTAAATGGAACCTTGAGTCCCTTGAGCACTTTGCCGAATCAAGTAAATCGAACATTATTGCACTTTTCTAAAACATGTAAATAGAACATTTTGCTTTACCAAAGAAAACCATCAATAAAATCAAATTGGTGGTGTTTATATGGAAACAAATTGCTGCCTAAAATCAATTCCTTCGTCCGGCCCTGATTAAAACATTAAAAGGAACTACATACTACATTGTTTATTCCTACATCCTAAACTTTTGTAAATGGTAAAAATATCTTGAGATCCGACCTCCGCCACTAAAAGAAATCTTTCCCTCCCCTTATCTTCCTAATTTTATTAGCAATTTCGTCAAATTTATTGCTAGGTTGGTTAATAAGCATTAAATCACATATCTTATTATTATTAATAGAGGCGCACTAATAGTGCAGTGCTATAAAATACGCTGACCAATAATAGACGTTTACATCCTTGCAATGTTGAATGTTGCAGTGGCTTGCAATAATGCAATGTAACAAACAAACATTGTTGAATGTTGATTTATTTGAATGTTAGCTGTCTACTATTTACAATATTACAATACTTTCATGCGGTAATCAAATTTCCAAGTCCCGCGTCAATTCGATTTGATTCATTTCGCCGATTCTAATTTCGAATCTGAAAATCTGAAATTATTTACTCCCTTTTGATTAAATATTATAGTAGAGTTACCACAACCTAATTACTATATATGAGGCACTTACTAGATTTGTTTCTATGATTTTACTGAATATAATTTTATCGTCTACCTCATCCCTATAATTCATTTGCAATTAGAAAGATTACATTTTGGTGTAGTTGGTACTTTTATGGCTACTGGCATATTTTGTGCAATTTGGATTTTGCAATAAAATTTGTAATTATGTTACAGTTCCGTTTTCATAAAGTACTTACTACAAATACAGTAGTAGCCACAAAATTTACAAATAAATTACTATTCATGCAAAAAGTTGAGTAATTACTTCTCGTATTCCGAATTCCGCTGCGAACTAAACTCAAAAGTATACCTACTAACTGACCACATTTGTTTTACGGACGCAACATGCAGTAAATAATAATTTAGGATTCATGCAAAGCCAACAATTCCGCAACATCTACATGGGATGATGTTCCTGTTCTGTAGAGTAAATAAATCAGCTTAACTCATTAAATAACCCATGTGGGGGCTTTTATACACTTACTGTAAAGAATGAAGGAACCAATGTTTAACTTTGCTTAATTTTCCATGAATTATTTGAACTGTAAGAATTACGTAGGAATTTTAACGCGGACAAAATCTAATTTACATAGTTAAATGGCCTACTTTGTCAGGCGCAGAGGCCGGACAAAGGAATTGGTTTTAGGAAGCAATTTGTTTCCATATAAAAACCACACCACTTTGATTTTATTTATGATTTTCTTTGGTATGTCGTATTTACATGTTTTAGAAATGTGCAAAATGTTCAATTTACTTGATTCAGAAAAGGACAAAATGTCCTATTTACATGTTTTGAGAAAAGTGAAAAATGTATTATTTGCATGTTTTTGAAATGTACGAAAATATTTATTTTGAATGTTTTTGAAAAGTGTGAAATATTTTTTTTTACATATTTTTAAAAACTGCAAAATGTTCCATTTATATGTTTTGTGAAAATTCAAGCAGTGGGGGCTGCCTATGCTGACCGCATTATCCGGCCCTGTACACTGTCAGTATTCCCTACTTCATTTTTTTTCTTACTGTGATTATTGTTTTCCCTTAGGGGTCCTTCACAAATGACGGGGTTGGTAAGGCCAATAGCTCTATACTTGGCTATAGTTGGCTTTAACGACGTAAGTAGTGGACGATCCCTTAGGGGCCATCCATATATTACGTTTCCGGTTTTTGTGCAAAACCCCCTCCCCCCTATCCAATCCTCACTACACCGTCATTTCTCAATACCCCCCTCCCCCTATAAACGTTTCAACTTTTAAAAAAAAATTTAAGAATTTTTCATATTTCCTAGAGGTTTTTACATTTCCTCGAAAAAATAAACCATATGTTACATTTTATCTACGACGTATCTACCTACTTTGATTTGCGTAAGAAAAATTTTAAAATTCACAAAATATTGACTGAAACGTCATTCGCCCGAACACCCCCGCCCCTCCCGTTTCAACGCGTCATTAGCCTAAACCTCCTCCCCCCCCCATGAAACCTGAAACTTACTATATGGATGGCCCCTTACTGCAGATATCCCATGCCATTACATTAATATTGCAGCATTCAATCCCGTCCTAATATTCCTACGATACTAAATCTGCAGAAAAAAAAGAATTTCGATCATCCTTTTATCTTACGTCTACTGTATAAATCTTGCCCAAAGGTCCCGTACTTTTCTCACTATTCCAATTTCAATCTCGATCCCACAATTATTCTGGAATATCTCATAAAAAAGTGAAAATGTGAAATATAAAAAATGTTTTACTTGATTGCAATTCTTTTACAGATATTTATTTATTTGTGTGGCAGCCAACGGCAATCTTAAATAAAAAGCCGCCCCCCCCCCTTCTCCTTCTATCACTAGCTTTGTGCCTCTCTCCTATAAAATCTCCCCCCTCCACTCATATTTCAAAGGGTTCATGGCCCTTTGAGTTCTTCCTAAAGAATTCAGATTATTAAACTTGTGCAATTTTTTTGCAAAGAATTCGTTGTCTGTTCTGTGGGTGCTTTTGCCTTATGACTCAAACTTGGGGCCTGTGGACTTTGCGGTGATGGTTATTATGGCCAGTAGGCTTGTAGGTAGATGAGTAGGTAGATAGGTACTTTTACAACATGCGATATTTTTTTGCGATGTATTAAATTATACACAGGAACTTGAAATGCTCGGCACCGTTCAGTTCAGCAGCGCGGCTGCGGCTGTGTACAAACCTGCGGCTAAGCAATGAGAAACATGCTAAATAGTAGACATTTATTGGAAGGATATTGGAAGTTTATTCATGAGAGGCGATATTTAGTTTGTTTAAAACATGTCGTGAAGCCCTGTGGCCTTCATAAAGTATAAGAGTACAATTTTTTTTCTATCTCGGTCTGGATCTCGGTCTTAGTCCCGGGCCTGGTCCCGGTCTTGGTCCCGGTCCCGGTCCCAGTGCAGTTGACAAGTGTATATGGATTATGGAAGAATACATTTTCAAAAATGGCTCGTGTAACATTAGCATTATCGTGTCATAACTCTTTATTCTGTAGCTACGTCTATAGCGAAGGTGCCTTCCTACAGTGTAAAGTATATCATCCGTGAAGAACCAAAATGACCAATATAAAATTTAAACTAGAATCAAAATAAGCTATGTCGTAAAAACAAAATAGGAAACACGGGTAAAATGTTTATTAGGAGTTTTTGAAAAGTGTAAAATGTTCTAATTCCATGTTTTGGAAAAGTTGCAAAGTGTTGTATTTATATATTTTTGAAGAGTGCAAAATATTCTTATTCAATGTTTTTTAAAAGGTGGAAAATGTTCTATTTAAATGTTTTTGAAAAGGTGAAAAAAAATATTATTCCATGTTTTTGAAAAGATGCAAAATGTTCTAATTCGGTGTATTTGAAAAGGTGCAAAATGTTCTTATTCCATGTTTTTGAAAAGTGTAAAATGTTCTAGCTATTAAAATATTTTTGAAAAGTGCAAAATATTCTTATTCAATGTTTTTGAAAAGATGCAAAATGTTCTTATTTCATGTTTTTGAAAAGTGTAAAATGTTCTTATTTCATGTTTTTGAAAAGTGTAAAATGTTCTAGCTATTAAACTATTTTTGAAAAGTGCAAAATATTCTTATTCAATGTTTTTGAAAAGGTGCAAAATGTTGTATTTATATATTTTTGAAAAGTGCAAAATATTCTTCTTCAAGCTTTTTGTTAAGGTGCGAAATGTTCTAATTCCATGTTTTTGAAAAGGTGCAAAATGTTCTATTTAAATGTTTTTGAAAAGGCGAAAAAAAATCTTATTCAGCGTTTTAGAAAAGGTGCAACTTGTTCTTATTCCATGTTTTTGAAAGGATGCAAAATGTTCTAATTCCGTGTGTTTGAAAAGGTGCAAAATGTTCTTATTCCATGTTTTTGAAAAGTGTAAAATGTTCTAGCTATTAAAATATTTTTGAAAAGTGCAGAATGTTCTATTCAAATGCTCTTAAGACATGTTTGCATATTTTTGTGGATATTTCATAATGCTTTTAGCTAAAAATAGAAGTAGGTTATTTGGACTCTTCACAGACGATATGGTAATAATGATCTTTTTTAACTGTGCCCGCGTCGTGGTCGTACATAGGACTATAACCACTAACATAAAATGTAATGGGCCTACAAAAAAATTGCATATGTGGGTGATGCCAGGTGCTTTTCCTTTTGGAAGGTGAGGGCACACATTTAATTTTTTTTCGTGTCTACAACATACAAGACTGTAGTACACTGTAGTACACTCTTGAGTCTTGAGAAAAAAAGTTTAGAAAAAAAATGATTACAGTGTAGTATTATATACGAGAGTTACTCACATTATGTGAAAGCTGACAAATATATGGAAATGGGATTTGAAGGAGCTCCGCAGGCGCTTGGCCTCCGCATCCATTTAATTACGCAAACTTGGGTCGTAATCGTATTCGTAATCTTCATCGTAATCGTAATCGTATTTATAATCGGCCGGATTAATCTTAACTGAGCAGTCGGTAGTCTATAAGTAAGTATAAGCCAGTCAGCAGGTATACAATGTGCATGCACGTCTAAATAAGCGAATTATAGTAGGCGCGTAGCAGTTATATTCAAATTAGAAAATACGCTTTAGCTTAGGGCCTATGCCGCCAAAATGTATCACGTAACTTAATTCCATATTTTTTTGCGCAAAAATTTGAAATTTCCCACTCGTAATTCTAACGCTTCCTCTACTCCTCTACATGCAGTGACTATTTCGAGTATTTTTTTAATTGTAACGTAATATGTGAACGGCCCCTTTAAGACCTTATTTCGTTATTTGTCGTTATCTTTATTTTCTACAGACCGTTGGTAAAAATGAGCGCTTTTTAAGTGTTTAGAAAATTAAAATTAGAACGGTATTTGTTATTTTTAAACCATTTAAATAAATATGGCAAAAAGTTGAAACTGATTTAGTTGGTATTCTGACACTAATGCTAAGCCCTTTTAGAATTTTCGCCAGTCTATTAAAACAATAATAATACATTAGATTAGCTCAATTTCATCTGCAATTCAAGTTGTGTAAAGCTTCTATATATGACGCTGAAAGAATCTTTGACTTAATCATTGAGGTAGTAAAGTGAGTAGTAAAAAAAGCTATAAAGCGTTGAATGTCTCCTTTTGGACTAAATCGTGGTTGTAACTGTTGTCAGCGATCTACCAATTGTTAAACATATTGTCTATGAAGAATCAAAATGGTCTATACATCCAGTTTTAGCTAGAATTAAAATGAGATATGTCAAATAATTCTATATTTAAGATTGATGCGCAAGATGCTAATTGCAGGTTTTTAAAAGGATTAAAATGTTGTATTTACTTACGTGCTTTTGAATAGGGCAAAATGTTGTATTTACACGTTTCTTAAAAGTGCAAAATGTTCTAATTCTATGTTTTTGAAAAGGTGAAAAATGTTTTACTAACCCGTTTTTTAAAAGTGCAAAATGCTCTATCTACACGTTTTTTTAAAAATTGCAAATTGTCCTATTTATACATTTTAAAAACATTCAAAATATTCTATTCACTCGTTTTAAAGAAGTTCAAAATGTCCTATCTACTCGTTTTTAAAAATTTTATAAAGTCCTATCTACAAGCTTCTACAAATTTTAAAATTTCTTAATTACACGTATTAAAAAAGTTTAAACTGTTCTATCTACACTTTTTTTTTGAAATTTCAAAATGTTCTATTCACACATAGTTTTAAAAATTACGAAATGTCGTTATTGCATGGTTTCAAGATCAAGATAATTAAATTAATTTGCAAATATGTGCGTCAAATTGTTTTTACTTAAAAATAGATAGAGGCATTGGGGTGATTTAGATACTTCTTCACAGAGGGTACGTGTTTCTGTGGTATTTAATTTTTACGTTGTTGCGGATTGCGGACTTTTACTTTTAACGATGTGGACGAAAGAGCCCTTTAGATTTAAAGCCGGGAGAATCACACAGATTACGGATGCAGTGCGAGAAAAGAAATTATAAAAGTAATAATGTTGCACTTCATAAATGTATTGTGTTGTGTCATTTGGTTGATTAACTTGGTCATTCTTACCGTTACCGTTACTATTACCATTACTATGGTAAGATTACCGTTACCGTTACTAGACCAGCTCCGGTTTCAGTTACCATATACAGATATTGTGTAGCCGCCTCAGGTCACATAAATAATCCCAGTGCAAACACTATTATTTCGGTATTACGGTTGGTTGACAGTTGAATTGCGGTGTTGTGTGTCGTCTGTGGTCTCCATAGTTCCAGTTTATCAAGTGTCAACGTGTTTTACGACTCCAACTTTGTGGCTATGGGACGTAAACACAATGATAGAATAAGTTTTTTTTTTAATGTGTGTAACTTTGATCATTTTTTCTTGTTGAGGATCATCCATAAAGGATGTTATCTGTGGGGATAATGCAGGGCCGGAAAATTTGGCCAGCGCAGGCAGCCTGAATTGTCAGAACAGCATTAATTATAAATGGAACATTTTACACTTTTCATAAACATGCAAAATCAATTGTTTTACACATTTTAAAAACATGGAAATAAAACATTTTCTTCTCTTCTGAATCAAGTAGAAAGAACATTTTGCACTTTCCCAAAAACCATGTAAAAAAAATATTTTGACTTTTTAAAAACATGCAAAAATAATTTTTTTTGAGCATTTCAAAAATATGGAAGTAAAACATTTTGCACTGTTCTCAAACCATGTAAATAGGACATTTTGCACTTTTCTGAATCAAGTAAATCGACTTTTTTGCAATTTTCTCAAAACATGCAAATAAAACTTTTTCCACTTTTCTCAAAACATGTAAATAGGACATTTTGCACTTTTCTGAATCAAGTAAATCGACTTTTTTGCAATTTTCTCAAAACATGCAAATAAAACTTTTTCCACTTTTCTCAAAACATGTAAATAGGACATTTTGCACTTTTCTGAATCAAGTAAATCGACTTTTTTGCAATTTTCTCAAAACATGCAAATAAAACTTTTTCCACTTTTCTCAAAACATGTAAATAGGACATTTTGCACTTTTCTAAATCAAGTAAATCGACTTTTTTGCAATTTTCTCAAAACATGCAAATAAAAAATTTTCCACTTTTCTCAAAACATGTAAATAGGACATTTTGTACTTTTCTAAATCAAGTAAATCGACTATTTTGCAATTTTCTCAAAACATGCAAATAAAATATTTTCCACTTTTCTTATTCTCAAAACATGTTAATAGGATATTTAGCACTTTTCTGAATCAAGTAAATCGAACATTTTGCACTTTTATAAAACATGTAAATATAACATTTTGCTTAACCGAGAAAAACCTTCAATAAAATCAAAATGGTGGTTTTTGTATGGAGACAAATGGCTCCGTAAAACCAATTCCTTCGTCCGGCCCTGGGGTAATGGTTTTGTAGTCGGGTATTGATGACAATCCGTGTTAAAGATAGCAACTTCTGTGATACTTGAGCTGATGACAGAGTAATAGCAATCAAGATTTTTCAGTCACATCATTTATGTACGACCCCTTCCGTAGAAAATAGAATTACCTTTTGAAATGCACTTGGATAGGAGAGAAAGTTGATTTGGATTTTATTCAAGGATTTTTCACAAAATTGCATTGTGTGAGAGTCTAAGATTTTACATGTGGACGGGGAGGGCCAGGAACGTGAAAGATTTATATTTCCCAGTCGCCTCCCCACACAGTGTATTATTTTCCCATTTTCTGGTTCAACTTTCTTTGAGAATTAGTTGGGGCGGGTAACGTGGGTTTATGTAGGCATTCCCATTGTCAATTTCGATTTCGACGCGAATATCAGTAAATGGCTTTTGGCCTTTTTTTCTTGGAAAGTCAATTGTGCTTCAGCTTTCATGCTGCTTAATGAGCCATTTTTAAATCCGGGTTTTTTCGGTTTCTTGAAATTCTTAAATTTTTTCTTGACTGCTCTTTTGCATTTTATGTATCTCTATGTTGTCTATTTTATATGACATAATATAGTCCGTGAAGAGCCAAAATGAACTATAACCATTTGAAGATTTGAAGCTAAAACAAATATCTACAAAAATATTGAAACATGTCTTGAAACCATTTAATTTTCATATTTTGCACTTCTCAAAAATATGTAAATAGAACATTTTACGATTTTCAAAAACATGTAAATAGAACATTTTACACTTTTCAAAAACATGTTAATAGAACATTAAGCCCTTTTTCAAAAACATGGAATTAGAAAATTTTGCACTTTTTCAAAAACAAGTAAATAGTACATTTTGCACCTTTTCAAAAACAAGTAAATAGAACAATTACGTTTTTCAAAACCTCCTATTTAACATTTGACTCATGTTTCTCATTTTGTATTCATGACACATAGTTCATTTTGACTCTAGCTTAAATTGTAAATGATTCATTTGGGTTCTTCACAGACGATATTATGTCGTCGTCGTCAGCGAAGGTTCAAATCTTACTATATCTATTTCTTACAAAATGACTAAAATCACAGCTGTGTAAAGTACCGTATGTTTTAATGTGCGTTGTGAGGATTCGTCCAAAAGTACAAAAATGACATTATCAAAAAATTCCTATTTTGACGACCCTTTTATCTACCTATCTTTTGCGTATACATGGCTATATTTTCAAAATGGGAAGTCATCCGCAGCCATGCAGACCCATTGGCTCTACCCATGACGTCATGTGTGCACGATCCCTCGTTCAATAACTTTTCTGTTTCTTCCCTAGTGTTTTTCTCTACAGGATTGTATTACAATGTTTTATTAATTTGGAAGGTTAAAATACGTAGTATTCCTTATTAAGCCTGATTTAATTAAAAAGCAAACCTGTGAGTAATACATTTCCGCCTTTTCTAATTCCACCTAAAATTACAAAATACTTCAAAGGCGTTTTCTGGGAAATAGGAAACATATTTTATTAATTGTATAGGGAAATTTTAACACTCATCTAGTGACGTATCTTTTTCAAAATTTGATAAGGACAACCATAGTAGGTGCTAGTTAGGTTTTTAAAGTACATTCTAGACAACGGGTCTCGTATGAATGAATGACCTGTGACCCCATCTGCGGATTCTGATTGAATTAGATAATTTTGTAATTAGATCGGATTCAGTTATATTAATTACGGATCTGCCACATAAAAAAATATATTAATTAATTTTGTAAAGAAAATAAGTTTTTTTTATAACAACTTAAATAGTAGACAAAAAAATTCAGTATAGTTTTTAAATTCAATTTCAAATTAACTATGTTATGCAAAATTTGAAAGCATCCTTACGTGTAGATTTATTAAACTTTTGTAGGAATTTATAGTTTTCATTAGTTTATTTGAAATTATTTTGCCTTAAAATAGTACATTTTAGTTTTTAAAGGTTTTGGGAGAACAAATTTTTAGACCATTCTGTATGAGCGTTATTTATTGATTTTATATCAAAAACTGTCTGTGTATTATTAATGTATAGCAAAAAGTTATATTTAGACTTGAACATAATATGTAGTAATGTTTAGTGCACAACTGATATTATTTTACATAAGTATAGGCCTGCACAGTACAGGCAGCAAGATACAGAATATCGTCTGTGAAGAACCAAAATGACCCATGTCTAATTTATGGTAGAATAAAAATGAGCTGTCATAAAAACAAAATAGAACATAAGCGTTAAATGATAATTAGGAGTTTTTAATGATCTATTTACATGTTTTTTAAACGCATCCAAATGTTGTACTTACATGTTTTAAAAAAGTGTAAAATGAACTATTTACATTTTTTTGAAAATTGCCAAAATGCTCTTTTTGCATGTTTTTAAAAGTGTAAAAGGTTCTAGTTACACGTATTTTCAAAGTTTAAAATGTTCTATTTACATGTTTTTAAAAGTGTAAAATGTTTTATTTACATGTTTTTTGAAAAGTGTAAAATTTTCTATTTACATGTTTTTGAAAAGTGTAAAATGTTCTATTTACATGTTTTTGAAAAGTGTAAAATGTTTTATTTACATGTTTTTGAAAAGTGTAAAATTTTCTATTTACATGTTTTTTGAAAAGTGAAAAATGTTGTTTTTGAATGTTTTGCAACAGTGTAAAATGTTCTAGTTACACGTATTTTTAAAATTTGAAATGTTCTATTTACATGTTTCTGAAAAATGTAAAATGTTGTATTTACATTTTTTGAAAAGTGTAAAATATTCTATTCAAATGCTTTGAAGGCACTTCTTAATATTTTTGTAGATAGTAGATTTTATTTTCAGCTAAAATTTAAATGGGTTATTTTAATTCTTCACAAAAGATATTATGAAGTGAGATGCAAATTAAGAAAGTTTGAACTTTGTAATAATTTATGAACTAATTCCCTAAACTTTCTTGGCTCAAAACCGCAAAAACAAATATAAGATTTGTACCTTAAGTAAAGCTCGAAGTTGAAATTATTATGCGACTAACCAACTCAAAGATCGTCTATAAAAGATGTCATCCAAATATTCCAATTTTTGGGACAATGTAATATGTCTCCCTTGCCATCTAATTAAGCATTATTTAAATTACATTCAACAAATTATGTGATGTCACCAATATTCAATGTCTAATATCCATTGACTCTACTGATGGCGTCATTTGTGAACGATCCCTAACTTATTTTATTGTACAAGTTTAAATAACTTCCTGGTCTCTAGCAACTCTTCTAGGGTCTTCATCATTAAATCACACAAGCAGTGTTTTGTTTTTTATTCTCTCTGGTTTGTAATAAATTGCAAGCCCAGGTTTTAAGGCGAAGGTTTCGTCTAACTTGCGGGTAGGTATTTGACGTTCTAGGGTAACATTTTGCAAATTCTCTCTCAAAATGTGTGCCTACAAATTAGAAACTTGACTAGGGCTAGAAGCTAGAACTGGAACTGGAGTTGAAGTGGGGCTTAGAATTATGTAGTTTCTAAAGTGTTTGCGTACTTGAAATAACTTAAAATAAAATCTTTAAATTTTAAAAAGTTAAAAATGCTAATTACGCATTTTTGGCAGCGCAAATCCCATTTAAAAGTGTTTTAAAAAGTTCAAAATGGTGGTTTTAGTATGTAAACAAATTGGTCACTACATCAAATTCCTTCGGCCGCGGCCCTGCTTTTATAAGAAATCTAGTCAGTGAAGAACCAAAATGACTCATATCCAAGTTCAGCTAGAATCAAAATAAACTATCTCATAAAACTAAAATGAAAAACGTACATAATATGTTAATTATTAAGAGTTTTTGAAAAGTGTAAATGTTTCTATTTACATGTTTTTGAAAAGTGTAAATTGTTCTATTTACATGTTTTTGAAAAGTGTAAAATAATCTATTTACATGTTTTTGAAAAGTGTGAAATGTTCTATTTACATGTTTTTGAAAAGTGTGAAATGTTCTATTCACATGTTTTTGAAAAGTGTAAAATGTTCTATTTACATGTTTTTGAAAAGTGTAAATTGTTCTATTTACATGTTTTTGAAAAGTGTAAAATGTTCTATTTACATGTTTTTGAAAAGTGTAAAATAATCTATTTACATGTTTTCGAAAAGTGTGAAATGTTCTATTTACATGTTTTTGAAAAGTGTAAAATGTTCTATTTACATGTTTTTGAAAATCGTAAAATGTTCTATTTACATGTTTTGAAAGTGCAAAATATTTCATTTAAATGCTTTCAAGACATGTGTCAATATTTTTGTAGATAGTGGATATTGGTTTTCGCTACAAATGGATATGGGTCATTTTGGTTCTTCACTGACGATATGTATGTGGTATTTGAAAATACTTGAAACTTTTAAAATTCTGATTTTTCATTTGTATTTAAATTAAACCTGTGTCTTTCCGTTTTTGCTTTTTGGAATATTAGAAGTTTTAGAATCAAAATTTAACGCAGTTCACTTTGCAACTTGGATATCTTTATAAAACAAGGAAACTTGAACAACAAAACAAAATTCCTGTCTGACGTATACGGTGAACACATCAAAAACAAAAATAATCAAAAAAAAACAAAACCAAAAAAAAACAAAGGAACAAAAAAGTAGTTTGGAGTGCAGTCCATAGAAAAAGCAGAAAGGCGGAAAATAAATTAAACATCTGTGGAACTGTGGATTAAAAAAAAATATCAAAAATGGGGAACTCAATCATAAAAGAGGGGGGTGACAGTGAGGGGGAAAAGTCTGGAGTGAGCAGTACCACACCGACAACGGGCTCTGGGTCAGGCGTCCATTCAAGTTCCCGAAAACACTCCACCGTCAGCACTGCCCGCCTCCTTCTGTACGGGGAGAAAGTCGAGTTTCTGAACGAGGAGCAGAAGAGCCACATCCGAATTTGTTGGAAACGGATTGAGAGTGACGTGGCGAGTGTCGGGGTCATCACCTTTATTCAGTGAGTTTATTTACTTCGTTTTCTTTATTTTGCTGTACTTCACTTTCAGACGGTTGTACTGTCTTTCGAATTGACTTTGATTTGATGTAAAAAAGTAAACTGTTTTATTTACATGTTTTTGCAAAGTGCAAAATTTTTTGTTTATCATCTTTTAAAAAATGCAAAATAATCTATTTATATGTTTTTTTATAAAAATGCAATATAATTATATATTTTATTGAAAAGGTTTCAAAAAGGCCTAACATGTTCTATTTACATGTTTTTTTAAAAAATAAACTGTTTTATTTACGTTTTTGAAAAGTGCAAAATTTTTTATTTTTTATCTTTTAAAAAATGCAAAATAATCTATTTATGTTTTTTATTAAAAGTGCAATATATATTTTATTGAAAAGGTTTCAAAAAGGCCTAACATGTTCTATTTACATGTTTTTTTTTAAAAATAAACTGTTTTATTTACGTTTTTGAAAAGTGCAAAATGTTGTGTTTATCTTCTTTTAAAACATTCAAAATGATTCAATATTATGTTTTTTAATAAAAGTGCAATATATTTTATTGACAAAGTTTCAAAAAGGTTTAAAATGTTTTTTTTCCTTTTGTTTTTATAAAAGTAAAATGTTTTAATTATTTACATTTTTTTGAAAAGTGCAAAATGTTCTATTTATCTTTTTTTTTAAATTTAAAATGATTTATTATTAAGTTTTTTAATAAAAGTGCAATATATATTTTATTGACAAAGTTTCCAAAGGGTTTAAAATGTTCTATTTACATGTTTTTTTTAAAAAGCAAACTATATTTTATTTACACATTTTTAAAAAGTGCAAATTGTTCTATTTACTTTTTTTTAAAATTTAAAAGGCTCTATGTATAATTATATGTTTTCTAATAATGCAATATATTTTATTGACAAAGTTTTAAAAACTTTCAAAATGTGCTATTTAAATTTTGTTTTAATAGTGGTTTTAAAAACGCTCAAGATGTTCTATTTACTTGTTTTATAAACGTCAGAATATAAATTAAAAGTTATAAAATTTTATTAAATTAAAAA
The DNA here is from genome assembly GCA_949802685.1 of Dicyrtomina minuta. Lineage (NCBI taxonomy): Eukaryota > Metazoa > Arthropoda > Collembola > Symphypleona > Dicyrtomidae > Dicyrtomina > Dicyrtomina minuta. The sequence goes on from OX461811.1 coordinate 10,315,478, forward strand.
TTTAAATACATTTGTATAAAGTTACAGTTATTTGTCACTAGCATGAATTTTAAAATGTTCAAATTTTTTTATTTACATTAAATAATAAACGTGCTTTATAGTTCTTATTTAGACAATATCAGTATTAAAATATTGCAGTGTTAAAAATATCAGCGGTGTTTTAAAAAGGGCAAAAGTTTTTATTCGTGTTTTTTAAAAAATTTTAAAATATTGTAGGTACATATATTTATGTTTTAAAATTTGCAAATTTAAGCAACAAATAAGTTTGCAAATTTGTCAATCTAAATGATTTTTAAAAATATTGCAAAATATTCTTTTGCATAAAAGTCGTTCGCAATTGCAAATTATTGAAATTATACCCATTTTTGTAGCCAGTGCTTGTAAACACCTTATTTTCACCTGTCACTTCCAAAATTCCGTGCTAAAAAAGAAACATTATTCTAAATTTCTGTTACCGTTACCGTTACCACACCACGCAAATAAAAGGCACAAAAAACGATACGTAGAACATATGATTTTCAAAATGTATCACAAAATTGTCAGTAGCTATGTATCTGCTATTGCTGTTTCAACCATTTTCTGATCTATATCCGTATTGATTTTTCTCAAGGTTCCCATGGTTCCCATATACTAGTTATCGCACGGCTTGATTTTGATTAGAAATTTTGACATGTCGTAGGTAGGGAGCTAGCGTTCAGTAGCACATATTGTAAGGGGTTCATCCATAAATGATGTCATGGGTATAGGACTATTGGGCCTGCTCATGCATGGCCGGACGAAGGAATTGCTTTAAGGCAGTAGTTTGTTACCATATAATTACAAAACCCACCATTTTGATTTTATTGATGGTTTTCTTTGGTAAAGCAAAATGTTGTATTTACATGTTTTAAAAAAGTGCAAAATGTTGTATTTACATGTTTTAAAAAAGTGCAAAATTTTGTATTTACATGTTTTAAAAAAGTGCAAAATGTTGTTTTTACTTGATTCAGAAAAGTAATCAATGTTCTATTTACATGTTTTGAAAAAAGCGGAAAATGTTTTATTTCCATGTTTTTGAAATGTACAAAAATTTTCTATTTACATGTTTTTGAAATGTACAAAAATTTTCTATTTACATGTTTTTGAAATGTACAAAAAAATTTATTTCCATGTTTTTGAAATGTACACAAAAATTTATTTCCATGTTTTTGAAAATTTAAAATATTATATTGTTTACATAATTATTTTTGAAAAGTGCAAAATAATTTATTTTCATGTTTTTGAAAAGACAATTTATTCTACTCACATATTTAAAACAAATGCAAAATGTTTCATTTTCACGTTTTATAAAAATTCAAACAGCGGGAGCTGCTTGCGCTGGCGGCATTATTCGGCCCTAGATGTTATAACCGTTTATGTATGCAATGGTAAAGCTGATGACAGTGTCGCTAAAATGCTAATTTCTCCATGACGCCATTTATGGATGATCCCACTTGGACGGAATAAATAACAAAAATAACCAAAATGAGAGAAATGAAAGAATATTTAATTTCAAGTACAAAGAGAACTTCTACCTTTGTAGCTTCCCAAATCCAAATGCAAAGATGTCAAAACCAGAGATTCAAATTTATATTTTTCTTCTTTTGACTCTGTAGACTGTAACGAATCCTTTTGATTGCGTGGCTCCTGTTGTTGTTGTTGTCGTTGTTGTTGTGGCTGCTGCTGCTTCTGTTGTTGTTGTTGCTACCAGACGGAGAAGACATGCAATTAAGTCCTATCTTCAGAAGATAAGCCCTAATTGCAAAGTCTTGTTGGGATCTTAGGATTCGATCCTATCGCAGTCGTTCGCTCCCTTGTTAAGGTTCTCGTTATAAACTAAACTACTAAGCAGACGCACACCTGTCACCTCCATATGCTTTTCATTAGTCTTGCCCCCGATATTCCGATTTCTGTGGAATATTTTCATTATGAATTCTGTCCCGATTACGTAACAATACTCATATATTCGTATTCGGGTCTGGCGTGATGCAAAGGAAAGTTTCGTAGGTGAAGAATCAAAATGAGCTATATTCTATTTGAACTAAAGTCAAAATGAACTACGTTAAAAAGCACACAAAATTATATAAACACAAACACAAACTGGGCTAATAATTACAAGCTCTTTTAAACTGCAAAATGCTTCATTTAAATGTTTTTTAAACAGTGTAAAATGTTGTATTTGCATGTTTTTGAAATGTACGCAAATATTTATTTTGCGTGTTTTTGAAAACTTAAAATATTCTTTTTAAATATTTTATTTAATTTTCAAATTTTTGAAATTTTCAATTTGTATTCTTTTAAAAGGTGCAAAATGTTCTATTTACATTCTTTTACAAAATGCAGAATTTTTCATTTACATGCTTTTAAAAAGTGAAAAATTTGCAAATTATGTGCATTCTTTTAAAAAGGGCAAAATGTTTTATTAGTATGCTCTTAAAATGTGCAAAATGTTCTATTTACAACCTTTTAAAAAGTTCTAAGTTTTAAAGATATTTACAATCTTTTAAAAACTGCCAAATATTCTATTTCCATGATTGTACAAAGTGCAAAATATTCTATTTCCATGATTGTACAAAGTGCAAAATATTCTATTTCCATGATTGTACAAAGTGCAAAATATTCTATTTCCATGATTGTACAAAGTGCAAAATATTCTATTTCCATGATTGTACAAAGTGCAAAATATTCTATTTCCATGATTGTACAAAGTGCAAAATATTCTATTTGCATGATTGTACAAAGTGCAAAATATTCTATTTAAACGCCAATAAAAAGTGCAAAGTTGTTATATTTGCATTCTTTTAAAAAGTACAAAATTTTATATTAACCTGCTTTTAAAAATTGCAAAATGTTATAATTACCTGCTTTTAAAAATTGCAAAATTTTATATTAACCTGCTTTTAAAAAGTGCAAAATGTTATATTAACCTGCTTTCAAAAAGTGCAAAATTTTGTATTCGCACGCTTTCAAAAACTGCAGAAGGTTCCATTCACATTCTTTTAAAAATTTAAAATCATGATTGAAACAATTTAAAAAGAAACTACAATAACATAATTTGATATACCATATCATAGAGCTTCAGAAAACAGCGTCAGGTAGTTACACCTCTTGCAAAAGAAAGGAAATAATTAGTAATTTGCAGCTACATTTAATTGTAGTATGGGATTGTCCACAAATGACTTCATTGATAATCATGGATTGGCCTATTTTGTAACTCATTAAAATCCATGTTAAAGACATAGCCATTTACGTAATGGGTATAATTACAGCTGATGACAGGGGTGTCATAAAGAGTTTTAAAAATGGAGAATTTTCAATGACGTCATTTGTGGATGATCCCTTACTACATCGGATCTAAAAAATGACGTCTACGATGCTTAAAAAAATGTTGTAAATTAGAATTCTTTTATTTGCTGTCTCAAGTGGACAGGTTGATATGTGAGACGTTGAGCTGGGCCAGAGCTGTACTCAGTACTCAGTCAGAAATGAAATGAAGCATGTGGGATTATTATGGACTGTATTATTCTGCATGACACTAATGAGGGTCATTAATTCCAGTATTTAATCCACGGGGATCCGGGTGGGAAATTCTTGGAATTAATTAAAACAGAGCAGAGAATAGAATCCCTACAGAGTTCTCAGGGGTTCTGGTTCTGGTTCTATGGAAATGTAATGTGAGCTACGGTGCTCCATATTATCAAATCAGAATGGTTTCAAGTGTGTTGAGTTCAGTGGGATCGTCCACAATTGACGTCATTCTATGAACCTTCTTGGTTACTGGTGGCATCCCATGTAAAGACAGCAATTTCAACGTAATGGTTGAGCTTATGATAGGGATAAGGTCTTAAAAATAGAGATTTTCTGATGACGTCATTTGTGGACGATCCCCTACAGGAAATACAGTTTGTCTCTATTTCCAATTTCTATAACAGCAAAAGCCGGGGCGGGGTTTAATATTGCAAATTTTTGTGAACGCTACTTATGAATAGCCCCTGCATGTCATTTTGTTTTTGCTGCTGCGGTTCTGGTTCTGTGTTCTGTTCAGGTTTGCTTTATTGCACGTGTCTGCGCCGGTCCTGGTAAACAATGCAGTGGGCAAATTGAATTATATTTGAAATACCTTTAATCATCGTTATATATTACAACATAATAGCAATCGTCCACAAATGGTGTCCTAATAGAATCCGCATTTTTAGGACCTTATATCATCCCCCCCCCTATCTGTCTTTAGCTTAACCCAAATGACTATACTTAGTACTAAATGTCATTTTTTAGCCAAGTATCCTCTGATCTTACTTATGACGTCATTTGTGAACGACTCCTAACGTCTTGATTCCACTGAACATGGACATATCTTGCGGTCAGAGCCTATGCCAGCGCCAGCAGAATTTTTGCCTACATCATAAGAATCTACAGAGTGCTAAACAATTCTTGCCCCCCCCCCCACCCCGCCTAACATTTTGGTGTCAAAACCAAATGGTGTGATCTAAATTTTCAAAAATGCTAGCGAAGAAGACGCAATGCCGGATATTGCGGCCAGCGCATGCAGCCCCCGCAGCTTAAATTATCTCAAAACATGTAAATGGAACATTTTGCACTTTTCAAAAACATGCAAAATAAAGTTTTTTGTACATTTCAAAAAAATGGAAATAAAACATTTTACACTTTTCTCAAAACATGTATATATAACATTCTGCACTTTTCAAAAATATGTAAACAGAATATTTTGGCTTTACCAAAACACCCAGAATAAAGTTTTTTGTACATTTCAAAAACATGGAAATAAAAAATTTTCAACTTTTCTCAAAATATGTAAATAGAACATTTTGCACTTTTCAAAAACATGCAAAATAAAGTTTTTTGTACATTTCAAAAACATGGAAATAAAACATCTACCACTTTTCTGAAAATATGTATATAGAACATTCTGCACTTTTCAAAAATATGTAAATAGAACATTTTGCACTTTTCAAAACCATGCAAACAGAACATTGAGCACTTTTCTGAATCAAGTAAATCAAACATTTTGCACTTTTTTAAAACATGCAAATACAACATTTCTGTTTACCAAAATAACGCATCAATAAAATCAAAATGGTGGCTTATGTACAGAAACAATTGCTTCCTGAAAGCAAATCCTTCGTCCGTCCCCGGCCCTGAGAAGAAAAAGAAGCTGGCAAAGGGTCGCGCATAAATAATGTTTTAAAAAATTTAGTAAAAGCATTGCCAAAACTGTTTGCTAAATAAAATGTTTGTGTTGTGCACACAACAGTTTCTTCGTCAGGTTATTGTTTGATCTGTTTAAGTGTGGCACCCTGTATCCACAGTACTAGTGAAAAACTGCACAGTCCTGTAAAAGAGGCAGTATTGACATTGGTATCCCACAGAGACGCTGTGTACAAATTCCTTGTGGACTCAAGATTCCACTCTCCACATTAAATCTCCACCACATGTCTTATAGGTACGTGAGTACGTGCATATCCCACATTCTACTGTAGTACACGGACAGACTGCATGCGGGTGGCAAAAATGAACAAACGAATAAAAATGTCTCACGTGTCCGCGAGAACACTAAAAAAATCCTAGTAAATGTCAAAAAAAAAGGACTATACTGTAATACGTGAGACGTGAGAACGAGAATTCGAACGACTCGCTCACAATAAAAAGCTCTAGGGATCGTCTGTAAATGACGTCACGGGAAGGGTTGATGGGTCAAATTGGATATTGATGACATATCATATTGTATATGAAGATTTAAAATGACCTATGCCATTTTTTGCTATAAGCAATATTCACTATCTACACTTCACCTTGAAACATTGAAACCTGTAATTATTGATACAATTTAAATAGGACATTTTGCACTTTTTCCAAACATGCAAATACATACAATATTTTATACACTTTTCGGAAATACGTAAATACAACATTTTACACTTTTGACAAACATGTAAATAGAACATTTGACTCACACATTTTAGAAACACTTAAATACCACATTTTGAACTTTTGAAAAACACGGAAATAGAATATTCTACACTTTTCAGAAAAACGTAAATACAACATTTTACACTTTTAAAAAACATGGAAATAGAATATTCTACACTTTTCAGAAATACGTAAATACCACATTTTAAACTTTTGAAAAACACAGAAAAAGAATATTCTACACTTTTCAGAAATACGTAAATACAACATTTTACACTTTTAAAAAACATGGAAATAGAATATTCTACACTTTTCAGAAATACGTAAATACCACATTTTAAACTTTTGAAAAACACAGAAAAAGAATATTCTACACTTTTCAGAAATACGTAAATACAACATTTTACACTTTTAAAAAACATGGAAATAGAACATTTTGCACCTTCTTAGAAACATGGAATTAGAACATTTTGCACCTTTTAAAAAACATGGAAATAGAATATTCTACACTTTTCAGAAATACGTAAATACAACATTTTACACTTTTCAAAAACACGGAATTAGAAAATTTTGCACCTTTAAAAAAAAATGGAATTAGAACCTTTTAAAATTCTCAAAAGCTCTTAATTAAGATCTTACACATGTTTTTCAATTTGATACCAGCTTAAATTGGATATGGGTCACTTTGGTTCTATCCATACGATATTTTAGTAAGCCAAAGCTCATAAATACAAATGAGGATATTTCCACGACATCTTATATGACCGACCCCAAACTTCTCAAAATTGTAAAGTTAGATCCTATCGCCAAGACACATGGAGAACACAGGACGGACGGCAGTCTCACGATGAGACTCATCGTCAGGGGGCCAATTAGTTTTCACTCGACATCTCGACAGCCACAGCAGCGACAACCGACAACGAAAACGACGGACAAAGACCCTTCGCTTTAACTTCCGATTCTCATTCGGTGACGCTGTGTGACTTCCGCTCTAATTGAATCACGATCCCCGTCACATCCACTCAATTAAATTTAGCACCATCTTAGCGCTTACACTTTCACCGACCGACTTTCACCTACTTTCACTCATTTTCCTGTCGTCTTTCACGTACCTTGGCACATTAATCGACACTTTTAACCAATTTTTATCCCACTACTCGTAACCCTTTACACGTTCGACTCCTCCTTTTTTTGCAGTTTTTTAACTAGAAGTGGACGAGCAGGATCTACAAATGTCAGTTTTTAAACTTCAGATATTTAGGTGTAGTGCAAAATATAGAAAAATCTTCTGTCGATAGCGCTGTTAACGTTAAAAATTCTTATGCACTAAATTAAGTTAGTACTTCAATAGCGGATTTAGCCTTAATAGCAATTGTTTGTGCAGAAATTTGCGCACAATGAGATTAAAGGTGAAATTTGTCAAGGGATTTCCCATTGGAATTTTTTTGTGTTGCACTTTTTCAGTTTATCATTAGGTATGTAGTATGTTTATAGTATGTACAGAAATGTATTGCCCGTAAAGAACCAAAATGACCTATATCCAATTTAAGCCAGACTCAAAATGAGCTATGTCATAAAAACAAAAGGAAACAAATGCTGAAAATGTTAGTTTTTGAAGTGTAAAATCTAATATTTATATATTATTAAAAAGTACAAAATTTTCTATTTACATAGTTTTTACAGAGGCAAAATGTTGGAATTTCATGTTTTCTAAAAGGTGCAAAATGTTCTAATTTCATGTTTTTGAAAAAGTGCAAAATGTTCTTATTCCATGTTTTTGAAAAAGTGCAAAATGTTCTTATTCCATGTTTTTGAAAAGGTGCAAAATGTTCTAATTCCATGTTTTTGAAGAGGTGCAAAATGTTCTAATTTCATGTTTTTGAAAAAGTGCAAAATGTTCTTATTCCATGTTTTTGAAAAGGTGCAAAATGTTCTAATTCCATGTTTTTGAAAAGGGTCAAAATGTTCTAATTTCATGTTTTTGAAGAGGTGCAAAATGTTCTAATTCCATGATTTTGAAAAGGGTCAAAATGTTCTAATTCCATGATTTTGAAAAGGGTCAAAATGTTCTAATTTCATGATTTTGAAAAGGGTCAAAATGTTCTAATTCCATGATTTTGAAAAGGGTCAAAATGTTCTAATTCCATGATTTTGAAAAGGGTCAAAATGTTCTAATTTCCATGATTTTGAAAAGGGTGAAAATGTTCTAATTTCATGTTTTTGAAGAGGTGCAAAATGTTGGAATTTCATGTTTTCTAAAAGGTACAAAATGTTCTGATTCTATGTTTCAAGAAAGGTGCAAATAAATGTTGTATTTTAATGCTCTCAAGACATATTTGAACATTTTTGAAGATGGTTAATATTGTTTTTAGCTACACATAGATATGATTCATTGGTCATTTTGGTTCTTCCTAGACGATATTTCGTTGTCTCCATAGATGTTTTCAGCATAGACTTGGCAGGTTTTGCTGAAAACATCTTCATATGTCGGTAAATTCAGATATGATAATAGCGCTGCTTCCTTTAAAGTGTTAAGCATCTTAATGGAAAAATAGTACCCAGAATATAAATTCTTTTTGGTTAGTTGTTGCCGTTGTTGGTCCGGGGTTAATACACTTTCAAAAAATAGAGTGAAACTTCGAGAGGAGATAAAACAATATTTTGGGACGAACATTGTATTCACTTACTAAAGAATATTCAAAGCTGGACGAGGTCTTGAAAGAGACATATAAAGTGGGTGAAATGTAAACTAGAGCCACGCACTAAGCCCATAGATTAAAAAAAAAACAAAAGTTATTTTCTTTCGTGGTTAGGCGAGTAGACGAGACTAGAATTGCATAAAAATATCGTATGTAAAGAAACAAAATAACCCATATCCATGTTAAGCTAAAAACAATATCCTCTATCAACATACATATTCAAATGTGTCTTGATAGCATTTAAATAAAATCTTTTGCACTTTTAAAAAATATGTAAATACAGTTACACTTCAATAATTTTTAGTAAAAAGCAAAATGCGCTATCAACAAAACAAATAAAAATAAACATTACCTATGTTATCAAAGCATAATTATGTAAATAGAACCTTGTGGATTTCTCAAAAAACAAGTTAATAGAACATGTTGCACCTTTAAAAAAACGTGTAAACATAACATTTTGATCATTTTAAATATATGTAAATAGAAAATTTTGCACTTTTGAAAATCATGTAAATAGAATATTTTTTACTTCAAAAAAACAAATAAATCAAACATTTTGACGCTTTTGAAAGTATGAAAATGAGACATTTTTCAATTTTAAAAATATGTAAGTAGGACCGTTTGCACTTTTAAAAAATATGTAAGTAGGGCATTTTGCAATTTTAAAAAATATGTAAATAGGACATTTTGTACTTTTGAAAAATATGTAATTATGACATTTCACACCGTAAAAAAATATGTAAAAAGTACATTTTGCACTTTAGGAAAAAACATAGATAGGACATTTTGCGCTTTTAAAAAATATGTAAATAGGACATGTTCCACTTTTAAAATCATGTAAATAGAACAATTTGCTTATTTTAGAAACCCGTGATTAGCATTGTAAGCATGCATCCTATTTACTGTCATTTTGTTGACATAGCTCATTTTAATTCTTGCATAAAATTCGAAATAAGTTATTTTGATTCTTCATAGACGGTATTTCCCTGTGACGATGTGTTCCTATTTTTGTCTTTTTGTGGAATTGTGAAATTAATATGGGAAGCGAAACCTCCTTTTATCTTTCTGTCATTTTCCTCCACTGCATTTTCAATTGGGTCCTCGCGCCACAGTTATAAGCATAATAGGCCACAGAACTATAGTATAGTAGAGGTTAGAGTTAGGGTTCGTCCAGCAACGACGTTTAGATTTGATGGAGGGAGGGGACCGATCTATGTAAACTTTTCTATAAGCGCTTTGCATGTGAAAGTGGTAAACTAGGAAAGGAGAGAGGGGGGCTTGCAATATTTGCGTTTTTCCGTGTTTTCATTGATGAACGACCCCTTAGACATAAAAACAGTAAAGGAAAAGTGAAACTGAATACTAAGTACGTACGAAAGGTAGTGGTCATATGTCATTTAATAATGGAATTTCTAAAATGTCTCGCAGTCATCTGAGGGTCCAGTAAAAGTTGTAAGAAGAGTTGATTTCATATTCTTTCCTTGCCGCTCATTTGAATCTTTAAAACAAAAGCTACGTGAGTTTTTGCGGCGGATCCCGATGCGTCTTTTATCACTTTTATCAGGGCCAGATAATGCGGCCCTCGCTGCCTCATTCAGGCAGTAACATTTTGCAATTTTCCAAAATATGTAAAAAAAAATGCATATTTTTGAAAAGCATGTAAATAGAATATTTTGCACTTTCAAAAAACAAATAAATCGAACATTTTGACCTTTTTGAAAGTATGAAAATTGGACATTTTGCACTTTTAAAAAATAGGTAAGTAGGAAATTTCTCATTTTTATAAAATATGTAAATAGAACATTTTACACTTTTTAAAAACACGGAATTGGAACATTTTGCACCTTCTGAGAAACATGGAATTAGAAAATTTTGCACCTTTTCAAAAAAATGGAATTAGAACCTGTAAAAATTTTTCATAAAAAACATGTAATTAAAAGATTTTGCACTTTGTGAATTTTTAATCTTTTTAAATACAATTCTATTAGGTGCGTAATTTAAAAATTCGAAATCTTGTATTTTAAAAATTTTGCCTTGTCTTAAATAATAAAATTAGAATATTTTGTAATTTTCAAAACCTTGTAATTCAAAAATTAATCTTTTTTTGAAAAAACGTCATTAAATGAAAGTGTTTAATTTTCAAAAAAGTGTAGTAATTAATTTATTTAACATTATTCAAAACTCAAAATAACACTCTTACATTTGAAAAATTTGAAGCCAACATTTTTCCGTAATAATTCTACATAATTTCCATTCAAAAGGTTTTAATTCCTAATTAGAAATATCTAGAAAAATAATTGAATTAAAATGTGTGTGAGCTTTATTAATTAAATAAGTTGAAATTTGTGGAATTTTTTACAATGACTGAGCTTCTAGTTACATATAAAATCTATAGGTTGAGTGCAGTGGGCGCTCTTAAATTTCACTGTTAAATTCAATATTTAACGTCTAATACATTTTTTCAATTTTCGAAATTTATTCTGGAACCTTCTACACTTAACGTAAGACATATAAACGCTCTGTATGTATTTAACGAGACACTTCGATTGCCGGTGCGGATGAATCTCGCTATGTGGGTGAAGGAGAGATTCCCTAAAGAAATCTGCCGAGCGTAATTTAATATGATTTTAGATTTATGCCCCCGCAATTTATTCCCTAGAAACTTTGGAATTGGATTTGGATTTGGCAGACCCAAAGTAGTTGATGAGCTATGAAGAAAAAAGCTTAGCGTTTAGCCTTAGAATCTTTGGGTAATTATATAGAACAAATGGCACATCATCACATCACCATCACACTGCGCGCTCCATTCTTAGAAAATTAAAAGCTTGAAATAAAATCCAAATATCGAATACTTAAAAATATTTCCATTTGCTTATTGACTGGAAAGATTGGGTCTACTGATTTCTAAGAATTCAGAGAAAAGGCTCAGCAAACAAAATTAAAAACTTTTTCCTTTTTTTTAAAAGCATGTGACGCCTTTTAAATGTCCCTAATTCGTCATAACTTTCACGATTTCCCTTCTCGAAACTTTAAGCGCGTGAACGCAGTTTTCAAATTCCAATTTAAGTGTTTAATTTGGATTTGCGTGGCCTATATGATAGGGATCGTCCAAAAATGACGTCATAGAATTGTGCGTATTTGGCAACTGATGGCATTCTATATGGTAAAGATATAATTACTCATTTCCGAAATGGTTATGGGTTGATGTTACATGGTTTCTAAAATTGTAAAGTTTTTGATGACGTCATTTGCGAACGATCCCCTGCCAAACCAATATAGCGTTAATTACATTTGAAACTCCAAGTTTTTGATTTAATTACTGTATTAATCTTTTTTTCTTTGCAGACTTTTTGAGACACATCCAGACGTGAAGCAGGTTTTCATGCCGTTCAATGGAATTAAAAAGGAGGAACTTGGACACAGCAAACAACTTCGAGCGCACGCTCTACGGTAAGTCCAGTTTTTATGTAGTAATTGCTTTTTTGGGATCGTCCATTATTGATGTCATGAAATCATTTATGAACGACCCCTTTTTTGATTCTAACATCTTAACCCTTGAAAACAATAAATGTCTCATTTTCCAACGTATTAAAAATTGTGTAATTGTAATTATACGTACGTGTTTAAGGCCCATTTGATTTCTTGTATAAAATTCCACTGCCTTCCTTTTTTTAATTTTGTGAGTGGCAGTTAGCAGTGTTGGATTATGTCACTTTGAATTGTAAATGTAGAAATGTTTAGAAAATGTGGAACATGAGGCTCTGTCATGTTTAACCCTGCGTATAATTAGTACGGACGTTGGGAACATGGCAGCTGCCAAAGTCAAAACTTTACTAACCAATAAGTCCTTCCTGAGCTTCGTGAGTGAAGAGTCAAAATGAGCTATTTCTTTAACATTGTCAGCAATATAAGCAAAATATAGACTGTTTCTACACACACATTTTAAATGGGATAGATTCGTAAAGTAATAAGGATGTACTTACCGTGTGTCTTCTAATAGTACGTCCAGCGCACTGTTAGAACCTGAACTGCTTATGGTTACTTCTGCATATATGCGCAATCAGTAAAGAGACTCACGCATTACTAATGTGCGATTTTATTAATTATTATAATGTTTAGAGATAATAAAGTTTGAATGAAATGTAGGAATTTTAAAAAACTGCACAAATATTTTAATTTTAAGGTTTTCGAAAAATGGCAGATATTTTAATTTTGTATTTTTCAAAAATGGTAAAATATTCTAATTTTGTGTTTTAAAAAAGCAGCAAATATTTTAATTTCGTATTTTTCAAAAATGGTAAAATATTCTAATTTTGTGTTTTTAAAAAGCAGCAAATATTTTAATTTCGTATTTTTCAAAAATAGTAAAATATTCTAATTTTGTGTTTTAAAAAAGCAGCAAATATTTTAATTTCGTATTTTTCAAAAATAGTAAAATATTCTAATTTTGTGTTTCAAAAAAGTCTAAATATTATAATTTTCTTTTTTTTTAAAGCGCGGCAAATATTGTAATTCGATCTTTTCAAAAAGTGCTCAATATTCTAATATTCCATCTTTCAAAAATAATTGTCAAATGTTATAATTTTATATTTAAAACAATTGTATGAAATATTTTATAAACTCCTGTTTTTTCACAAGCAAAAAATATTTTCGTTCCAACTTAACAAAAATTTTGCAAATTTTTACCGCAAGATTTTTGAAAATTTGAAAAAAATTGTATAAGTGCCCGATGATACGTCCCGTATTATTTAAGGAAGTATCTACGCTATGATCTTTATGTAACATAGGAACTGTCTAAAATTTGTTTTAGTTCTTTATAGACTATGCACATAAGCCATTAGGATTCTATATACTGACTTCAAAACTATATAAGTCATTTTGATCCTTCACTCACGCTACTTGAACAGCATATAACGTGTCAGCTGAAATTCTATTTACAAAAATCTAATGAAATAAAATAAAGTGTAATTGGACGAGTGCAGTTGAAGTTGAAGTAGTATGACAGTACCGTTGACTTTTATACTCCTTATCTTGTCGCTCTGTCAGACTGCCAGTTGCAATTTGTAATATGTTCAGGGGTCGTCCATGAATGATGTCCTGGTTCTAGTTCTGTTTTTTGGTTATGGTCAGTGTGTCCACTAAAGATAACCGTTTATTACGCAATGCTGAAGTGATTTGACATTAGTGTAAATGGGTGGTTTCTGCAAGAGAGACAGTTTGTGTGACATCATTTATAGACCACCCCCCTTATTCTGCTAATACACTTGATTTTATTTTCTCTACATGTTTCCATATGTTTACATAATACAGAGTGATGGCATTTGTGGAGAAGGCAGTGGCTCGACTGGATGAAAAAGACAAACTGGACAAACTTTTGGAAGAACTGGGAAAGGCTCATTTTTATTACGGAGCTCCAAAGAAATACATTGATGTGAGGCTTTTCAATTTTCAATTATTTACTATACTACTACAAATATATCATTTTCATTTCCATCTCTCCATAATAAATACACACTTCAAAATTCCATTACTCTGATTAATATTACGTAGCGCAGGACATTAAATTGGTTCGAAACTTATATTGGGATCGTCCATACATGATGTATTTGGTAGGCATAAAGTCATCTATTGATGACATGCCATGTTAATAATAATATGTTGATTACATCATTTATGAACGGCCCTCTACTCGGAATATTCCCGCTTCAATAATAATTATATATCGTGTGTGAAGAACCAAAATGAGCCATATTCAATTTAAGCTACTATCAAAATGAGCTATGTCATAAAAACAAAATGGGAAACATGCGTTCAATTTTAATTAAGAGTTTTTGAAAAACGTAGAATGTTCTATTTACATGTTTTTGAAAAAGTGCAAAATGTTTTAATTCCTTGTTTTTGAAAAGGTGCAAAATGCTTCATTTATATGCTTTTGAAAAGGTGCAAAATTTTGTAATTCCTTGTTTTTGAAAATGTGCAAAATTTTGTAATTCCATGGCTTTGAAAAGTGCAAAATGTTTCATTTGTATGCTTTTGAAAAGGTGCAAAATTTTGTAATTCCATTTTTTTAAAAAGGTGCAAAATGTTCTATTTACATGCTTTCAAGACATATTTGAATATTTTTGTAGATAGTAAATATTGTTTTTAGCTACAAATGGTCTACATAGGTCTTTTTGCTTCTTCACACACACAATATTCCCTTCAAAGCAAATTTTCAATCAAGTAAAATTGCGTGTTCTTTGATTGATATTTTTTTCGGGTGGACGTGTAGCTGATTGGGCCTCAGTTTATAAAAGCAATCGAGCCGTCGTTGGAGGATATTTGGTGCAAGGAAATAAACGATGCGTGGATTCAACTATTTCGCTACATTGCTCATCAAATGAAAGAAGCACTCACGGCAGCAGAAAGGGCCAAACGGGGCTCTAAATAGAATTCGTACTTTAATTACAATTAACTAATTGACATACATACGTACTAAACATATTTGTAAATTGTTATATTACATTATTATTGGTTCGTACATCAATTCTGCTTGTGATTAATTTCTTTGATATATCGATATCGATACATGATTACAAAAAAATATTTTTTGTTAGGTAATTTAAATTAGGGATCGTCCATAAATAATGTCAGAAGCTGAAGTGTGGTTGGGTTAAGTCCTAGTCTGGATGGCTTGCCGTGTTAAAGAGAGCTGTTTATTATTTGTTATTAAAACTTTACAATATAGGGGCGAGATATAAAATAGATACAATTTAGGTGACATCATTTATGGACTATCCTCTACCTACTTGTGTACAATAATATTTAATATAGGCCTCATCCGTTTGTACTGAAAAACAGTGTACTTTATTTTTTATTATTAATTATTTAATTTCCTAATATAATTAAGCTTTGCAAAATAAAATATGTATAATTAAAATTGCAATATTAACACAGTATTATAAAATTAAATTTTATTGTTATATGTATAACAATTTGCTAGGCAAAAGACGCTATCTGCTTTTTAATGGGATAGTAACATACATTAAAAAAAAATTAATTAATCATTGAATTAGAACTAAAACAAACATTGTATTACAGTCATATTATATTTAGATAAATATGCAAAATTTCAAAATTTGTTATCTTGCCTAAGTTTAAATACTTAATTAATTAGTGAATAATAAAACGTAATGCAGATACAATGTAATTAATTTATTACACATGTTATGATATATCCTTGTTAAATTATCAAAAATCACAAGTAAAAAAATTATTATGTAATTTACAACAAAATTGTCCATGGCGATATAGGACATCATTTGTGAGCGCCCCCTTCAAAATTCGAAAGGATTTCCATATATTTCAATATTGTCATGTAGGAATTATGATGAATTTAGGAATTAATGGATTACAAAACGACGCATCGGGATGTAAATGGAAATCGACGGGGACCGAGGACGAAAACGTGAGAACGTGGTCGTCAAATATTATGAAGCACTTCATAGACGAAGACAGAGGATTATGTTAGAAAATGTCGACTGTGAACTGCTAGGGGGCATCCATAAATGACGTCATCCAAATTTTTAGGAAATTTAGGACTTACCTATACCCCTCTATCATTTGCTTACCCATTGTGCAAATGACTATTTTTAATGTGGTCCCACCCACCCTATCTATGACATAGTGTATGCACGGCCCCTGAGAAGAATATTAGACGGCGGTGGACTTGACACTGTTTGCCATTTTCACTCGATACACATTACACGTACTTACTTGTGCATAGCTGCAGCTGGAGCTTCAAAGTGAATTAGACAAAACGTGGGAAATGGGACAAGGGGTTTGCGTGTTCGCGAACGTAGTCGTGTAGCCACCATTTCGTTTTATTTCAAATTCAATGGATATTCATAATATGCAAACCAAAGGCTTCAATTTCCCTCGACTGAGATATTCACTTCAAAAGTAACGATATAGCCATAGCGATAAAAACCCTCTATAAATATGCCCCATGTTTTATTTACTGCATATGAGATCTATGCACTATTAGTTACAGACTCACTAATGCAAATTCAATAAAATTCACAGACATTCCCATTAATTCTCACCGTCAAGGTCTTAGCAATGTAGTACACGTTAGTGTCTTGAGAGTCTTGAGAGGTTGAGCAGGATGCCATGACACGGGACTCGACAGTGTTGAACAATGCCCGTCACCATCACCATCAGTTTGAATCTCACGAGGGACACTTCGTACAATATTGCTAAATTCAAATATGGGCGAAACCTGGCAACAGGGAAACTAGCGAAGTTTCCCTAGTACTAAACCAAAAAAAATGTTTTATGATTTTTAAAAAAATGTTGTTTTTCAATTTCCCGCCTTTTTTGTAAAACTAAAGATTCCTAAATAATACAGAATTTTTCAAGAATTCAAGAGCTTAAAAATGATATTGTGAGTGAAGAACCAAAATGACCCATATCCAATTTAAGCTTGAATCAAAATGAGCTATGTCATAAAAACAAATTGAAAAACATGCGTAAAATGTTAATTAAGAGTTTTTTTGAAAAGTGCAAAATGTTCTATTTAAGTGTTTTTGAAAAGTGCACAATGTTCTATTTACATGTTTTTCAAAAGTGAAAAATGTTCTATTTACATGTTTTTGAAAAGTGTAAAATGGTCTATTTAAGTGCTTTCATTCAAGACACAATTCAATATTTTTGTAGATATAGTGGATATTGGTTATAGCTAAAAATGGAAATGGGTCATTTTGGCTCTTCACTGACGATATATTATAAGTGTAAGTGAACATAATAGGCTGGGTAAATACTTTGCCAATTTGAAATTCCCGCTAAACCTAAACATGCTTTTTTGAAACTTTTGCAATCAATTAATACAGTATTACAAACAAATTAAGAAGTTTAGAATAATGCCTTATAATATGTTTTATTTCAGTCTTTAGTCAGTATTTAGAAGCGCTGCGCATGTGCTGCGTCACCCAAATATAACTGCGCAGCCGCAGTTGACAATTTTTGGAGAACTTTTGTTACACATAATATTTTACATGCTTGTGCATTTACTAAAGAATGCATAAGTTCAATTGATCACATGGAAATATTTAAGCTTTTTAAAAGAAAGTTGGTTCTGCAATAGGCCCATTAGTGGCCTGAGCGGCATTTCTGCAACTACATGTTACTGTAACCTCATCCTACCACGTTACTACACAACAATAACCTTTTCAAAATATATGTTTCTTTTACGACTATATGGTGTGCGTTCCTCGTGCGCCAACAAAGCCAAAGCTAAAACCAAGACTGAAACCATAACCAACCCATGGAACCCTGTCACGGAAATACATTCATGAAAATACAATGTTCGAGATATTTAAACTGAGCCTCGGAATGTAATGTAATATTCATGGAAAACCAGGAATGAGGGAAGAAAACGGAAAGCAGCTGATGCCCAAAACACGTTCGACACGAAAACTTAAAAACAAAACATTTCTGAAGGAACTGAGAAATAAAACTCATTTACTATTCGCCGTATATTTTGCCCCTTTCAAAAACAAGTAGGTAGGTAGATGGAAAATTGTACATAGTTTAAACACATTTTAAAACAGTATATTTTGCATTTTCACAATATATGGAAAAAGAGCACTACACTTTTTAGGCGTAAGGAGACAAACATTTTGCACTTTCAAAAAACTTGTAAATATGTTTAATGTTTTGCATTTAAAAAAAAAGAAACTTGAAAACTTATTACTATTCAAAAAATCAAGTTGATGTAATATTTTGCACCTTTAAAAAACAAGTAGATGTAACATTTTGCAACTTTCAAGGAACTAGAAATCATAATATTATGTACTGTTTGAAAAACATAAATCAAAAATTTGACACTTTTTAAAAATTGTATGCAAATATGCTGAATTTTGTTCGTTTTATAATCTCGTAAATAATATTTCCTGTATCAATCTAATTTACTGTTTTTTGACATAGCTCATTTTGACTTAAGCTTGCATTGGAAATGAGCCGTTTTGCCTCTTCATTCGAGATATTATTGTAACGTCCCTATTTCTTAATATCAGTATTTTAAAAGCACAGCCGAATCCCGGGTTGGCGTATTAACAGTGACGATTACGGTTACGGTTACGGAAACTTCCACGGCACGGTAAGGGGCTATCCATATATTACGCTTCATTTTGCGGGGAGAGGGGGGGGGGGGAGGGGGTAAGCTCTCTATTTACCGTAATGGTAAAAAAGTTGAAACTCTGGAGGGGAGGGGAGGGGGTTTTCACAAAAACTTGAAACGTAATATATGGATGGCCCCGAACGGCCACAGTTCTTTGGAGTTGTTCATTACTCGATGTCGCTGCTCCTGCTTTGCATTTAATCTCGTCCAAGTCATAAAAATCATATTTGAAAACAAGCTACCTACATACTGAAATTTGCATGTGTGTTTCACCTTTAGGAAATCAAGTTGAATAGGAAACGTGCATAAATTACGTGACACGGTTAAAACGAGTATGGTATTTCCTCCCCAAATAATAGTGAGGGTGGGAAGCCATACCTGAGTTTACCACATCCCATCACCATATACATCTATGAAACACCTGAAAAATTGTAGAATTGTTTTCAATCCCTATTTAAATTTTGATAGTTAAATGAATATAATAATGAGAGGGTGAAGGTGTAAAAGATGGTAAGGGTCAGATGGTAGTATTTAAGTTAATAAAGGGGGTGTTCCACCACTCCGGAGGAGGCCGGAGACCTATGAAGATGGGGGAGGGAGGCTCAACTGAAACTCCAGTCGAAGCACTCCAGCATAGCTACAGATGGTAAGAATGCTAATTTTTATTTATTTTAATTTTTACTGAATAATTTATTTAGCTAGGATTTGTGCTTTACTTTTAGTGTTTAGGATTCCAAGAGCAGTGTAGCTCGGTGGCTGAGGTCAAGGCTGAGGATAATGTCATCCACGGCCGTGGCTTCGCCACCACGAGCTCCCGACTCCATGAGGGACTACGGCACCACGTCGACCGTTGACGGCAAACGGAGTAGGTTTACGGTCGAGTGGTCCATGGTCCTTCGGAGGAAATTCGGTCTGCTCGGGAAATTTTGCCAATTCTATTTTTATTGCCAATGAGGATGAGGAGCGGAGGGAGAAGACTCACAAATTTTGCTTCTCTTTTCAGGAGGACAAGCCGGCGTGAAGGTCGGAGGCCTGGAGGACGCTTGACATCCTCCCATGGCCCTCAGCTCCAACGCCACTGGACGGGACGGACAAGGGACGGAGACGGACGTTTGGGTTGCTGAGCGTTCCAATTGACAAACGTCCACCGTCCCCGTCACTCCAGTTCAGCAGCAACGACTTGTCCTGAATTTTGATTCAATAAGGTAAGTTATTTTCTTTTATTTAGGTTAATTTTATTTTGTTTATTTTGCAGGAGGGTCGTTGGGGAAGTGGTGCTGACTCCGTGCCCAGCAACCACATCCAGCCCAGAAAGGACGGAGAGGTGCGGTGGAGAGTGTCCGGGCTACAGAGGACGGTATGCTACGGACACACACCGCACTATTACCACCAGTCCAGGCCGACCAACGACCCTGAATTTTGGATGCCAATCAGGTAAATTTGTTTTATTTTACATTTTATTTTAATTAGTTTTAGTTTTATTTTAGTTTAGTTAATTTTTCCAATTAGGTTAGTTGGGGAGGTTGGATGGACGATGGCAAAGCCATGTTGCAGGGAATGGCGAACAGTGTCCATGCTCCACCGTCCACTCCAACTTGGAGGACAAACCCGCAAAAGACAGCATGTGCTGCGGGTTCGATCCTCCCAGTATCCCCTCAATTTTGAATATATTTTTAATGAATTTTACCTACTTTGATGTATGAACCGAAGTCCCTAAATTACGTCACGCGGGTTCAGGGAACCACTGCTGACGACTAATGATTGCCAATTATTTTAAGATGCAAATTATGATAACTTATTTTTATATTCTCTAATTCTAGATTCAATGACGGAATATATGAGAATCAACGGAAGGTTTGCCAATATAAATGAGAACACTCAACGATCGAAGATGAGAAGGTAAGTTTAAAGAATAAATATTTATATTAATTATTAAATCAAAGGAAAAAGATAAATTCAAATTAAATGAAATATTTCCCATCCGACATAAGGTCGGGGGCCACAACTGAATAATAATCGTTAATTCATGTTTTTGTTTTGCTTTCAGGTTTTCGTCCAAATGATTTACAATATAACGGATTACAATATAATAATTTGTAACTGATACGCTTACGGACGCCACGGGTGTGGCGTCTGAGATTTCCGATTCCAGGTCCAGATTTGATTAAAGGTAATTCACAATATATATACTGATCTTCATAATTTATCTAATGTGGTCCAATTGACCTCACATTAATTTATAATAAACTTAAGAAGAACTCGTAGAGAGGAATCGCGAACACGGTGAACACCATAAATAGGAATAGGAATATATAAAAATTATCAGATTTTCTCTTTTTCTTAATTTTAGTTTCTTTTTGATGGCACCAGCAGGAACCATGGGGACAAATCCCTTGAGTTGTTCTGATTCCTTTTGGAGTCTCCATGTTCTTTGATTCCTTTCTATTCATTTTTCTACCGATTTTCCAGAAGGGAAAACGGAAAAAGAAATTAAAGATTCTGTAGGATTTTGGAAGAATTCGTGTCGGAGACCCTCTCTTCTTCGCGGCGTGATTGTGTCTGCCTTAGCTAGTTCGCCTCCGCTCCTTCCTCGCTTCGTCTCCTGTCGCCTCGGGAAGCATCATTTAATTCCTTTTGTGGCTCATAGACGCTGTGTGGTGGAGGGCTGCGAGTTTTATTTATTTTACTATCTCCTTCCATGGATCTTCCTCACTCTCTGTCAGATGGCCGATGCTGTCTGAAGAATTTGAGGAGAATCTGTGGGAGGACGTGTCGTGATTTCGATTCCTTTCTCACGGTTTGGGAGCCAGAAGGTTCATAGCTAATCCGCAATGGTCCTTTAAAAAAGGCGTGCATACTAAAAGGTATCGTCCACAAATAGCGTCATCATTAGACATTGGGACAATTGATCTACTTAGCAGACTGATCAATCTGATGGCAGGGCGGTTAAAGGGTCCTAACAATTTGGATTTTTTAATAACGTCATTTATGGATGATATTTAATAACCCATTGACATGAGCATTGGCTACGTATAGCTTCAACAGAAAAAATGTTTTAATTTAATTTAATCTAAATCCAGGGCCACTGGCCAACAGTTTCAACATTAAAAAAACCTTTAAATGTTTTTTAAAGCATATAATAAGCATCACTAAATGCAAAAATAAATTCAACGAGCCACCTTGACTCAACATGTTTATTGTCTGCGTGAAGAGCCAAAATGACCCATATCCAATTTAGGCTACAATCAAAATGAGCTATCTCGTGAAAAGTATGACATGGGGAAGACGAGTAAAATGTTAATTTTAATAGTTTTCGAGAAGCGTAAAATGTTTTATTTTCATGTTTTGAAAAGTTGAAAATGTTTTTTTGCACGTTTTTGAAAAGCGCAAAATATTTTATTCGCACTGTTTTAAAAAGTGCAAAATGTTATATTTTGCATGTTTTTGAAAAGTGCTAAATGTTTTATTTTGCATGTTTTTAAAAAGTGAAAATGTTGTATTTTCACTTTTTTTTTAAATGCAAAATGCGCAATTAACATGTTTTTTGAAAAGTGCAAAATGTTCTATTTGCATGTCTTAAAAATATATTTCATTGTTTTTGTAGATATTAGATGTTGTTTTGGCTGAAAATAGATATGGGTCATTTTGTTTCTTCAGTGACGAAATTCCACATTAAATTTAAATGCTGGCGCCAAATAAAAAAATACAAATCCCGTTTTATATTCGAGTGTAAAGCCATGCAGTTAATTAAATTGTACACTACGTAAGTAAATAATAGGAATATAAAACTTGTATTTGCATGTATTTAAAATGTGGGATACACGCCTCGCAGCATTCAATGAATTTATTCTATTTTCTGCTTGTATTCGAATTTGCATTCAGCCCGCCTCTTTTCCCTTCTTCTGAATTTAACTCATTCAATTTCGATACAGAGGACAACTACCCGGGAATTAGCATAGAAGTGATAAGAGAGAACTTCGCTTTTGAGACACTTGGGGGCCATGCATCTATTACGTATTCAAAAAGTTGACGTTCGTTGACATTCAAACGGCCTATCCTCTCACTTTTTACAATTCAGTTCATATAAAGAAAGCATAGCGGGGCTTTAAAATTTTGGATTTTTTGGTACATATTATATGCACGGCCCCTCAATGATTTGGTCCTTTGTGTACTTTTACTTTTAGTCATTCGTAATTCGTGCCGTAATTTAGTAATTGGACGGGGGCCGAGTGCAAAGCAATCTTGGCTCTAAAAGCATCCACGAAATATGTACATTACGCTACTTTTCCCATTTTAAAGAATAAAGACGTGGCTACATGTCTTTTTGACAGAGGCATTAAAAAATTCAAATTTACAAGGGGTTTAAATATTCAATGAATTAAAATACAAAAATAACTGAAAACAAAAACAAAATTGCATAATACAGGTAGGTCCAGGACCGGAAGAAAGAATTCGTTTTAGGCAGGAATTTGTTTCCATACAAAAACCACTTTTTTGATTTTATTGACGGTTTTTTTTGGTGAAGCAAACTGTTGTATTTACATGTTTTGAGAAAAGTGGAAAATGTTGTATTTACATGTTTTTGAAATGTAAAAAAACTTTGATTTTGCATGTTTTTGTTAAGTGCTCAATATTTTATGTTGTATGTTTTTTAAAGTGCAAAATGTTTTATGTTGTATGTTTTTGAAAAGTGCATAATCTTTTATTTTGCAGGTTTTTAAAAAGTGCTCAGTGTTCATTTTACATGTTTTAAGAAAAGTGGAAAATGTTTTATATGCATATTTTTTAAAAGTCAAAATATTCTTTGTACATATTTTTGAAAAGTGCAAAATGTTCTATTTACATGGTTTTTTGAAAATTCATGCAGTGGGGGCTGCCTACGCTGGCCTGGGCCTGGCCGCATTATCCGGCCTTGGGCAGGACCTTTACATGTTATATAATACAAAAGTTACAAAAGCATCATGATAAATATTTGAATAGACTAGAAACACGTCAAAGTCTTACACAACTTAAAAAGTCTGGAGCCGAGAGGATTTCAGAGACTCTCAAGTGTTTTAAAAGTCTTTTGGCTTAATACTTTATGCAAATCTACTTAGCCGCCTTAGCCTGTACTAAGGAAGCGTTCATAAATGACGTCACCTTAGCTGGTTTTGGAAAAGAGTGGGGGATTTCTAACTGTCATTCCATCTAATTGGGCAAACAAAAAAAGAAGGAGTACAAAGGAAGGGGTGGGGCAATATCTCCGATTTGTTTATGACATAATTTGTGCACGCTCCTTAAGTCTGCTTGCTCTGTACGTTACTACGTTACGCAAGGAATTAGCATAAATAATTTAATTTCCAGTTGACATTCATCTCCTCAAAGTGTTTAGAAGGGAAGACAAAAGTAGAGAAAGAAAGGCGGCTTCTATTTTAATATGCAAATCGACGTTCTGTTTTCTGTTTAGTTTAGTTTCACCGGACGGCGAGTAGCATTGTAAAATTACAAGAAACATAAATGAGAAAACTTTCCTGTTTTGTTTTCGTGTAATTTAAAATCATGGCAAGAAAGACGGGCCCGAGATGAGAATGTTATTACCACGTAGATAAATGGTTATTTTCAATTTGCAAATTCCAAACTTGAAGTTCCGCGTGTCGAAACTTTGACAATCCAAACGGTGTTGTCTTATAATAGTGAAATGATATGGCGATTTTCAAAATAATGGCACTTGTATTAAATTGCAAAAATAACTGCATCTATGTACTGTCTGCTTATGGGGTCGTCCATAAATGATGCCTCTGTTAGAAGTCAATGTGGGTCTACTTGGATTTTGATCACATCTCATATGTTAAAAAGGGATTCACGCAATGGTTAGGAGTATTCTCAAAACATGTAAACGGAACATTTTGCACTTTTAAAAAATAAGTAAGAAGAATATTTTGTACATTTTAAAAACATGCAAATAAATGATTTTGCACATTTCATAAACATGCAAATTAATTTTTTTGTACATTTCAAAAACATGCAAATAAATGATTTTGTACATTTCAAAAACATGCAAATAAATGATTTTGCACATTTCAAAAACATGCAAATTAATTTTTTTGTACATTTCAAAAACATGCAAATAAATGATTTTGCACATTTCAAAAACATGCAAATAAATGATTTTGCAAATTTCAAAAACATACAAATGAATTATTTTGTACATTTCAAAAACATAAGAATGAAACATTTTTCACTTTTCTCAAAACATGTAAATAGAACATTTCACAATTTTCTGAATCAAGTTAAAAAAAAATTTTTCCCTTTTCTCAAAACATGTAAATACAACATTTTTCTTTACTAAAGAAAACATCAATAAAATGTAAATGGTGGTGTTTGTATGGAAACAAATTGTTGCCTAAAATCAATTCCTTCGTCCGTCCCTGGTCCCTGGTTAAACTGATGACAGGGGGTGAAATAGAAATGGAAATTTTTCCATGACATCATTTATAGACGACCCCTATAATATGTTATCGTTCGGCTTTGGGCTTTTACTTCTGTACTTTCATTGGGAAAGGGCATAGAGTGTTATTATGCATTGTAAAATTTAATTTACTGGGTATATTTTACCTGTTTAATCTTTTCTTATGGGTGGAGGTTTTACTGGCGACGTCTAAATAGGATGAAGAATTTAAGGGCGTAAGAAAACAAAGCGCCATTTGTACATACAGTGCATACAAAGTTGATTGAATTTGAAATAAATCCAATTTAATGGACCTCCCTATGTTCCTTTTGTTAGCCAATTAAAGTTGGAGGCCGGGAGATTTAGTGTTTTTAATCCAGTTCCCTTATCGACCTATAGATTCCAGTATTCTACATAGATCCGTACAATCATAATGGTTAATGACTTAGAATCTGTCTGAATGGGAAATCCGTCCTAGCGGATGAGGGATCGTCCATAAGTAATGTCATGAAAAAATCTCTAATTCTACCCTATGAACGTATGACCCCTCTCCCTGTCATCAGATTCACCATTGGATAAACGGCTATTTTGAACAAGGGGTGTCATGAATTTTGTAGTACACCTCACTTGACATTACACTCGACGTCATTTATGGAATACCCCTGAGTTTGTATGTATGTTGGAGCGGGAATAAAAATGGATGGTATAAATCAAATCTTGCGTTCTTCACTATGAATTTATTAGTGTGTAAATTGCACAGTGTAGTAAGTAGCTAGGACGCCAGTAAGAAGAACGATGTATGTTAAATTAATACGCATCAAATTTAAATATCGCTAGTGAAGAACCAAAATGACACATATCCATTTGTAGCTAAAAACAATAGCCAATATCTAAAAAATTATTGGAATGCGTATGTCTTAAAATCATTTAAATACAGTATATTACGCTTTTCAAAAACACGTAAATAGAACATTTTGTACTTTTTAAAAAACATGTGAGTAGAACATTCTGTACTTTTCAAAACCATGTAAATAGAACATTCTGCTTCTTTCCAAAACATGTGAATAGAACAATTTACACTTTTCAAAAACAAGTAAGTAGTACATTTTACAATTTTCAAAAACATGTAAATAGAACATTTTACACTTTTCGAAAACATGTATGTAGAACATTTTACATTTTTCAAAAATAGGTAAGTAGAACACTCTGCACTTTTCCAAAACATGTAAATACAATATTTTAAGCTTTTCAGACTTTCTTAACTAACTTTTTACTCATGTTTTTCATTTTCGTTTTTTTACATAGCTCGATTTGATTCTAGCTCAAATTGGATATGGGTCATTTTGGTTCTTCACAGACGATATTTAGAATTTTCTAAAAAAATTTCAAAATTCCATCTAACAAGGTTCTGCTCGTACTGATTTTTTTAAATATTTATGCAGATGCTTATCCACACATGTAGCAAATCTCGTGCCCTTAACAATGTTGGAGATGAAAGCAAAATTTTGTACTTAGCACCAATATCACATGCAATATGTAAATTTTAAATGAGGCTTGATCTGCATATAATTATTCCTTAGAGTAAAATTGTGAGTAATCCAAACACCAAATAATATGTGTAGATTTTACATTACTTTACCCAATGCTGACGCTGGCCTATTTACAATTTACAGTACCCAGAATGCCACTGTGTATAATCATATGGTAACATATTACATACAGTATTTTCGTGTTTCTTGAAAACTACTTACAAGCAAACATCATGACTAATACTGTTAATATAATCCGTCGGGGATAAATCTCAACTATGCGATGAATGTGCGACTTAAATTTCATTAGCTTACATAAGAATATTAGACAAGAATATTCAATACGCGCAATGGCTGATAATGAATTTCTAAGCTAACATTTCAAAAACATGAAAATAGAACATTTTGCACTTTTCAAAAATATGGAAATAGAACATGTTTCACTTTTGAAAAACATGGAAATAGAACATTTTGCACTTTTGGAAAACATGTAAATAGAACATTTTGCTCTTTTCTGAATCAAGTGAAAGGAACATTTTGCACTTTTCAAAAACATGTAAATAAAACATTTTGCACTTTTCAAAAACATGAAAATAGAACATTTTGCACTTTTCAAAAATATGGAAATAGAACATGTTTCACTTTTGAAAAACATGGAAATAGAACATTTTGCACTTTTGGAAAACATGTAAATAGAACATTTTGCTCTTTTCTGAATCAAGTGAAAGGAACATTTTGCACTTTTCAAAAACATGTAAATAAAACATTTTGCACTTTTCAAAAACATGAAAATAGAACATTTTGCACTTTTCAAAAATATGGAAATAGAACATGTTTCACTTTTGAAAAACATGGAAATAGAACATTTTGCACTTTTGGAAAACATGTAAATAGAACATTTTGCTCTTTTCTGAATCAAGTGAAAGGAACATTTTGCACTTTTCAAAAACATGTAAATAAAACATTTTGCACTTTTCAAAAACATGAAAATAGAACATTTTGCACTTTTCAAAAATATGGAAATAGAACATGTTTCACTTTTGAAAAACATGGAAATAGAACATTTTGCACTTTTGGAAAACATGTAAATAGAACATTTTGCTCTTTTCTGAATCAAGTGAAAGGAACATTTTGCACTTTTCAAAAACATGTAAATAAAACATTTTGCACTTTTCAAAAACATGGAAATAGAACATTTTGCATTTTTTTAAAATATGTAAATAGAACATTTTGCACTTTTCAAAAACATGGAAATAGAACATTTTGCATTTTTTTAAAATATGTAAACAGAACATTTTGCATTTTTTAAAAATATGTAAATAGAACATTGAGCCCTTTTTAAAAGCATGCAAATAGAACATTTTGCACGTTTTAGAAACACGTAAGTAGAACATTTTGCAAGGATTTGTAAGAATCAAATTCCTGTAGCAACTTTACTTTGGTGCTCTGTTTGCGATTTGTGCACAGTTGCTTGCCAAAGCTCAAAAATCTAAATTATTTTTCAATAATTTTCAGGAAAACATTCACCAAATTTCGTTTGTGTTTGATTTAGACGGAATCAAAATTAGAAAGAATTTTTAAATTTTATTCATTAAGTTAATTTATGTATATATTTCACAATTTCAAAATTTCAATTACTTTATACACATAAAAATATTTAAAAACCTTAAAAATGTCATAATGAATTAAAACATGATTAAGTTTGCGTAAAACTTAGTGTTTCAATAACATATCATTTTTTGAGTACTTTTATTTCAATTTCGTGGTTTGGTGGCAAATTTAAACTTTTTTTTAAGTTTTAGCTTCGAACTTGTTGTCCAAATGTTTACTTCTTAGCTTGTCTACGCAGCCTTAAATCCTCATATAAATACTTATGTATCCCAATCCTCGCATGTATTTTGCTTAGGTGAATATACCTACACAAATAAAAGCGTCGAAATTCTTCTTTTGAATTTCCAGTTCCTTTGTGTCTGTCTCTCGCCTCTCTACATTTCAAAATTTCTAGTTCCAGTTCCAGTTCCGCGCCTTCTAATTCATTCTTGTGTCGGTCCCGTTTTTGAATGTGGAAATGAAAGAAAAACATGTGAGGAAATGCGGAAGCTCATAAAGTAGAAGGTGACCCACTGAAATGTGAAATCGGGCGTGAAACGTACAAGAAAATTAAAGCGACTGGAGAAAATCCTTGTAAACGCAACGAACCACTCCAATTAATTACACCATCTAAATTATACACATGCATCTCACATCATGTAAAATTCTTGCAATTTCCGCACACTCAGAATTTTGACTTTGAACAAATTAATTTGAAATTTCTCAGTCGTCTGTACGAAGGACGAAGAAACGAACGAACGAACCAACTAGGGACTCATTCAAATTTCAATCTCTAGGACGAGCCTAATGAAAACAATGCGTCAAAGTCAAAGGGGAAGCTTGATTTATTATATAATTACTCTGTATGAAACTCCATACTACTGTTCCTGTAGGGATCTTTCATAAATGATGTCATTAAAATATTTGCATTTTCAGGAACCCCCTATATGATTCCCTAGTCATCAGCTTAAGCAATGCAAAAATTCCCTTTCTTATAAAATGTGGTGTCAATATCCAATGATACCTATTAACTCTACTCGTGACGTCCTTTATGGACGATCCTTACGTGTAATTATTTAATAATTCATACACATAGTTACACTCACTCTCACTCACACACATGACTAGCGAACTTCAACCGAACGGAACCGAATACTTAATTATATAATTTCCGCATGAATAAAATAAAAGAGAATGTCCATCAACATAGTAAAGAATCGCCCACAAATGACGTTATGAAAAAATTTTCATTTTTTGAAACCCTAAATGACCCTCCTGTCGACAGCCTAATCTTTGAGTAAATGGTTATATTTAACATGATATATCGTCTATGAAGAACCAAAATTACCCATATCTATTTGTAGCCAAAAACAATATCATTTATATATAAAAATATTCAAATGTGTGCATTTAAATAAAATATGTTTCACTTTTCAATTACATTAAACTATTAAATTTTGCAACTTTTTGAAAACAAGTAAATAGGACATTTTGAACCTTTTTTAAAACAAGCAAAAGGAACATTTTGCACCTTTCAAAAAACATGTAAATAGGACATTTTGCGCCTTTTTGAAAACCATGTGAATAGGACATTTTGCGACTTTTTGAAAACATGCAAATAGAAGATTTTGCACCTTTTTAAAAAACATGTGAATAGGACATTTTGCGCCTTTCTAAAAACATGCAAATAGAAGATTTTGCACTTTTTTAAAAAACATGTAAATTGGAAATTTTACATTGTTGAAAAACGTAAGAAAATATAAAATTGTATGCTTTTCAAAATCTTTAAATTAACATTGTACGCATGTTTCTCATTTTGTTTTATGACATAGCTCATTTTAGATTTGGCATAAATTGGATGTGGGTAATTTTGGTTCTTCACAGACGATATGTCATTAGAAGCCAAGTCGACACATTGATCCTTATAATGACGTTATTTATGAATGGCCCCTAATTAATAAAAATAACATTTACTTAAATCCTAACCTGTTTCTTCTAACGATAAAAACGCAGCCAAATTTCATTTTTAATTTCGATTTTTGCCTAATGCTAAATTGTATGTAGCCCAGTAGTTCAGCTTATGTAATTATTGCAATTTAAAATTTTCATACATAGTTACATAATAATTATTATGTTTTCTTGAAATTCAAAAGTTTAGTTCAAAACGTCTTCTGACATTTTAAAATGGCGCAGCATCCCGGGATCCGGATCCCGCTCATATACCATGTTAAAAAAATTAACAAAATCTACAAAAAAAAAGAGAAAGCAAGAAGAAAGAAGAAGAAAAAGCCGTAGGCTTTACTGCTTAAGCTTTCAAGGAAAGTGGGAAAGTAGGAAAGTGGGAAAGTACTCAGCATAGGCATGGCTGCAGTAGTTTATTTTTAAGGGATTTAGCTATGGTATTGGTGCATGAAATAAGAATAGATTTTTTCATAAATATACAGATACTACATTCTCAAGCTATATATATCAAATAATAAAGCCCAGGCGCTAAACCATTCGACTTTGGACAGGTAGGTATGCGATGCGATCGTTTCCATACGTTTGTATGACCCAAAACCGTCAACCGTGTATAACGTCTGTGAAGAATCAAAATGACCCATTTCACAATAAGCTACAATAAAAATGAGCTATGCCATGAAAACGAAATAATAAACATGGGTAAAACGTTAATTACAAGTTTTTAAAAACCGTAAAATGTCCTATTTACGTTTTTGAAAAGGTGCAAAATGTTCTAATTCTATAGTTTTGAAAAGGTGCAACATTTTCTAATTTTGTGTTTTTAAAAAAGTGCGAAAAGTTCTAATTCCATGTTTTTAAAAAGTAAAAGTGCAAAATGTTGTATTTACATGCTTTTGAAAAGGCGCATAATTTTCTATTAACATGTTTTTAAAATAGTGCAAAATGTTCTAATTCCATGGTTTTGAAACGGTGCAAAAATTTCTAATTTCATTTTTTTTTGAAAAGGTGCAAAGTGTTCTAGTTCCATGTTTTCGAAAAGTTGCTAAAAGTTCTAATTCCATGTTTTCAAAAATGTGCAGCATGCTCTAATTCCATGTGTTTTAAAAGTGCAAAATGTTGTATTTACATACTTTTAAAAATTGCAAAATGTTCTATTTAAATGCATCTCAAGACAGTTGAATATTTCTGTAGATAGTTGATATTCGTTTTAGCTAAAAATGGAAATGGGTCATTTTGGTTCTTCACAGACGATAAGCTGTAAGAATAATACTAAAGAAGTAAAGCAGTTCATGTCCTTTGAGCACGTACACAAGTATTAGCCGTACTGGTACTATATGCTACGGTTACGGGGCGGGGGCTACGGCTACGAGTACATCAGTGAAAATGAGGTTTGTCAGTTTTTCGCTCTTTTTTTTAATCTTTTTCAGAAAGCCTCCAACTAAATCACGTACAGTTTGTCCAGGAAAAGGATGCGGTTCCGTCCTGTTCGGTACCGTTGAATTATAATTACCGTTCAATACTGTGTTTCTATCGTTTCCATTCCATAAGTACTGCTCTATGGTTACGGTTACGCGGTATGAAATTCATATTTAAAATCCTAAGCGGATTCAAAATAAAAATCTGATCCGGAACTGTATAGCAACCAGCCAGTTTCGAATAACGCTTAAATAAATGTTCAATTAATTCTTACAGGAAAAAGGCCTCACATTTATTTTGTAACGCCACATTCTAAAAAATAGAAAGAGAAAAAAACATACTAAAAAATTACGTTTTTTTAGGTGATTTTATTTTTTTAAATTAATTTCTATAAATTTTTTTCCTAGGTTTTTGAGATCTGCAATGTTTTGACATTTGATTTGTTTTCAAATTGAAGACCTTTGTTTTTTGCAACGTTTTTGTACGATGACCCTCAGGCCTTAAGAAGATGCACTGAAAATGAGAATAGATCGTGTTGAAATACAGAGAGAAGGGAAAGTAGAATTATTTCTTAAATAATGGACCAAGGGGACAAAGGGTGTAAACAGGAGTTGAGTATATTACACAGACAGGTTTATTTATACGTAGCAGAAAAACGAAATTAGGAATCTAACCGTAAGTACAACGCATTCTACATATTACCCAGTGAAGACTCAAAATAAACCATTCTCATTACATATTACTCAAAACAAACTGCGCTGTCTGCAACTATTTACAAAGAAATATTCTGATTTTTAAAAACATATCAAAAGCTTATTTTGAAATTTCGAAACACTTGCAAATAATACATTTTGCACTTTAAAAAAATTAAACCTAAACATTTTGCAATTTTCTAAAATATGCTTAGTAAAATATTCTGCACTTTTCCAAGACACGCAAACAATTCATTTTTTTTTACTTTTAAAAACATGCATATAACACCTTTAGCAATTTTTTAAACATGCAAAAATTTAGCAAATAGTACATTTTGCGCTTTTTAAGAACACGTATATAAAATATTTTGCGCTTTTAAAAAATTTTAAAGTTAAAACATTTTGCGTTTTCAAACAAATGCAAATAGAATATTTTGTAATTTTTAAAGACATGCACATAACATGCTTTGGAATTTTCAAAGACGTGCACATAAAACATTTTAAAGTTTTTAAAAGCATACAAATGACACGTTTTGCCCTTTTAAAAAACATTTAAATAGCACGTTTTGCACTTTTTAAAAACATTCAAATAAAACGTTTTGCACTTTTCAAAAACATTCAAATAACACGTTTTGCACTTTTTAAAAACATTCAAATAACACGTTTTGCACTTTTCAAAAACATTCAAATAACACGTTTTGCACTTTTTAAAAACATTCAAATAACACGTTGTGCGCTTTTTGAAAATATGCAAATTAAACACTTTGCCTCTTCCAAAATCATGTAAAAGCTGTACTTTACCATTTCAAAAAACTGCTAATCATTACTTTTTTGCAGTTTATAACTACATGCATTGAAGCTATTTTTTAGTTTGAATTTAAAATAGCTCGTTTTGATACTTCACTCACAACATAAAGTCTGTAATTAGAATTTGATCTTTCGGCTCTCTATAAACTGACAATGAGTATATCTACAGTTCCAGACTTCAACGAGAAGGATTTGTGAGTGTGTGATTCAAAGGGTAAAGATATCTAGTGTTCAATTTCCAATAAAAAAGTTCTTCACTTTCGCCATTTCAACATTTTAGCCGGAAACTATTCGTCTGTGACAGAAACAAAATTTATGGGCGAAACTTTTCACCTACACTCTTCACAGTAATTATATATGTAAGGCATTTTAGCAATTTAGCTACATTTTATACCTACCTATATTTAGTTCAAGATTTACAAGGAAACAAACGCTGTGAAGGCAGAAACGATTGTAAACTCTGTTTTCTTTGAGCTGGTGAACCGTGACCGCAACCAAACGGGTACCGGTACCGTTACCACCACCGTGGCGGTCCCAGCTGTGCTGCTTATAAAATACCTCGCAATTAAACTAATTAAAAAAAAATAGAAAAACAATACTCACGAGGGAATGACGCGGCACACATCCAGATTTCCAGATTTCAAAAAGATGGATTTTAAAAAATCAGCCTACTTCTAAATAATTATTAATTATATATTCATAGTAAATCTAGTGCACATTGGATCGTCCACAAATGACGTCATTGAAAATTTTCATATTTTAGGACATTAAAATAATAGTTTCCTTGAAAAAATTCTATTACCTACGTAATTATTTTTTTATTGAAAATTTTGAAAGAAAGGAAAACTTCTAAAGCTACCATCTGCTGTTTTGCATACGAAAAGTTTTAGCACGTATGTACATTAGTAAGAATTTTCTGCACTCAATCAACAGTAGGTTGTTAATGACATTGTCAAAAAATAAATTGAAAAACAAAATAGATTAAAATAGTTTGAAACACGACCGGGAATGTGCAAGTAAGCCATTGATTAGCCACTGTACATACCTGCAGACGCTGACAGGGCCAGATCCAGACAATGCGGCCACCGTAGGCAGCCCCTGCTGCCGGAATTTTCTAAAAAATTTAAATGTGAATGGAACATTTTGCACTTTTTTAAAACGTGCAAATAAAAAAAATTGGTAAATTTTAAAAACATGGAAATACAACAACTTGTACATTTTAAAAACAAGTAAATAAAACATTTCACACTTTTTTTTAAAGCGTAAATACAACAATTTGCCTTTTTCAGAATCGTGTAAACCAAACATTTTTTACGTTTCTAAAAAAAATGTAAAGAGAACATTTTGTACATTTCTGAGTCGAGTAAAAAGAACATTTTGCACTTTTAAAAAAGTGCAAGTAAAAAAATTGGTACATTTCAAAAACATGTAAATACAACAACTTGTACATTTCAAAAGCAAACAAATAAAAACATTTAACACTTTTTTTAAAAAGCGTAAATACAACAATTTGCGTTTTTCAGAATCAAGTAAAGAAAACATTGTGCTTTTTTCAAAAAAAAATGTGAATACAAAATGTTTCACTTTTCTGAGTCGAGTGAAAAGAACATTTTGCACTTTTTTGAGTCGAGTGAAAAGAACAATTTGCACATTTCTGAGTCGAGTAAAAAGAACATTTTGCACTTTTCAAAAACGTGCAAATAAAAAAATTTGTACATTTCAAAAACATGTAAATACAACAACTTGTACATTTCAAAAGCAAGTAAATAAAAATATTTAACACTTGTTTTAAAAAGCGTCAATACAACAATTTGCATTTTTCAGAATTAAGTAAAGATAACATTTTGCACTTTTCTAAAAAATAAAATTTACATACAACATTTTGCACTTCTTTTCTGAGTCAAGAAAAAATCACATTTTTCACTTTGCTAAAAACATGTAAATAGAACATTTTTCTTTACTAAAGAAAACTATCAATACAATCAAAATGGTGGGTTTTGTAGGGAAACAAATTGCTGCCTAAATGCAATTGCTTCGGCTGTCCCTGCGCTGCGTGGAGATGTTCTAATTAAAAAAAGTAAAAATTGGCTTCGTAGTTGTTGTCAGTATTTTACCCGTAGCTTATTATGTATGCACTTGGTATTGGTGTTGGTCTCTCGCCTGCCAAAAAAAAACATTGATTATTTTTCTATTCCAATTTTTGCATAATTAATGCAAAATGAATTACGTTTCAGTTTTCAGCCAGAAACTTGTCCGTATAGGAGTCCGTCAACTTTTACTATACGCTCGGAATTTCCTGCCTATCTTTTGTAATTGTTTGCAAATCCATTAGCATTACTAATTTACTAATTTAAGGACGTCACTCATTTCCATGGCAGCGTCCCTCTTCTTCTTGTTGGAATAACAAACGACAGAATTGTGACACAATTTTATTTATGAGATGCGCGTCGTCGAGATCTCGCTTCCTTAGAAAATATCCTGCATCTCTGTTTCTTTGTATTTTGAGTCAAATAAATAGAAAAAAAAATTGTACAAAGTTATTTTCGCCAGATTCAAAAATTCAAATGAAACGCACTGCAATTGTACTGCTACAGAGTATGAAAGTTTCCGTACAAAATTGTAATTTTTATTAAATGGGTTTTACGTAGACTTTTTCTTTCTTTCTTTTGTACGGTTTTTTAACAGTACCGTTTTTTCTTATATTTCCAATTCCAACTGCCATGTTCTACTGCTGTTTGCAGTAGAATTGAAAAATTCGATTAAAAGTAAAAATAGGCTTACGAATACGAATGAAGCGGCTAGATATTTTTTCCTTTCTTGCTTCAATGCTTTGAGCTAACAAGGAGCACTATATACTTCGATCGATACACAAAAAAATAATTGTCGTTTCAAAAATTGGAAATTTTCTTACAGGATTTAGCATTAGATTTAAATTCGAAGACGTGGTCCCCCCTTTGGTTTGTTTTTCGGAAGAATAAGTTTTATTCAAAAGGTCCCTCGTGTGGTTGCAAAGTTTTGATTAGGTACGTTACTATACTTCGATTATTAGGTTGCAATATATGTTATTGCGCTAGGGGTCGTTCACAAATGATGTCATCCTTGGGTTTAATAGACTGCTGATGTCACCCCTTGCTAAGCCAAGATATCGTGTGTGAAGAACCGAAATGACCTATATCCAATTTAAGCTAGAATCTAAATGAGCTATGTCATAAAAACAATATGACAACAGCATAAAATGTTGATTACGAGTGTTTTAAAAGCGCAAAATTTTCTTTTTTCATGTTTCTCAACAATGCAAAATTTATATTATATTTATATTTACAAGAACAAGTGCAAAAATGTCTTATTTAATGTTTTTAAAAAGGTGCAAAATGTTCTAATTCGATATTTCTAAAAATATACAAAATGTTTTAATTATATGTTTTAGAAAAGGTGCAAAATGTTCTAATTCTATGGTTTGAAAAAACTGCAAAATGTTCTTATTTCATGTTTTGAAAAATGTGCCAAATCTTCTAATTTCATGTATTTTAAAAGGTGCAAACTTTTCTAATTCCATGTTTTTGAAAAGGTGCAAAATGTTCAAATTCCATGATTTTGACAAAATACAAAATGTTATGTTTAAAAATTTTTTGTAGATAGTTGATATTGTTTTAGCTCAAAATGGATGTGTCATTTTGGTTCTTTACAGACGATATCTATTCAAGCAATGGTTAATCTGATTACAGGAGGGTCTGAGTTTCCAATACAAGTGGAGACTTTTTGGTGACGTCATTTACGCATGATCCCTTATGTATATGTACGTACTTGGACACTAAGACTGACTCTTCTATACAAATACCACTTTGTCGCTCCCTTCTCTGAAGCCCACAAGACCCGATGGAAATTGGGAGAAATTTAAAATCTTGTGGTTTCTTAGTTTCTATAAGATTTACTGTATTCTATAAAGTAGCTTACATAAGTCAGTAGGTTTAAATAAACAAACGTTACAAAACTTGGCTGACAAAAACGTAAAAGACGTGAAAAAGGAGACAAGAAACTTTTCTGATTTCTTTGCAATGATATAACGTCTTTATTTTGAATTCAATAAAAACTATACTTTCTTTTTTGAATACTTTCACTCTACTTTTTGACATAACTTTATTTTCATTTGAGAACTGAACCTGCATGCTCACGCAAGTTTGAAATTGATGGGAAATAGAGGCCATATCAATTACATTAGGTAAAAGTTATTACAATTATTTCATTTTCTTTCTTGAGTTCAACTTAAGGGGTCGTCCATAAATGAATTCGTGGGGTTATAGGGTCAGTACACAGTAGATATAGTTGATGATCCCATATCAAAGATAGCCAATTAGGCTGATGATAGAGGGGTAGTTATTTAAGCATAAAAAAGAAACACATTTTGATGTCATCATTTATGAACGACCCCTTATGCAAATAACCATAAGAAACTAGGGAACTAGCCTTTCTTTGTTGTTAATTAATTCCTCATGCTAAACATGCCATATCGTGGGTGAAGAACTAAAGTGAGCCATATCCAATGTAATATAGAATCAAAATGAGCTATATATGTCATAAAACACAAAATGAAAAACATGCGTGAAATGTTAATTAGGAGTTTTTGAAAAACGTAAAATGATCTATTTTTATGTTTAAGAAAAGGTGCAAAATGTTCTGATTCCATGTTTTTGAAAGGTGCAAAAATGTCTAATTCCATGTTTTCGAAAAAGTGCAAAATGTTCTAACTCCTTGTTTTAGAAAAGATGCAAAATCTTCTAATTTCATGTTTTCAAAAATTTGCATAATGTTCTGATTCTATGTTTTTAAAAAGGTGCAAAATGTTCTGATTTCATGTTTTTGAAAAGGTGCAAAATGTTCTAATTCCTTGTTTATAAAAGGTGCGAAACGTTCTAATTTCATGTTTTCGAAAATGTGCAAAATGTTTTAACTCCTTGTTTTTGAAAATGTGCAAAATGTTCTAATTCCATGTTTTTGAAAATGTGCAAAATGTTCTAACTCCCTATTTTCTAAAATGTGCAAAAGTTTGTATTCTATTTTTTTGAAAATTTGCCAAATCTTCTAATTCCTTGCTTAAAAAAGGTACAAAATGTTCTAATTCCATAGGAATGAAAAGTGTAAAATCTTGTATTTAAATGCTCTCAAGACATATTTGATATTTCTGTAGATATTTGATATTGTTTTTAGCTCAAAATAAATATGGGTCATTTTGCTTTTTCATAGGCGATATCAATTCTTCCAGTCAGTAGATGGAGATACGTGAATTGGTTTCTGAGCCTGGATCTATAGGACTGTAGCCTGGAGTCTGGACGGAAAAAAATAACAAGACGTAATTGAATTACTGCCCTTTTGATGCATTGAGAGGCTGAGAGAGAAAATTCAATTTCAATTGGGTTTCTTTTCGTGTTCAATTTGGAAGTAACGAGACAGGGAATGGGATCTTGTCATTATACACTACGCTACGTTACAACTTGCAGTCCTTCAATTTCCAAGAGTTTTTTTTTACATTGCATTGAATGAAATTTCTTTAAGTTTCAAATCTCAGTCAGTCCAAGAAAATAAGATCCCTGGAAAAATAGAGAAGAAAATTCAAAACATGTTTTAGCCCACACATTTACATAGCAATCTTTTCCCTGTTTTTTGTCCACAAGAAAATGATGAATGCTTACATAAGGGAGCGTGCATAAATTACCTTATCCAATTTTGGCATAGAGGGGAGAGAGGCAGGGAGGTGGGGGCTGTGGTTCAGCTACCTACAATTTTACATTGGCAAACACATACCAAGTTACCATAAAATAAGGGAATGGGGCGATTAGAATTTTTCAAAGAATCAGATTTTTGAATGACGTATTTTGTGCACACTCCCCAAATAAGCTAAAGCCTTTAACGACCAATTTTGTCGATTTCGTTTGAGCGTAAAGTCATGAAGCTGAAACCATATGTGTGTCAGGGGTTTAGTTACTTAGTGAGCACTTGAGTACCAGTGCCAGTGCACGCATAAATGCACAATATAAATAAGTACCGTAAATGCTGCGATAGTGGACACTGCACCTACTTTTCAAAACTTTTAGACCTTTGAAATTTTTAATCCGCTCTAACTATAGACACGTAATTTTTAATAGAATGCTCAGATGGACAGTGCTAAAGAGTCAATCCGTCTGTGAAGCACCAAAATGACCCATATCCAATTTAAGCTACAATCAAAATGAGCTATAATATAAAAACAAAATGATAAATGCGTAAAATGTTAAATAAGAGTTTTTGAACACTGCAAAATGTTCCATTTACATGTTTTTTAAAAGTGCAAAATATTCTATTTACATGTTTTTAAAAGGTGTAAGACCTTGATTTCACTAGAAAACTTAACAATGGTTAGCCTTAAGAAACTCGCTTTTAGATTTAGCAATGGTTAAATCTGAAAGCGTGTTCCTTAAGGCTAACCATTGTTAACTTTTCTAGAGAAATCAAGGTGTAAAATGTTCTATTTACTTGTTTTTGAAAATGTGCAAAATGTTTTGATTTTATGTTTTTTTAAAGGTGAAAAATTGTCTAATTCCGTGTTTTAAAAAAGGTACAAAATGTTCTAATTGCATGTTTTTAAAATGTGCAAAATGTTTTAATTCAATGTTTTTAGAAGGTGTAAAATATTCTAATATCATGCTTTTAAAATTTGTAAAATGTTCTATTAATGTGTTTTTGAAAATTTGCAAAATGTTTTAATTCTGTCTTTTAATAGGTGCAAAATTGTCTAATTCCATGTTTTTTAAAAGAGCAAAATGTTTTAGTTACAAGTTTTTGAAAATTGCATAATGTTCTATTTGCATGTTTTTGAAAAGCTTAAAATGTGCTATTGACATACTTTTTAAATGTGCAAAATATTAATTATATTTCAAGACATGTTTCATTATTTTTGTAGATATTGAATATTGGTTTTTACTACAAATGGATATGGGTCATTTTGGTTCTTCACACACGATATACTTCGCATTATCTAACCCGCGTTGTATGTTACTGACCCGTGTACTATTATAAGAAATACGGTACACCACAAACAAAATCGGCGTTTCTCTTGTTAAGTGAGAGCTTAGCATGGTGATTCATATGTTTGCCATAATGCCGAGGAAATATAACGAAAACCTTAAATTGGCTATTACTTTTGCTGTATTCATATTTGTAAAATTGTAAATTTGGAAATTCGTAAACCGCTTCCTTGTCCACTTGTCATAAAAATGTACTAAGGTTCGTTCACAAATGACGTCAAAGGTAGTGACAACAGGTCAACTTGACAACTATGATGGCATCCTATGTTAAAGATAGCCATTTACGCAATTGTTAAGCTTATAGCAGCGGCGTCATATTACAAAGATGGATTTTTAGATGGCGTCATTTGTGGACGATCCCATAATTAAGTATTACTTCCCGTCCTAGCTCCAGCCTACAGCAACGGCAACGAGAAAATAAGGCTAAGGGTAAATAAAAACACGAACTATAATGATTTGACTTTTTCCTTGAGATTTTTATTTTCGTTACATTTTTTTGTAGAACTACAGAACTACAGAACTACATTGCAATCCAATTTGGGATAATTTTGATGCTGTAAAAAACAAATTGGACATTTTGTATTCTATTTAATCCGGCGCATCTCTACATTATGTTTCAATTTTCGTAGATAAATATGATTTAACAACTTGTTACATTCAAATAATTGGATACTAATTGGTCTTTATAGAGTAATTCCTATTATTCCGACTGTTATTGTGACAATACCTGATATTTTCCCTGCAAAGTTTTTTTTAAAATTAAATGTAATGTAGGTGCACAAGCAGATGTAGGTGAATATGGGATCGTCCATAAATGATGTAATAAAAATCCTTGCATTTCTTCAACACTATATGCCCCTTCCCCTCAGTCATCAGCTTAACTATTTGCGTGCTTAAATGGCTATCTTTAAAATGAGGTGTCATTCATATCCAAGCAGACTGTTAACTCTTCCCGTGACATCCTTTGTGGACGATCCTTATGCAATATTTTGTCTAGTTATTATTTCTAGCCTATATATTCCAAACGGGATATTTGAACCTAACTAAATCAGCAACCAATGACGTAGGTATATTGTCTGTGAAGAAACCAAATGACCCATATCCATTTTTAGCTAAACAAATATCAGCTATCTACAAAAACGTCATGAGAGCATGTAAATAGAGCATTTTTCATTACTCAAAAATATGTAATGTAAATACCACATTTTACTTTTTTCAAAAACATGGAGTTATAACATTTTGCAAATTTTCAAAACATGAAGTTAGAACATTTTGCACCTTTTCAAAAACATGGAATTAGAACATTTTGCAACTTTTTAAAAACAGGGAATTAAACATTTTGCACCTTTTCGAAAACACGGAATTAGAACATTTTGCACCTTTTCAAAACATGAAGTTAGAACATTTTGCACCTTTTGCAAAAAATGGAATTAGAACATTTCGCACCTTTTTAAAAACATGGAGTTAGAACATTTTGCACCTTTTCAAAAACATAGAATTAAAAAATTTTGCAGCTTTTCCAAAACATGTAAATAAAACATTTTGCACTTTTTAAATTATTAAAATTAAAAAATTACGCATGTTTCTCATTTTGTTTTTAAGCTTTTATGACATAGTTCATTTTGATTGTAAATTAAATTGGATATGGGTCATTTTGGTTCTTCACAGTTGATACGTATTTCTTAGGTTGCTATGCACACAGTTAATGGGAAAAATGACAAAGTATAAAAATAGACTTGCTGCTTCATAGCATGATATCAAAATCAAACTTGACACAAACAGCGCAGAAGATTTCAAATTCAAACCATGAATTTCATACTCTGAATTTTGAAAATTTTAAATTGGATTGTGATGGCTTAACTCAGAAGGTGAACAACTGAAAATGACAGCTGACAAATGAGCACAAACAGAAACAAGAAATACGGTCACAAATATAAAATAGCTAGCAGGCAAAAATTCTGTAAAATTTGCAAATGTTCAGAGGTATATTATAATTATCTTATCTGACATTTGCAACACACAATTTTGAATTTCCAACCTTATATATTCGACCCAATAA
The DNA here is from genome assembly GCA_949802685.1 of Dicyrtomina minuta. Lineage (NCBI taxonomy): Eukaryota > Metazoa > Arthropoda > Collembola > Symphypleona > Dicyrtomidae > Dicyrtomina > Dicyrtomina minuta. The sequence goes on from OX461811.1 coordinate 10,357,822, forward strand.
ATGCGTACAGACTACAGATACTTTTGAATTGATACTTAAATAAATTCAGTACAAAAAACTATAGATCAACAATCAAAGCAAAAGCGACTACATACAACCACAATCTTTAAAGAGATTCAAAATATCTTCTTTCTAAAGACATGTGAGAAAAGAGTATTTCGCACATTTTAAAAATTTTTAATTCTCAAAAACATATAAATGAAACAACCTACAAATTAAAAAAGCATGTGTAAATAAATTCTTTTTTGATGTTTTGCATTCATGTAAATATTTTGTACTTTTTAAAAACAAATAAGTAGAATATTTCGCATTTTTTTCAAAAACATGCAAATACAACTGTTTGTAATTTTTAAAAAAAACAGGCACTTAGAACATTTTTAAATTCTAATAAGCATGTAAATAGACCAATTTGTAAATTTAAAAACATAAACAGAACATATTGCACTTTTCAAATGCGCTTAATTAAAATATTTTGTAAGGTTAACAAAGTATGTCAGTGGAACCTTTTGTCTTTTTTAAAAATATATTACAGAAATACTTTGTACATTTAAAAAAAAATTTAAATAAAATATTTTATACATTTTAAAAACATAATAAATATAAATAAAAAATTTTTAGTTTTTTCAAAAACATGTGAATAGAACATTTTGCGCTTTTCAAAAACATGTAAATAAAACATTTTGCTTTTTTCAAAAACATGTGAATAGAACATTTTGCTTTTTTTCAAAAACATGTAAATAAAACATTTTGCGCTTTTCAAAAACATGTGAATAGAACATTTTGCGCTTTTCAAAAACATGTGAATAGAACATTTTGCGCTTTTCAAAAACATGTGAATAGAACATTTTGCGCTTTTCAAAAACATGTAAATAAAACATTTTGCGCTTTTCAAAAACATGTAAATAAAACATTTTGAGCTTTTCAAAAACATGTAAATAAAACATTTTGCGCTTTTCAAAAACATGTGAATAGAACATTTTGCGCTTTTTAAAAACATGTGAATAGAACATTTTGCGCTTTTCAAAAACATGTAAATAAAACATTTTGCTTTTTTCAAAAACATGTGAATAGAACATTTTGCTTTTTTTCAAAAACATGTAAATAAAACATTTTGCTTTTTTCAAAAACATGTGAATAGAACATTTTGCGCTTTTCAAAAACATGTAAATAAAACATTTTGCTTTTTTCAAAAACATGTGAATAGAACATTTTGCTTTTTTTCAAAAACATGTAAATAAAACATTTTGCACTTTTTAAATTATTAAAATTAAAAAATTACGCATGTTTCTCATTTTGTTTTTAAGCTTTTATGACATAGTTCATTTTGATTGTAAATTAAATTGGATATGGGTCATTTTGGTTCTTCACAGTTGATACGTATTTCTTAGGTTGCTATGCACACAGTTAATGGGAAAAATGACAAAGTATAAAAATAGACTTGCTGCTTCATAGCATGATATCAAAATCAAACTTGACACAAACAGCGCAGAAGATTTCAAATTCAAACCATGAATTTCATACTCTGAATTTTGAAAATTTTAAATTGGATTGTGATGGCTTAACTCAGAAGGTGAACAACTGAAAATGACAGCTGACAAATGAGCACAAACAGAAACAAGAAATACGGTCACAAATATAAAATAGCTAGCAGGCAAAAATTCTGTAAAATTTGCAAATGTTCAGAGGTATATTATAATTATCTTATCTGACATTTGCAACACACAATTTTGAATTTCCAACCTTATATATTCGACCCAATAAATGCGTACAGACTACAGATACTTTTGAATTGATACTTAAATAAATTCAGTACAAAAAACTATAGATCAACAATCAAAGCAAAAGCGACTACATACAACCACAATCTTTAAAGAGATTCAAAATATCTTCTTTCTAAAGACATGTGAGAAAAGAGTATTTCGCACATTTTAAAAATTTTTAATTCTCAAAAACATATAAATGAAACAACCTACAAATTAAAAAAGCATGTGTAAATAAATTCTTTTTTGATGTTTTGCATTCATGTAAATATTTTGTACTTTTTAAAAACAAATAAGTAGAATATTTCGCATTTTTTTCAAAAACATGCAAATACAACTGTTTGTAATTTTTCAAAAAAACAGGCACTTAGAACATTTTTAAATTCTAATAAGCATGTAAATAGACCAATTTGTAAATTTAAAAACATAAACAGAACATATTGCACTTTTCAAATGCGCTTAATTAAAATATTTTGTAAGGTTAACAAAGTATGTCAGTGGAACCTTTTGTCTTTTTTAAAAATATATTACAGAAATACTTTGTACATTTAAAAAAAAATTTAAATAAAATATTTTATACATTTTAAAAACATAATAAATATAAATAAAAAATTTTTAGTTTTTTCAAAAACATGTGAATAGAACATTTTGCGCTTTTCAAAAACATGTAAATGAAACATTTTGCTTTTTTCAAAAACATGTGAATAGAACATTTTGCTTTTTTTCAAAAACATGTAAATAAAACATTTTGCGCTTTTCAAAAACATGTGAATAGAACATTTTGCGCTTTTCAAAAACATGTGAATAGAACATTTTGCGCTTTTCAAAAACATGTGAATAGAACATTTTGCGCTTTTCAAAAACATGTAAATAAAACATTTTGCGCTTTTCAAAAACATGTAAATAAAACATTTTGAGCTTTTCAAAAACATGTAAATAAAACATTTTGCGCTTTTCAAAAACATGTGAATAGAACATTTTGCGCTTTTTAAAAACATGTGAATAGAACATTTTGCGCTTTTCAAAAACATGTAAATAAAACATTTTGCTTTTTTCAAAAACATGTGAATAGAACATTTTGCTTTTTTTCAAAAACATGTAAATAAAACATTTTGCTTTTTTCAAAAACATGTGAATAGAACATTTTGCGCTTTTCAAAAACATGTAAATAAAACATTTTGCTTTTTTCAAAAACATGTGAATAGAACATTTTGCTTTTTTTCAAAAACATGTAAATAAAACATTTTGCTTTTTTCAAAAACATGTGAATAGAACATTTTGCCCTTTTCAAAAACATGTAATTAAATGCAATATTTTGTACACTTAACAAGCATAAATAGTACATTTTACACTTTAAAAAAAGTTAAAATTAGCCATTCAAGCAATAAATTTAATCTTAGTGTGACGATTTGTTTTTGACATGGTTTATTTTATTTCTATCATATTCTAAAATTGGATTTGAGCTATTTCGCTTCGTCACTCACGCTTCTTTTTATATTGGTTTCAAAACTTAAAACTTTACATAAATGTATTCATTTTTTTCTACCATCTAACTTGAGTATTTTCCAATTTTGAACTGTTGGTTTCATGAACGTAATTTACGTAATTACAGTATATTATGTACAAAGAAAACTGGTCTGACTTGAATGTTGGGGTAGAAAATTAAATTTGAATGGAAATAAAATATAAGATTAAATTCTTAACTTTTCCTTTCCTACATATCTCGGTCTCTGTCTCGGTTTCGGTCTCGGTTTCAGTTACAAAAACTTTTCTTATACTTTTTTTACGATTAGCATGTTAGCTTTTACTTTTAAATTACATTAAAATCCTATGGTTTCTTTCCTACATTCTTTTTCTTTGACATTTTGAACTTTTTGAACTTTTCAAAAGACTAAAAGAAGGCGCCTAATGTAATTTATTCAATTCAAAATAATTCGCTTGGCCACGCCGGACTACCTCTGTCAGAGAGTTAAGAGAAAAAGAATTAAAAGTCTCTCAGGAGTTTCATTTTCTTGTAATGTTGAAACTGCATATCGCCTGTGAAGACGCGAAATGACCCATATCCATTTTTAGCTAGAAACAATATCAACTATCTACAAAAGTATTAAAACATGTCATTAGAGCATTTAAATAAAACATTTGTTTTAAACATAGCATAAGAATCTATTGCACTTTTAAAAAACATGCAAATAGAGCGTTTTACACCTTTTGAAAAACCTGGAAATGGGAAATTTTACACCTTTTGAAAAACATGAAAAAGAACATTTTACAGCTTCTAAAAAACATGTAAATAGGACATTTTACACCTTTTGAAAACCATATGAATAGAACATTTCACACTTTTCGAAAAACATGTAAATGGGACATTTTACACCTTTTGTAAAACATGCAAATAGAGCGTTTTACACCTTTTGAAAAAAATGCAAATAGAACATTTTACACCTTTTGAAAAACATGTAAATCGTACATTTTACAATTTTTAAAAAACATGCAAATAGAACATTATACGTTTTTTAAATACTTCTAACTAACATTTTCTGCATATTTCCATTTTTTTTTATGATATAGCTCATTTTATTGTAGCTTAAATTGGAAATAGGTCATTTTAGTTCTTCACACACAATATTTTAGAAAGTCCATGAAAAAATAAAAACATAGTTTTAAATAAATTATATATGAACGGAAAAATGAGAGGAAATGACGGTCACGCTCATTATAGAAAATATATGAGAGCCATCAGCTAGATTACAACGGACTAGTCACGGTTTTTAAATGTACTTTCGCTTTGACACTTTGGGAATTTGTCACTGACATGGGAACCTACCATACTTGAAACTACCTAATAAAGCGAAACTACCCGGAACGTATACTTAGTTGAACCTTCTGGGCCTCAGAAATAGACATCTTTTGAACTTTTTCGAAAAAAATTAAAAATTTCGAATTTTCAAAAATCCTGATACAACGTTTTAGATAAAAATGCAAAGATGTTTTATTTTATAGATCATGAAAATTGGACGAAAATTTTGGGAGCTAGTGCGCTTTGAAATTTGATAAAATCGATATTTTTGAAATTGCGCGCGTGCTTGCGGCCGAACAACAAATTTTGCAGTCGAAAGACTATACAAGCAGAGGTCACTCATATTTGTAGTATACGTTCCGGGTAGTTTCGCTTTATTGTGTAGTTTCAAGTAAGGTAGGTTCCCTTGTGAGAGATTTTAGAGTGCGGGAGGAGTTTTTAGTTCAAGCGAAAAAAGGAAGGAAACGAACCGGGTAACGGTCCCGGTCACGGTATCGGTTTCCGCCCAGATCAGTTCTACAAAAACCTAGAATAACTAATTATAAAGTAAATCTAAAGTCTAAAGTAATGCAAAATTTTTAAAGTTTTACATTATAATTCTGTACTTTGAATAAGTTTGAATGTGTGTGGACTTGTGTAGAGTCAAAGTTTAATTTTATACAGATTTTACAGATATTACCAAACGGAAACATACTTTGACAGACGGGGATGAAAAATATGTGTGATTTTACTACCTACGATATTGATTTTTTTAATAGCAGCCACTATTAATTATAGTCCGTCGCCCCAACAGGAGACACAGCGGGCAGGGCCGACAGGACCGGATAATGTGGTCAGCGCAGGCAGCACCCGCCGCCTGAATTGTCAAAGAAACATGTAAATAGAATATTTTGACTTTGCAAAATCATGCAAATAAAAGTTTTTGTAAATTTTCAAAAACATGTAAATAGAACATTTTGCACTTTTTTGAATAACGTAAGAAGATCATTTTGCACTTTTTTAAAACATGCAAATACAAAATTTTGCTTTACCAAAGAAAAACATTAAAATATCGAATTTATTTTTGGATTTTGACAGCTTATTAAATTAGACATGCGGTGTCAATAGGACTTATGACGTTTTGACAGAACCAAAAGGCTACGCATAATACCTAGATTAGATATAATAATTACGTTTACATTATTTATAGAAAACTAATGTATTTTCAAAGTAAGTACTGTATTTCGATCAATAAATGAGTACAAATTTGTGATAACGGACACGGGCTTGAGAGGTTCAAGCTAAGCCCTTGTAAGCGTGGATTTATTTAGCACACTGTCATATAAAAGTGGATGGGTCTGTAGTAGTAGACATGTTTATTTTGCTACATTCTGTTTTTCTATAGTTTACATGTTGTTTCAAAAAAATTCACATTTAAAATTGTAATCCTGTAGCTTACTAAAATCGGCCTAAAACATAATTGGATTAACTTAGAATAAAGTACGTTAACGTAAGTCAAGTAAGTCAATTGACCTACTTCAATACAATATCTATTGAGACGTAACGCTTTGAAATACTCGCAAGTTTAAAAGCCCTTAAATAATGTATATTTAGTTGAAGTACATTTTTTAACTGTCGACAATAATGCAAAGAAATAGGAGATCGTGGTCTCAAACACTCACATTAAAAGCAATACCAATAATATTTAATGCTTTTAATGTAGTCAGTATATTTAAAACTGTCTGCGAAGATTTAAAACGTCCCATTTCTAATTTAAGCCTTTTAGCTGCTAGAAATAAACTTAATTGCATAAGCTACAATTTAGTTAAGAAACTATAACGTGTAATTAAGTCGACGAAATGTATAAAATAATATTTTATATGTAATTATGTTTTCAAACAGTGCAAAATAGTGTATTTACTTGTTTTTTTGGAAAAGTCAAAATGATCTAATTAGTTTTTATGATAACTGTGGCGTATTTTATGTACGCTCTTTATTGAGAAGTGCAAAATATAATATGTAGTTGGTTTTTAAATTGTAAAATGTTCTATGTTCGCATGTTTTTGAAAAGTACCTACACAAGAAGTTCTATTTACATGTTTTTAAAAATTGCAAAATATTCCATTTACATGTTTTTGAAGAGTATACAAAGTTTTATTTACATGTTTTTTGAAAACTAAACAAAATGCTATTTACATGTTTTTAAAAAGGTGCAAAATATTCTATATACATGTTTTTGAAAAGTGCAAAGTATTCTGTTTACGTGTTTTTGAAAAGGTGCAAAAAGTTCTTTTTACATGTTTTTGAAAAGGTGCAAAATATTCTATGTACATGTTTTTGAAAAGTGCAAAGTATTCTGTTTACGTGTTTTTGAAAAGGTGCAAAAAGTTCTTTTTACATGTTTTTGAAAAGGTGCAAAATATTCTATGTACATGTTTTTGAAAAGTGCAAAGTATTCTGTTTACGTGTTTTTGAAAAGGTGCAAGAAGTTCGTTTTACATGTTTTTTGAAAAGCACAAAAATTTCTATTTACATTATTGTTTTTTAAAAGTACAAAAATTTCTATTAAAAAATTTCTAAAATTTTAAAAAGTTCTATTTCAAATTTCTTTAAAAGTTGCCATTTAGATGTCATTAATAAATTTCAAAATGTTCCACTCGCATGATTTTTAAAACAGCATAATTTATAATATACGTGTTTTTTAATGTACAAAATGTTTCATTTACCATCTTTTTATTTTAAACAAGCGCAAAACATTATATTTACATACTAATAAAATGAAGAAGGTATTTTGGTAGATAGTGCGTTTGGTATTTAGCTAAAAATATAGATGACGCATTTTGACACTTTACTCACGATAAATGTATTGAAATGCACAATGCACAGAACATACAAAAATCACTTGAAATTAAGGGATTTCTTATAAATTCTGCACGTCCATCAAAAACTCGTTTAGGAGATGAGCCACTCATATTTCCTACTTACGATTAACTAACCATATGCAACGGGAAAGAAATCGAAAGGAGACAGACTCTTCTGTCAAGAAGTCAAACCTGACAATCGCTCTTTTGCTTTCACCACTCAGGCAATGGCAATAGTTTCCGCTTCCCCAGTTTTCTTCGCCTGTCACTGTAGAAACAGATACAGAGAAAGTTGGCAAAGCCTTCGCACTCTATTCCCATCCATCTCCCTCCTTTTATAATACCCACAGATGTCGATTCAGAGTTTCGGAGGCACAGTAATTATAGGATCGTAGCTTTCTAGATAAGGTTTCCACTCGGAACTTTAACTTTGCCTCTACTTGGGGGCCGTGCATTAATTATTTTATGGGTTTAGAAAAGAAAAAAGAGGTGGGGGGGAAGTTGCTGAAAGAATAAAATTCAGTGACACGTAGTGACTTATAATAAGGTTTAGTGTCCCCAAAGATGACGCATTTGGCGTCTTAAATTGTATAAATTTTGACACGACGCAATTTGTGAATGCTCCCTTGTTGTAAGTAATGCCTTTTGAATGTAGCGCAATATGCTTGGGAAGGTAAAGGGCTGAAGGGATGATAGGTGAATATGTGCATTGAAGTTGAAGGACATTCAACATTAAAAATTTGAAATTTTAAGGGGGATCTTCCACTAATGACGTCACAGGTATAGCCAACTGGGCCGGACGAAGGAATTGGTTTTAGGCAGCAATTTGTTTCCATATATACAAAAACCACCATTTGGATTTTATTGATGGTTTTCTTTGCTAAAGCAAAATTTTGTATTTACATGTTTTTAGAAAAGTGCAAACTTTTCTTATTACTTGATTAAGAAAAGTGCAAACTTTTCTTATTACTTGATTAAGAAAAGTGCAAAATGTTCTATTTACATGTTTTGAGAAAAGTGCAAACTTTTCTTATTACTTGATTAAGAAAAGTGCAAAATGTTCTATTTACATGTTTTGAGAAAAGTGCAAAATGTTTTATTTCCATATTTTTGAAATGTACAAAAAAAATTATTTCGCATGTTTTTGAAAGGCCAAAAAATTCTTTTTAAATATTTTCGAAAACTGCAAAACGTTCCATTTACATGTTTTTCAAAAATTCAAGTAGCGGAATGCGCTGGCCGCGGCCGCATTATCTGGCCCTGATGGCCAATTATGGGTCTATTTAAATACTTGTGCATTCCATGCTATAGACAGCCCCTTGCGCAATGGTCGTGACAAATGGCCCTGAATATCGTAATATTTCGATGACATCATTTGTAGACGATCCCATTGCTGCCTGCATTTAGCCAGCTGCATATCCGTAAGTATGTGTCTACATACTAAAACACTAACACTACACAGTGGCAGCTCAGAGTTTGAAGTTTTTGGATTTTGGAGGAGCTTTAAGTTAGCTCCTTTTTTTGTGCAGTTTTTTTGGGTTGTTGAGTTGGACTGTAAAGAAGATGTGAACAAGTCTTTGGATTTTGGGATGTGGGAGCGAGCGAAGTTGGAGTGCTGAGTAACTGAGAATGAGAGCGCGTGTCAGACCAGTGAACTGAGATGAGGGAATGAAAAGCAAAGAAAAAAATTGGAATACCCGGGAGAAAATAGATCAGTAGACTTGTGAAGACCGAATCGTCTGGCACTAACTTCCACGGGAAAGAAGATCTCACCGACTAAATCCATTGTAGGGCCGGATAATTCGGCCAGTGCAGGCAGCCCCCGCTGCCTAAATTTTCAAAAAAACATGCAAATGGAACATTTCGCAGTTTTCAAAAATATGTAAAAGTAGAATATTGAGACATTTCAAAAACATGCAAAATAAATTTTTTTATACATTTCAAAAACATGGAAAAAAACATTTTCTACTTTTTTTAAAACATGTAAATAGAACATTGAGCACTTTTGTAAAACATGTAAATACAACATTTTGCTTTACCAAAGAAACCCATCAATAAAATAAAAAAGGTGGTTTTTGTATGGAAACAAATTGCTGCCTAAAACCAATTCCTTCGTCCGGCCCTGATCCATTGTACCATTGCCAGGGCTATTGCTAGGGCCAGGTGCAAAAGTGGAAAGTCTGCGAGGTATTTTATTAAGATCTGAAGCTGAAAACTACCGGAAACTCGAAAGGATGCTGGATTTAGGAGTCTGGAAATCTGCTGGGCCTGAACATCGGAGATGAAACTCAAGTCACATAATGTAATAACTGCGCCTCTCTCACTCAGTTCCGTGCTTTGAAAACGGATGAAGCAGCGGAATCAAATCTCTTCCTATAGGATCATCATGCCACTACCAGTACTACCACTATACTGCCTTAATATACTGTTTATGCCAAACTATCTTATCTCTTATCTATACTCGCTTCTAAGTTTCTAAAACTTGCACAATTCAAAGTGCAAAAAATATTCTATTATAGAATGTGTTTAGAAGACGGTCAAACAAATGAAATGTATTGATTTTATTGTTTAATAATTATAGTTATTTTTAAATTCATAAACTCTTCTGTCGTCCTGTATTAAATTTTATTGTCTGCATAAACACACATGTGCTAGAATACGGTTTTGATTGCAATTTTTTTTAAATTTCGTGTATTTAAAAAAGTGTACCAAAATTCTAACATTTTGTTTCTTAAATGTGTAAAATATTTTAATTTTGCTTTTAAAAAGTTTAATTTTTTAATGACGTGTGGTTTTTAAAAAAGTGTGAAAAATTCTTATTTCATGTCTTTTAAATGTGCAATAAAAGTCTGTATAATTTTATGTTTTTTTAAACGTATATTTTTTTTAACTTACGTGGTTTTCAGAAGGTGTAAAAAATTTTAATTTCATGTTTTTCAAAAGTGCAAAATCTTTATAATTTCACGTTTCTAAAAAGTCTACTTTTTAAATCACTTGGTTTTCAAAAATGTGTAAAAAATTCTAATTTCATGTTTTTTAAATGTGTAGAATCTTCATAATTCCATGTTTTTAAAGTTTTATTTTTTAATTTCGTATTCCCAAAAAAGTGTCACATATCGACGTTGAAGTATCAAATTGGTTAACTTCCACGTTTTGGTAAAAGCAAATCGGATTCCTTCCACTTTTTGTTAAAAGCAAAACGGGTTCCTTCCATTTTTAGCTGCGGACATCACTTGTACATGCATAGCCACACTGGGAGTACACTTAAACACGGGTTTATTGGGATGATACATAAATGACGTCACAGAAATTAGGGGTCGTCCACAAATGACGTCATGGATTGTTGGAAAAATTAAAGGAGTAATTCATAAATGAAGATAAGAACTGTTGCACAAATTAAAGGGGTCGTCCATATGTGACGTCAAGGACTGTTGCATAAATCAAAGGGGTCGCTCATAAATGACGCCCATGGTCATTCCAAACATTAAAATGGTCGTCCATGGACCTCATTTAGACACAGCCCCTTCAATGTTTAGAACGACCATATACGTCATTTATGAACGACCCCTTTAATTTTTGCAACAGTCCTTGAAGTCATATATGGACGACCCTTTTAATTTGTGCAACAGTTCTTGACTTCATTTGTCGATCACTCCTTTAATTTTTCCAGCAATCCATGACGTCATTTGTGGACGACCCCTTTAGTTTTTGCAACAATCCTTGACATCATTTGTGGACAATCCTTTAAGTTTTAGCAACAGTCCATGACAATATTTGTGGACGATCCCTTTAGTTTTTGCAAGTCTTTGACATCATTTGTGGACGATCCCTTTAATTTTCGCAAGTCTTTGACATCATTTGTGGACGACCCCTTTAATTTTTGCAACAATCCTTGACATCATTTTTAGACGACCCCTAATTTCTGTGACGTCATTTATGCATCATCCCAATAAAACCGTGCTTACGTGTACTCTCAGTAGTGTGGCAATGCCTGCACAACTGCTGTCCGCAGCTAAAAATGGAAGGAACCCGTTTTGCTTTTTACAAAAAGTGGAAGGAATCCGATTTGCTTTTACCAAAACGTGGAAGTTAACCAATTTGATACTTCACCGTCGATATACATAATCATTATTTAATTCCAGTTTTTTTTTAAATTTTAAATTTGTTATTACGTATATAGTTTTAAAATTTACAAATTGACCTAATATTACATGAGTTTTTCGTAAATTGAAATAATCACAAACTATACAATACTTTTCATTTCGTTAAGCTTATATGTACAAAATTGACGTGCTTCCAAATTAATGAAAAAAACCATTCAACAGTTCAGTATTTCTAAAACTAAAACACCGTGCACATGTTTGAATTAGTAATTATTAATTGCAGGCCAATTTCCGCCTTGGTAACGTATGGACTTCAGCATAACAAAACAACTTAAGAGACGCATCGCAAAATGACTCATTTTTGAAAAGTACAAAAATATAAAATATCTAATTATATTTCATAGTACTATTTGTTTAAGGGTGTAGGTATGTATCCCTGTGCGTTTGCTCCAAGAAACAAATAAAATACAAAAATCTATTGTAAAATAAAATAGTCAAGTTGGAAGGTTTTTCTATTGAAAACAAACGAACTGATCTCCCTCTCTCTCTCTCTGATTCCCTGAATTTCCGTGGACCACAACCATGAAATTTAATCCTCTTACCAAATAATGATTTATCCTTGAACAATGATATGGCTATGAACTATGAGGTTGAGCATTTTAGATTTTGTGAAAATATTCCTGGACATTGTAAGGAAGTTCGTAGTAATTAGTAATCCTCCATGAAAAAGATTTCTGTGAAAATTCTGAAATTCAAGTATTCAAATTCAATAAAAATAAGTCATACAGTATAATAATTAATTAAATAATCCCCGCGCAAGCTTAAAAACAAAACAAACTTTCTACTATTGACTTTCACTTCGTCGCAGCAATGTTCAGGGCCGGATAATGCGGCGAGCGCATAAGCAGCCCTCGCTACATGAATATTCTCAAAATATGTAAATAGAACATTTTGTAGTTTGCCAAAGTATGGAAAAAAGAATGTTTTGACTTTTTAAAAAAATTCAAATAAAAGGTTTTGCAAATTTTAAAAACATGCAAAATAATGCATTTCCCACTTTTCTTAAAACAAGGAAATAGATCATTTTGCACTTTTAAAAAACATGTAAATAAATTATTTTGCACTTTCAAAAACATGCAAACTAAAACAATTACCACTTTTCAAAAAACATGTAAATAGATCATTTTGCCTTTTTTTTTAATCAAATAAAAGGAACATTTTGCACTTTTCTAAAACATCAAAACATGTTTATGCAAAATTTTGCTTTGCCAAAGAAAACCATCAATAAAATCAAAATGGCCATGGTTTTTGTGTGGAAAAAAATTCCTGCCTAAAACTAATTCCTTCTTCTGGCCCTGACAATGTTAAAGTAACAAAAAACTTTGTTATCTCGTTTTTAGTCTTTACTCGTTCCATGTAAGCAACCTCGCGCTCATGCAGCTCTAGTTACAGTTTCCAGTTGAGTTGACGGACCAAATGAATAAATATGAAGAGTTGTTTTGCTAAACAGGTCAAGTCCAGTTTTTAAAAATAAGATTGCTTGCGTTACTTGTTACGTTACTCTGTTAAATGGTGGAGCTCAAAGTTCAACCAAAGCATTTTTTTTTAAATTGTCAGAATTTTGTTTTTTGACAAAACGGGTCAAGTCTAATGAATTTTTTTCCAAAATTGGAAAGGTCACTCTAAAATACGCAATTCTGATTAAAGTTCTGTTTCTGCGTGTTTTCGTGTCGTAGTTTGTAGAAGACAATTGCCCTGCGTAAATTATTGTATGCAAGAAAAGGTTTAAACGTAAAAAAAATTTAGTTTCACTCGTTACGATCAAAATTTCATCCCACGGACTTTTTTCTCCACGTTAAGTTATTGATTTTGAAGCAAAACGGAAAAAGTCCACAAATTAAAATTTTGCAAAATTTTCTAAACAATCCCAGAGTCAGTCCAGATTTATGAAACTGCTTGAAATTACGTTTCGTCAGTTGCAGTACCTGTAGAAGAAATTAAGTTGAAAAAAATAATTCTGTCACCTTTCCTCCATTATTCGTTTTTCTGTAAATTTTGCTTTATTGGACTTGACCCGTTTTGCAAAAAATCTCTTCATTGTTAGCACATTTGGAATTCGGGTGATACCATGTAGTAGTAAATCTGCTGCCCTTTCACTTCCTGGGATGGGCAAGTATTTTTGGCGTTTGATTAGCCTTATGGGCTTACGGTACGGAAGTAAGGTGGGGGGGGGGGGTGAAAGCAGGAATTAAAAGTGAAAATGAAGGTTTCATCACAATGCTTATGATGGCTAATGGCTAACGGCATAAGTCCACAAAGGATAATTGCTATAGAATGTCTACATGTGTGTAATTAAAAATATTAAAGCAGTAAAAACACTTTTGTAATTTTTTTCGCTTGGATTGAGCAAAGCTCATATGTGAGATGAGTGAACAAATAGAAAATACGGAAAGTCAACGTGAAAATCTGTAAAAGGCAAAAGGAAGGATAACGAGAACGACGATGTTAATGATTCAATCGTAGGACAGGAAATTTTGTAGAGTTGTATGGACAGCAGGAATCCAATCCAGTAGGAAGGCGGCGGGCAGAAGGCGGAAAGTACTGAAAAAACCCGGGAGCGGGTAGAAGTGTAAATGGACTCTGCTGACTCGTTGTCGTTGAGTTGACGAACTAAATTGGATTATTAGACACTTTAACTTTCGCTCCACACTCCAGACACGATGTCTGTCGGTGTCAGTACTGATTTCATCTTCTACTCTGCAGAAATAAGACTATATCGTCTGTGTCTGTGACGAACCATATTGACCCATATTCATTTTTAGCTAAAACCAATATCAACTATCTACAAATATATTTAAATGTGTACTGAAAGTATTTGCATAAAACATTCAACACTTTTCAAAAACGTGGAATTACAAAATTTTGCACCTTTTCAAAAATATGGAATTAGAATATTTTGAAACACTTGAGAACATGGAATTAAAAATTTTTGCATCTTTTTAGAAGCATGGAATTAGAACATTTTGCACCTTTTCAAAAATATGGAATTAGAACATTTTGAAATTTTTGAAAACATAGAATTAGAATACTTTGCACCTTTTTAAAAACATGGAATTAGACAGTTTTGCACCTTTCAAAAACAAGGAATTAGAACATTTTGCACCTTTTCAAAAACATGTAAATAGAGCATTTTACGTTTTTCAAAAGCTCGAAATTAATATTTGACGCATGTTTCTCAATTTGTTTATATGACATATAGCTCATTTTGATCCTAGCCTAAATTGGATATAGGTCTTTTTGGTTCCACACTGACGATAACCCAAGTATCCTTACACTACTCCACGCTAGCACATATGGGATCGTCTATAAATGATGTCATTGAAAAATCCCAATTTGTATCACAAGCTTAGGCATTCCATAAATGTTTATTTTTAACAAGGGATGTCTTCAAATAATAACCTTACCAACGACGTCATTTGTGGACGACTCCCATTCCAAAAGATAATGTCGCACCATGTATTTATTACTATGGGGTATATTATATAACGTACCAAAAAATGTTCTTTTCAAGAACGCAGTATCTAGTATCCAGCAAAGTTACAATTACAATTGAGTAGGTTGAACCGATCACTTCACACAATGGAGAAAAAAAAACCCGGGAGCACAACATAAAAAAAGCCGTAGGTTGTCCCACGAGGCCAATTAGCTATCTATCTACCATTCAACATTCATTGGAAACATACGCCGCACCTTGAAACTTCACTTTCACTCCCCATACTTCCACTTCACGTGTCTGCCTAATTGAATCCCAATCACGTCTCTCATTCACAAAATTCACACGAGTGGCAACTTAGGTAGGTAGTTATTTCCTAAATTCGCGACTCGATATATGAAGAGTTTTTTACCAAAGCGGGGTAAGTCCAATTATTTTAAAAGTGCATTTCTGATTTTAATTTGATTTTCAATTGTTTTCGTAGTTTGTAGAAGACAATTGCCGTGCGTACATTATTTTATGCAAGAAAGCGTTCAAAAGTGCAAAAACGTTTAGTTTCACTCTCAACGATTAAAATTTCATCCCATGGACTTTTTCCTCCACGTTAAGCTATTGATTTTGAGGCAAAACGGAAAAAGTCCACAAATTAAAATTTTGCAAAATTTTCTAAAAATTCCAGAGTCAGTCCAGATTTATGAAACTGTTTCAAATAACGCTTTGTCAGTTGCAGGGCCTGTAGAAAAAATTGAGTTGGAAAAATAATCCTGCCACCTTTTCTTCATTATTCGTAATTTCTGTAAAATTTGCTTAGATGGACTGATGGACTTGACGTGTTTTGTAAATAAACTCTTCATATAAATTCCAATACAATGTTTCCACTCTCCACACTTTCCTGGAATCCCTTTTACCAAACCGGGATACTCTTCTTAGTAGCAACTAATTTCCCCATTTGACTTGTTCCGGATTGTAACTACTTATAGTTCTGTTCTGCTTTCTGCTATAAATATACGCTGCACGTGGTGAGGTTACTACGGTACGGCTTTGGCTTTTAATTATGGCATCACGGCTTCATTCAAAGTATATGAAACGTTGGACCTAATTCACCATTCAGATGCCCGTGATATAAAATCAATGACTAATTAGTCAATGACTAATAATCGTATATAGTCTTTGTGTTGTGCTCTGATTGTGAATGCGATCAAAGGATGAAGTAGTGAATTTGGTGCAAATTGAGACCTCTTGATTCTTGAAACACTATAATTATTGAAATATTGTGTAACCGTTAAATCCGCACAGGGCCGGAGCCGGATGAAGGAATTGGTTTTAAGCAGTAATTTGTTTCCATACAAAAACCACAATTTTGATTGTATTTAAGATTTTCTTTCGTAAAGCAAAATGTTGTATTTACATTTTTTAGAAAAGTGCAAAATGTCCTTTTTACTTGATTCAGAAAAGTGCTCAATGTTCTGTTAACATGTTTTGAGAAAAGTGGAAAATGTTCTATTTACATGTTTTTGAAAAGTGTAAAATGTTATAATTGGATGTTTTTGAAAAGGTGCAACAATGACTAATTTCAAGTTTTTGAAAAGTCTCGATATTCATTTTACACATTTTTGAAAAGCGCTCAATGTTCTATCTACATGTTTTGAGAAAAGTGGAAAATGTTTTGTTTCCATGTTTTTGAAATGTACAAAAAAATTTATTTTGCAAGTTTTTGAAAAGTCAAAATATTTTTTTCCTTTTTTTTGAAAAGTGCAAAATGTTCCATTTAAATGTTTTTTGAAAATTCAAGCATCGGGGGCTGCCTGCGCTCCCCGAATTATCCGGCCATAAATCTGAATTAATGAGGGCTGCTTGAACATTTTAGTGTAGTATTGTACTAATAGTATCCATTAATTAAAAGTTATATTCAATAAAGGGTCCTAACAACAGTGATTTTCTTATTACGTAATTTGTGGACGATACCTGATTTTTATATTTTCATTACCAGTCACGAGTTTAAAAATATCTAAAAGTAGTAAAGTGAAACATTTGAGCGGAATTTTAGTTTCACATTTAGCAGGTTTTTGATTCAAATTTTTGTACATATTACAGAGCAAGAGCAAACAAAGCAGATACGTGTCAATTAATGATATGTAGTGCAGAGACATGGATCTCTCCGGATTTTAACCTGAATCGACAAAAGCTCATAGATTAAACAGAAAGAATCTCAAACGCCGTCCGGTTCGCAAACTGCTGATGCGAATGTCGATACTGTCTGTGAAGAACCAAAATGACCCATATAATCTAGGCTAGAATCAAATCGAGCTATGTCATAAATACAAAATGAGAAACATGCGTAAAATGTTTATTAGAAGTTTTTAAGGAGTTCAAAATGTTCTATTTACATGTTGTTAAAAAAGTTCAAAATGTTCTATTTACATGATTTTTAAAAGTGCAACATGTTCTAATAATATATTTTTGAAAAGTGCAAAATGTCCTATTTACATGTTTTTGAACAGCTTAAAATTTTCTATTTACATGTTTTTGAAAAGTGTACAATTATCTATTTACATGTTTTCGAAATATGCAACCCCATATATTTAAATGTTTTCTGTAAAAAGCAAATTGTTCAATTTAAATTTTTTGTTTATGGTGCAAATTGTTCTATTTACATGTTTTTGAAAAGTGTAAATTGTTCTATTTGCATGTTTTAGAAAATTACAAAATACTCTATTTAAATTTTAAATGGTTATCAATATAAATATGTTTCAATATTTGTGTAAATAGTGGATATTTGTTTTAGCTACAAATGTATATGGGTAATTTTGGTTCTTCACAGACGATATAAGATATCAGCAAAAGCATCAGTTTCATGTCCTATCCTTCTGATCTAAAACCCGCAGACCGAGAGTCATACTCTAAAGGCATAAAATATAAACGCCAGACGCATAGCATATACAAAACATGGACAAGATAGATACATAGAAAGAAACGCACACATCTGCAAAAATGGAGACAGTAAACAAGAAAACGGAGCAGATTTAGGAGCAACACTTGTAATGAGTGCTACGCTGCTGGGATTCTGGGATGTAAATGTCAACACACCAGAAACGACACATAAATTATAGACTCCTAAATGCATTTTTAAAATTAGGTGTATTGAATTTTTTTCTTCTAAAAAATACCACAGGAAACAAGTACGCTCAAAGCTGGAGCAGGACAAACAAATTGCTTTTAAGCAGCAATTTGTTTTATATGCAAAAACCCCAATTTTGATTTTATTAATATTATATGGTTTTCCTTAGCAAACAAAAGCGTTGTAATTACATGTTTTAGAACTTTTTACCATGATCAGTTTACTTGATTCTGAAAAATGCAAAATTTTCTATTTACATATCCTTTTAAAAAGTTTGAAATGTTTTATTTGCATGTTTTTGAAATGTGCATAGTTTTGTATTGGCACGTTTTCGAAATGTGCAAAATTTTGTATTTGCATGTTTTTGGAATGTGCAAAAAACTGTATTGGCACGTTTTCGAAATGTGCAAAATTTTGTATTTGCATGTTTTTGGAATGTGCAAAAAACTGTATTGGCATGTTTTGGAAATGTGCAAAATTTTGTGTTTGCATGTTTTGGAAATGTGCAAAAAACTGTATTGGCATGTTTTAGAAATGTGCAAAATTTTGTATTTGCATGTTTTTCAAATGTGCAAAATTTTGTATTTGTATGTTTTGGAAATGTGCAAAAAACTGTATTGACATGTTTTTCAAATGTGCAAAAATTTGTATTTGCATGTTTTGGAAATGCGCAAAGTTCTGTATTTGCATGTTTTTAAAATGTGCAAAATAGTCTATTTACATCTTTTTGAAAACCTACAAAATTATTTATTTACATTAGTTTTGTAAATTCAGTCAGCAGGAGCTGCCTGCGCTGGCCGCATTATCCGGCTCTGATTAGTGCTGAATGTAATTGAATTAGCAAGCACATACAAAGACGCAATAATCTCGACAATTTTGTTGTTAAACAATTTTGTATTTTTTATGTGCTAATTAATTTCTATAAAATGTTTTATGCCGTTTTCGGACGGATCGTTTTTTACCAATTACATTTTTCCATCATGCTAGTCATAACAGCCACATCACGAAGTGTCAACAGCGGTTTTACAGCAAAATTCAAAATTTTTCAAATATCTATCTATCCGTGCGTGCAAAATCATATGCCAAATAGGAATACAAAATAGGGTTGCTTATAAGAAATCCATCATTTTTTTGCAGCTAACATAGTACGCTTAGACAAGGTGACAAGAATATAAAAATGGTATCTTTTAAAATGTAAAAGTTAAAAGTATGAAACGGAAGTGTAAAGTATAGAAAACAAATCTAAATGTAAAAAATAACATAAGGTCATCTTTTTGAGTTTTTGAGTTTAGTATTCCTTTTCTTCCCATACTGTGAAAATCTGTTGTCATAAGTTTAGTAATTGATTTTTGGGGTGTATGTGTACTTATATATTGGGCTGTTGGGCTTCATATATCGCCATCGTCTGTTTTGTATCTTGGTTATTGAATAGGCGTACATGTAATACGTTGACACGGACTTGGGATTTGCATCAACATCAATAGATCTTGGATAATTATGTAGTTTAAAAGGATACAATAATTATAGCCTGTGTTCAGTTTAACCTAACATATGAAAATGGACTATCTACAAAAAAATTAAACGATAATTACAAATGTGTGTAAATAGAATATTTTGATTTTTTTTAAACACGTAATTTGACAATTTGACACTTTTCAAAAACAATAGAATATTTTTGCCCCTTGAAAAAGCAAGTTAATGTTTAATGTTTTAAATAAATGTAAACTTTTTAAAAACATGTATATATGTACAACTATTTACACGTTTCTAAAGCATGAAAATAGATCGTTTCACACTGTTGAAAAACGTGTAGATTGAGTATTTTGAACTTTTAAAACCCAACTTAAACGAATATTTTGCACTTCCTAAAAATCACCTAAATAAATAGAATATTTTGCAATTTTAAAAATTCCCTAAATAAAACATTTTGCACGTTTTAACAATCACCTAAACAGAATATTTTGCACTTTTAAAAATCATCCTCAAAGAATACTTTGTACTTTTTAAAAATCAGCTCAACAGAATATTTTACACTTTTAAAAACCACCTACATACAATGTTATCCACTTTTTAAAAATCCGCCTAACAGAATATTATGCATTTTTAAAAATCACCTACACAGAATACATTAAACTTTTTAAAAATCACATAAACAGAAAATTGGGCACTTTTAAAAATCATCCCAATAGAGTATTTTGCACTTTTGAAAATCACCTAAATTGAATATTTTTTCGCTTTTCTAAAGCATAAAAATAAAAACATTTAAAACTTTTGAAATTCGCATAAAGTGTATTTGACACAGCTCCATCTGAGTTTTGCTTAAATTGGAAATAGCTTATTCTGATTCTTCACTCATAATATGTGCAGAATGTGATTGTAGAAAGTCGCACAGCTTGTCATTGTGTAGTCTGGTCTTGGTTTTATAAAAGGCGCCTGGCATTTTTGTCTTTGAACTGTTACAATACTAAATGAAGAAAAAATTTTCTCTGACTCACACGTAATTACACATGATTTATTTTTTATAAAAATTGGAAAAGGACCCCGCAGGATTTAAAAACTTTATTATCTATTATTGGATAATTTTAAAGGAGTTGTCTTTGAAATTGGTATTTGTTTCTTTATTCTTTAAAAGCCACAGTTCCAGCGATGAGTACTGGTATATCAACTAGTAACACCGAATTTGCATTATTTACAGATTAAAACAAGGTAGCATATGGGTGCTAGCATTTACACAATTATTTCGTCCACATTAAATTCTGGGTGTTTTAAATTTTTTAAATATCTAAAATTTTGTTAAATAATTGAGTTTTTTTGAGAGCCACAGAAAAAAAAAGGTTTTTAATTTTTAAAAAACAAAGATACTTTTCAAGTTTTTAAAAACCTAAAATTTCTTTTGAAGAGATTAAAAAACTTTTACAAATTTTTTTAAAATCTAATAAAAATTGTAGAAGCTACAGGGTTAGAAAAAAACATAAAATCGACTTTTTTAAACTTTAGCGGGCAATTGTAAGATAACGGCGTAAAATACGACCGAGTTGTTTTAGCGTTGTAGTACTGGAAGGAAGGTTAATCGATGACACTATATGTGATTTAAAAATCTGGGTGTACCTTCGTGTAGCACTACATATTGTATTATGCATAGAGTAATTATACCGTTTTATTATGCTCTCGTAAGCCAGTCGCTTAAACTGCTTCAAGCTGGCTTCAAGCAAAACCCCACAGTCCAGATGAGTCATTTTCCTCCAATCCCATGGATTTAAATTGTATTATCTGAATTGATAAAGGAATTTATGAGGATTAAATATAAACGCTGTTATAGTTTTATTTTTAAGTCATCATGAATGAATGAAGAAAAAGAAACTTCTACTATAATTAAACTTTTTTGTATTTATGTTGTAAGTAATAGCGACAAGCCTATTTATTTTATTTCTAAATCAAAGCTACTGTTTACAACATTTTTTATGATGGAAATGAAATAGGAGTAGAATGCCTAAAACAAGGAATGCACTCGATTGTCACACTTTTTGTTTATTGCGTGTAATTTTATTTTTTGGATACAGAAAATTAGAATTCAGACTTTCAATCAAATACGCCCAAGATACGTTTTTTTTCGAAATGTTTCTGATTATAATTATCTTATATTGGGTTGTGCTATGCTGCGCTTCTTTCACATGCTATGTAATTATACCGTGTAAGCTACATGTAATTATTACATAATACTGTCTGTGAAGAGCCAAAATGACCCATATCCAATTTAAGCTAAAATCACAATGAACTGTTTCACAAAAACAAAATGGCAAACATGTGTTAAATTTTAGAATTAGAAGTTGCTGAAAAAGTAAATTGTTCTATTTACTTTTACATGTATTTAAAAAATATCATGCAGATTGTTTTATTTTCATGTTTTCAAAAAGTGTCAAAATGTTCCACTTACATATTTTTAAAAAGTGCAAAATGTTCTTATAACCTGATTTCGAAAAGGTACAAAATATTTTAATTCCATGTTTTTGAAAAAGTGCAAAATTTTTTAATTCCATGTTTTTTGAAAAAGTGCAAAATGTTCGAGTTCCATGTTTTTGAAATGGTGCAAAATGTTCGAATTCAATGTTTTTGAAAAGGTGCAAAATGTTCTAATTCTATTTTTTTGGAAAGTGTGAAATCGTCTAATTTCATGTTTTTGAAAAGTGCAAAAAATTCTAAATAAATGCTTCAAAGACATGTTTCAATATTTTTGTAGATGATGGATTTTGTTTTTAGCTAAAAATTGATATGGGTCATTTTGATTCTTTACCGTCGATATGTATGTTTCTTGTACTGCAAGAAGTCTGAATAAACAAAGACTAACTTTATTACGCAAGGCTTTTGATGAGTTGTTTTGCAGAATTTGAAAAAGTTAAGAAACACTTTAGGTTACCATTGGCATTATTAAATGCTGGCTTCTGGCATGATATGTGAAAGCATTAACAGCAATTAGTTGTTTGGTGTTGACAAATATTTAAAGTTGCGTAACCACTTAAATAAATTCTTTAAAATTGTTGAAGCTTATTTTCCCTTTGTTAGGTAAGGTTCTCAGTTCAATGGTATAATTAATACAAAAAATTGACATGTTTACCTGTGCGGCTGTACAATTAAAAAAAATTAAATTGCTGTGACAAAGTCTTTCGTAACTATAAAATGAATAAATGTAATTATTTATGTGTCTAACGTAAGAATAATTCCGAATAAAAATGTATAATTATTTTACAACACAACAAGGTCTATCGCGAGTAAAACAGAAATTATACGTAACAATTATTTAAGTCTAAGCGTGTAACGTATTGAAGCTTGCTTTTTGCATGATATTTAAAAACAAATATGTCGTCGGTGAAGAACTAAAATGACCCATATCCATATTTAGCGTAAACCAATATCAACTATCTACATACACAAATATTCAAATATGTCTGTAAAGCATTTAAATAGAATACTTTACACTTTTCAAAAACATCCATGATACGACAGTTCACACTTTTTTAAAACATGTAAATAGAACATTTGACACTTTTAAAAAACATGCAAATAGAACTTTTTACACTTTTTAAAAGCATGCAAATATAAAGGAAATTCTACACTTTTCAAAAACATGCAAATAGAACATTTAACACTTTTCAAAAACATGCAAATAGAACATTTTACACTTTTCAAAAACATGCAAATAGAACATTTAAACATTTCACACTTTTTAAAAACATAGAACTAGAAGATTTTGAACTTTTTAGAAACTCTTTAATCAACATTTTACGCATGTTTTTTAATTTTGTCTTTATGACATAGCTAATTTTGATTTTAAGATAAAATGAATATGGGTCATTTTGATTCTTCACTGACGATATATTCTTTACGTCTGACGTTGACAACTATTTAAAATTGCCTGAATAAGTAACTAGCTTTAAAAATAATAACTAAACTTGTTTACTCTTAGTTGAGTACTCGTCTCAGTTTCTTTTTAAAATCCACCAGTTTAACATTCATTCTACGATTTTCTTTTCACAAACGTTGTGTCTACTACAAAGCCACCATTCAGTTTTTCTCGGTGCTTTATATGTTACATCAAAAGTAGTAATTACTCAGAATGGTAGGACCAATTGCAAAGCTCTTCATTCCAAAAGGTTTCATCTGGGGAAGTTTTCTCGTCTGCATTCCATACACATGGAATACACAACTCTCTAAACCAGAGTTGACAAAGACAAAATGGAGACTCTTTGGGTGGAGATTCCATCTTGTGGCTACTTTCCTTTGTATGATTTTAATGATTAACCGCTCAGTGAAAGCTAACTTCGACAACAGCCTTGAAACTCATAATTTGTACCCATCATTAACAAAAAATATTTTAGTATTCTACACGTTAGGCTATATGCTTTTTTTTTGGCGTAGCTGTTCCAATTTTTATGGGGAAAAATGAACTTCCAATTTTTGTTGACGCTTTTGTTGAATACTTCGACCCCCAAAAGAATCAACAACAATCTTTAAGACATGAAACAAGCACAGAATTAAATTTTAAACTTAAAAATAAATTTCTTGCATTAAATGACTTGCCTGGTCGTTTCATTGCCCTAATGTTCTACTCGTTATTAGGAATTCAAGCCTTTAGTGTCTGCATGAGCTGTGTCAGCCCACAACTTCCAATTTTTGTATTTGTTTTAGATCCAAATTTCCATATTTTTGGAGACGAACTCAACGTTGAAATATGTTTTAAAATTGGGTTCAACATAATTTGTTTCAACTACATTGTCACTTGTTTTTTTGCCAACATCTACATTTGGTGTTTTACAGGCATGCCATATGTTTTTGATTTAATTAATTGTCTTCAAGATTTAAAGTAAGTGATGAAAGTTTCATTAAAATTAAAAATAATTAAAATATGTTCATTAAATTATTAATTTTATATTTTTGAAAACAGCAATCAAGTCAAAAAGGATTACGCAGTGCGGACTGGAAAAGGAAATTGCGTTAATTTGGGAATAGAAGCGTTCGTGCAAAAGTATCAAGAGCTTCAACTTCTTCATGACCAATTTCAATTCATTTACTGTCGAGTAACTCTGTTAGTAACAAAATGGTTGATTATAATCTTAACAACTTACTACATCTATGGCTGCATCAGAATGGAGGGAATAATGGTATTTATATTCTTCAACTGTTTAGTAGACGCTTTGCTGTATCAAGTTGTTGCATTCACAATCTACGGGAGAATCTATGAATTTTCATCAGACTTGATCTCGTCCTGGGATAAAAAATTCAAGACAAAATATGGAATGAAAATTCTTAGAACTCTAAGACCACTCAAAATGACTGTCGGCTCATTTTACCACATTGACAGGCACATGCTGCTTACTGCGTTTCAGATCATTGTTGAGATGACTGTTGATTTGCTAGTTGCAAGTGGCTAGTATAATTACAAGGATAATTAATGATACCTATTTCTTTTCTTGCACTTACAAGGGAATGAATTCACATGGAACTCGCAAATTTTAAAAAGTCATGTCTACAAAATCAGGCTACTTTTAAACAGTGGCGGTCTAATATCTAAAGTGACTCGACTGCATTTTGCGTTTTTTGGTCACAAGTTTGAAAAAATTCCAATTTCAATGCTTTGCCGCCCTGTAGCTTCTACATGTCTCATTCAATTATAAAGAAATTTAATGTGTTCTTAAGTTTGGACTTTTTTATAAAAAGATATTTCTGTATTTTTTAAAATTCAAAATCTTTTATTTTTTGAAAAAATTTAAAAAAATATTATTTTTGAGGCTTAATTTTATTGAAAAATTTTGTAGACATGAATTTTTGAAATTGGCGAATTATATGCGATTCTTACTAGTATTTTGGAGTTAAATATTATCCCAAACTACCTATACGCAAGCGATTTATGTAGACGTATTTATAACGTATTTGCTTTTTGTGAGCTAGTAATATTAAAAGCTAGGCAAGAATAAATTAAGTTTTAAAAGCCTTTTACTTTACTTATAGCATTTGTAATGCATTATATAGTCGCATAAGACTTATTAAAGTAATTGAATTTCTGTGTCAGTTAAAACTGTCTAAAGTGCTTGAAAGCTTGGCAGCACTTAAGTTTAATTACCTATTCAAACATTTATTGTACAATTTGTATTGATACGGTTAGGTTCTTAAAAATATTCGCTACTACATTGTGATGTATTAAATATGGTAAAATACATTGTATACGTGTATTTTCTAAATTAAATTAAATGTCTTTTAAAGCTATGAAATCAAAAGTGTATGTTTGTACCTTGCGCAAAAAGAAGTCGGAATAAACAAAAGCCAGCTTGTACAAGGTTTTTTACGAGTTGTTTTGCAGAACTATTGAAATCAAAAAACACTCGAGGTAAACTATGTTCATACATTGATGCAAGTGTTTTGCATGATATTTGACAGACATTATTTTTTGTAATACAACCTATTAAAAGTAGCTTTGTTTCGTAAGTGACGTCATGTGAGAGTATTGATTAAAACTTATTTTTTTAATTATTTCTAAAACCACTTTAATTTTAGCTGAATTCTAGAGTACCTAGTTACGTACCTTGGTAGCTTAAAACATAAATGTCTGTAATATAATTATTATAGGCGACTAACATGGAAACATTTCTTACTTGAAACTACAGAATGAAGCAAAACTACCTGGAACGTATACTACCTATATAAGTGACCTCTGATTGTATAGACGATCGACTGCAAAATTCGTTGTTTGGCAGCAAGCGCGGGCGCAATTTAAAAAATATTGATTTTTTTGAATTTCAAAGCTCTCCAGCTCCCACAATGTTTGTCCAATTTCCAGAATATTCAAAATACAACATCTCCGTATACTCATCTAACAAATCATCTCAGGATTTTTTAAAATTCAAAAATTTTAATTTTTCTCGAAAAAGTTTAAAAGATGTTTATTTCTGAGGCCCAGAGGGTTCAACTAATTTTATCAAAAGAATTGAAAATTTTGAATTTTAAAAAATCCTGAAATGTTTTTAGGCAAACATTCAAAGATGGTGTATTTCAAATATTATGAAAATCAGACAAAAATTGTGGGGGTTTAGCGCTTTGAAATTTGAAAAAATCGATTTTTTTTAAATTGCGCGCGAGCTTGCGGCATTTATCAACTGTGATGTAGTGTGACTTAGTTTTGCCGTATGGACGACGACAAACGCGAGCAGGCACGGCTGTTAAATGTTTTTGCTTTGCTGCTTCGACGGACCACTTTTTCTTTAACAGTTTTATTTCAAAATTCAATTACCAGCTATGGTTACTATTTTAAACATCCTTAATTCAATTCGTAAAAATTTTTAAAAAGAAATTAGCGGTATTCATGATTAAGTTATAACTTTTTTTGGCGCTATAACACTTTGGCACTATAACGTAAGAAATAGGCAAGATATAACGCGATATAGCGACTCTCATTTGTTGCCATAGAGACTGCATTTTGACTTACTTTATTGTTTGAAACAAATAAATTTAAAAAAATATTTTTTTTAAAATGTAATAAAAATAATAGATTGCTATAATATGCGGTTTGTGCATAGTTTGTTACCTATGGTAACAAAAACATCGCGAACGTTAAAGCAGATACAACCTCGTGCGTTAAAAATTCTACGTGCATTTTGTGTTATAGTGCGAAATTATCTAACACCAAAAATCGTTATAACGTAATCATGAATACCGCTTTTATTTTCTCTGTTTCCTTTGAAATCAGGTATGGTTGCATTTTATTATCATGTTAGTTTAATGGTCAAACTCAATAATAAACATACTATGATATTATCTTATCCTATTTTAAAAAAATAACATCTCTATAACTCAAAATGCTTAATATTTAATTTTGTACTACCTACTTTTAATTAATATTAAGTTATTAAGTACTAGATTAAGTCAGCTAGTGCCACAGCAGTTAGTTCCTAATTCGTAGTCAGCCTAGATAAAAAATGCTATTTAGATTGCTCACCTTATTTAGCAACAGGCCATCTAAACTAGCAACGTTTATTTAAAAAAAATTAACAAGTCATAATTATATGTTTTTTCCTAACTTTTAAAAAACTAACTTGCTATAATTTTTCAACAAATTAAAAAAGTGATGTCAGGGTAGGGCTTGCAAAAGTCTTGACTTTAAAAGTCTTTTCAATACCAAGACTCTTGAAATCAAGACTAGGGCTGGTCTTGAAATTTCAAGACTCTCGAAATCAAGACTTTCAGAAGTCTTGAAAATTCAAGAGTCTTGAAATCAAGACTAACAAAAACATGTACACAGTCGTTTTTTAAGCACAAAAACTCAGTTTTTTCGACATCATTTCAACTTCTGGAGGTACGAAAATTTCAAGAGTCATGAAATTAAGACTAAATCAATACTTTCAAAAGTCTTGAAATTTCAAGACTCTCGAAATCAAGACTTCCAAAAGTCTTGAAAAAATCGGTACGGTCATTAGTGGCCCCCGTTTAAGTCGCCCCCACATTAGTCACCCCCACATTACTCACCCCCACATTAGTCGCCCCCGTTTAAGTCACCCCCGGGTAATACTCGCCCCCGTCATATTCGCCCCCGTGGTTGTAATTATATGAACAGGTAGTGCAGGTGATAACCGTTGTCAGTTTATGGTAAGAAAATTTAAAAAATAAAAAAAAAATGAAAAAAAATGAAAAAAAATGCTTCACGAAATATGTACAAAATAAATGTGAACTCAGCATTCTTGTGTAAGTAAATCACACACTCTAGTTCGCTTTTCTCGTGGCTCGTCATTCCCAGCTGGATTTATATTTTTTTTGGACGTCCAGGTTTCCGTTTAGGTTGGTTGATTGCAGTAATTTGAATAGGTTCAGGCTGTTGTATAGTGTTGACTACAGTTGTTATCAGCGTTGAGCGCGTTCTGGTGGCTCGGAGAGTGGGAATAGTTGGTCTGACTAAAGGGATTATGGTTGGTTCAGCTTGGGTGGCGGAGTTCTTGCGTGGGCGTCCTCGTTGTCGGGTAGCGGCTGTAGAGACGTGTGGCAAAAGTGGATTAGGCGGTACAGGGTTCAAAGTCAAAGGCAGGATCGACGGTACAGGGTTCAAAGTCAAAGGCAGGATCGACGGTACAGGGTTCAAAGTCAAAGGCAGGATCGACGGTACAGGGTTCAAAGTCAAAGGCAGGATCGACGGTACAGGGTTCAAAGTCAAAGGCAGGATCGACGGTACAGGGTTCAAAGTCAAAGGCAGGATCGACGGTACAGGGTTCAAAGTCAAAGGCAGGATCGACGGTACAGGGTTCAAAGTCAAAGGCAGGATCGACGGTACAGGGTTCAAAGTCAAAGGCAGGATCGAAGGTACAGGGTTCAAAGTCAAAGGCAGGATCGACGGTACAGGGTTCAAAGTCAAAGGCAGGATTGACGGTACAGGGTTTAAAGTCAAGTTTAAACCCTATGACGAAAAAAACTCAATTATGAAAACAACTACGATGACGAAAATTAATACGATGACGAAATAGATGACTGAGTTAGTTGTGATACATGTGGGGGCGAGTATGACGGGGGCGAGTATTACCCGGGGGTAACTTAAACGGGGGTGACTATTACCTGGGGGCAACTAATGTGGGGGTGAGTATTGTGGGGGCGACTTAAACGGGGGTGACTATTACCCGATCCAAAAAATCAAGACTCTTGACAAAAAATTTTTAACTTTGTCTGAAAAGTCATATATAGAGTTTAAATGTTGGAATAATTGAATTTCAAGGTGGTCTTGAAATTTCAACACTTTTCAAGACTCTTGAATGGTCTTGAAAATGGCGAAAGTCTTGGTCTTGATTTTACAAGCCCTATGTCAGGGCTAGATAAATTTCAGTATTGGTAACCTTTCAACCAGGGCCGGATAATGTGGCCAGCGCGGGCAGCCCCCGCGGCTTGAATTTTCAAAAAACATGTAAATAGAACGTTTTGCACTTTTTAAAAATATGTAAAAAGAATATTTTGACATTTCAAAAAACACGTATATAACTTTTGTTTTGGACATTTCAAAAACACGCAAAATAAATATATTCAGACATTTTAAAAGAATGGAAATAAAACATTTTTCACTTTTCTCAAAACATGTAGATAGAACATTAGGCACTTTTCTGAATCAGGTAAAAAGAACATTTTGCACTTTTTAAAAACATGTAAATACAACATTTTGCATTACCAAAGAAAACAATCAATAAAATCAAAATATTAGTTTTTATATAGACACTAATTGCTGCCTACAAGCAATTCCTTCGTCCGGCCCTGAGTAATAATGTTATAATTCCATTATTTCCATATTTGCTATTATTTTAATTAATAAAAGGGCTGCACGTCATACATAGGAAGTTTCACGTGTTAACCTTAACAAAGGTTAAAGAATTGAGAAACATATCCTACAAAATTGTGTGTTAATTCAAGTTGACAGCAAACAGTTTTAATTTCCGTATACTGGCATAACAATTAAATGTAATGTATTAGCATTGCAATTAGGTTCTAAATTGATAGCTTCCCCAGCGTTTATGTAATTTTCGTATCTACTTAACGGTATTGGAAATTATCCGTGCATACATTCTAAGTGGTTGTGCAATCAATACGAATACTACTACGAAGCAGGAAACCAAAATAAGGAAATAAGTTTAATGTTTCTTCAAATCTAAAAGTTATCCTCAAATTCGACCGCTAAATAAGCTCTTACGAAAACATAAGATACAAGTAGAAAAATTGAAATTCCTTCACAAATTAAACACTATATCTCATGTAGGACACACAATATTGTATTCTAAAATAATCTGTTTTTTTTTTCAGTATTAATATTTTTTACTTGTGTTGAAGTGTGTTTAGTGCAACATATTAGGCGTATTTATATGACTGCAAGTCGCAAGTACATTACAGTAAGCTTAATGCATCATTTAAAAATATTTTAACGTCTAAAGTGCATCAGAGACAGAGTCTCAAGGATTTCTGTCAAAAATATGTTAACAAAAGAAGAAAGCCAACTTATTTTCGTCGTTTGGATCATTTTATCAAAATTAAGTATTTTCCCCATTCATGTTGATTTACGTTCGGGTAAAATGACGAATAAAATTGCAACTTTAAGAAAACTCCTGTCTCTCCTTTATTTTGCACTAGCTTGTTTAGTTACGATATACCAAAACATTCGACTTTTGCAAAGCCTTTTCTACAAGGAACATTTTAAAATTTACGATTTTCCAATTCATGCTTCAGTGGCGTTTGCAAGTATTTTTGGAGTCCTGTCCTATACGTATCTTTTTATTAATTATATGGCCTGATTACCTGGTTGCAATTTGGAACTCGTTATTTGATTCTTCAATTGGTACGTGATTGCTTAACCTGAGAATGGGGAACTTTGAATGACATCGTTGGTGGACAAACCCTTAAACATTTTTGACTTTTTTGTATTATCTATAGCTTCCCAAGTCTCAAAGAAGAAAAGAGGTCTTTTTGAATACACACTATTGGAACTTACTGCGCTCTATATTCCATACGCCACCATTTCAATTGCATTAATTATAGTTTTATTCGGAGTATTCAATCCGAATATGAAGATGCTTCTTTATTCTTCATTGGAACAGAGGCACAAAAAAAGTACCCGGACGTTTGCACTAGTGATTGGACTCGAAGCATTTCTATTTTATTTCCGTGTATCCTGCAATGCATTTGGGCTAGTTGTGCAAATTCTATTTTTTCTCAAGCTTGATCAAACTTTGAAAAATATTAAATCAATAATTAGGTGAGGCTTTGCAAAATTTAATTATTTTTATTTTAAACTGAATTGTAAAAAAATTTAAAGCGACAGAAATAGTTAAATTTGTCAACTGATTGCATTTGAATTCCTATTCGTATAGACTATCTGGAACGGCAGTCTATTTAAAAATAGAAGACTACCAACGAATAATACAACTCTGCCAAGGGGTTGTGCTGTCTGTTAGCTTTTTTAATCAGAGTAATTCTTTCTTCGTTTATACAGTTAAAAGTCTTAGTATCGCTGTAGCTGTCGTTAACTTAACATACAGCGCCATCTACTTTTTAAGAAATCCTTTGGTTGGTTTGTTAAGCTTGACAGTGGGGTTAAATGTGATGATGATGTACACAATGACGTATGATCAGCCATTTAGGATTCTTGAACAGTTGAAACGCATTAAACGGGAATTAATTCGACAAGCTCAGCAAGATTTCCGTAGTAGTGACAAGTTACTGTACATCATGAAGATTCAGTCAATTCGCAATGTTGGAGTTCAAGTGGGCTTCTTTCACACACTCGAAAGACAGTCGACGCCAACTTTTATTTACTTTGTTTTGAGAAGTGTTGGTCGTCTCCTAGTTACTTTTAGATCATTGGCTTAGTCAAATCAAAAGTAGTAAAAAACAAAACAAAACCTAACGTCATCTCTATCATCATGGACATTAAACGTTTAATTGCATCTAATTTTAAATTATCCATAAAACTGTGCACAGTGTACTCAGCGACATAACGGCAAAGCTTCTATTTTTGTTGCTAATTTTTCAAATTCTCCTGTAACCGTTCCCGCGTTGCGTCACCTTGGTGACTGTGCGAGCGATTGATGGATGATCTTCTATTGATGGTGATGATTAAGATTTACTTTGAAAAAAGAAATCCCCGTTATATCGAAGCACTATTTAATTGCTATGAAAATTACTGATGGCCAGAAAACGTTTCCAAGCAATAGTTGAATAAAATTGCAAAGTTTGCGCAGTTTAAAATGTTGACCAAAGAAGAAAGTCAACTGATTTTTGTCTTTTGGATCATTTTGTCAAAATTAAATATTATCCCCATTCATGTTGATTCACGTTCGGGTAAAATGACAAATAAAATTGCAACTTGGAGGAAAATCTTGTCTCTCCTTTATTTTGCATTAGCTAGTTTAGTTACGATTTACAAATATATTCGACTACTTCAAAGCCTTGTCTACAAGGAACATTTTAAAATCTTTGATTTTCCAATTCATGCTACGGTAGCATTTGTCAGCAGTTTGGGAATATTGTCCTACACGTTTCTGTTTATTATATGGCCAGATTCAGATAACCTTGTCGCAATTTGGAATTTGTTATATGATTCGTCAAATGGTACGTTTACATAATAGTATATTTAAAAGAAATTAATTAATAAGTACCTATACGCTTTACATGGCATTAGGAGATTTAAAATGATACTGTGGAATATCGTATGTAAAGAACCAAAATGACCCAAATCCAATTTAATCTAGAATCAAAATAAGCTATGTCATAAAAACAAAATTAAAAACTTACATTAAATGTTAGTTTGAAGTTTTTGAAAAGCGTAAAATGCACTATTTACATATTTAAAAAAAGTTGAAATTGTTCTATTTGCATAT
This sequence comes from Dicyrtomina minuta, assembly GCA_949802685.1. Classification (NCBI taxonomy): domain Eukaryota; kingdom Metazoa; phylum Arthropoda; class Collembola; order Symphypleona; family Dicyrtomidae; genus Dicyrtomina; species Dicyrtomina minuta. The sequence continues at coordinate 10,390,815 of OX461811.1, forward strand.
TATTTAAAAGTGGAAAATTCTTTATTTGCATATTTTAAAAAAAGAGTAAAATTTTCTATTAACATATTTTTTAAAAGTGGAAAAATGCTCTATTGGCATATTTTCAAAAAAGTGTGAAATTTTCTATTTGCATATCTTAAAAAAAGTGTAAAATGTTCTATTTGCAAATTTTTTAAAATTGGAAAATGTTTTATTAGCATATTTTCAAAAAAGTGTAAAATTTTCTATTTGCATATCTTAAAAAAAGTGTAAAATGTTCTATTTGCATATTTTTTAAAAGTGTAAAATGTTCTATTTGCATATTTTTTAAAAGTGGTAAAATGCTATATTAGCATATTTTCAAAAAAGTGTGAAATTTTCTATTTGCATATCTTAAAAAAAGTGTAAAATGTTCTATTAACATATTTTTTACAAGTGGAAAAATGCTATATTAGCATATTTTCAAAAAAGTGTGAAATTTTCTATTTGAATATCTTAAAAATAGTGTAAAATGTTCTATTTGCATATTTTTTAAAAGTGAAAAATGTTTTATTTGCATATTTTTAAAATATCGTAAAATGTTCTATTTGCATATTTTTTAAAATTGGTAAATTTCGTATATGCTTGTTTTAAAAAGTGTAAAAGGTTCTATTCGCATGTTTTAAAAAAGTACAAAATGTTCTATATATGCATATTTTTAAAAAGTGCAAAATATTTCATTAAAAAGCTTTCTTGAAATGCTTTTATATTTCTGTAAACAGTATGGAAATTGGTTTTCGTTAAAAATCGATATAGGTCATTTTCGTTCTTCATATATAGGATATGTGTGTTTATTTCAGGAATAGCTTTTGACGCATCACAGAAAAAACGTGGCCTTTTCGAGTATTCACTTTTGGAACTAATGGCACTCTACGTTCCCTGCGCCATTATTGCAATAGCATTTAGTATTGTTTTATTTGGAATATTCAATCCTGATATGAAAGTCCTCATGCTTTCGGCGTTGGAAAATAGACACAAGCAAAATATTTGGGCAATTGTAGTTGTTAATTCATTTGATGCCTTCCTGTATAATTGCCAGGCATCATGCAACATCTTTGTGCTCACTGTGCAGATTCTATTCTTCCTGAAGGTTGATTGTACTTTGAAGAATATTAAATCAAAAATTAGGTGATAACTTTTTTCAAATTACTTTTTTTAAACAAGTTATACCGCTTTGAATTTATTGTTTGGAATTAAATTGTCATTTTTTTAGAACTTCTGCAATGGCGGCATCTTTAAACAGAGAAGACTACCAACGGTTTATACAGCTCTGCCAGGAGACTGTGCTGTCCATCCATTTTTTCAATCAGAGTAATTCTCTAATTGTTTACACAATTAAAAATCTTGCTATTGCTGTAGCCGTCGTTAACCTAACATACAGTGCTATTTACTTCTCAAGAAATCCTTTGGTTGGTTTGTTGAACTCGTCAATTGCAATTAATGTCATGATAATGTACGCAATAATATATGATCAGGCATTTAGAATTCTTGAACAAATAAAATTCATTAAGAGAGCTTTAGTCCAGCAAATAAAAAAGGATTTTTGTGGTAATGATCGGCTTGTCTATATCAAGAGAATTCAGTCAATTCGTAATTTCGGGGTCAAAGTTGGTTTTTTTCACACACTAGAAAGGAAGTCAACACCTACTTTTCTTTATTTCGTTCTGAGAAATGATGGACGTCTCTTGGTGGCATTTTGATCATTGGCATAGCAAACTTACAATTAGAGTGAATCAACAATGTGCTACCTCTCGAATGAAAGCGTCATTTGTGCAGTGTAAGACACAGAGCCGGTGACCAGTAGGACCGATTGCACTGACCGGAGGTCCGGTCAGTTCCATACTTTTGAGACAAGCTCAGGACGGCCTGTGTTAAATAATACGGAGGCTCAAATGAGGCCAAAAAGAAAGGTACGTTTCGGTCCTCGGTCATTATTTATTAAGGGCTCAAAAGGGACCGATTGTCTTGCACTGCATTTGTGTACTTTCCTTAGGTGGACCACAAGCATATATTAGGATTTAGAATATATACGGAAACAGGAAGTTCATCATTCCCCCTTCATCATGTTTTTTAAATAAGTGTAAAAATTGTAAATTGTGCAATAAAGACGAGTTGAAATCAGGGCCTAATAATACGGTCAGCGCCGGCAGCCCTCGCTGCTTGAATTTTTAAAAAACATGTAAAAATGGAAAATTTTAAAATTTTACAAAATGTGTAAATAACATTTAGACTTTTCAAAAACATACAAATAAAAGTTTTTGCACCTTTCAAAAACAATAAAATAAAATCTTTTGCACCTTTCAAAAACATGCAAATAAAAGTTTTTGCACCTTTTAAAAACATGGAAATAAAAGTTTTTGCACCTTTCAAAACATGAAAATAAAACATTTTCCACTTTTCTTAAAACATATAAATAGAAGATTGAGCATTTTTCAAAATTAGGTAAATATAACATTTTGCCATTTTCTTAAACATGTAAATACAACATTTTGCTTCACCAAAGAAAGCTTTCATTAAAATCCAAATGTTGGTTTATGCAATTATTGAAACAAAATTTCTGCCCAAAAGAAATTCCTTGGTCCCGCCCTGGTTGAAATATGTCATTTTGTAAAACTGTTTCAAAAAAGGTTAAATGGGGAAAATTGATCAGGACTTGTAATTACAGCATGAGGTACAGTGCTGCTACTTTCCCCATAATTATCACTCGTGGTTACAATTTCAAGAAGGCGCTAATTACTTATGGCAATTAACATTTAATTTCTCAAAAGGGTAAATACCCAATGTAATCGAATTGAGACTATGTATACAGACTAATGACTGCAAAATTGGATAATTTTGCATTTAGCAATGTAATCGCTTTAATTTCCATTTTAATTTCGCAATTATAATAGTGAAAATGACCCCTGTCGCTCAGCATTAACGGATACAACTCTGTTTGAAATGGTAACTCATCTATGTACATCTAATTAACTATCTAATTACCTCAAATATTGCGCTAATAGTCATTTGCAACTCATGCTACTGCCAGAAGTAGGACAACAAAATTAAATTAAAACTGTGTTGAAATTTTGGAATAAAAAAATAGAACCGGTTCAGTGAGCTGGAATTCGGGTATTCGGAATGAAATAACCACAAACAATTTTAACACTTTCTTCATCTAAAATAATGTTGACACGTGCGGAAAGTCGTCCAATTTTTGCAATATTTTACATTTTGTCAAACTTGTGTATTTTCCCAATTAACGTTAATTTACAATCTGGAAAAATTTCAAACAAAATAAAAATTTCGAAGAGAATTTTATCACTGCTGTACTTTGCCTTGGCATGGATGGTTGTGATTTATCAAATTATTCGACTATTTCAAAGTCTTGTGTACAAGGAGCAGTTTTTAGAAATTTTTGACTTTCCTATTCACGCTTCAATAGTTATAGCAGGAACTTTTGGGTTAATGTCATTTACGCTTCTTTATTCTTTTTGTTATTTGGCCGGACTACACTGTCAAAATCTGGAATTCATTATTTAACTCAAGAAAAGGTATTACTTGTGAATAATTGAAATATCTTATTTAAGGTTCGGTGGGAAATTCAAAACTTGAATAGTTTCTTTTCTTAAATTAATTTACATATTGACTGCGAAGAACCAAAACGGCTCATATTCAATTTAGGCTACAATACTACAATCCAAATAAGCTATGTCAAAAAAACAAAATAAAAACCATAGCTCAAAATGTTCTAATTACGCGTTTTTTAAAAGCGTAAAATGTTCTAATTGCACGTTTTTTAAAAGCGTAAAAAGTAATAATTGCATGATTTTAAGAAGCGTAAAATGTTCTATTTGCATGTTTTTGAAAAGCGTAAAACGTTCTATTTGCATGTTTCAAAAAAGTAGTAAATGTTCTATTTGCATGTTTTTAAAAAGTGTAAAATGTTCTATTTGCATGTTTTTAAAAAGTGTAAAATGTTCTATATGCATGTTTTTTAAAAGTGTAAAATGTTCTATTTGCATGTTTTTTAAAAGTGTAAAATGTTCTATTTGCATGTTTTAAAAAGTTACAAATGTTCCATTTGCGTTCTTTTTTATTGTAAAATGTTCTATTTACATGTTTTAAAAAAGTTTAATAAGTGATTTTAAGACATATTTAAATATTTTTGTAGATAGTTGATATTTTGTTTTAGCTGAAAATGGATATGGGTTCTGGTTCTTGTTTTGGTTATGGTTCTGGTTCTTCACAGACGATATGAATTAAAAAATGCTTAATATAATATTATAGTTAAAAAGAAAAGAAGTCTATTGGAGTATTCCGTCCTTGAAATCCTCACGTTGTATATCCCATTCGCAGCCTTTTCATCTGTTTTTATTATCGTCGTATACGCCGCCTACAATCCCCAAATGGCAATGCTTCTTTACTTGGTATTGGACCATCGCTACCAACAAAGTTATTGGTCCTTTGTGGGTCTTCTCGCTTTTGAAGCCTTCATATTTTATTTTTGTGTGTCTTCTGGCGTCTTTGGACTCGTGATGCAAACGTTGTATTTTCTAAAGACGAATGAAAATTTAAAAAATATTGAAAGAGCCATTAGGTAATAAAGAGTATCTATGGTGTATTCTCCTAGCACTAAAACATGCGACGACACAATTTTTAGTTGTTTTGCTTCTAGGAAAAAATTAATTTCTTTTTAAGTACGAGTTTTTTTTTTAATGCGTTGAATTTTTTAGAACAGTTTCTTTAAAAACAGAAGATTACCAAGGAGTCCCAAAGCTCTGCCGTGAAACGGTGTTATCCATAAATTTCTTCAACCAGAGCAGTGCCTTCCTCATTTTTACATTCAAAATAACTGTGATTTCTTTCTCAATCGTCAACCTGACGTACAGTGTCATTTTCTTCACAAGAAATGCACTTGTGGGTCTGTTCAGCAGTTCCATCGCGTTTAACGCCATCACTATTCATACTGTGCTGTATAATCATCCATTTAGAATTCCTGTAAGATTAAACAGCGTTAAGCGGGAATTATTTAAACGACTAAGGCATGATTTATGTGGTGAGGATGAGGGTAAGGATAGACTCATGTATTCGCGTTCGATACGGTCAATCCGGAATGTTAGGGTCAGGGTCGGATTTTTTCACACGCTCGAGAAGAAGTCGACGCCGAATTTGATTTATTTTATTTTAAGAAATGCTGGAAGATTATTGGTGACTTTTAGAACGTTTGTTTAGTACAAATTACGACTTAAATTAAAACTATGTTTTGTAAATGGAAATTTGCTTTTTTAGATGCTGAAATGCTGAGTTTTAGCTGCATCTTATATTATGGTTTTAGTGTCCGTCTGTCTTTGTGTCTGTCCGTCTGTAGCAACTTCCCTACAGGACGCAATTCTGAACCAATTTTACTCGAACAACTTTTAAACGCTTGCAAATGCGAGGGAAATTTGCTGTATAGTTTTTGGTCATTTTTGTAATTCAAGTTTGTCCACAATCAGCAGTTAAATGGACCAGCTTTTGAACCTTTTTTCTTAAACGGCAGTAAAAACCATAAAATGGAATATGAAAAGTACATGTATAATTGTTAAACCTGACGAAAAGTGCATACGTGGTATACATGCCGAACATAGGTCTTTACTAGGGGAAGATCAACAAATTATGTCATCCAAATTATTAACTTTTAAAGACTGCCCTACCCTACCCTTTTAAGCACTGTATACTATTGTGAATTGACAAGGTAATTAAATAAATTGTTATGAGTTAGTTTAGCAATTACCCATAGGGTCTGCATAGAATCTGGTAAGCAATATAGAAATTGTAAACGTATTTAAGTCGTTCTTACGGATGTTTTTAAAATGTTTGCTTTGCGTTTATATTTAAATTCAAATATTTAAGCTTTCGGAGGCCTATTATGAGTAGTTTCCTAAATTATAGTGTAAGTTGAGTAGTTTTTCCACTCCTAACTAATGGATGTAATGGAGCTTAACTACTAACCCAATTTGCCTTCAGAAATAAGTGTGTATATTTATACATTATAAATGGATGTATTGACAAATGGATGAGCTAGAAAATGGTTTAATGCAAAAGACGACAAGTATTTATTTTTTCATGTAATTATCCTAGCCGCTTAAATTGTATGCAGCACTCAAATCTCAATCTGTATTTAGTAAAATATAACTAACGTTATTAAATCTAGTTTTCTTAAAACATTTTATCTTAAAGAAAACCTTGTACTGCTGGTCGTTTGTGAATACAGCCGTATTTTTAACTTTGCGCATCTCTTTCCTTTGTGATTTCTTTTTCAGTTTTCACGACATCACAATGAAACATGTTTGGTTTTATTTTAGTTTATTTATTGCATCAACACTACTTAAGTAGTCAGCTTGTTTGATTCTTGAAAACCCAGAAACGTTTTTAGAAATAAAGAGTATAACGGAGAGCGAGGAGTTGAAAAACTGTTTCATTCAATTCTTGACATTTGGTGACGTCATCGATCATGCGCAGCACTCCACCCCAACAGCATTGTACAACCAACTCAGTTTTTATGGAGATAAACTCAACCAACGACAAAAGTATGAGTATTCACTTTTTACAACACACACAATCCGCTGCTACTCTTTCATTCTAATACATGGGACATGCGTTCCAAAAATCAGAATTAATGACAAACTTGTGCAAAAATCAATCCAGTTCCTTTCCGAAACTGTACGGATCCACCCAAAATGGTTTATACTCCTCACAAATGAAGATTGCGTGAATTATGAGTCGCACCTAATGACCAGACGAGCAATAGTACATTATGCATGGGTATATTTTTTGACCGAAAATTACCTCGGAATACTACTAGAGTTTATGTTTGTACAAACAAAAAAGGAAGGTACTACTTATAAGTACACTTTGACCAGAGGACATATTGAACCCCAACCAGACATTGAAATGTACATAGGTCCTGAGAGTAGTATTTTGCGTGCAGGGTTCTCAAATCGGACTTTACAATTCCCCAGCCATCAACAACGAACTGGTCTTCTATTCAGGAACTACTCAGCAACAACTTGACACTCTACGCATTTATAACTGAGAGTAAATGCGATACAGTTATGAAGATTTGGACACATGAAAAAATCAAAGATATGTATAAATTTCACGTTTTTTATTTGCTCAATAAAAGATGCCTGTTAATTTTTAGGGAATGCAAATTGTACAATGATATCGTCTCAGAATATATTCGTAAATTTGGAAAACGAAAGGCTGCTTTAATCACCCTCAAAATTGATCATATTTGCTCATCACAGCTCGAGGCTACTGCTCTTCAACTGATGGCGCTAAAGAAAACAAACGCTGCATTTGTTTTTGAATCAACTGAATTCAACTTTTATTGGAAGCGATTTAAAAAACTGATGAAAAAAAAATCCAAATATCCGGTATTCTCACAACATGATAAGTGAACAGGAAAAATATCTTAGTCGTCCAAGATTTTATGGGTTCACTTCGGGATTGCCAAAGTATCACGGGTGGGTCCCAAATCGGATGAAAGTTTTGCTATATCCTCTGGAATTTATTGGTTTTGGGAGAAATGGGAAGCTATCAAATTTTCTGTGACAGCACGTGACGCGTATGTTTCAAAAGCAGTTCACGAAGCAAGCGCGGATCCTAAAGCGCTGTCCTTCTCAGAATCTGACATTTTCATGATTTTTATTCTGCTTGGAATTGGCTTATCAGGTTTATCTATTATTACCTTTGCCGCTGAAATATGCTTTGAAAATCAAGGTTTACTATTACACATTGTTCCTAAATTGTTTATATTAATGCGCCAAGCAATGTATTTCTTACACAAAAGTAACGATAAGATTAACAACATTGTGAGAGTTAAACTACTCAAAGCACTTGAGAGAGAAATTTAAAATTACATTTACATCTGAACAACACTGTGATTGCCTAACAGACAGTTGATAGCACGGTGAAGACTTTGGTGGTCAACATTATGAATTTTATTCGAAGCAGACAAACTATGACACAATTCATTTGGTTCTGGTGCGACGGACACTGCCAACGCGGACTTCTCCGATGCTGACAATCCATTTGGCTTGGGTGCGACGGATGCTGCTAACGCGGGGTTCTCCGATGCTGACAATTCATTTGGCTCGGGTGCGACGGACACTGGCAATGGGGGCTTCTCAAATGCTGATAATACATTTGGTTCTGGCGCGACGGACACTGCCAACGCGGGCTTCTCCGATGCTGACAACTCATTTGGCTTTGGTGCGACGGATACTGACAGTTGGGGCTTCTCCGATTCTGATAATTCATTTGGCTTTGGTGCGACGGATACTGACAGTTGGGGCTTCTCCGATTCTGATAATTCATTTGGTTTTGGTGCGACAGATACTGCCAACAGTGGCTTCTCTGATACTGATAATTTATTTGGTTCTGGTGCGACAGATACTGCCAATGGGGGCTTCTTTGATACTGATAATTCATTTTGCCTGGGTGCGACGGATACTGCCAATGGGGGCTTCTTTGATGCTGATAATTCATTTGGTTCCGATGCCACGGACACTTTACATTGGGAATTTTGCGAAATAATGTCTAATTTTGTTAAATGAAATGATTTAGATTCAGCTTTGTTTTTATTGTCCTTCAACAGCTGAACTTCCACGTTGCTATTTTTGCTATCGGAACTATTTGTACCGACAACAGTAATAGTCCTCACAGTTTCCTTCCTATTAGGGTCATGTTCGGCTTCAATTCTTGACGTTGCCTTAGGTTTTGGGTTTAGTAGTGGTGGCACAGACATGAGGGGTTCAACTATTGAAGTATGACATGGATCTTGTATTGCAGTAAAATCAACAGAATCTAAATTTTGGTGGCTGCAATTTTGTTTTCGCTTTAGAAGTGGCCAGCTCAATTTTTCCTGTTTCTCTAATGAATCTGTTCTTTGGACTATTTCTGCTAAGTTGTGGGGTACCGACACAATTTCTTTACTCTTGCCCTTTGCTCTCGGATTTCTGTTTTGAATGTTGCTATTCTTGCTGCACACACCATTTTTAGCGGTTTCAGCAGTGGTAATAGAAATATTATTCGCTCCAGTCAAATGTCCAGTTAGATTCTTGGATTTGAAAATGCTACTAGAAGTTTCCGAGGATTTTCCTAATTTGTTTCTTGTCTTTCGAAGATTTTGGTTAGGTCTGACAGACAATAAAGATTTCTTTCTGGATACCTTTGAGTTCTCTCTGGCTGTAACAGAAATTTCAGATTGACTCCTTTTCTTGCCCGATTTTGGAACACTTGAATTAGTATCGCCATTAGTATTAGGAGTTTCAGAAACTACAGCAACTGCGGAATTACTGCCAGCATGAATGCCGGGATCTGGTAACGTTGAAATTAGTTGTGTTTGCTTTCCTTTCTTCCCTTGGGCTCGTTTAAGGGTTTGTGATGAAACAAGTCCAGAATATTTATTGACTTTGTTCTCGCACCTTTTATAGAAATGCATACCTTCGCCATGCGCTGCTTGCCATTCGTAGAATGTCTGCAAAGTCAAAATGGATTAACACATACTGGCATATGCAAACACTAGACAAACCGACTTCAACAGGCGCATACGTAGCAAATTGACATATTACATTACAACCCTTAATGTGAATAAAATAACAAAAAAGAATAGTAATAAAATTATAGTACCATTCTATTAAAATGAGAGTCCTCCAAGAGAAAATTAAATACTTCCTGTGCTTTATAGGATTCCCCAGGCTTTAGCAAAGAATAGAGCTGTTTCAGCTGCAGCCGGAACGCAATGAAGAGGGAATATGGGTAGTGAATTAGACGGTGAAGTGCTTTAACCATCGAACCACATGAATGGCATAACTGGTAATCCTGAAAGTAAATAGCATGAATATAAACATATTCGGGTTTTCAGATTATCCAATGACGGACCATGGTATACGATCAAAGATTCTTCAGCGATTTAAAACTAAATAATGTAAATTTGGAAACGATCTTGACGGAAAATCGTTGACAAGATTACTCACATTTAAATGTAATAAACTAATTAAATATAAACAACTCACAGGCGGCGGAGGACGAGGTTGATCAGAGAAGGGCTTCAGCATAAGCGTGTCTAAATTGTATGGATCACCAAAAAACACCATTCGGAATTCTAAATTCAGTTTCTGGATTTTACCGACACGCTGACAGAACTCACATACAGTGTGAATTTTTTTATCCCGATTTACATTTCTAGTTGTGCTCTTTAAAATTTCGGGATACTCCATGACACATTCCTACACGAAAAAAAACATGGAATATTGAACATATCACTTCCTCAAGCCTCGTACAATCCCATTAAATTGAAAACGTCTTTTACTGTATGGGTATTTTAAGCAAATTTAAACATTTAAAATTGAATCGTACCATAAAATCACTTGGCAAGAGCGTAGCAAAACAACTTTTTTCATAAATTTCTTTTAATAGGTCTCGGATGACACTGCTACCCTCGACACTACTGGACCAGTTTGAAGGTACTTCATCTTGAAGAGCTCTTTTAGTCATTTTTCTCAAAAATAGTTGAAAGTCGTTAAAGTATTTATCCGTCAGTTCGAAATAACCAAAATATCTGTGAAAATGATTTAAACATTCGCTTTCTTTCAACATAAAATAAAATTCTACCGAGTAAAAGTGCAATTAAATTAAATTGAATTAAATTCTTCATTATTTTTAGGAAAGTATAAATCTACAATAACTTACGGGACACTTCCAGCGCCGAGGTCAAACTGATATCCCAGAGTACCCCTATCGTTAGTGAGGTGGAAAATTATGGGTTGAAATCGATGGTAAAAAGACGGATCAGTTTTTTCAAACGATAAAAACTAAAAATAGATACAATAACATCTAATAGAGAATAGAGCCGTGATGCTGAATTTACGTGTATTGTAAAAATGAGTAATTACACATTATGTAAGGACGCGTGTAATACCCACCAAATTATGTATATTTCTACTAGAGAAAGATAACTAAGTATACTCAAAATAAATTTGACACTGCCCTCCATTGAGGATAACAAAAAAACTCAGTATATGGCTCGCAGCTAGGTTAAATACTTATTTAATTTTTATTAGATCGTGATAATAATATGATAATAGACTTACAGTGCCAACCGCGCGGTGCATATCTCGTTCATTTCCGTTTACTGGAACGAATTTCTGAAGCAGAACTTGATTTGTTGCTTTCACGATCCTCCAAAATACAATTTCCTTAACTGAAGACTTTAAGTCTTTTCGATCAACTACAAACCTTCCATTCTATACAATTGTAACATCAAAACAAACTTGATTAGGTACGTAAAATTAGATACGCCATTAGACAAAAGCATTATTTCTAACAAAATTAGAGCTTATAAGCCATTAAGCCAACACTACTACAAGATCACAATATAACAACTTGTTTGCGCTCAAAATACATTCCAAACTCTGTGCAATTCGAAAATGCTACATTCAGGTAGACAAAATCGCCATAAAAGGCTTAGGTCATAATAAAAGTAAATAACGAAGGGATATGGCATGCACATGCACTAAATTTGTTTACCACTATCTGTGGATGAGGCTCGTAAGCTCGTTTATTCGAATTAAAAACTAATTATGTAGGTACCTAGGTGTTCAAAAACTTACCCCGTAAAGATATGCCTTGTGGCCCACAGAATACTTGAACTGGTTACCAAATTGACGCTGATTTTCAAGCTTCCCTGCTACACCTAACGGTAATGGCTCTGGCACTAATCCAGAGTTTTTCCCCTTTAACAACATTGTGAGAGTTAAACTACTCAAAGCACTTGAGAGAGAAATTTAAAATTACATTTACATCTGAACAACACTGTGATTGCCTAACAGACAGTTGCAAAAATAGATTGCGTTAGACCTTGATTTCACTAGCGACTTTAACAATTGTTAACTTTAACAACAGTTAGCTAATCACTCATTTTTACGTGAAATGTGAACTAACAATTGCTAAACACTTAACAATGATTAAGTTTTATCAATTGTTAAAATCGATAATTAGCGCTGACAATTGTTAAAATTTAACATTTGAAATTTCCTGGGATCTATAACTAACAATTGTTAATTTATGCAGTGAAATCACGTTAAAAATTGTTAAACTTCAACATTTTGAATTTTAGCGGGCACTATAGCTAACAATTGTCAATGTATGTAGTGAAATCGCACTAACCATTGATAGTTTAACAATTGGTAACTACTCGTGAAATCGCAAAGTTAACCATTGATAACTTAGCAATTGTTAACTATAACAGTTGTTAAAGTCGCTAGTGAAATCAAGGTCTTACAAAAGTTATAATACAAACTTTTTTTGTCTAACATTTTTCGAAATCATTTGAGGACAAATGGGGTATTTGTAGGTTTATTTTTATAATTTCGTCTTAACATTTTGAGCGTGTATCCATACAGATGTGTTTATTCAAGTTTAGGCAGCGCACCTTAGACTGCAATTTTACTATGCGCGTTAACAATTGTTTGTATCAACGTTTTTGCTTTCAACTTTAACAATTGCTAAATCTAAAAGCGGAATTGTTAGGACTAACAATAGTTAACTATTCCACTGAAATTATGGTCTAAGACCTTGATTAAAGTAGCGACTTTAACAATAACTAACTCTAACAACAGTTAGCTAATTACTAATTATTACGTGAAATGTGTATTAACAATTGTTAAACTATAATTTAACCATATAATTAACTAATTAACTTTAACACTGATTAAGTTTTATGAGTTGTTAAAATCGATAATTAGCTTTGACAATCGATAACTTTTTACCTGTGAAATTGGACTAACAACTGTTAAACTTTAAAATTTGAAATTTCCCGGGAACTGTGATAAAAATTTGTTACTTTATGTATTGAAATCACTGTAACCATTGATATCTTAGCAATTGTTAACTAACAGTTGTTCAAGTTGCTAGGGAAATTTAGGTCTTAGACGTTGATTTTACTAGAATCAGTTAACAATTTGTTAGCCCTAGGGTTCTCGCTATTAACATTACGAAACATTAACAATAGTTAAATCTAAAAATGAGATTCCTAATGAAACCAAATTTTTACATTTTAAAAAAACATCACCCAGTCCACAATTTCATCGTGGCCCAGTCTTGGCATTTTTTTCACGGCTAAGCGTTGGCAGCTTCCGCTGGCAAAACTAGGGTCCGATATCTCTTTTCCAGTGGCTAAATATCGGCCCTTGAGCGACAACTCAGACTTTGCCGAGTTTTAACCAACAAATCGCCACTAGTTAACGCATGGCTTTCATAGTAAATGCCAATATTTAACCTATTATTCGCCACTAACATGCCCCTAATTTGCCGGTAACTCTATTATATGCACCCGGTACTAGTATATTTATGCAAGTAATTTAACGGAAATTACCGTCACTAGCCAATGCTAATCACTTTTCCAATTAACTTATTTATTGCAACACGTTGACTAAAACACCGTGACATAAGAAAGTGCACAATTTTAGAATGACATAATGTACAATTACCACATCAAACACAACAGACAATTTATTTATTTTTCAATGCATTAGGTGAATCATTTTATTTATTTTAAAACAATTTCCATGACTGTAGCAGTGTAGCGTTCAATAATATATTGCTTTGGGTTTTGTAATTCGATTCAAATGAAGCCACAAAATACAGTTCGTATACATACTACTACAACATTCCACTATTGAATAAAATGGAGAACTTCTGTAGTCTTAACTAATTCGAGTGACCTTTGTTAACTATTGTAAGTATTCAATGGCAATGAGTAATTACTTAAATCAGAACTACAGATGTGTCACCACTTTAGAACTGTTACATTTCTTACTAGCTAGACAAAAAATCAAACTTGTACATTACTACAATACACATACAATCGTAAAAAACTAGCAACAAAACTTTGAATTATTTTAGCACTCGTAAACTGTATGCGTTATGAGCTAACTGAAACTGATGTAGAAATAACTAGTGCACTTAATTAATTATTACACTTTTGTGATCAATTTAAACATTTAGTAATAATTGTAAAGTGTGAGTAATTAGGTAAAAGTTTCAGAATCCCACAGTAAAAGTCACCAGACGCCGGGCGCCATTGTCAGACAGACGTACAACACTACCGAATGGAAGTTTAACTGTGAGTTCTTTGCTGCATATTACACACTGTTTGTGTGTGTCACTCACACGCCGAGGTGAAGGCAACGAGTTTAAAGTTTTCCACTTCTCAATGCTCCTCCTACCCCTTCAACTCCTTCTATATTGAAGTGAACACGCATGTGCGATGGTTGTAGGAGGGTCGTGAGCACGGCTAACGTGGGCCAAGAAAGGCCCATTTATTTACCACGAATTTTTGCACTTAGCGTAAAATACAATTTATTAACCGAACCATACACAGACGGGCCAAGAAAATACCAATAGAGTTACCAATGTTTTACCCATGCGCTCAAAAGACTTATTGGGCTTATAAAAGGCCAATCCTTATTTCCACTGTTTTGCCAGCAAAAGTAATTTGCCGAGAAAAGCAAAAGTGGCCCAATATAATGCCATGAAAGTCTGGGGACTGGGGCAAGGTCCTAATTAGAAAAAATTTCTCCCTAATTGTAAAAATATCCAACATATATAAAAATTTATAAAAATCATAATTTCTCTTTGCTACCTAACAGCATACCTATTATTGTAAATCAAATGTAATTAAATTAAACACAGAGGTCTCTTAAGTTCCTGATTCTTTCTTACATAGTTTCTACGTAATCAAAATAATTATTCCTGAATATTCGACATCCGAATTGAGGGAAATATTTGTTAAATTATTCAAATGAGTGCCAATTTGTCCCTATATGAGCTTCGTCGTACATTCACTATTTTAGTTACAGAATCCAGATAAGAACGTTTACACTTACGACTAGGTATAATATTATTATCTTGGATGGTTGTAATTTACCAAAATGTTCGCTTGGTTCAATCCCGGGTTTACAAGGAGCATTTCTTCGTAATCTTTGATTTTCCTATTCACGTCTCAATGGCTTTTTCAGGAATATTTGGTTTAATCTCACACATAGTTTTGTTTGTGTTCTGGCCAGATGTGACTGTCGCAATATTCAATACATTATTTGAATCTACTAAAAAAGGTAGAGTATAATTTTTGAATAATACTAAAAATCATATTTGAATTTTTACTGCTTTTCCACTAACAATATGCTTTAGTGTTAGAAAAATGTCTTTAAATCATGTTCACTAATTTATTTAACAAAATCAAAATTATCTGGAAAAAAACAAAAAGACGCCTTTGTGAATATTCACCTTTGGAATTAATGGCCTTGTACATTATCCCTGCGTGGTATTTTTCTCAGCATTAGGCATGTCTTATGTGTTTGCTGTATTTAAACCAAAAAATGAAAATTCTTTTATGTTCTTCACTTCCTCCGTTGTACAAGGAAAGTGTTTGGACATTAGTCGTTTTACTTGTAGTTGAAGTTTGTACACTTTATTTCTCTGTGTTCTCCTCTGGTTTTGGAGTTGTTGTAGAGTTGTTGTATTTTCTTAAACTGATGAGACGTTTAAGGAAATTCAATTAGCATTAAGGGGGCATTGAGTGAGTACATGTAAAATTCATTTTTTTTACATTATTTTTTGCGTAATATTACTCGTTTGTCAGTGAGGTCTTTGTTTAAATCAGGGCCAGACAAAGTAATTGCTTTTAGGCAGCAACTTGTTTCCGTACAAAAACCACCGTTTTGATTTTATTGATGATGGTTTTCTTTGGTAAAGCAAATTTTTGTATTTGCATGTTTTAGAAAAGTGCAAAATGTTCCATTTACTTGATTCAGAAAAGTGATAATTGTTCTATTTACATGTTTCCAAAAAAATGGAAAATGTTTTATTTGCATGTTTTTGAAATGTACAACAATATTTAATTTGCATGTTTTTGAGAAGTCAAAATATTCTTTTTACATATTTTCAAAAAGTGCAAAATGTTCCATTTACATGGTTTTTCAAAATTCAAGCAGCGGGGCCTGCATGCGCCGGCCGCATTATTTGGCCCAAGTTTAAGTAGTACTTGAAGCGTACTATTAATTAAATTACACACAGAAAATATAAATTATTTTCTGCATATTAACACTATATATGTACATACATATCAGCAAATATATTAAATATTTATTCATCTCGTTTCAGAAACTCGCCTTATTTTAATTCAGCTGCTACAAGAACTGCTGCAGCAAGACGCTGGAAGACGAATAATAACATAATCATAAAACGTTGTCGAGAAACAATTCTGTCCATAAACTTTTTCAACCAAAGTTACTCGCTCCTAATATTTGCATTCAAACTTGTTGTATTGCGGGGGGCGCAATCGCCAATGTTGCCTACAGCGTCGTTTACTTTACAAGTAATTCGCTTGTGGGGCTGTTGCTGTTCAGTTCCTCGGTGGCGCTCAATTTAATGACTGTCTATATAGTACTGTACGATCAACCTTTTAGAATTCCTAACCAACATTTTGTAATTTTTGATTTTCCAATTTATGTTTCAATGAATTTATCAGTGATTTCTGGAATAGTCTCACATACAGTTTTATTCCTATTTTTTCGGAATGGCACTGTCGCCATTTTTAATTCACTGTTTAAATCCAAGATAGGTACACGAGTTTTGTAGTTTCTACTGTCTTCATTAATTTAAATTAACATTGTAATCGTCACTGCTTTTACATTATTATACAGCGATTTTCAGGATTTTATTCGTTATAAAATGGTTACGTTTAGGTCATTCTCCTCAAAAATTTTTAAAAGTTTTTATAAAAATTTTAATCCTTTACAGCTTGTCGTATTTAAATTCAGGCAGCTTTGATTAGGAACGCCCTTAAATTATTATAAACGGTCATATCCATAATAATATGAAAATCAGAATTTCTGTTTGCTTGCTAAGAGCATACTGGTAATTCTTATTTTCATATTATTATTGTCCTGGAGTCCACCTAATTATTACAATTCATTCCCGCAAACTCAAGATTTGAGAGTAAGTACCTGATAATTATCATACAATTAAAGTTAAATAAGTAAATCAAAATCTCAAATTGTAGACAGGAGCATACAACTATTTTATGTCAATTGACGTATGTAACACAATTTCAGAGTTCTTATTCTGAATTGCTAACAGCAAACTATGTATTTAAAAATAACAATAAAAAACGTTTTATTTGTTAGAATTAAAAATTTATTTTTTTTTTAAATTTCAATGTTTAGCATATTTGGAATTTCAAAATCGTGGAAGTCTTCTATAATTCCTTGCATTTTTAACGCTATAGGCTAAGCCTTACGTAAAAATGTTCCTTAGTAATGGGAATAAATAATATAAATTAATAATTACATGTACACATATTTATGAAAATCCGAATTTTTGTTTGCTTGCTAAAAAATACCGATTATAGTAACCCATACCACCTGTAATTAAATAAACCACAGTGTTAACTTAAGGTCCACGCGTCCATATGTTCTGCATAATCATTCCTGAATAGTATATAGGTCCAAAAATCAGTCTCGGGTTATTGACGTAATTGAGTACACACACGCCTCTTCACAATTACCAACCTGATAATTAAGTTTTATGCAAACCACCGACCCGGTGAATAACCGATAGCTAAACCGACCTTATTGCGCCGTCGGCATAAGTAGCTTACTCCATTTTAGCACAGCACAACCAAATTTATTCCTCCAATCAATGTTCCATCTACATGTTTTTAAAGAGTGAAAAATGTTCCATCTACATGTTTTAGAAAAGTGTAAAATGTTCCATCTACATGTTTTTGAAAAGTGTAAAATGTTCCATCTACATGTTTTTGAAAAGTGTAAAATGTTCCATCTACATGTTTTAGAAAAGTGTAAAATGTTCCATCTACATGTTTTTGAAAAGTGTAAAATGTTCTATCTACATGTTTTTGAAAAGTGTAAAATGTTCCATCTACATGTTTTTGAAAAGTGTAAAATGTTCCATCTACATGTTTTTGAAAAGTGTAAAATGTTCCATCTACATGTTTTTGAAAAGTGTAAAATGTTCCATCTACATGTTTTAGAAAAGTGTAAAATGTTCCATCTACATGTTTTTGAAAAGTGTAAAATGTTCCATCTACATGTTTTTGAAAAGTGTAAAATGTTCCATCTACATGTTTTTGAAAAGTGTAAAATGTTCCATCTACATGTTTTTGAAAAGTGTAAAATGTTCCATCTACATGTTTTTGAAAAGTGTAAAATGTTCCATCTACATGTTTTTGAAAAGTGTAAAATGTTCCATCTACATGTTTTTGAAAAGTGTAAAATGTTCCATCTACATGTTTTTGAAAAGTGTAAAATGTTCCATCTACATGTTTTTGAAAAGTGTAAAATGTTCCATCTACATGTTTTTGAAAAGTGTAAAATGTTCCATCTACATGTTTTGGAAGTGTAAAATGTTCCATCTACATGTTTTTGAAAAGTGTAAAATGTTCTATTTAAAAGTAAGCGGGAAACAAGCCGGTGCGGTGGTTAGCGCGGTGCTTCGGTTCGTATCGGTATGCCGGTGGAACGTCGGTTACTACATTTTCGTTCGGTGACCGTTTCACCGATGAAGAGGCGTGAGTACACAATCTTGAATTTCAGAGAGCATACTTAACAATTATTAGAATGTGTCATTTTGACGTATTTATGACACGCTCAGTAAATAAATTAAAAATATCGCGTTATGGTATGGTGTGTTGACTTTTTAATTTATCTGCGGCCAGCAATATGTAATTGGTAATGAACTCTGCATCATTCACTTCCGTCCAGCTCATGGCTGTATAAACACACAGTGAAATCCTTTATTACTCAACTTAATCAAACGTATATCTCCCAATATAGTTTTTGTTAGCTATGTTAACAAAGGGAGAAAGTCGTCTGATTTTTGTCATTTTCTACATTTTGTGCAAATTAAGTATTTTACCTATCAATGTTGATTTCCACTCTGGGAAAATTTCTAATAAAATTTTAATATGGAAAAAACTACTTTATTTACTGTATTTTGCTTTGACTTGGATAGTTGTGATTTATAAAAATATTCGCCTTATTCAATCACTCGTCTACATGGAACATTTTGTAATCTTTGATTTTCCAATTCACGTCTCAATGGCTTTCTCAGGGATTTTTGGTTTGGTCTCACACACAGTTTTATTTGTAATATGGCCGGATGTTACTGTCACAATTTTTAACATGCTATTCGAGTCACAAAAATGTAAATATTGTTAAGTTTTTGAATATTTTAAATATTTTATTCCTATTTAAAATTTAATAGAACTTAATGCAAGGTAAAAGCTAAAGCTGCTAAAGCAACACACTGGAAGTACTGGAACTGGAAGACAATGAAAACAAAGCACTACCGCCAAATTATAAATATCTGCTGAGAAACTAGTCTCTCAATTAATTTCTTTAACCAAAGTTTTTCACACGTCATTTTTACATTCAAAATTACTGTATTCGCTGTTGCAATTGGGAATATTGCCTACAGCGTTGTGTATTTTACGAGTAATTCACTCGTTGGAATGTTTAGTTATTCGGTAGCGTTCAATGTGGTGACTGTCTATATAATACTATATGATCAGCCGTTTAGAATTCCAAATCAGTTCAATTCAATCAAGAGCGAACTAGTACGACGAAGTAAGCAGGATTTTCAAGATGGCCAAGACAGACGTCTTCACGTAAAGTCCATTTGGTCAATTTGCAGTGTTGGGGTCAAAGTTGGTTTTTTTCACACACTAGAAAGGAAGTCAACGCCAAATTTTATTTATTTTATATTACGAAATGCAGGACGACTTTTGGTTACTTTTAGGTCATTCGCTTAGGACAATTTATTCTGACGATGAGTTTTGTGAATTAGTCATGTGTTTGTCTGTTAGTAATAGGTATTAATATGTCAACTAAATGACTTTAGAAATTCTCTGCCGAATTTGACGAAAAAATATATATCACTTTCAAGTCCTTAAAAATAAAAAAATCCGTTTTTTTTTCACTTCCTAATATGACTTACGACACTTTTTATGGCGATTTTTTGAAAAGAAACCGTTTTTTCTGGATATAGACTATTTTATAACTATGTACAATTGTGTAAAATTGCACCTTGTCAATTTAGTTCTTTGCTTCTTTAGGATATTTTTTTGAAATTTTATCTATAAGTTCCAGCCCAGCAGGAAGTTGAGTTTCTCCTATTAATTTCTTCAAAATCAAAATATTCGCCTAGTCCAATCTCTGGTCTACAAAGAATAATTACTTTGTAATTTTGGATTTTCCAATACACGTTTAAATGGTTCTATCAGGAATTTTTGGATTAGTCTCACACGCAGTTTTATTCCTATTTTGGCCTGATGTGACTCTTCTAATTTTTAATACACTATTTAAATCGATAAAAGGTATGACAAGTTTTGTAATTTCCTAACATCTTTATTACCTTTATTTTTTATTTTTATTCCATCTAAAATTTTCATACAAGGATTGTTTTTCAATTTAAAATGCTAATTGTTTTAAAATTGCACGACAAGTACGTGTTACATTCTTAAAAAAAATTCTATAATATATTTTTGTTTAATTTTTTTTTAAAGATCTGGAAACGTTTATGAAAAAGAAAAAAAGACGCCTTTTGGAATATTCACTTTTGGAATTATTGACCCTCTACATTCCTTGCATGGTGTTTTCAACAGCATTTATAATAATTTTGTTTGCTGTATTTAACCCGAATATAATAATAATAATAATAATTTATTCATTGGGTCAATTTAACCGAAGTTCATACAACGGGACTCAACGAGTGACTGTGGGTGAGGAAATAGGAGGCTACCGCGTTAGATCGTCTCGGTCTTTGTACCCTTTCACCTATCCCTATCCTTGTCCCCTCCTCCACAGTAAAGAAGTCCCATTCCCTAGGCCCCTACAGTAAGTAGTAGTCACGGGAAGGCTCCCAAGTGTAAAATCCGAAATGAAGCAAACGATATCAGATCATGTACTACGTGGTGGGGTTACTACAACGTATATAATCATATCGGTGCAAATTGCGTTTTGGCTCCAAAAACGAATATTGAAATTTTCAAAATTCGTCGAAATGAAAAATCACAAAAATCAAATGGGAAATTATATAGGAATTTTACCTTACCCAATGGTCCCCCCTTACTACTTTTTCAGTTTTCTGATTTTTTTGGAAAACTATAGGCCTTGTGTTATTTGATTACGAACAAGTCTAAAATTAGTAAGGGGTCGTCCATAAATGATGTAATGCAAATATTTTCATTTTTAGACCCTATGACGCTGTCATTAGCTTTTACATTTGGGTGAGTAAATGGCTATTTTTAACATAGAAGGCCATCCAATATCCAAAGAGACCCATAAGGAGCACTGAAGGAGATTGGTTTTCAATCAACCATCCAGTGACGTTTACTGTACAACACCGAGCAGTAAACGATTAGCAGTGGCCGAGGATTGAAGCCGGGTCTGAGACTGTAAATTTCGTTACAGTCTGCAGTCCTAACCGCTCACCCAAGCACGCCTGCTTAACCCGAATATGAAAATGCTTTTGTATTCATCACTACTAACCAATATACAAAAAAATATTTGGATATTTTTATTTTTTATTGCTTTCGAAATTTTCATATTTTACTTTTGTATGTCTTCTGCTGTTTTTGGAGTTGTTGTCCAGTAGTTGTGTTTTCTGAAAATTAATAAGACGTTCAAGAATATTCAACTGTTAATGAGGTCAGTGCACAAAAACGCATTAACTCTTTGAAACGTGCAATATTTCTAATTTTTCTAACATTTCTAATTCGCACTTTGTCTTTTGTTTAAATTTAGGGAGCTCATCTGAATTCCTAATGTCCAAATGTGTTATTAAAAAATGTTCATAAATTACGGAATTAGGTAATAGATCTATACATACACACAATTAGAATTTTGTATTGCTTTCTGAAAGCCTACTTATTACGGTTAATTATGTATGTGTAATTAAATTACTATGCAGTGCTATGTTTACTCAAGATCCACGCTTTCTGATACTTCAAATTATCCTCGAGTACTCAAGTTACAAAGTTAATAAGTCTCTGATATTAAAATTAAATGATTACACACGAATACTTCAACTTTAGGAACGCCAAAATCAGAATAACATGTCATTAGACGTATTTCTCACCATAATTGTTTTGAATACGTATACAGTAATTATGCATTACAGTGTGTTGACTTAGATTTTATTTCTCTGCGGCCAGTAATGCAATTTGTAATTAAAGTAACCGCAGTGTTTACTTTAAGGTCCACGCGTCGACATTTTCGAAATAATTATTCCCACATATTTAAGTTCGATGTTTGAGGTTAAGGAGTTGTCATAACTTAAAAAAATGCATAATTGCGAATGCTAAGGAACTACTCTAATTACAATTTTAACACTACTCACATACTCTTTCACAATAATAACATTAGCAAACGTATAATTATATCCAAATAATGTAAAACTCGTTAGCTATGTTAACAAAGGCAGAAAGTCGGCCAATATTTTTAATTTTCTACATTTTTTGTAAATTAAATGCATTGCCCATCAATGTTGATGTGTACACTGGGAAAATTTCTAAAAAAAGTTAAAATTTAAAAAAAACTACATTATCTCCTGTATTTTGCCTTGCCTTGTCTTGTGTGTGGTACTGATTCATACAAATATTCGCTTAGTTCAATCACTCGTAGTTATACATGGAACATTTTTTTATCTTTGATTTTCCAAATCACGTCTCAGTAGCTCATCATTTTCAAGTTTATTTATTTTATATTGCGAAATTCAGGACGACTTTTAGCTACTTTTAGGTCATAATTACTTAACAGTAATTATTGTATAATATTTTGATATGTTTTATAGTTGGTCTTTCTTTCCAAATATCAATATTTCTAATAACATTGCTGAAATCGATTGATTGCGTTTGTTTTATATTCAGGAAATAGGTATATAGGTATTTCTACAAGAAGGTTGGACCTATTGCATTACAGTTAACACAATGTTGATAAACATCTTGAAAACCGGAGATTAATATGTAAACTATTACACACCCAAAAATCCAATCATTACAATGCTAACAAAGACAAAAAGTAGACGGATTTTTTTGATATTTTTTATTTTGTCTAAATTAATTATTTTACCCATCAAAGTGTATGTGCCTCATGGAAAAATTTCTAATAAAATTACAACTTGGAGAAAAATCCTGTCACGCGTATTGTTTTCATTAGCTTGGATAGTTGCGATTTATAAAATTATTAGACTAATTGAATCTCTTATCAACAAGGAACATTTCGTGATCTTCGATTTTCCCATTCACTTTGCAATGGCTGTCGCAGCAACTTTTGGATTGATCTCACACATCTTTTTGTTTATGATCTGGCCGGAAGTGACTGCTGCTATTTTTAATACATTGTTTTAATCTACAAAAGGTAAATTATTTTTGACTATATTTATAAATGACCTAACACAATATTGTTGAATATATTTATTGAAAACTAATTATATAAAACTTGTAACTATGTTTTTTCGTTTACAAGATTGCGATGCAGTGAAAAAGAATACAAAGAGACGCCTTCTGAAATATTCATTTTTGGAACTAATGGCCTTGTAAATTCCTTGCATATCATTTTTCATGGCATTCATTATAGTTTTGTTTGCCGTATTTAATCCGAATATGAAAATGCTTCTTTATTCTTCGTTGGGATGCTACAAGGAAAATGTGATGGTATTTATAGTAACAATCGGACTTGAAGTTTACATATTTTATTTCTCTATGCCATCCGCAATATTTGGTATAGTTGTCCAGGTGCTGTATTTTCTTAAAATTGATAAGACGTTCAAGGATATTTATTTATTAATCAAGTGAGTTCGCATAAAAGTACATAGTTTATACTTTTCTATGAAATTTTATGGAGCACTACAAAAGTTTTTGTGTTTAGGAAAATGTCGACTTTTGACAATCTTCCTGCTGCATTAAATGCTGCAGCAACACGCTGGAAAGCAAAGCAATACCGCCAAATCATAAATATCTGCCGAGAAACCGTCTTGTCACTTAAAACTTTTAACGAAAGCAATGCACTCCGCATTTTCGCACTCAAAATTGTAATAATCGTTTGTGCAATTGTAAATCTTGCCTACAGCATCGTATATTTCACAAGTAATTTACTCGTTGGACTGTTCAGTTGCTCTTTAGCGTTTAATGTGATGACTGTCAACTGTCTATATAGTAGTGTATGATCAGCCGATAAGAATTCCAAATCAGTTTTGTTTGGTGAAAAGGGAATTATCGCGACGAAGCAAACAGGATTTTGGAGTGGAAGACAGACTTTTATACCTCAAGTCCATCCGGTCGATCAGTAACGTTGGGGTCAAAGTCGGATATTTCCACACACTTGAATGAAAGTCCACACTGATTTTTCTTCATTTTATTCTACGAAATGCTGGACGACTTTTGGTTACTTTCAGATCATTTGTCTAGCAGAAATGTTGACATTTCGCGACACAGTTACGTTTATTTGTTCGCTTTGATATTGTTGACGAAACGGTTAAAAAAGGTATTAACTAAATAATAATTCTTGCATATGTTTTGATATTTTGATCGTATATTCTGTAATGTCTAAAAACAAATTCCGTTAAAGTTTTTAACAAAGTGCAGTTTACAAATCAAACTGCTTAATCAGTTAAATAACTAACTGACTAGTACGTTATACATATGGCAGCATGAGATCAGCTAGTTTTTCTCCTTCGCCTTATTAACTGAATTGTTTGTAAAACAATGACATGCTAAAATGCTAACCGAGTAATCTATTATTGCCGAAGTAATAAAACAATCTTTATAATTTAGGAGCCAATACTCAGTTAATTCGCCCTTATTTTTCTGAGCGGTGCTTCCCCGTTACCTTTGATGCCATTTTAAAAATCAATCGATTACTAATGTGTTCTATTTTCAGAAAAAATATTTGCGCATACATTTACAAGTTTTGATTGTTTTGCAGTGAAGGGTTGTAATAATTAAAACCTTAATAGTGTAAATATAATTGTGATGAAAATTATACAAGAACAACAACTACGCAGTGTTCAATGTGTATATTTGATGAATAAATAGTAAACATAAATAATCTATTTCAAAATATATAAATCCTTCTTAACTGTTCAATAAAGATAAATAGCTGCAATTTTTACAGCAGAAATTGTAGTCGTAATTTGAAGTTTTAACATGAAAGTTCTTTCGTTGTTTGTCAATAGGTATCAAATCAGTCAGAATTATTGATTAGTAATAAATTTCGCTCATAAACACCAACTTAAAGATTCCAAGGAAAAATGCCAATCATATATTAACAAATTGACAATCACATACTGGCCAAAATGAATAAAATAATTGACATTCTTAGGGAATTTCGGAACCTACCCACCAATACTGTCAGCACCTAAAACAATTGCCTAAATGACAACCTACGACCTACACCATGACACATCTTTGTTTTGAAAAACAACCCTACTGCGTTACGGTGTATCTCCCATTATTACACAAAATTAGGTAGGTAGCAAGGGTAGTAGAATAGTAGGAGGTTGAGACATTCTGAATAAGGGGTCGGCTCCCCTTAACCATGACGTCATTTGGCAGATATGCAATGATACCAGCGTGACTAAGGCAACAATATGTAACGTGCAAATACTCTAACATAATACTACACTAATACTAAAACAGAGCAAAACCGCTTAATCACAAATCTCTGCCGAGAGACCGTCCTATCCATTAATTTTTTTACGAAAGTAATGCACTCCTCATTTTTACATTTAAAATTGTAGTAATTGCTTGTGCAATTGTTAATCTTGCCTACAGCGTCGTTTATTTCACAAGTAATTTACTCGTTGGACTGTTCAGTTGCTGTGTAGCGTTCAATGCAATGATTGTCCACATAATTCTGTATGATTAGCCATTCAGAATTCCTAATCAGTTTAACTCGATGAAAAGGAAATTAGTTCGACGAAGCAAGCAGGACTTTCAAGAAGGCAAAGACAGACTTTTGTACATCAAGTTGATTCAGTCGATCCGTAACGTTGGGGTCAAAGTCGGATATTTCCACACACTCGAACGAAAGTCCAGTCCGATTTTTCTTTATTTAATTCTACGAAATGCTGGACGACTTTTGGTTACTTTTAGATCATTTGTTTAACAACATTTGTATAACCTATTCTGTTATTCTGTTTTATTCTGTGGACTCTCTCTGTTTATTTTAAAATTTGAGAAAGCTTACCCAAGTTGCAAGTGTTGTATGTCATTTAACTTAATTAATTTGCACAAATCTAATTTTAAATATAGTCAGTATATATTAGGGTGTGACTACTCTTTAGTTGTTATAATCAGTATCGAAATTGTCAATGATATTCACTTACGCTTCCTGTGCTCCTGACTAAATGAAAATTATAAAACTTTATAACTTGCTGTCAGGGGCAATTATAGGAAAAAACTATTTTCAAAATTATAATTACATTTGTGAGCTAAAATATTTATTAATTGGTGTGATAATTACTGTAAAAGCTTCTAAGCAAGTGTGATGGCAATAAGCAATAGTGAACATTCTTCTCAAAAAAGGATTAACATAATATAACCATTAATAATTAATTAATTTCTACAAGGAACACTGATATGACTCTTAAATGCTTTATTATTCTTGTATTATTCGAAACAAGCAAACTTTAAGGTATTGCAGAAAGTCGCCCGATTTTTATAATTTTCCACATGTTGTGTTAATTAATTCACCCATCAATGTTGATTTCCAATATATGAAAATTTCTAATAAAATTACAATTTTGAAAACACTACATTATCACTTGTATTTTTCCATGGCTTGGCTATTTGTCATTTATAAATATATTTACTTAATTCAATCCGTCGTCCTCGTCCGCAGTCACAGTCTACATTATCATGGAACGATGGAATGGAACATTTCGTAGCATAGCTGGGCGCACTCAGTGAGTGGAGTGCAGCACTCCGCTCCGCTCCACTCAGTGAGCGGAGTGCGAGTGCAAGGAGTTTAGATTGCACTCAAGGGAGCGGAACGCAGTGCACCTTGACTGCACTCAGAGTGCAGCGATTTTTAAAATTCGCGCCACACCAAGGATGTATTTTTGTATGTAAATGTCTCACAAGAGTTGCACTCAAAGAGTGGAGTGCAGAAAATATTGCACTCATAACGAGTCAATAGCTTGAGTGGAGTTCGAGTGCAAAACTTTTTAGATGCACTCAAGCGAGTGGAGTGTGAGTGCACAAGATTTGACCTGCACTCTTACGAGTGGAGTGCGAGTGCAAATCAAATGCCCAGCTATGTTTCGTAGTCTTTGATTTTCGAATTCACCGCTCAATCTCAATGGCTTTCTCAGGGGCTTCTGAATAAGTCTTAAATTCTGTTTTATTTCCCGCAATTTAAGCAACAGTCCAAGCGCATTCTGAAATGGATGGGTGACCTTTGCTGGGTAATCCTGCAAGGCTCGGTGGTATGTACGTTGCAGGTCCTAGAGAACAGATTTTCGGAGTCATTCTCTAGGCTTTCTAGAGTTCCCTTCTCTAGAAAAAGTAGTCAGAAATAATAAAATCAAAATACAAAAATAACGACTATAGTGAGTAGTAATGTAGTAAAAAGGTGTCTTTCCCTGGAAATCAGTGAGAAATCGCTGTGTGGAAGTGACGTTAAAGCTTTTTACTTTACTTACTTTAATAGAGTAAATATCTTCGTAATGGAAACTTTACAAAAGCATCAACTCCAGTGCGCATAATATGTGTAAAGTAAACTTACCTACATAAACTATTGAAAAATATATTTACTTAATACAGTTTTAATAAGTTTTGTCTTGAATTTATAAAGGCTGTGTTGTATTGAAATCCCAATCTGGAAAAAACAAGACCATTTTCATTGTTTTTGTTCCATCAGCAGTCACCACCGCTCACTAGTCAGTTAAAGATATTCCTCACAACAGGGAAAACGAAGGAAAATCCCATCATTAGACAGTTTGCGCAGTTCACGTAAAAGGCAAAACGCTATACGTAAAAATTATTTTTACGTAAGCTCCTCCCATTTTACGTAAAAATCAAGTTTTACGTAAACATTTGAAATAACGTAACGCTGTATTTTACGGTAGCGTTTACGTATAGCGTAATCAAAATATCACGTTAGCGTAAAAATTTGAATTTCCGCGGATTTACTAATAGCCATGATGGCTCAGTGGTTAGCGAACCGAAGTATCTAAGGATTCTGGACATGCCTGTCCTTCGAGGTCGCGGGTTCAATCCTCACTAGGGGCGAATGACTTTTATGTGAAAGTTGATCGTATACGACATGTGTGGTGAACCACCGTCCCAGATACACATCTCACGCCAACTTACACCTTATTTCGATATAATTTAAATTATTTTCAAAAACAAATTTTCAAATCTAAGATTTCTATTCGTAATAGTTAGATGTTATCAACTGGAAATTTGTAACGTCATGGCGGAAACAGTTTACTAAATGAAATAATTGATGTAAATACATATCATTTTTTAAGTATATGTGGTACTTTCAATAAAAACGAGAAGAAAAACAAGCTTATAATCTATTTTTGAAAATGACTAAATATAACGTGTAATTTTTTTGCGTTATATTATTGGAGTGCGCAAACTGTGCAACGTTATTTTGTCCGTAATTTCTGAATAACGTAAAAATTAAATTTTGCGTTTTACGTAGAGCGTGGATGTGGAAGTATTTTATGTCGAACTGCGCAAACTGTCTATTATTACAATGCTAACAAACGCAGAGTAGTCCGATTCTTTTTATATTCTTTATTATGTCTAAATTAAGTATTTTACCAGTCAAAGTGTATGTGTGTAATGGGAAAATTTCTAATAAAATTGCAACTTGGAGAAAAATCCTGTCAAGCGTATTTTGTGCATTGGCTTGGTTAGTTGTGATTTATAAAACTATTTATTAGACTAATTCAATCGCTTGTCTACAAGGAACATTTTGTAATCTTTGATTTTCCCATTCACCTTGCAATGGTTGTCGGAGAAACTTTTGGATTGCTCTCACATATAATTTTGTTTTTGATCTGGCCCGAAGTGACTATACTGCTATTTTTAATACATTGTTGGAATCCACAAAAGGTGAATCGTGTTTTACTATAAAAGTAGTAATAATCTTCCTAATCCTGATATTACCCTATAGCCTATAGGTCAATATATTTTTTGGAAACTATATATACATATGCTTTTAACAATTTTCTTTCCATTGACAAGATTCCTTCAAAGTAAAAAAGAATGAGAAGAGAAGCCTTCTAAAATATTCATTTTTGGAACTAATGGCCATGTACATTCCTTGCATGGTATTTGCAGTAGCATTTATTGTAGTTTTATTTGCCATTTTTAACCCCAATATGAAAATGCTCCTTTATTCTTCGTTGGGAAGCTACAAGGGAAATCTAGTGGTATTTCTAGTTACACTTGGATTTGAAGTTTACATATTTTATTTCTCTACGTCATCCGCAATTTTTGCTATAGTTGTCCAGTTGTTGTATTTCCTCAAAATTGATGAGACGTTCAAGAATATTAATTTACTAGTCAGGTCAGTTTGTATGAAAAATGTTTAATAATAATTTAATAACTGACTTGCGTTTTATTTTGTAAGATGACACTTGATTGATAGTTTTAGAAAACGAATGAACTAACTTGTATGTAATTTGTTTCTAGACATTCGTCTATTTTTGCCAATCTACCTGCCACACCAACTGAACTGCTGCAGCAATACGCTGATAAACTAAACAATACAGTTAAATTATAAAACTCTGCCGAGAGACCGTGCTGTCCATTAATTTTTTTAACAAAAGTAATTCACTCCTAATTTTTACATTTCAATTTGTTTTCCTCTCTTCTAGAGTTGTTAATCTTGTCTACAGCGTCGTTTTTTTCACAAGTAATTTACTCGTTGGACTGTTCAGCTGCACAATAGTATTCAATTCAATGATTTTCTATATAATACTGTATGACCAGCCGTTTAGAATTCTTAATCAATTCAATTCTATCAAAAGGGAGTTAATTCGACGAAGCAAGCAGGATTTTAAAGAAGAGGAAGACAGACTCTTGTACGTAAAGTTGATTCGGTCGATCCGAAATATTGGGGTCAAAGTCGGAAATTACCACACACTGGAGAGAAAGTCTACGCCGAATTTTGTATATTTGTTTTTACGAAATGCTGGACGACATTTAGTTACTTTTGGATCATTTGTTTAACAGAAATTATTGTGCGTATTTTATATCGTCTATGAAGAAACAAATTGACGTATAACCATTTCCATTTGTAGCTCAAAACAATATCAACTGTCTACAAAAATATTCAAATATGTCTTGAAATCATTTAAATAGAACATTTTGCATTTTTCAAAAACATGTTGATAGAACATTTTACACTTTTCAAAAGCATGTGAATAGAACGTTTTGGACTTTTCAAAAACATGGAATTAGAACATCTTGCATCTTTTCAAAAACATGTAAATAGGACATTTTACATTGTTGAAAACCTTGAAAATAGAGCATTTTACGTGTTTCAAAAACACCTTATTAAATTTTTACGCGTGTTTCCCATTTTGTTTTTATGACATAACTCATTTTGATCGTAGCTTAACTTGGATATGGGCCATTTTGGTTCATCACAGACGATATAATAGTTATTATTACTAGCGTGCGGGTCTATCAGTAATCAGTATCGACTAATTGGACTAATCTAATAAAAACCTTTGAAGAGATTCACGATATCGCACACATTTATGTAATTTAATAATACAAATATAAACATACAAGCTCAAAAGTTGTTTAAAAAAGTATTGAATATTATTTATATACTAAACCGTAACACGCGTAACCTATATTTTATTTTATTCTGAAAAACTAACGCAAAGCTTACTAGGTATCAAGTTTAAGTATAAAATCCACACAGACAAGAACAAAAAGTTCAAACAACTCCGAAAGATTTCAAAAAATAGAAATTTCACAAAAAACCGTTATTCTCTTGGATTAGGTATGATTCGCTCCATGGATCACTTTCTTCATTAAAACACTCGGTCTTGGTAACCAGTTTCAGCAGGCTGCTTTTTGACAGTTGGTTGAGCTGGGAGAAGACGAGGAGGAACAGCACCAGCAGCTGATTTTCTAGATCGAGCATGAAATTCAAACATGCTTTGATTATGATGCTGTAGCATAGCTCCGAGGTCACTTGGCATTGGGTCTGTCCAGAAAAAATCGTGATTTAAAGCTCCGTCCGCATCTATTCGTTTTGAAGGGTCTAATGTCAACAGCTTATCCAACAAATCACAAGCGGTTGGATCCTTAAGATAAAACATAAGCCTATCCTTAACCTGTGAAAAAAAAGAAACAGGAAAATTAAAGAATAATAGTTGAATGCATTTAAATAAATTTTGTAAGTTGCCTAAACCTGCTAATTCAAAAACTAGTTAAATAATAAATTATGATAGCATTATAACCATATCGCTTGTAAAGAACCAAAAAGGCCCATATCCATTTGTAGCTAAAAACAATGTCAACTATCTACAAAAATATTGATGTCTTTAAAGCATTTAAATAGAATGCTTTACACTTTTCAAAAACACGTTAATAGAACATTCTACACTTTTTGAAAACATGAAAATAGAACATTTTACATTTTTAAAAACATAAAAGTACATTTCACATTTTTGAAAAAACTTGTAAATAGAACATTTCACACTTTTCAAAAACTCTTAATTAACAATTTACGCATGTTTTTTTTGTTTTTATGAAATAGCTCATTTTGAGTGTAGCTTAAATTGGACATGGACCATTTTGATTCTTTCTTCATTCACGATATGAGCCAATAACTGTTGTTACCTTCCTTTTTTGCCCCTTCAGTAAGTGAAGTTTCTTATAGAGCTCGAGACTTTCAACTCCTGGCCACACTTCGGGAGTGATTGAGCCACATAGGTGGGTGATGAGAGTAAGTTGTTCCTGCTCAGTTGATCCTTGAAGAATAGGGGATCTCGTCCACATTTCTGCCATAATGCAACCAGCACCCCACAAGTCGATAGCAGGCCCGTAATTTCTTTCACCTAGGAGTAGCTCAGGAGGTCTGCACCAGAGTGTCACTACGCGGTTTGTGTAGCGATTAGGCCGATTTCTGTTTATGCTGAAAACCCGGGACAACCCAAAATCCGCTAATTTAAGAACTCCGTCTTTGGTGAGAAGAATATTAGCAGACTTCATGTCCCGATGCAATACCTAAATCCACAAAACATGCAAGAAACCCGGCCATTTCCACTCATTTTGCATTTTCAGTAATTAAACGCTGACTAATGAGAGTTTGAGCTTACTTTATTCGTGTGAATATAGTACAAGCCATTCAAGAGCTGCTGGAGAACTTTCTTGATTTCACCGAGAGAAAATTGGACATTGGCATTGGAAAGTAAGCCGGCTAAATCATGGTCACAGAACTCAAACACCAAGTAAAAACCACTTCGAAACTTGTTGCTCTTATTTGCTGATGTTCTGCAAATTTCCAGTAAGTCAACAACATTTGTGTGCTTCAACTGCTGCAGGATTTTTATCTCTCTCAGGGCAGTTATTGGGAAGCCTTCCTGCTCATTGTCCATTAATACTTTTTTCAAAGCAACTATTTCCTTTGATTCTTTATGACGGCCTTTGAAGACTTCCCTGTAGTAAAAACATGTATTACGTACGTTATACTTATATTAATTGTAGGGGTGTATATAATTTAAATGTTCATTCATAAGCGTGTAGTTGAAATAAAAAGATATCTTAAGCTCGCTTCCGTACCCAAAAGTTCCCTGTCCTATTTTGGACAACTTTTCGTAGCTGGCCACATCGTCACAAAGCGGGTACTTAAAATTTTCCACATATTTCTCCCGTTCGGCGCGATCCATTTTCTGCGGCGGAGATTCCATTCTGTTTTGACTCTTAAGAGCTTGAATCAGACGAAGGTTTATTAACATTACATCCCTTAAGTTCGTCAAGTTTGTTCTTAAAGGTATATAGTAGTTATTTAGTGAAGTTTGATTTAAAGAACATTAAAAAAGGTTAAAAACTAGTGACTAGCAAAATGTAGAGTTTTAAAAATGATAGCTATCAAGTTGTAATTCTTAATTCGTAGTTGTTAGGCCTCTGTACATCATTAAATATTAACTACATGTCCAGTCTCTTATAGTCCTAGTATAGTTGATAATATTCTATATAATATGAATAATCGAACTTTGCAAAATCCAAATAGTTGTGAAATTTACGGTCAATCATGCTTACGATCCTCTGTGATGTATGAATGAAATTTACTGATGCAAAACAAAGTTTGAAGTTGTATCTAATCATTGCATTGTCTGTAGTAGCTCGACATGAAAGGAAATTTGAACCCGACCAAAGCATTCACAATGCGTACTTAGTAGTTACAGTATGTGGACACGCTTTAATTCTAATTCCCTTGTCCCTTAAGGGAATGCAAACGAAATCTTTAGCAGAAAAGGGATTAACTTTTAAATGCCCAGGATTTATAAATAATTCCCAATAAGTTTAAACCAGCGGACCAATCAGGGAACTGATTGACGGCGTTAACATTTTATGAAAATCGAGTGACAACACCATCGTCGTTCACATGTAGATGTAACTTTTAATCGTAGTTGAACTAATTTGGGATCTAAATCTAATGCCTGTCCACTGACTGATGACTGAGTTAGTGAATAACGTAACTGTTGACTGGACAACTGGGGACGGGTTATTTTACAAAAGTTAAATACGACGAAATACTTACATGGAACTTTAAAGCGTTGATAATATGAATTTTAGCCGACAGGTCAATCAGACCGGATCACCGGAGGACGAAATCGGAAATTAACCACAAACGATAAACTATGACTAGATAATCAACCACCAACCAGGCTTGTGACTTTGAATTTTCCTAATTTCAATCTCCTTCCTTCCAGCATTCAACGCCTATACAACTGGAAACCGAAAAAATGAAATAATGTTACTTACAGTCTGACGCGGTAACTCGCGTATCACAAATAATCAAAGGTTCTATATTAAAACTACTGTAAAACCTTTATTGCGTTTATTATTTTCACTAATGTTTCAACTTGTAGCAGTTAAAAAGCGGTTTGCTTGCTTGAAGTTGCTTGCCATTCCACGTGTAGAACAATATTTTGAAAATAGTGCTAAAATATAATGTAGTTACTTCGTGACGAGGAAATGCCATAACGCTACCTTCAAGGATCCATCGCCACTGCACTACATGCGTACCAAAGTAACCAAAGCAATGCTACCCCATAACTAATAAGTCAAGTCAAGTCATCGGCCCTATATACTTGAGTTAGTAAAGTCAAGTCAAATTCGAGTCAAATCAAATCAAGTCCTTTAAATTAGCCTAACGACTTGAACCGGTCAAATTATGTCAAGTCAAGCCCCAAAAAATAACCGTAAGTCGAGTCAAGTTAAGTTACTAGTCATCTAGTGATAACTCTACCTAGACTTAACTACCCTTGATGGGTACTTAAGATTTAAGAGTTAAGAACAGAGTTTCGACTTCGTCAATTCTATTTCCTGCCTGGAAGTTCATTCTAGTAGTTTCAGTAAGTAATTATGTTTTAGATGGGGTGGGTATTGAAGATAAACTCACAACACAAGAATTGATTTAAGGCATCTTCCATAAATGTTGTCATGGCATGATCCATGGGCATGGAAGGTAAACTATATGGGAGTTGCGAACACATAAAACCGGATTAATTTAATTACTGACTTGCCTATCTATGACTTCTTCCTTATTTTCTGTTTTATTCTTTCTGGCCTTCAACTCAACGTATACAAAAGTTACCACTACCGATACAGGACAACCAAAATTCAGGTATGTACTATTTAACATCTATAAGCCCAATTTCCGGAGATTTCAGTTTCGACCTTCTGGAAGTGACTCGCTTCGAAAGTTCGCAGGTAAATTCTTTTTACGATTTAAATTATTCTCAAAACTTTTCTATGTAATCACATGGAACTTAGAAATACATGTTATCAAAGTACCTGCACTACCTACCATGAACTCAAAAATGTCCAAAATCAACACTGAATTTTCGTAAACTGTTAAAATTGGAATAAGGAATATCATACATATACATAATAAGCCGGTTGTTGCTTGTTGAAATCGGATCCATTAGTAGGAAGTCATCTTTAGGGCAAGTTGAGATTTATAGTGATTCAGCAATTATGATCAACCTAATCTGGGCGGGCATAAATATTCCCAAAGGAAGCAATTTTGGAACTAATCATTTACACTATACAGCAATACTGCATTCACTATTGGTATACTGCACAGATATTCGCGTTTTCCACATGTTACAATAAGAAATGAATACGTTCTTGTTGAACGACAGTGTCAAGTTTATTTTTTAATAAAGTTGTATATCTCTCATTGTGAAAGAACTTAAGCATTACGTCTATTTTTCAAAATTTTATAAACTATAGTAATCAAAGCTACTAAAATTTCTGAAAACTTGTTTAGTTTATATAAGTAGGCACCTTAACTGCTCCCAATAACGTTTTAGATTTATACAACTAAATAATGTTAGTTTCATCTACAAAAATCTTTAGGGATCATTCAATATAATTAAATTAAATTCAATATGTATGTAACACATTCAGTGTCAAATAATTAGGTTATTTCCTATAACACTAAATAGGTCGGAGAATTAGGAACTGAAATGTAGTACAAGTGGTCTATTTAGCACACTATGGGTCATGGGTGTGTTCTATTCTAGGAAACACGGTACATAAATTCCTATCTTTGTGGCATGTATGTAATTAATTGCAACTGCAAACATCACTAATAACTAATAATCAAATCCTGGCAATCAGCAAAATTAGGAATTACCTACAGTAAATATTGTTTTTGAGTTTGAATGTAACTAGCTCATAGAATTTAATATTGGCATTGGCATGCTGAAAAAAACAATGTTTAAAAAAAAACATCTGACGAATCGGGGAAACAGATTTTTTTTAAGATCCGCAAATATCACAGAATGACAGATTATTTTTTTCCTACTTGCAAGCTGCACACTGCATGTGATTATTTATAACTTGTATGAATAATGGGATGCAATTTATATGCATTACTTCTAAACAGCTCAGAAACATGATGGCAACATGTGTGTTACATTTATTAAGTAGCAGTAGTAAATAGAAATAGGGCATAGGGCTAATATTATTTAAATTTTACCATTGCCTGTTTGCGTCATGTTTCCACGAACAGTATGCGAGTTGAAGAAACATCTGGGATTGTATTATAAATGTAACTTTATTTTTATTCATAGGATAATTCCTAAAGTACATTTTCAGTATTTGATTTAATTGCAATAATTTCGCAAGAATCACAATGTAAGAGAAGGCAAGAAAGACCCGTCTATTCCGAGGTCAGCTCTACATGCTGACTGAAGGTAAATATGTAAATGTAGTTAAATCAATAATTTAACTATATGCATGCATACTATGAACTATATGTGCTATAACGTCTGTGAAGAATCCAAAAAACCCATATCCAAATTAAGCTAGAATTAAAATGAGCTATCTCAAGAAAATACTCAATCGTATAATTATGGGTAAGTAAAAATGTTCTATTAACAACTTTTTTAAAGTGGCAAATATTGTCGTTACATGTTTTTTGAAAAGTCCAAAATTTTCTATTTACATGTTTTTTGAAAAGTGCAAAATGTTCTATTTGCATGTTTTTGAAAAGTGCGAAATGTTCTACATAAATTTGTTTGAAAATTGCAAAACTTTTTATTTACATGGTTTTGAAAAGAGCGAAATATTCTACCTAAATGTTTTTGAAAAGTACAGAATGTTCTATTTACAAGCTTTGATGATATAATGACATGTTAATTTTGTTGTAGTTAGTTGATTTGGTTTTGATCTAAAAATGGAATTGGGTCATTTTGATTCTTCGCAGACTATATACTTTTATTATAATGAATACTTAATACATATATCAGCAATAAGGAAGATATAGACTAGTCAGTATAGTCAGCCACATAGGTAAATAAGTAGTATAATACGTAAAAGTTTATAATAAGTATAGGTACTTAGCACTCTGAATGGAAATAAAATAGAATAGTAAATAGTAGGATAAAAGCGTAAAAAGCTACTACTGACTAATGACTAATTAAATATACTTAAAACATAATTAAGAATATTAACATGACTCATTGCTATATTACTAAATAGTACGTAATACATACTTATTATATCATTTCGCTTATATTAACATTAACGAAAACGACTCTAGAAAAAAAACATATTCTCGAAATTAGCACCTCTGCTCAACCTTGACTAATTAATTTACTGAATCCTGGGAACCTCAATTCTCAAGTTTCCATCCGCGGTGAATGTTGATTTAATTCCTTGGAAATCCGCATCATGAGGGACGCTGAAGCTTTTCCCGAATCCTGCAAAGCCCAGGGATGACCCATCAAACTGAGAGAATTTCTCCTTCTTGACCACTACTGACATGATGCTATCTTTCATGGTGATCTTGACATCCTCTGGACCGTAGTCCGGTCCGACAGAGATGGTCATCGTGTATCTTGTTTCTTCTACTTTCCAGATTTCTTCTAAAGTGCAAGTTTTCATAGGTTTCGTCTTTAAGCCTTCCTCCAAAGTGGTGGCGGTATTCTTCGAAGTTGAATTGTCGGTGGTTTGTCTGCTGTTATTGGTATTGGTGTTGGTATTGGTATTGTTCCGAACATTCGAATTCTGCTGGATCTGATTATTACTTTCATTATTAGTATTAGTGGTATTGCTTGTGTTCGTATTTCTTGTCGTGTTGCTAGTATTGCTAGTATTCACAGCTTTTTTGGTAATATTCGTGCTCGTATTTTGCTGTTGCTGCTGTTGCTGCTGCAGTTGTTGTTGTTGTTGTTGCTGTACTTGCTGTTGTTGTTGTTGGGTGGTGGTCGTTGTAGAAGTTGAAGTAGTTTTGGATGTTTGAGTAATTCGGCTCACTTCAATCCTCAAATTTCCTTCAGTTGTGAAGGTAGATTTAATTCCGCTAAAGTCCGCATCGCTCGGGACTGTGAAGCTCTTACCGAATCCCTGGAAACCCAGAGATGAGCCATCAATTTGGGAGAATTTCTCCTTCTTGACCACCACTGACATGATTCGTTCCTTGACCGTTATCTTGACATCCTCTGGACCGTACTCCTTCCCGACAGAGATGATCATCGTGTATTTGGTCTCCTCCACTTTCCAGATCTCTTCAACTTTACAAGATTTCATCGGTGAGGATTTCAATGTATCCTCTAGTGTTGTGACTACGTTTGTGTTTGTGTTGGTATTGATGGTGTTGGAGGTGTCAGTAATTCTTTGATTCTGATTATTTTGAACATCTCTACGAGTTGACGTAGGGGAAAGGGTAGGACTTGTCACATTATAAGCTTCATCAATGGACGAGTCCGATGCAATTTTTTGTTGATTGATTTTCGTCGTCTTGCTCACATTGCTCGTGTTGACAACTTTTTGGCTTCGGTTCGTGTTCGTGGTGGCTGAATTATTGCTCAAGTTAATGTCTTGACGAGAGACTGAGGGGGAAGGGGAAGGACTCGCAAAATTACTCGTGTTGGTGGATGAGTTATCATCATCTAATGAATCTGTTGACATCTGCTGATTTGTTCGCTGCACCGTCGCCGACTTCTTACTAATGTTGCTTGTATTCACAACCTTTCGGCTGTTGTTAGTATTGTTGGACGTGTTATTAGTCACATCTTGACGAATTGCGAGTGGGGATGGTGACGGGCTGAACCCTCCATCAAAACTTGTTGCATCGTCGAATGAGCTGGAGGAGGAGAAGGTCTGATTAATACTCGTTTTGCTTGTTTTACTAGTTGTGGTGCATTTCTTCTGACTTAAATTTTGACCTTGAATATTTTGTTGTTGTTGAATTTGATTCTGATTTTGTTGATTATTCAACGACATGTTTTCAAAAGTATTGTTTAACAGAGAATTCTGAATTTGACTTTGGTTTGACTGAATGGAGGGGATCCCATTGGTAGCACCACCCTGTTGGTTTGAGTCCGAGTAGAACTCTTGAGTTACACTTCGCTCCTCCCGGGTAACTGTAATATAACAAAAAAAAATCGAAATTAAATTTTTAATTATTAAATATTTAGGTAACATTCAATAC
Organism: Dicyrtomina minuta; assembly: GCA_949802685.1. Taxonomy (NCBI): domain Eukaryota; kingdom Metazoa; phylum Arthropoda; class Collembola; order Symphypleona; family Dicyrtomidae; genus Dicyrtomina; species Dicyrtomina minuta. The sequence goes on from OX461811.1 coordinate 10,430,096, forward strand.
CTAATAGTTGCCTGGAAATAGTGAAAACTAAAATGTAATTTCGAAATTAAAACTCTGTTTCAGTTTGCAGTCAACAGTGATCGTGATCGTGACTTCCTGACCGATGTGTTAAGTACAATACAATCAGGGCCGGATAATGTTAAATGTGGCCCCCGCTGCTTGAACTTTCTCAAAACATGTAAATGGAAAATTTTGCACTTTTCAAAAATATGTAAAACGAATATTCTGACTTTTGAAAAACATGTAAATTTAAGTTTTTGTACGTTTGACAAACATGGGAATAAAACATTTTCCACTTTTCTCAAATCATGTAAATATAGCATTTTGAACTTTTCAGAATCAAGTAAAAAGAACATTTTGCACTTTTCTAAAACGTAAATACAACATTTTGCTTTACCCAAGAAAACCATTAATAAATTCAAACTGGTGGTTTTTGTATGGAAACAAATTCGTGCCTAAATGCAATTCCTTCGTCCGGCACTGAACACAATACAGGTATTATTTAACAAACAAAATCTTTTTTACCGGACTTTACTAATTTTAACCATAGCCATGTTCCTTAAATAATGTTTGATAAAATTCAAAATTTTCCAACTTACCGATTTTCTGTACGCTCTTCATAATTCTGCTTGATTTTCTTTCAAAAAAGTCAAAAAACTGCTTTTATACGATTTATAGATCCTCCAAAAAATAGCACTGTTTAAGTGTGTGGATGATACTGGAAAAACTTGTGAATTTTTATTTGCACTGGTCCTGGTTCTGGTCCTGGTGTGGTAGAAGTTGAAAGTTGCTGAATAATTTACGACTGACTAGTGAGATATAATTACTCGTTCTCGTTCTGCTGGTTGCTCCACTGATGATCTGCTTCAGACTTGTTCCTTGTTCTGGGCTCGTACTGACTGACTGACTGCCTTCGGACTATTTCACAGTTAACTTTTTTATTTAGTAGTGATTGTGTTGTGGGTGTGAGTTTGGATTGAACTGATGCTGTGAAGACTGTGTGAGGCCGTTTATATACGAAAAAGAATCTGTGAGTGTGAGGGAGTTTTGGTGGAGGATTCACTATCGTTCTCATTCTCATTCGTTCGATCATCATCGTCTATCGTCTTGGTTGACTCAACATTCTTTTTGCGGGGGTTGAAAACGATGAGAATCTCTGTAAAGAAGAATCCGAAGCTTGCCAAAAGATTTTTTGTGCAGAAAGAATGCATATGCCGAAACGGCGGAGACCGAGAACGGAGAACGGTCTAGAATATTCAGATTAGGATTACTCATACAGAAATATAGGTAATAGTTTTTGCGAACTAATAAAAAAAATAGAAGGTAAACAATTTTAGAGCTAGAGTAACCTGGAACCTCTTAAAACTGAAATACATAATTAACTCTGTGCACAGGCGAAGGCTACTACAAATAGTTGGTTTCGATTCTTGCCATTTTTTTTATTCTACAAAACGTAGCATTTAAATATTGACATTTTAGAAATAAAATTTTAAAGTGTTCATGATTTTGAAAAAAGCTACGATGTAAATCTAATTCAAATGTATTTTTTGAATTTTAGAGTGAATACCTTTTAAAAATGAAAATGATGTGGGGTTAGAATTTTCTAATGAAAGAATAAAAATGTTAACTAATAGCTCTTTTGCGTTCCCAGTTCCCGTTGGGCGTTTCGACTGAAGCATTAATACGCCCACTCCTCATTCGAGATACTGCGTGTCTGTTAAAGTAGGACTTCGGACTGTAAGAATCATTCATTTCCCTCATCCAAAAAAGCAACAAGTTTAATTATAAAACTGTATTTTCTTACGGGCAGCTCCTTCTTATAGTTAACTGACTAGTGAGCTAACTGTATCTGTACTTAGGGAATTTTTGTATGTGTCTGACTTTGTATCCGAAATTATACTGAAGGGAAAGACGAAATGAGATTGAGATTAATGAATTTTGACAGATAAGCAGATCGTTCGTTGCCTTCAAAACAGAGACATATGCTTCGTCTTGTAGCAAACTAGGTGCACCTACCTATAGGACCTATAGGTAATTGACATCGTTCTTGGATTAGGTCTGGTTCTGGTAGACAGTCAGGTAATGTAAGTACATAATATGGATGCGCTTTATTATTTATTTGCAAATAGGGACACAGGCGGTTAAGTACCTGCTGCTGTAGCACGAAATACGAAATACGAGTAGGACAGAATACTTTTTTAGAATTTGTATTTAGATACGTGAAAAAAATAGGATCGTAGATTACTGCAATCATCCAGGCAAGCGTACATAGGTATTTTTATTCATGCAATTAAAAATAGTCTGACACACTCTAATTATTTTATAAAATATCTAATATCTAAGCCACAACGGGAATTAATGTGAAATCTAAAAAACATAAATTGCATTTAATGTCGTATATTTTAGGCTAGGTAAGTAATTAATGCTTAAACCAGTTTTAAATTGCCATGCATGCTTAATAAATGTACTATTTTATCTGCACTTCTTTTCAAACTTTTAAATCGTTAATGGAATAATTTTATTGTTGTGATTTTTGGTTTCGACGGTTGAAGGTTTAGATACATAAGATCGGAAAAGTAGCATTAAAATACATTGTAAATCACATACATATTTTCAGCTATGTAGGATGTTTATTTCTAAGTATTCGTTGTTTAATGGTAATAATCAATACTGATAAATATTAGGTTGCTATACATGCGCTAATTAAGCCAATAGCCGACATACTTTGAAGTCGCAGAAGTCCCAACACTCTCAACTGTATACACAACATAACTATATTGTATTGTAAACCTACCAGCTTATAAGTTATAAGGTTTAGGTAGGTACAATAATATCTGTATTTCCTTTTTCCTTACATGCATATAGTTGCATGCCATTCCTACCACAGACCACAAGTCGTCTGTGAAAAATCCGAATCGCCCATATCCATTTTTAACTGCAATCCGATTGCACTGTTGACCGTCTATACAAAACGTAATACACTATCATCATATTAAAAGAATGTTAATAGCAGTAGCACATTTTACTATTTTCAGAAACCAGTAAATAGAACATTTTGCACTTTTCAAAAACATATTCAAAAAGAGACGACATTTCAAAAACAAGTAAATGTATTATTTTGCACAATTTAGAAACATGCAAAAAAGAAACAATTCCCATTTTCCAAAATCTTAAGAAATTCAACATTTTTTAGATTTCAAAAACAGAAAAACAGAACATTTTGGAAATTTAAAAAAAAAATAAGTTTATTATTTTCCACAATTTAAAAACATGTAAAATAAAACAATTACAATTTTCCAAAAACTCGTCAACAGAACATTTTGTAGTTTTCAAAAACATGTAAATATAGTAGTTTGCGCCTATAAGAAGCACGTTTCCTTTTGACATAGCTCATTTTGGTTGTAGCTTGAGTTGGATACAGGTCATTTTGATTCTTCATTAGACATTAGTCGACATTTAAACCTATTTAATATAAAGGAAGTAGGAATTGAGTTGATGAGGCCGATGGGTGATGAGACAGTAGAATGGTATCCATGCAAACTTGATTAGAACTGATAGATGTGATAAAGTGAACTTGACACCTGATCGCTGGAGGAACTTGAATATTTTTTTTCTGCGTCGCTCTGTATTTGGAATAGAATTGTGAGACTTTAACTAATTGTTCCTTCCCTTATTTGGCGCGTATTGTTGACAAGGGACAATGTAGTATCTCTGTGTTGTACTTTTGTCCGCCATTACGAAGCCTGTATTGTTAGCAGTAAAGTATAGAATACGTATTTTTGCCATTGCTACATATCTGTGCATAGTAAAACTGCTCACACTGAATTTGAATGTAGGAAGGAAAGGAATCCATCGAACAATAAAAATCAAAAATCATACGTTTGTTTACTGTTCGGAGCGTGTGTTGAGTCGTTGAGTGTTGGTAACTGGGAAGGTGCCAGAAATAAAAAAAACTCAATGAAACCTCCACTTGAACTTGAACTATCTACAGATCTACAGACAACAGCCACCCACTTTTTTCTTTTCCCGAGGTCCACTTCCACATGTGTGCAGTGAATGTACAATAATAAATAATTAATCTCAAATTGTAGCAGTTTCAAAAACAAACACAAAGAAGAAGGCGCAAAAGTTCTTATGTACCTACGTAGTATTCATGTCTGACTTTTCAAAGCAATTTAAAACTTTAATGCATTATTAGTATAACGCTTGTTCGATATTCAATTATAATTACTACGTACTATGTACGTAAACGTTCCTTAAAAATTCTGTTGAATGTCCACGAAATGGATCTAGGGAGGGTATTTAAGACGTTTAGTACGTAATAGTTATCATATTTTTGTCATCTTTTTATAATAGTGAAAGAATTATCAGTGTAGAATCAAAATGATTCATATCCATTTTTAGCTAAAAACAAAATGCAATATCTACAAAACAGTTAAATGATCATATGACGATCAAAAAAGCACTGAAATACATAACATTCTCTGCACTTTTCAAAAGCGCAAATAGACCATTTTGAAAATAAAATACCGTGTGTAAATAGATCATTTGACACATTTCAATAACATGTAAATGATACAATTTGTAAAATTTAAACATCATGTAAATAAATAATTTTACATTTTTCAAAAATCATAAAAACTTAATTTTAAGTAATTTTGAAAAACACTCAAATGAAGCATTTTGCTCTTTAGAAAAACGTGCAAATAGAACATTTTACGCTTTTCAAAAAACACTTAAATAAATATTTTTGCACTTTTCCAAATCTCATGCAAATTTTCCTTCTACACCGGCTACACGCATCTATCCTTTTTGCCATCTTTTTGACATGGCTTGTGTTTTTAGGCTACTCTCGATGGAGGCCAGTGTTAAGTTTGTTCTTTTGAATAAAGTTTATCTTTCTCTCTGGCTTAAATTGGACATGGCTCATTTTGAACCTTTCACACACACACAATCACACAATATGTACCTAGCTCAGTACTTACGACATTTTGAAGGTGTAACGTGACAAAAGCAGATAGCACGTTCTATTGTATACCAATGTGCCATACGCTGCTATATATAATTACATTCTACTCCCTACAACGTTGAACACGAATTTGTAAAATCTGTAGGTAACTATATCAGTTTAAAAGACACCCTAAAAGAAAGCTGGAAGATACTTTACATGCTTACAGAATGAACGTTGGAGGATTTTATTACTTGGAAATGTTCCCACATCCCAAACCCAAATCCGAATTCACATTCAATCGTTTAACATCAACAACACAGCATCTGACAATGATGATCTCAAATATCGCATCGCATCGCAAAATCTCAGAGGAGACTGCGATTTTCAGTCGTCGTCGTCGGCCGCTTATGACTCACACAAATTTTGCTTCACTTTTTTTCAAGGAATTTTAATTTTAGCATTTTCAGCATTTTCCTTTCTACAGCAGCAACGTGTGGAGAAGGCCTTCTTCCTTTTTGTTGGGCCATTTTATCCCCTGTGCAATCATAACATAAACACGTAGACACATCATACGGCCACACGGCACAGCTAAAAATACAACTTCAAATCAACGGGTGCTCTCACCACCGGTCTTGGTACCGGTACCGGTACTGGTACCGGTTACGATACATACGGACACTGTCGTCACACCGTGTTTGCTTGTTCAATAGACTAAAGAAAATAGAACCTTCAGTCCGTATCACATGCTAAGTGGAACATGTAATCCTTATTAGATTAGCGTGTAGCTTTTTGCTTTATTTTTATTATGTACTTTGTTACTCGGGGGCCGTCCACAGATGATGTCATAATATTGGTGGATGCATTCTAAAAACTCGATCGGCTAAAACAATGCAACAAAATGTTTAATTTTATTGTTAGGAAGGTGGGTGAGTTTATTTACAAGAAAAATCGCATGTCATTCATGACATCATTTGTGGACGATCCCATTTATTTGAATTTATTTTAAAACTACGGACTATGGATAATCAGATGAGTACACAGAGACAGAACCATGTGTTAGTATTTATTTTATGATTTTCCAGTGTATTAGCAATGCAAATATGTGAGCGTGCTAAAAACTCGTAATTAAAAGAGTCACACGGCACACCACGCAATTTTTGTGTGACTTGTTGGTAAAACGTCTTTGACAGTGACATTGTGTGTCCATATAAAGAACGAAATCAGAGGAAAATTATTCCATGCTACGCTGACCTCACAGTTTCAATTTCATCTTCTTGACATCTTTTTATTTTTTGCAAACTTTCTTTTTGTGTGCAGCTGGGTGTGAGATGATGAGACGAGGAGATGAGATAATCAGCTGGACCAGAGTGCTTGCTATGTGATGCATCATCCCGTCTTTAATGTTAACGTTCTACGTAACTACCTACATGTATATTATTATGTCACAAAAATTTCCCTATAAGGTTTGTTTTTATTATTTTTATAAGTTTGCTAATAAATACCTAGAAGTACCAAGGTAATTAATATGTTTTTGTGAAAGCTGTCACATGTGGATAATTTATTTATGTGTACCTACCTACATGCAATAATATTTTGAATATTATTTGTTATTTTGTAGATTTTAATGGAAGGGTTTGTTAGTTTCATTACAGTGTTTAAGCTTTGTACATACGTTTTAAAATTTGCAGTTTTTGAGTGAAAAATAAAAATGACGCAAACCTAATTTAAAAATGGAATTAAAATAAAGTATATGTCAAAGAAAAACACACTAAATGAGATGAGTTGGCAAATTGAAAATATCAAGCTTTGTAAAATTGCAAAATGTTTTTTTTTGTGATTTGAATAGTGCAAAATATTCTATTTACACATTTTTGAAAAATGAAAAATATTCTATTTACACATTTTTGAAAAGTGCAGAATGTTCTATTTACACAGTTTTTTAAAATGCAAAATATTCCATTTACACATTTTTGAAAAATGCAAAATATTCCATTTACACATTTTTGAAAAATGCAAAATATTCTATTTACATGTTTTTAAAAAGTGCAAAATATCCTAATTTTATCTTTTTGAAAATTGCAAAAATGTTTGATTTGCATGGTTTTAGTATCATATATTAATTTTGTTTTTAGTAGCTTAGTAGATACCGTCAAGTTTCAAATAAAAGCTCGATTTCAAAGAGGTGACGAGAGTGACAGCTGTAAGTTACAATACAAGCCGCGTCTAATGTGAGCCGGGTCTCTAATACAAGCCAGGCCTCCGCGGCTCCGCCATAATTTATATTAGTAATGCGATTTAATTCAGCTCAACCTTTGGATTTGAGCAAAGCCAGGTCTCTAATTCTAATCTCAAATCTGAAGATGAGTATAACCATTATAAGCCGGGTCTTCTATCTAAAGATTTACGGTAGTGAGTCATTTATTTACAAATATTTTTCTTTTTTTTTCTAACATAATTCCCTATCTTTAATATTTATTTGCACTTTAAAAATATTTAAAATATTTATAAAAACTTTTAAGGTCCATTAAAAACAAAATTAACAAAACCCGAACTAAAAGTAACTACCTACCTACCTACGAAAATGTAACCATTTTTGTCGTGTTTACAAGCGTCAATCTCAAAGCAGCCAGAAATACAAAAATAAGTCCCAAGCACCTACCTATATACCTACTCATAAAAATGTAGCTATGCTACGTAAGTATGTACTTACATGGAATGAAATAAAACGATAAAAGTAAATTATTTAACGTGTACACCTTCGCATTATATTTTAGTTTTAAACGTCGCGTCGTCGTCGTCGTCGTCGTCGTCTTGTACTTGAAAGTGGCATTTCTTGAAATTCTGAGTCAGCTTTCCCAATCCAAATCCAAAGTCAAAGTTAAATTTCCAAGTCCCAAGTGTCGAATTTTGTTGCTCACAGCTCAAATAAATAAAAATTCTCGTCGTCCATCGCCCCCACATCTGTTTCTGTTTTGTAGGTTGACGCTGTGGCTGTAGTTGTAGTTGTTTTGTAGGTGGTTTAGCTATGCAGTAAATATTTTCAACTTCAACTCTTGGAGATTTGCGATCTATGTGTGGGCTATTGTGATTAAATTACAGAGGGCTTTTAAATTGCTTCGCTTGCATATAGGAGTGAGAGAGAGACGAGTGTGGGCAGAGCCTTTATTGGCAGTATAATATGCACACACAGAATGGAATTATTAGCATCATCATCACAATCATAAGTAATAGAAAGGTACCTTTTTATACTGAGACGCCGAAGCCAAAAGCCAAAGCCAAAGCCACTTACCTACGTTCAATATTTTAAATGTAGGATGCTCTGACTCGCAATGCTGTTATGTGATTCTATACTCTATACGTTCTTATGTGGTTGTAATGTTCCTGCTGCAGTTGAATTTGGATTTGGAATAACTATATAGAATGTGAAGAGTCAAAATGGCCAATTTTCAAATTAAGCTAGAATTAAAATATTTTCAGCTGAATGTGAAATGAACTTACATGACAGGTACATGCGTAAAATGGCAATTAAGAATTTTTCAAAAGGTAAAATTTTCTATTACCATTTATTTTAAGGATGCAAAATAATATCCTTTTTTATTGTATTTTGAAACGTGCAAAATAGGCTTTACTTGCTTTTTTGGAAGAGCAAAATCATGTATTTGGATAAGCTTGAATGGTGCAAAGTGTGCTATTTAGGTTGTTTTTGAAATGTGCCAAATGTTTTATTTGCATGTTTTTAAAAAGTGAATATTGTTTTATTTGCATATTTTTGAAAAGTGCAAAATGTGCTGTTTAAATATTCTTGAAAAGTGCAAAATGCTCAATCTAGGGGTTTTCAAAAATTTCAAAATGTTCCATCAACATATTTATGAAAAGTGCAAAATGTGCTGTTTAAATATTCTTGAAAAGTGCAAAATGTGCTGTTTAAATATTCTTGAAAAGTGCAAAATGCTCAATCTAGGGGTTTTCAAAAATTTCAAAATGTTCCATCAACATATTTATGAAAAGTGCAAAATGTGCTGTTTAAATATTCTTGAAAAGTGCAATATGCTCAATCTAGAGGTTTTTAAAAATTTGCAAAATGTTTCATCGACAAATATTTTTGAAAAGTGCAAAATCTGCGGTTTAAATGGTTTTGAAAAGTTCAAAAAATTCCATGTAAATATTTTAAAAACTGTAGATATTGTAGTTTTACGTTTGTACAAGTTAAAAATGTTCTATTTTCGTGTTTTCGAAAATTGCAAACTGCTCTCTTATGTTTTCGAAAAGTGCGTTAAATTTGCTATTTACACTTTTTGAAAATTGCAAAACTTTGTGTATGCTTTCAGACAGAATCTCTATATTTTCGTTTTCTAATAAATATGTCATTTTAATTTTAGTTAAACTTGGATATGGGTCATTTGGATTCTTCACACAGACGCTTTATGATCTACTTGGCGATCTTGATTTTGGTGGAGGCTGGAAATGCGTCCAATGTGTGAATTGGTCTTATCGTTAGTGTAATCTGCGGAATCTAATGCATAGTGATGGCAGATTGATTGCAAATTGCAACTTTTGCAAGTTAGGCATTATCCTCCAAGTCGAAAGTCAAAAATGATCTACCTACCCACCTATCTACTTACCGTATTTCCTCTAATAGTACGCGGGCCTCTAATAATGCGCGGGTCTCTAATAGTACGCGGGGGGTAGCCGCCTCAGTTTGGATAGTACGCGGGTCTATTTAACACACAATTAAATGCCAGTGCGCGGGTCTCTATTAATGCGCGGGTCTCTAATTATACGCGGGGGGTCAAGGCTCGAGTTTGAATAGTACGCGGGGCGTACTATCAGAGGAAATACGGTACCTATCTATTCAACGAAATGAGTAATAACTGGAATTGGAATTGGATCTCGCATCTTCTCGATGATTCTTTCTTGATCTTCAGTCTTCATAGTTTCAGCCTTTGGTTTTTTTTTCGTATTATCTGTGTATCATAAACAGTTATAGGCCACAATACAGCAACAGCCTTTAACAGCCCCCGCAATCAACAATGACTTGTAACAAAACTCCTTCTTATTTTATTTTTTGTGTATATAAACGGCCGCACACGACCAGCAGAGTATCAGTCTCAGTTTTCCTGTTCAATTAACACATTCACCAAAGTGCAGAGCAACCAACGTTCAAAATCTAAATAACTATTCGAAAAATAAACAACAAGTTGAGTATTATTCTTTTACATTTAAAGTGCAAAGTTAAAAGTGTGAATTGAATTTAGCTGGAGCCATTTTGTACTAGTTGAAAGTTAACCATTACTTGTAGAAACGGGAGATTAAACTACAGATTAAATCAAAATGCAGAACGTACAAAGAACTGGTAAGAAATACATAATTAATTACAGCATTATATAGTGGAAATTTAAATTAGGAAAAGTTTTGAAAAGTATAACTTAAAAAAATCTTATCTTTAATATAGAAGACATTCTATGTATCTTAGTTATAGTTTTTGTTAAATATTCTTCATTTTGATTTCTAATTAGCAGCTACATATAACATTATTGTTACTTAAAGTACTTGAAACTAATACTGCGCAATTCTTATACAGATTAGGATCGACATTTTTCTGAATTAATGTTTAAAGTAGTTAATGGTCGAAAATTGTATCTTCAAAAAGATTTCTAGACTTTTCTTCATGTTTCTTTCTGAGTGAAGAGACAAAATGGGCGATATCTAAATATTACGCAAATTATAAAAAAAAATATTGAGATTAGAATATTAGCATTTAAATTTTTTTTTTCCAAAAACATGTAAATTGTAAATAGAACATTTTGCACTTTTTAAAAAAACATTAAATGGGATATTTTATATTTTTCCAAAAACATGCAAATAGTACATTTTACGCTTTTCCAAAAACATGCAAATAGAACATGTTACGCTTTTTCAAAAACATGCAAATAGAACATATTATCGCTTTTCCAAACCCATGCAAATAGAACATTTTACGCTTTTATATAAGCGTGCAAATCGACCATTTTACACTTTTCGAAAACATGCAAATCGAACATTTTACGTTTTTCTAGACTTTTGCAAATAGAACATTTTGTATTTTTTAAAAACATGTAAATAAAATATTTTCAGCTTTTAAAAAACATGGAAATCGAACATTTTACACTTTTTGAAAACATGCAAATAGAACATTTTGTAATTTTGTAAAACATGCAAGTTTTACATTTTAAGCTTATTAAAACAATGCAAACATAAAATATTTAAAACTTTTTCAAAATCGTGCAAATAGAACATTTTGTACATTTCAAGTTCATGTGTGTGTGTACATTGACACGCATTTTTTTCTTATAGTATTCTCTTACATAGGTAGTTCATTATAATTCTGGCATAAATTGCCGTGAATGGACCGTTTTGATTCTTCACTCAAGATATTATAGCATAATATGATGCTAATTAGTAAAACATGATTTAAGGTTAATATAAATTATTAACGTTGACTTTGAAAATTTCCACAGAAACCCGAGAGGAGCGTCGAGTGACCCGGGAGTACTTCACGGACTCAAACCAAGACAGCATCCCTTCAATCCAGTCCAACAATGTCCACAATTTTTCATCCAACAAAACAACGAACAACAGCAGTCTTGACAATTTCTCGAATCAAAATCTAGGTCAGGGTTGGCCATCACTTCCGTCCGTTGAACCATTCTCATCCAGTCCAGTCCAATCCTCGATTCTGAATCAAAATAAAAATCAACAACAACAACAGCAAAACTGGACCACTACAAACCGAACCAGTAGCAATACAAGCACGAGCACGAACAAGGTATTTTCCTCGGACATGTTCGACGATGCAAATAACGATATCAACAATTTTTTTACACCCACCCCATCGCCATCCATCAACTCCAACACCAACATCAACAACACATCTTCCCGTCTTCAGGACCTTCAAAATAACACGAGCACAAATCGGAAAACCGTCAACAGTAGCAACACGAGTAACACTACGAAAACGAACAAAACATCTGTATTCGACTCAGTCGATGATGAGCGTAACCGGGTGACCAACAACAACTTTTCTTCGCCCTACTCTACCCGCCCCGGATCTGCGGCAGATAGTTACCCGAGTAACAACACAAATATTGGGCGGCAGACAAATACAGACACGAGCAAACTGACACTGGAGGAGCGTCTAAATTCCAAACAGATGAAAACTTGTAAAGTTGAGGACATTTGGAAAGTGGAGGACACCCGCTACACGATGCTCATCCCCGTAGGAGGTCAGTACGGACCGGAAGATGTCAACATTACGATGAAGGACCGGGTCATGCAGGTCGTGGTCAAGAAGGAAAAGATTTCTCAGTATGACGGAAAGTCTTTGGGATTTGAAGGTTTCGGCAAAAGCTTCAGCGTACCACGTGACGCGAATTTCCAAGGAATCCGCTCTACCTTCACCACTGATGGCCAGTTGAAAATTGAAGTGCCTAGAAATAAGTAAACAGCAACAGTAGAGATGCAATATTTAAGGGATCGTCCATAAATGATGTTACCATTTATAGGTAGTTGAGGCTTATTGTATAAGAACTTCACTATTATAGGCAATGCTAAAAAAGCTATAATTTTATTTTTTTGGGTGGGTGGGTTTATCACAAAAATGCCATGTTATGCATGACATCATTTATGGACGAATCCTAACCTCAACCTAATAAGCTTTTCACACATTGTAATAATTGTTGCTACGCTATCCCATTTATAATCCTGTATTTACAATAATAGTTATTTAATATTGCACAATACCACATTTATTTTTTTCGTGTTGATCATGTTGCACATTTTGAAAGAGATTTTAAGGCACTATGTATTGTACAGTGTAAAATTATGCAAATTATGTTTGAATATTTAATGTCAATCTGATAGTCTATGGCCCATGACAATGATGTAATTATATGACAAATAAATTATGTAACGCTTTTGAATTAGTAAATTTACTCATACATTTCTGGTATTTACCCCATACTTTTTCAACACATATCTACGTACATAGCTATAGGGGGCGTCCATCAGTGACGTCAAGATTTAGTGGTAGGTGTGAAGGAAACGACCTATGTAAACTTCATATGATGCTACATTGTCTAAGTGCTAAACTAAAATTCCGAATGAGAGGGAGGGGGTAAAATATTTTACTTCTTTCACCTCACTGAAGACATCTTTTATGGACGATCCCTAACAACGCGTTAAAAAATGTAAATATTCGCAACTTTAGAGTTATTTTGTGAAAAATCAAATAGAGATAGTCATTATTTTCTTTTATCAGTTTATCAGTAGCATAAAAAGAAGATAGTCAAATTTAATCTTTAGCCGATAATATATTATAAAACCTGTATAAAATTATGACGTAAGAACAGTATAGATATTGTACAAGCCATAAATTTTGCACCAGAAGCCAGAAAGACACATGAGCCTTACTTGTTAGTCAGAATCTCCAATTCCAATGTGTCAACGTACAAATATATATAATATAATATAATATTGTCAGTGAAGAACCAAAATGACCCATATCCATTTTTAACTAAAAAAAATATCCACTATCTACAAAAATTATAAAACATGTCTTGAAAGCATTTATATAGAATATTTTGCACGTTTATAAACATGTAACTAGAACATTTTACACTTTTCTTAAACATGTAAATAAAACATTTTGCACTTTTCAAAAACATGTAAATAGAACATTTTGCCCTTTTTTAAAACATGTAAATAGAACATTTTACACTTTTTAAAAACATGTAAATAGAACATTTTACACTTTTTAAAAAGCATGTAAATAGAACATTTTACACTTTTTTAAAACATGTAAATAGAACATTTTACACTTTTCTTAATCATGTAAATAGAAAAATTTAAACTTTGCAAAAACTCCTAAGTAACATTTTATGCATGTTTCTCATTTTGTTCTTATGACATAGCTCATTTTGAATGTTGTTTAAATTGGATATGGGTCATTTTGGTTCTTCACTGACGATATGAGGAAAACTTATCAAAAATAAGTAATAAAATAAAAATGTTGAATTTTCCGTGTATTTAAAGAATATACATAATATAGCGGCTCACTTCTGCCTCGGCCTACAAAAACGAAATAATGCGGTTAAAGCTAAATAAATATTTTGTCAACTTATCAGTAAGCCATAATAGTTTTATACACACGTTGATTTATAATCCTGTCAACGACGTCAAGTAGTGCACTGGTTTAACTACGCTGCTATAGACTTTCCACATGATACCTTCTAATATTTTGTGATTTATTTTCTGTAATTAAATACACTGATCGAAATAAGTAAGGTTCTATGGTATAGTATATAGCTTTAGTATTAAATCAAAATTAAAATGAGTACATCTCTTGCGCCCACACAGAACCAGACCGACGCCGACACCGACACCGACACCGACACCGACGCCAATGCAGATGGCCAAGGTACAGCTACACTTTTTACAAATTAATTACAATAATCTGCACTGCAGGAAAAGTATTGAAAATTAAAAACAAATTAATAATTTTATAGACGAGAATACAGATATTGTTGGAACGGTGAAGGAAGCAGCAATGAATTTATTAAAAGATCCAGCAGATCCAGATCCAGACGCTCATCACGCTCAGGCTGAAGAATGTACGGCTGCAAATACAGATAATTCACCCGCGACGACGAAGGAAACTAAAATAAAAACGAGACCTCCAAGTCGTGTCCATTTCCAGGAGACCCTCGAGCTCATTAGCAGTGACAATGGGAAGATTATCAAGGATGCAAAAGTGTCTTCTAAATTGTATTACTGTACTTTACGTTTTTGTAGTGAGTGTTGCACTTCTATAGGTGCTATTCCATACTATTGTTGTTTTTACACGTGTTTTTGCTAATACCTGTAGCAAGTCCTATAAGTCAACACTTTCAGGGCCGGCGGACGGCCGGACGAAGCAATTTTTGTCTCCATACAAAAACCACCATTTTGATTTTATTCATGGTTTTCTTTGGTAAAGCAAAATGTTGTATTTACAAGTTTTAGAAAAGTGAAAAATTTTCTTTTAACTCGATTCAAAAATATGCTCAATGTTTCATTTACATGTTTTTGAAAAGTGCAAAATGTTCCATTTACATGTTTTTGAAAAGTGCAAAATGTTGTATTTACATGTTTTTGAAAAGTGCAATATGTTCTATTCACATGTTTTTTGAAAAGTGCAATATGTTCTATTCACATGTTTTTGATAAGTGCAAAATGTTCTATTTACATATTTTGAGAAAAGTGGAAAATGTTTTATTTCCATGGTTTTTAAATTTACAAAAAAATTTATTTTGCATGTTTTTGAAAAGTCTCAATATTCTTTTTTCATATTTTTGAAAAGTTTGAAATGTTCCATTTACATATTTTTAGAAAATTTAAGCAGCAGGGACCGCCTATATGCGTTGGTCGCATTATCCGGCTCTGTTACTCACGAAATTCATATGTAATGTAATGCTCGTAATTATAAGCATTTTGCGTTGTAGTACAGAAGTATAGTATAGTGGTTTTGTGTCAGCTTATAAATTCCCTGAATTTTATAAAGTCAAATTTCCTGCTAATTTCTCAAGTTTGATGTTGAAACAATGTCTGAAAATATTCTTATACATAACAGTGCAAAACGCCTTTGTTTCGTCATCGTCATCAGTGAAGAATAAATACTAATAAACGATATCTGTCAAATTCTATAGCCATGGAGTTAAAACGATATACACAATTCTAAAATGTATTTTTGCTTGTAGAGAAATATGCGTAAAATGTTAATTTATATTTTTTTGTAAAGTGTTAAGTGTTCTATTTACACATTTTTTAAAAGCGCAAGAAACGTTTTATTTACATAATATATTTCTGAAAAATGCACAGTATCGTAATTTACATGTTTTGAAAAAGCATCGAACATTCTAATTACCTGTTTTTGAAATGTTTAAAATTTTCTTTTAACTTTTGTTTTTTCAAATGTCTAAAAAAAATTTCTATTTACATTTTTTGAAAAAATATAAAACCCACTATTTACTAGTTTTAAAAAAAGGCAAGTTGTTCTATTTACATGTGTTTGAAATGTATAAGATGTTTTATTTACGCACTTTTGAATTATAGAAACTGTTTAAATCACATATATTTGAAAAAAGCAAAATGTTCTATTAATTAATTAATTACAAACGCTTTTAAAAAATGATATTTTTAAATTTCCTTTAGATATTGCATTTCTATCTTATCTCTAGCTGAAAATTAATAAAGGTCATTTTGATTCTTCGCCGAATGGTTTTAATTTATAACAAAAAATTTAAGCATTTATTAAGGGGCTCGGTCATCGCAAAACCACTTCCTAAAATTTTGATAAATATAATAAAATTCCAATTCCAACTAATTACACAATTACATTACCTCTGTTTTTAATACTGTAATCTAATCTTGCTCTAGTTTGGAATTTACTGGCAGACTTTTAACTCCTGCTATGTGAAAAAGTTTGAATATTTCTTAAATAAAAATATTGCCATTGATATGCTTCATTTGTAAGTGCGTAAAATTAAATTGAAATAAATATCATCCACTTATCATTCATTGAAAAAGGTAAGGTGATTAAAATTTAATCGAATTATTAAAAGAATTATAAAACAATCCATTTCATAATACTTACAGTCGATATTTAATTCTCATCCTCTGTGTTTTAATAGTTGTATAAATCACGTCAATTTGATGTCATTTTATTACTGTTATTTTACATACGGGATCCTTTATAAATGACGTCATCGAAATATCCTCATTTTTAAGACCCTATGACACCCTTGTCACCATCTTAAAAGCGTTTCGGAAATGGCTATATTTAACATAGGATGCCATTATAGTATACAAAACTATACACATAAGCTATACTGATGAAGTCATTTGTGGACGGCCCCTTATCGCGGTATTCAATAGTATTTTATTGTTACAGTGATTTTTTACGTTATTTTGCTATTGAAGGCTTAAAATAGCCCATTTTTATTGTCAGCTTCAGCTAAAAACAAAATGCACTAACTACTATTTGCAAAAAATCTAATTGCATACATCCTTTAACCATGTCAAAAGAAAGTACATATATGCACTATTCCCGCCGCGCCGTAGCATGTAAATAAAAAATTTGCTCTTTTAAAAATCATACAAATAGAACATTTTTCACTTTTAAAACACCTGCATATAAAATATTTTTTTTTGAATTTCAAAAACGTGCAAACAAAATCTTTTATACTTTTCAAAATATTGTAAATAGCACAATTTTCACATTTCAAAATCTCGCGTAAATAATGGATTTTACATTTTTCCAAAACATGTGTAAATGAAATATTTTGTACTTTTTAATAAAATACAGCAAAATAAATATTTTGCACATTTGAAATACAACTGAATAGAACGTAGTTTAATTTTCAAAATCATGTATATAGAACATTTTACACTTTTCAAAAACATGGAATTACAACACTTTTCAAAAGCATGTAAATAGAACATTTTGCACTTTTTAAAAACATGGAATTACAAAATTTTGCACCTTTTCAAAAACATGGAATTAGAACATTTTGCACTTTTCAAAAACACGGAATTAGAATATTTCGCATGTTTCAAAAACATGGAATTAGAACATTTTGCACTTTTCAAAAACATGGAATTACAAAATTTTGCACCTTTTCAAAAACATGGAATTAGAACATTTTGCACTTTTCAAAAACATGGAATTAGAATATTTCGCATGTTTCAAAAACATGGAATTAGAACATTTTGCACTTTTCAAAAACATGGAATTACAAAATTTTGCACCTTTTCAAAAACATGGAATTAGAACATTTTGCGCTTTTCAAAAACATGGAATTAGAACAGTTTGCACTTTTCAAAAACATGGAATTAGAACATTTTGGTTCTTTAAAAAACTCGTTATTCTTGCATGCAACTAGTATAAGTGCAACTTTTTTTATTTGGCATACAGTTTATTTTAATTCTAGCTTGAATTAAACATATGGGTTATTTTGATTCTTCACTTTTAATTTGGGTTGTTACATCTAGAAAAACAGCGCACTAAATGGCATCTAATCCCACACGAGATCAACCCAAGGCTGGGGACAATTTAAACTCGAGTCTGGGTCCAGGGGATGTAGTTGATGTTGGATACGTTGACATTAATGATTACGCAAACAATTCTATTACCAAAAATTCACAGTCGGATTACGCGGAGATTCCACTCCCAGAAGGAGCAGCTGGTAAGACTATACACAATCGTAATTTTTTTAAACTGAAAAGTGTCAAAATATTTTTGCAAATTTAGCCACCCAAAACGCTCTTTTTTCTTAATATCTGTCTCATTTATTCTATCAGTAGATGCAATAACTGCAACTGTAACACATAAAAATACTACTCAGACGACAAGTAAACATTTAGCAACGCCGTCGCAGAAGAAAATTGTTGATGTGGGTTACGTTCAAATTTTTAGCCAGGTTCATCAAGGCAATGACGTCATTGCGAAATCAGAAAGTAGAAATCTCGATTACCAGGAAATCAGCGTTGGAATACCCACAATTATAATAGGTAAACTAGTAGTGGTATTACGTCATAGCATTGAGGTTCGTTCGTAAATGATGTCATAGAAAATTTTCAATTTTTACCCCTCTCCTGTCGTCAGCTTAACCATTGCATAAATCTTTAACATGGCAGCCACAGGGGCGAAAGAAGAAATTGCTTTTATTCAGCCATTTGTTTCCATACAAAAGCCGCCATTTTAATTTTTTCTTGATTATTTTCTTTAGTGAAGCAAATTTTTGTATTTACATGTTTTTGAACAGTGCAAAATGATCTTTTTACTTAATTTAGAAAAGTGCTCAATGTTCTTTTTACATGTTTTGAGAAAAGTAGACAATGTTTTATTTCCATTTTTTTGGACTGTACAAAAAAATTTATTTTGCATGCTTTTGAAATGTCAAAATATTGTTTTTACATATTTATGAAAAGTACAAAAAAAAATTATTTTACTTGTTTTAGAAAAGTGCAAAATTTTGTATTTACATATGTTTTAGAAAAGTGGTAAATGTTCTTTTTACATGTTTTGAGAAAAGTAGAAAATGTTTTATTTCCATGTTTTTGAAATATGTAAATAATTTTATTTGCATGTTTTTGAAAATTCAAAATATGCTTTGTACATATGCTTTTGAAAACTGCAAAATGTTACATATGCATGTTTTTTAAAAATTCAGGCAGCAGGGTCTGATCTGATTGTACTGGCCGCATTATCCGGCCCTGACATGCCATGCCCATGCCATCAATACCCGACTACATCCACTGAGCCCAATGACGACATCATTTATGGACGAACCCTTGTAAAGAAAAAATTGTCCTTCGTAATATTTATATTATTTAAATTTCTTATTTTTACAGGTGAGTATCCGGAAGTTCAAGAACCTGAAACTAATTACGAAAAACAGAGTGATTTAGTCTCCCAACCAAAACCAAATGTAGTGGATGTTGGATATGTTCAAATTTTCAATGGGGCCAAAAACAGCAGCGGCGACAATTCAAAAAATGCCCAAGATACCCAAATGGATTTAGAATACACAGAGTTGCCTACACCAACACCAACACCAGGGCCAAGTCATATTTGCGCGAATTTAAAAAAATCAAAATCCAAACCCAAAAGCGGTAAGTTTAAATTGAAGCGCACAAACCAAATCTCGCAAATTTGATTTAACCCAAAAACTAAAATTCTTATGAATTTTCTACAGGATCAAAGAGTAGTGGGTCAGTAGTTGACGTAGGCTACGTTCAAATTTTCCGCGCAAGCAACAATGACAAAAAATTAAAACATTATCAGAATAACTTAGCACTGGATTTAAATTTTGATCCGGACTACGCACAACTGCCAATTCCTCAAACTCAAAACCAATCCACACAAGCAACTGCAGCCTACAACCCAAACGAACCTGCAGTATTGACAGTAGAGAGTCAAATGATGCGGTCCGATTTCGTATCCACGCCATCTGGCGAGAATGACCCAAGCACTTTCCTTAAGGACGACCCAAATAGCCAAGTACACCTGGATGATGTCCAGCTCCGTTTCAAGAATGACATCTCTTGCAACGAACATGAAAGCGCATCAACCAATGAGGAAGGTTGCTGTGTCTCCTGCCGTAACATCTGCCTGACATGCGCATTCGTTTCATGTGTTGGGTGTACGGGCTGTGTCGGTACTATATGCGGGTGTTGTTGTTCCTCTTGTGACCGCTGATCATTCCTTTTACAATTTATTACTGTTAAAATTAATAAAGGAATCAGCGCGGGAAATTTAAGTACAGCATTTTATTTTTGAAATTTAATATTCCGGTTTGTATAATTAAATAATTTTTCACAGACTTTGTACTTAACCTAATTATAAAAATTTAGAATATTGACTAAAATTTTGAATTTTCCGCCAAATCAAGAAGCTAAAAGTTCAAACTGTATCCCCGTGCTACCTGTAAATTGACGTTTTACACAAGTTACACGTTACTTAAATGGGAATGAGAAGTAGAATATTACGACTAGAAAATAACTGTCAAAAATACATTATAATGAAAAATCTAAAACACCTTAAACAAGCCAGTATGTTAAAAAAAAATAAAGCAAAAAATATAGGAAATGACATATCGTGCAACGACCATAGAAGCAAATCAGCCAATGAAGCCGGTTTCTGCAGCTCCTGCCGTAACTTCTGCGTGGAATTATGCGCGTTCATCTCATGTGTTAGGTGCATGGGCTGTGTCAGCATTTTATGCGGGTGTTACTGTTCCTCCTTTGACCGATAATCATTAGTAATAAAATTACGAAAAAAATAAGTGTCGGAAAGTTTAAAAAAACAGTGTTTTTGATTTTATACCTCATTTAAAACTATTCAATATTGTCTGTAAAAAACAGAAAGACCCATATCCATTTGTTGCTAGAAACAATGTTTCATATCTACACAAATATTCAAAAACGTATTGAAAGCATTAATAAAAAACATTTACCTCTTATTAAAAACATTGAATTAGAACATTTTACACCTTTTTGAAAACATGGAGTTAGATATTTTTGCACATATTTAAAAACATGGAATTAGAACATTTTACACCTTTTTGAAAACATGGAGTTAGATATTTTTGCACATATTTAAAAACATTGAATTAGAACATTTTACACCTTTTTGAAAACATGGAGTTAGATATTTTTGCACATATTTAAAAACATGGAATTAGAACATTTTACACCTTTTTGAAAACATGGAGTTAGATATTTTTGCACGTATTTAAAAACAGAATTAGAACATTTTGGACCTTTTCAAAAACATGGAATTAGGACATTTTACACCTTTTTGAAAACATGGAGTTAGATATTTTTGCACGTATTTAAAAACAGAATTAGAACATTTTTGACCTTTTCAAAAACATGGAATTAGGACATTTTACACCTTTTTGAAAACATGGAGTTATACATTTTTGCACATATTTAAAAACATGGAATTAGAACATTTTACACCTTTTTGAAAACATGGAGGTAGATATTTTTGCACATATTTAAAAACATAGAATTAGAACATTTTGCACCTTTTCAAAAACATGGAATTAGAACATTTTACACCTTTTTGAAAACACGGAGTTGGATATTTTTGCACATATTTAAAAACATAGAATTAGAACATTTTGCACCTTTTCAAAAACATGGAATTAGAACATTTACACCTTTTTGAAAACATGGAGGTACAGATTTTTGCACATATTTAAAAACATAGAATTAGAACATTTTGCACCTTTTCAAAAACATGGAATTAGAACATTTTACACCTTTTTGAAGACATGGAGTTAGATATTTTTGCACATATTTAAAAACATAGAATTAGAACATTTTGCACCTTTTCAAAAACATGGAATTAGAACATTTTGCACCTTTTCGAAAACATGGAGTTAGATATTTTTGCACATATTTAAAAACATGGAATTAGAACATTTTACACCTTTTTGAAAACATGGAGTTAGATATTTTTGCACATATTTAAAAACATAGAATTAGAACATTTGGCACCTTTTCAAAAACATGGAATTAGAACATTTTACACCTTTTTGAAGACATGGAGTTAGATATTTTTGCACATATTTAAAAACATAGAATTAGAACATTTTGCACTTTTTAAAAATATGGAATTAGAACATTTTGCACCTTTTCGAAAACATGGAATTAGAACATTTTGCACCTTTTCAAAAACATGGAATTAGAACATTTTACACCTTTTTGAAAACATGGAGTTAGATATTTTTGCACATATTTAAAAACATGGAATTAGAACATTTTACACCTTTTTGAAAACATGGAGTTAGATATTTTTGCACATATTTAAAAACATAGAATTAGAACATTTTGCACCTTTTCAAAAACATGGAATTAGAACATTTTGCACCTTTTCGAAAACATGGAGTTAGACATTTTTGCACATATTTAAAAACATGGAATTAGAACATTTTACACCTTTTTGAAAACATGGAGTTAGATATTTTTGCACATATTTAAAAACATAGAATTAGAACATTTGGCACCTTTTCAAAAACATGGAATTAGAACATTTTACACCTTTTTGAAGACATGGAGTTAGATATTTTTGCACATATTTAAAAACATAGAATTAGAACATTTTGCACTTTTTAAAAATATGGAATTAGAACATTTTGCACCTTTTCGAAAACATGGAATTAGAACATTTTGCACCTTTTCAAAAACATGGAATTAGAACATTTTACACCTTTTTGAAAACATGGAGTTAGATATTTTTGCACATATTTAAAAACATGGAATTAGAACATTTTACACCTTTTTGAAAACATGGAGTTAGATATTTTTGCACATATTTAAAAACATAGAATTAGAACATTTTGCACCTTTTCAAAAACATGGAATTAGAACATTTTACACTTTTTTGAAAACATGGAGTTAGACATTTTCGCACATATTTAAAAACATAGAATTAGAACATTTTGCACCTTTTCAAAAACATGGAATTAGAACATTTTGCACCTTTTCAAAAACATGGAATTAGAACATTTTACATTTTTCAAAAACTCGTAATTAAAATTTTACGCATGTTTCCCATTTTTGTTTTTATGACAGCTCAGTTTGATTGATTGTAGCTTGAATGAGAGATGGGTAATTTTGGTTCTTCACAGAGCAGACCATGTTTCTATGTATCAATGTTTTTAATTCTTATTTTTCACTTAATTTTACAGACTTTATACATACTCGACGTAGTCATGATAATAATTCCACTTAAATATTGACTATAAAATGTTGAAGTTCCTGCTAAATTAAATATTTTTAACCTGGAATTATTTTTGGTCATCTAATTGTAACAGAAGATATTACATTTCACATTCTATTAGCAACATTGAAAACACAGGACACACTGCGGTATTGTGGCGAGAACCACAAGAGATACCAGATACCACACAAGTCCAGGAATCTTTTACAGTATTTATTATTCCTTTAAGGGAAGGACTAATTATACATTTCTTTGGTAACTTATGAGGGATGCAACACAACAAATAACCACTAACAATTGAATAATATTAAGACTATGTTCCAGATTTCAGTCTTCAAGTTTGATAATTTGGGCGTAGAAGTATAGGGCTATCTTCAGACCTGATTTACCACAATGGTAAAAGATCCATTTTTCAAAAATGCATATAGTTTTGAATTGAAAAATATTTTGAGAATTTTCTCTCATTATTTGGTCGCTAGAAAATAAGTGGGATCGAGCTACAAAAAATCAAACTGATACTTATATGCTCAGGCAAAGGCTGGGAATTTACCGCTTCAAGTGTATATAGTCCCCCCTTAACTCTAATTTTAGGATCATCGTAAAATAACGTCCTGGGTAGGGTTAATGGGTCTTCTTGGAAATTGATATAACATTCCATATGTACAAAATATCCATTTACAAATGGGTTAACTAATTGCTAACAGGGGGATCATAAGGTCTTTTAGAAATAGGGATAATTTAATAACCCAATTTATAAACGACTCTTATTTCCTACTATTCTAAGAACTCCTTTTCTTTTTAGTCATACACTAATCTTTCTACGAAATATTCAACTGCGACATATCGTGTGTGAAGAACCAAAATGAGCCACAATTAAAATGAGCTATGTTATACAAACAAATTCAGAAACCAGAAACATGCGTCAAATATCAATAAGTGGTTTTTAAAAAGGTGCAAAATGTTCTAATTCCATGTTTTTAAAAAGGTGCAAAATTTTCTAATTCCTTGTTTTCGAAAAAATGGAAAATGTTCTAATTCCATGTTTTTAAAAAGGTGCAAAATGGTCTACATTCATGTTTTTGAAAAGTGCAAAATTTTCTACATCCATGTTTTTAAAAAGGTGCAAAATGGTCTACATTCATGTTTTTTAAAAGTGCGAACTTTTCTGCATCCATGTTTTTGAAAAGGTGCAAAATGGTCTACATTCATGTTTTTGAAAAGTGCAAAATTTTCTGCATCTATTTTTTTAAAAAGGTGCAAAATGTTCTAATTCCATGTTTTTAAAAAAGTGCAAAATGTTCTAATTCCATGTTTTTAAAAAGGTGCAAAATGTTCTAATTCCACGTTTTTAAAAAGGTGCAAAATGTTCTAATTTTATGTTCTGAAAAGTGCAAAAAGTTCTAATTCCATTTTTTTTTGAAAAAGTGCGAAAACTTCTAATTCCATGTTTTTGAAAAGTGTACAATATTTAATTTAAATGCTTTTGGAAAGCGTAAAATGTTCTATTTACATATTTACATATTTTTAAATAGTTTAAAGCTATTTCAGGATTTTTAAAAATTCACAAATTTTAATTTTTGTTCGAAAAAGTTTAAAATATATTTATTTCTGAGGCCAAAGGTTGGAACTAAGTTTTTAGAAAAAATTAAAATTTTCGAATTTTCAAAAATCCAGAAATTACTTTTTGGATAAGCGTATAAAGATGTTGTATTTCAAATTTTATGAAAATTGGACAAAAATTGTGGGAGCTAGAGCGCGGTGAAATTCGAAAAAATCGATATTTTTGAATTTGCGCGCGCGATTGCGGCCGAACAACGAATTTTGCAGTCGAACGACCATACAAGCAGAGGTCACTCATATGGGTAGTATACGTTCCGGGTAGTTTCGTTTCATTCTGTAGTTTCAAGTAAGGTAGGTTCCCTTGTCAGCAGTACAAAATTGGAGAATTATGTCGAGTGAAACAGATGTTACTGTAGAACCAAATCAATGTCTGAATCCTTTGGTTTGTGATGACAACGGAGCAGCCGATGTCCTTGCTCATGCGGCAGTAAATGCGAACGTTAGTGTGCTGAATCCTCGTAATCAACTCGAAGATGCGGGTGACAATCCTGAGAAATCCTGCTGTACTACTTTTGAAGAAGAAATTACTTGCAAACTGAACTCTGGCTGTTTTACATTTTGGTGCATTGTTTGCCTTCTCGGCTCCGCTTCTATTTTACTCACATGTTTTTACATAGTAAACAAATGTTCTACTAAGTGGTGCAGAAAGGAAACTTAAATAAACGCAAATTTCATCTAGCATTATTGCTTAGGGATTGTCCACAAATGACGTTTAAACAGTATAGTTAATGGTTTTACTGTACTCTTGATGATATTCTATAATTATTAAATGGTGAAGCTGATGCCATAATGGGTGTCATGCGGTTATAAAAATATGGCATTTTGTCATGACATTTTTTGTGGCCAATCCCTCACAAATTCAAGAGAATAATTTTAAAAAAATAGTTTTAATTATTAGAATTGGTAAAATTAATTATTATTCATGAAATTATAATGTAATTCAAAATGGAGTAGTTGTGCTAGTGTGTATAGTTGTCCACGTATTACAGCTTATAAATTCCATGAATTTTATTAAGTCAAATTTCTCACTAATTCCTTCAGTTGAGTGTTGTTGAGATAATGTCTAAAATTGTTCTTACATAATATTACAACGCAATTTCGTTAAGTACTAAGGAAGAATCAAAACTAGACATCCTTTGTCTAATTTTAGCTTGAGTTAAAATTATATACTATTACCCCTTTTGGGAAAGCGCATTAAGCATTAGGTATGGTATTTACTTGTTATGGAAAAATACAAATTGTTCTATTTACATATTTTTGGGAAAACGCAAATTGTTCCATTTACATGTTTTTGAAAAATGCAAATTGTTCTATTTACCTGTTTTTGGAAAAATTCATAATGTTCTATTAAAATGTTTTTGGAAAATCCCAAATTTTTCTATTTACAATTTACATGTTTTGGAAAAATTCAAAACGTTCTTTTTACCTGTTTTGGAAAAACGGAAATTTTTCTATTTACATGTTTTGGAAAAATGCAAAACGTTCTTTTTTGACCTATTTTAGAAAAACGGAAATTGTTCTATTTACATGTTTATGAAAAATGCAAAATGTTCTTTTTACCTGCTTTAGAAACTTGCAAAATGTTCGTTATATGTACATGTTTTGGAAAAGGTGCAAAATGTTCTAATTCCACGTCTTTAAAAAGTGCAAAATGTTGTGTTTTACATTTAAAAAATGCAACATATTTTATTTAAATTTTTTTTAGGCATGTTTCAATATTTTTTTTTACATAACTTATATTGTTTGTAGCTACAAATGGATATGGGTTATTCTGGTTCTTCGAGGACGATATTATGCATATAGGCGTTACGTTGCATTTCCACATACGTTGACGTTAAATGAAGTTGAAGCTGAAACGTTTTCCTAGTGAAGGGTGAAATTAGTAAATCTTAATAATAATTCATATCAATAATTTATAGGTATTTAAATACTTTACTGTCGTTAAATTTGGACTGTGCAAAATTGTCTACAAAAATCAGATTGTTTTGAGTGTCTTACGATACGTGCATACAGCTATTTTTTCACAAATTAAAGAAACCTTAAAGTTGTGTTTTGACAAAAGTAATAAGCCTGTAATTACTTCAAAACTGAGGAGGTAATAAATTTAATTTATTCATTTATAGCTATGTCCTTGGCGAAGACTCAAAATGACCCATTTCAATATTCAGCTAAAGCAAAAAATGCACTATTAATAGAGAAAATAAAGTCTTGTGATCCGAAAAACACGTAAGTAGGTAGAATAGTTGTCCCTTTTTAAAATCAATTAAATAGAATATTTAATTGATTAACATTTTTTTTTAACATGTAGCTAAATATCGTCTATGAAGAACCAAAATGACCCATATATAATTTAAGCCAGAAATTAAAATGTGCTATTTCAAAAAAAATATCAAATGAGAATGAGATACAATGTTAAAAACGAGTTATTTAAAATATGAAACTGTTTTATGTTTATGCTTTTTGACAATTAAAAATGTATTATTTACATGTTTTTAAAAAGTGCAAAATAATATGTGTAAATGTTTTTAAAAAATACGGAATATTCAATTTCCTTGTTCCAGAAAAATGCAAAATGTTCTACTGCTACATGCTTTCAGGATTATGATATTTTAATTTTGTTTTCTAGATAATCCATTTTAATTTTAGTTAAAAGTGGATATAGGTCATTTTAATTCTTTATTACACAGACGACATACATAATATTTTTACTTTTTAAAAACATGTAAATACAACATATTTTGCTTGTAGAAAAACTTGGGATTAAGATTTTGCGCATCTATATCCTTTACATAACTTTTTTGAGTTGGAGCTTAAATTGAATAATTACAAGTAAATTTGATGCTCTTCTAACTTTTTGCCTAAGGGACCGTTCACAAAAATGATGCCAGAGTCCGTAGGTAAATTAAGAAATTATTAATGACATACCATGTTAAAGATAGCCGTTTGCGCAATGTTAAAGTGATGACAAATTGGTGGGTGGTTTGGCCCTGCAAAAGTAAAAAAAAAAATTGATGACATCATATATGGACCAAACCCGGCCCCATGCCCATTTTGGTATGTACTTTTATGTAAAAGAATACCTCTACCCCCTAATAGAAAAAATTTACTACTTAATATGTGCATGCTCCCTTAGTCCAACGTAGGTTCGCACAATGGCATGCTGATATTTTACAACACTAGCTATGTGCTTTGGGAGCGTGCATAAATTACGTGGTAAGTCATTAGGGTGGGGGTGGGGTAGGGGTTTAAGCTGCCCATCCTTTTACAAGGGCGTACATACCAAAAAAGGGGGGAAGGGTTTCACAATTTCCGATTTCTATACCACGTAATTTATGTACGCTCCCTTCACGTGTACTATGATATGCATTATATAATCATTATTAAATGTACACATCTGTTTGTTCATTAATTCCTCGACATTTGAATCTCCAAAACAACCACCAGCAGTTTTTTTATGGGCCCAAAGCCAGACAGCGAAAACCGAAAAATTGAAAGCATATTTTATTAGTGTTCAAATTGAATTACATCATCGTTATCACTGGTACAAAATTATCATGATACAAAACATTTTAATTTTATCTGTTGGCATAATATTCAAGCCGGAACGTGTAATATTTAAATAAACGAAAGCAAACCATAAAAAGTGCAACATTACTTCTCGAGAAAATTAAGCAATATAAGAAGCCGCCAAGAAAAAGAGGTAATTATTATTTTTAAGCTGATTAACATAATATGATTGTGAGCGATGTAGAAACAAAATAACCTATATCCAATTTTAGCTAGAATCAAAATAAGCTAAGTCCTAAAACCAAACTAAGAAACATGAGTCAAATGTTAATTAAGAGTTTTTGAAAACTACAAAATGTTCTATTTTCGAGTTTAAAAAAAAGAAGTAAAATGTTTCATTTGTATGTTTTTAAAAAGCGTAAATTGCACTATTTACATAGTTTTGAATAGTTTTGAAATGTTTTATTTACATGATTTTGAAAAGGTGCAAACTGTTCTAATTCCCTATTTTGAGAAGGTGCAAAATATCTTAAGGAGTTCAATGTTTTTGAAAAGGTGCAAACTGTTCTAATTCCCTATTTTGAGAAGGTGCAAAATATCTTAAGTAGTTCAATGTTTTTGAAAAGATGCAAACTGTTCTAATTCCCTATTTTGAGAAGGTGCAAAATATCTTAAGGAGTTCAATGTTTTTGAAAAGGTGCAAACTGTTCTAATTCCCTATTTTGAGAAGGTGCAAAATATCTTAAGTAGTTCAATGTTTTTGAAAAGGTGCAAACTGTTCTAATTCCCTATTTTGAGAAGGTGCAAAATATCTTAAGTAGTTCAATGTTTTTGAAAAGATGCAAACTGTTCTAATTCCCTATTTTGAGAAGGTGCAAAATATCTTAAGGAGTTCAATGTTTTTGAAAAGGTGCAAACTGTTCTAATTCCCTATTTTGAGAAGGTGCAAAATATCTTAAGTAGTTCAATGTTTTTGAAAAGATGCAAACTGTTCTAATTCCCTATTTTGAGAAGGTGCAAAATATCTTAAGGAGTTCAATGTTTTTGAAAAGGTGCAAACTGTTCTAATTCCCTATTTGGAGAAGGTGCAAAATATCTTAAGTAGTTCAATGTTTTTGAAAAGATGCAAACTGTTCTAATTCCCTATTTTGAGAAGGTGCAAAATATCTTAAGTAGATCAATGTTTTTGAAAAGATGCAAACTGTTCTAATTCCCTATTTTGAGAAGGTGCAAAATATCTTAAGTAGTTCAATGTTTTTGAAAAGATGCAAACTGTTCTAATTCCCTATTTTGAGAAGGTGCAAAATATCTTAAGTAGTTCAATGTTTTTGAAAAGATGCAAACTGTTCTAATTCCCTATTTTGAGAAGGTGCAAAATATCTTAAGTAGATCAATGTTTTTGAAAAGATGCAAAATGTTCTAATTCCATGGTTTTGAAAATTTTTAAATTGTTTATTTGCATATTTTTAGGAAGCGTTAATTGCACTATTTTCATAGTTTTGAACAGTTTTGAAATTTAATATTCACATGTTTTTGAAAATTGTAAAATTTTCTATTTAAATGATTTTAAGGCATGTTTCAATATTTTTGTAGATGGTGCATGGATATTGTTTTTAACTAAAAATGGATATGGGTCATTTTGGTTTTTCACAGACGATATTTTATTTCGTAGATAATGCATTTACTTTTCAGCTGAAAATGAACACGTGTCATTTTGAGTCTTCACTGACCAAGTGTCAAATATATTGTGTAGATATAGTATAGTTATCTTAAATTGAAGAAATTTTTAACGTTATTTAATTATAAAATAAATGTTTATTAAATATTTCGGTCATAATTTTGTATCTGCCGATTTGCAGGAGACGTGCACCAGGACGGAAATTGCAAAAAATAGGTCCAATGAAGCAATTATTGTAGAACCAAATCAATATCAAAATCCATCGTCCTATCATTACGGAGCAGCTGATTCCCATGCGCACATGGTGATAGATGCTAGCCTTATTAGTATATGCAGAATCAAACAGAGGATAGGGGGAAAGTTCCTTAGAAACCTTGCTGCCCTCGTTTTGACCAAGTATTTACTTGCAATGAGGGTACAACATATGGGGTACATTTTGGTGCATCTCTGGTCTTTTCTGCTTTCCTATTGTTATCCCAGTTCTGTACTTTTTTCGCGAATTCTATCCGTGCTGTTGAAAGAGAAACTCAAATAATTGAAAAACTTTTTTTGCGTATTGCTCAGGGATTGTCTACAAATAACGTCATTGGTAGAGCCTTTATTGAGTTTACTGGACTCCTGATGCCATTCTATGTGAAAAATAGCCATTTAAAGCAATGACTAAATCTATGACATAAAAATACTATAGATTTTTTGATCACGTCATTTGTGGACAACCCTACACAAGTTCTAAAGAGTATTGTGCAAAGTGGCTCTATTTGGGACGACTAAAATTGAGAAAGCAAATCATTTTCAATTACACTAATTATTTTAAGCAAAAAGAATATAATTTAACCATTACAATTTAATTTTTTTTACTTGTTAAGGACTGTCCATAAATGATGTCATCGGTAGGGATAGTGGGTGTAATTTAAAGATAACCATAATATCGTCTGTGAAGAACCAAAATGACCCATATCCATTTTCAGCTAATAACAAAATCAACTGTCTACAATTATATTCCAATGTGTCTTGAGGGCATTTAAATAGAACATTTTGCACCTTTTCAAAAACATGACAATAGGACATTTTGCACCTTGTCAAAAACATGGAATTAGAACATTTTGCACTTTTTCAAAAACATGGAATTAGAACATTTTGCACTTTTTCAAAAACATGAAAATAGAACATTTTGCAATTTTCAAAAACATGTAACTAGAACATTTTGCAATTTTCAAAAACATGTAACTAGAACATATTACACTATTTAAAAGATCTTAATTTAAATTTTCCGCATATTTATAATTAGCTTAAATTGGATATGGGTCATTTTGGTTCCTCACAGACGATATATGCAATGGGTAAGTTGAGCAAAAAGGGATTTTAGCACTCTTAAAAATCAGAATTCCATGATGACATCATTTACGAATGACTCGGTATGCGTATGCAAAAATAAGAAACTGTTATAATATTATTAATTTGCAAATTGCTTGGTTTCTAAATAATTGTATTCATAATCTTCAACATACTTTATTGAACTTTAAAATATTTAAAATTTATAAAATTGTAGACCTTTTAAACTGTTTTGTGCAAAACTGAAATCATCCCATAAAAAGTAATGCTGAGGACGCAGCATTAGCTAAATTGTATTTTAAATTTCTTAAAACGTTGATACATTTTATTTTAAATCTTCAACTTCCACAAAATATCAAAAATTGTATGTAATTTAGGTATACATATTTTGAATTTAAAGATAGCACAAAACGTTTCTACAAAATTACTTTAACAGAAAGTAAGAAAATCATAATATTTTAAAATGTAGAATCTAGTACACGTGTCGTATTATGGTACAGTTTTATTTTATTTTGCAATAATCCAACCATATTATAGTTCAAAACGTTCCAGTTTCCTTGGTGCCCTCAAAATTTAACAAAATTGCGTGTTTAAAAAACAAAAAAGAAATAAAACTAGCACACGCCAAGTAGCTATGGTCAATACCATTTCATATTTTCAGTTGTTCCATAAGAATATGGCGACATCTTTAAATTATTGGCAAACATTAATTGCGTTTTTGAATTTAAAAAATGGCGGGTCAAGTATTACAAACACCAACTACAATTTTTTACGTGTCAAAGACATTTAGCTACCTACGCATCTTGCACGCTCACCCATTTAAATGGAACTACAGGACGCTGCGTCCAGAATTAGAAACGAGCGCCAAGCGCCTTGCGCTATGGCGCCTTAACATATTCATTTGTATTGCATACCACACATTTATTCTTTGCCGCTATTTTCAAGTTTTTGGATGGGTGGATTCCAAGGAAAACAGAGTCACTCAAATTTACATGACATTCTATGTTGTTGTAATAACTGTTCTTCCTTGCAATCATTTTTTAATCTGCTGGAAGCGCCATGAGATCCCTATGTATATCAACAGTGCAATGGATTTTTTACAAGAATTTGAAAGTAATTTAAATTAATTTTATTCATTATAAAATCTTATAGTATTTTAAGTTATTTGAAATGTCATATATGTAAATTACCTTTCCATAAAAGTAATGAATATTTTGTACAACTAAACAGGAAAATTCATCAAAAAATCTATAACGCATGCGCATCAGCAGCAGCGGCCATTGATAATTTGGCTATTAGAAAAGCTCCTGCAGGGTTGTTTCTGGGGATTTAATTTAAATTGGGTTGTCGTTATTGTCATATCCATTGCATTTCCAACATCTCCAGAATTAATTTTCAGCCTCTGTGACAAGGATGTCTGGGGGTTTGGTTTTCCTACGAAAATTCTCCTTGTGGGTCTATCAGCAGCTTTTCAGGGTTTCATAACACTCACATTATGCGTCACGTGCCTTATAATTATGTTCAGTGGAAGTCCGTCGATGTTTCAAGCATTGGTGATTCTTGCTGAGTTAAAGTACGTTTTCAATCCACTAACCACATGCCACACAGAATACAGGATACCCTAAGAATAGCCCCATAACGAGGGCCAAAGGTCATAGGTCATCTTGGGTCATAGGGTATCCTGTAGGCTGAGGTACGTTTCATGAACATTGCAACATAAATTTCATATTTTCCATTAACTTGTGATTTAAACTGTGTGTATTTAAACAGCTGTAAAGAATCCAAGTTGACACATGACAAGCTGCGCAGAACAAAGGAGACGTTCCATGTGTACCGAGCGACACAACTCCTCGCTAATTGGGGCAACGAGATATTCGGCTTTGGATTCGCGTACAACAAAGTTCTCATCTGTTTCATTGCTGTGTACTCCTCGTACGGCGCTTTGAAATTTCGCGGGTTTTTAGCGCTATTTTTAGGGTTGACAGGTTTTAATAGCTTTGGGTGGCTTCTCACACTTTTTAGCACACTTGGAGAGATTCATTCTCGATCCCAAGCACTCAGACTGAAGTGGAAAACGAAAACATTCAGCAATACGAATAGAAGAGTAGTGCGCACGCGCAGAGACAACCGCCATGCCATCTACTGGAGAGCAATGTCAACTCTTAAACTAACAGTCATGGGCATTTATACGGTGGACAAACCATTGGTTCTCACTATTTGTGAGTTTGTTCTAGAGTCTGTTGTAGATCTTTTAATTGTAAATACCTGACAATTGCGTGTATTTCCTTTACAAAAACAAAATTCCATGCATGTCGATGATTTGCACTGGATCTGTCCTCAGTCGGCCCGAAGAAGATGGAAAACTTATAGCTGCATGAGAACAGTTTTTTGTTGTCGCTACACATCAATCCATTTGTTTGTGTAAAATGTAAAAACCCCTATCGATGACGATATTTATGTATGACCCTCAACAAGGAAAACATTTCAAATATATATTAATCTCTTGTTTTTATTTTTATTAAAGCAGAATTTCACCATTTATTTCCCCACCTGTATAAATCCATAATTGTAAGTAGTGTCATTATAAAAGAGTATACAGAAAATCCATATTTATAGGCTATAGGTATAGTCATTTTCATTTTTGGTTTAATTGTCAAATTTTAAAATTTCCATAAAATATAGAAATTATATTATGTTCTCAATTTATTTCGACTTGTATAAAAAAAATTACATAGGGGGTCGTCCATAAATAACGCGACCGTTAAGGCCATGGCCATTATGCCTTCTTGAATACTGATGACATCCAAAGGTAAAAACAGTTATTTATGCAATTGTTAAGCAAAGCTGATGACAAAAGCAGCGTCATGAAATATGTAGCATAAATTGGGATATTTTGATAACATCATTTATGGACGACCCCTAATATAAACTCCTCTGCTATTAAATTCAGGTCAACTTATTGTTCTTATAATAATATAATGATTTAAACAAAAATTATTTTAACGTTAAAAAATAAATTTGAGACTATTTTATCGGTTTTTGTAATTTTTAGTTTTACAGTATGTTATGCCATTTACTATAAAAATTAAATTATTAATATTTTAAATTCTGAAACATAATATGGTATGACATGTAATTTTGTTTTGCTTCGAATAATTTCAACTATTAAATTCCAAAAGTCAAATTTTGGCAGCAAACGTTTTAAAAAAAGACATAGTAGTTTGTTTTTTGAAACACTGGGACCAATACTTACTTATTATGGGTTCTATAATAGAAACTCGCACAAGTAACTTCTACATTTCAAAAACTTTCAGTTACTTAAATTTATAACACGCCCATCCTTTCAAATGGAATTACGCAGCGCAGCGCCCATAATTAGTAAAGAGCGCGAAGCGCCTTGCGCTATGGCGCCTAAATATATTTGTTTCTTTTGCATACTGCGCATTTGTTCTCTTCCGGTATGTTCAAGTTCTGCAATGGGAAGATTCCAAGGAAAACAGAGTCACCCAAATTTACATGACATTTGTTGTTGCGGGGACGGCGGTGATTCCGTGCAATCACTTTTTATAATCAGCTGGAAGCGCCATAAGATCCCTGCCTACATCAGCAGTTCAATGAATTTTAGAAAAGAATTTGAACGTAAGAATTAAATATCTACATTGAACAGGTTATGATATTTAATTAATTTACATTTTTAAAAAAATTTTTAACTACTGTACTGTACATTTAACAGGGAAATTCATTGATGAGAAAATAGCTTCTGCGCAGCCGCCATTGCTAACTTGGCTTTTAGAAAAACTCCTCCAAGGCTGTTTCTGGGGATTTAACGTGAATGGGATTTTTATTATTGTCAATTCAATTGTACATCCAACATCTCCAGAGTTTCTTTTCAGCCTGTGTGACAAGGATGTCTGGGGGTTTGGTTTACCCATTAAAATTCTCCTTGTTGGTCTGTCGTCGGTTCTGGAAGGCTACTATGCATTTACACTATGTGTAACGTGTCTCATACTTATGTTTGGGGGAAGTCCCGCCCTATTTCAGGCATTACTACTTCTTGCCTAATTAGGGTAATTTTTTTAAAACATTATCGCGTCTTTGAAGACCCAAAATGACCCATATCCAATTTAAACTAGAATCAAATCGAGTTATGTCATAAACAAAGAATAAGGAACATGCCTAAAATGTTAATTAAAAGTTTTTTAAATTTCAAAATGTTCGACTAACATGCTTTTTGAAAGGAATAAAATATTCTATTTACATGATTTTTAAAACGTGCAAAATATTATATTTACATACTTTTTGAAAAGTGCACAAGGTTCGATTTGCATCTTTTTGAAAAGGTCTAAATGTTCTATTTATATGTTTTTAAAAAGTGTAAAATGTTCTATTTACATATTTTCGAAAAGTGCAAAATATTCTATTTAAATGGTTTCAATATATGTTTCAATATTTTTGTAGATAGTGAATATTATGTTTAGCTACAAATGTAATTATATGGGTCCTTTTGGTTCTTCACAGACGATATGAAGAGTTGTTTGGCAAAATGGGATATGTCATTTTGTTTTGAAATATAAAATTGTGTATTGCATTGCGTGCATCATTTAACTAGATCTAATATTGTAATCTGTTACTGTGTTATATGTAAATTGTTTATTTTTTATTATTTTAAACGTTGTAGCGACTCAAAATTGACAAATGAAAAGATACGTAGAACAAAGGAAAAGTTTGAAGTTTACCGAATCACCCAACTCCTTTGTAATTGGGGCAACCAGATATTTGGCTTTGCTTTTGCGTACAACAAAGTTCTCATCTGTTCCATCGCTGTGTACTCTTGCTACGGCGCTTTGAAATTTGGCGGTTTTGGGGCGCTCTTTTTAGCGATTTCAGGATTAAATAGCTTTGCGTGGCTTCTTACGCTATTTAGCGCACTTGGAGAGTTTCATTACCGATCCGAAGCACTTAAACTTAAGTGGAAAAGGGAAATATTTAGAGATCAAAATGGAAGAGTAGTGCGCGTGCGCAGGGATAATCGTCATGCCATCTACTGGAGAGCAATGCCAGTTCTCAAAGTAACTGTCATGGACTTTTACACGGTGGACAAGCCATTAGTTCTTACTATTTGTGAATTTGTAGTAGAGTCTGTCGTTGATCTTTAAATTGTAAATACTTGAAAATTGTATATTTCCTTTACAAAAACCAGAATTGCTAACGCTTCTCACCGGATTGTTCCTAGCTGGGCCCAAAGACGATGCAAAGCTTGTGGCTATAATTTGACTCGACTCGTAGTGTAGACAGCAATTGAATAAGGATCCAAAATAATCCAGCCATATTTTTAATTCACTATATTTCTAAAACCACTTTAGAAAATCATTTTAAGGTTTAAAATTATTCAAGGGTAATTTTATCGTAGTTGGAAGTCTTTTGCTTCATGTCCTGGTGTCGTTTACTAGCATATCTTTAGTCTTTAGTGAAGAACCAAAATGACCCATATCCAATTTAAGCTAGAATCAAGGTGAGCTATGTCATAAAAAAATGAAAAACATGCGTAAAATGTTAATTACAAATTTTTGAAAAGTGAAAAGTGTTCTATTTACATGTTTTTGAAAAGTGGAAAATGTTCTATTTGTATGTTTTTAAAAGGTTCAAAATGTTCTATTTACATATTTTTGAAAAGTGAAAACTGTTCCATTTGTATGTTTTGAAAAGGTTTAAAATGTTCTATTTACATGTTTTTGAAAATTCGGAAATGTTTTATTGGCATGATTTGAAAAGGTTCAAAATGTTATATGTAAATTTTTGGGAAAAGTGCAAAATGTTTTATTTACATATTTTGTAAAAGTACAAAATATTCTATTTAAATGTTTTCATGACATGTTTATTTATTTTTGTTGATAGTGGACATTGTTTTTAGCTACAAATGGATATAGGTCATTTTGGTTCTTTACAGACGATATACTGTACTCATGACGTTTTAAAAAAACTTGAAACTGTCATTAAAATTAAATAGGCATTATTCAAAATAGGTTTGGTAATATAAGTGGCATCTAATGTTTTTTTGCTTCAAATTCGAATCGTTTAATTTGAACAGTACAAGTGTCATAATCTTTATATCGTTAAAGTGTCCTCAAAATTGACCAAAACTACGACACTGAATAGAAATAATATTGCGCATTCAGATATAGAAAACGCATACAGCACAGCACAGCCAGACCCACAGTAACATTATACGACATGAAATAGTTTCACATTTTAAGTTTTTTTCCGTTAAATTTCCAGGTTTTGCAACTAAGGACTACTGATACAAAAACTTCGTTTTTTTGTGTGAATTTGGTTGACGAATAATGAGTTCTGTAATAGAAAGACGCGCCACTATTTTCTACGTTTCAAAAGCATTTAGTTACTTATGTCTCCTACACGCCCATCCTTTTAAATGGAATTACGCAGCTCAACGCCCGGAATTAGTTAAGAGCGCGAAGCGCCTTGCGCTATGGTGCTTGAACATATTTGTATCTTTTGCATATTGCGCATTTGTTTTCGTTCAGTATGTTCAAGTACTGCAATGGGAGGATTCCAAAAAAACCAGAGCTACTCAAATTTACATGACATTCGTTGTGGCGGGGACGGCAGTGCTGCCGTGCAATCACGTTTTAATCAGCTGGAAGCGCCATGAGATCCCTGCCTACGTCTGTAGTTGTATGGATTTCAGAAAAATATTTGAACGTAAGGATTGTAAATTGCAAAGCTTTAATTTTTAAAACTTATAATTAATATCACTGCAGAACTAAAATTACCTATCATTATCCATGTCAGAGTTATGCTTGAATAAATGACATAATTTGTCAAAAAAACGCAAAAGCCAAAATTGTAAAACGCTTTATTTACTAGATTTTTAAAACTGTATTATGTTCTGTTTACATGTTTATAATAGCTGCAAAATGTTCTTTCTGCGTATTTTACAAAAGTGCAAAATATTTGACTTACCGTATTTGCTCTAATAGTACGCGGGTCTCTAATAGTGCGCGGGTCTCTAATAGTACGCGGGGGGTCGGAGCTCCAGATTGAATAGTACGCGGGTCTCTAATAGTACGCGGGTCTCTAATAGTACGCACGCGGAATATGACGTAATACACTCGAAGAACATCGACGGCATCGAGAGATCATTGAAAGCCTTCATGCGCGCTAAAATTCAAATCTAACATCAAGCTGCATCTCAAGAACTCAAGACTTAATGAGCGGCAATAAATTATTAATTTAACCGTACGAGGTTTAAAGTCTAATCTGCATTCTAGCTTGGGTAGGTAGGTACCTTACTTGCTTTCTGCCTAATTAATTTAAGTAAAGAGTGATGAGGACGAAGAGAAGAGTGATAAAGACGAAGAAGAGAGTGATGCAGAAAGTTTGAATTACAAGAGCGTGTTCACTGATAGTGAGGCTGATTCTGATTCCGCCCCCTTGTCACAAAATATTTTTTAGTTTATTTCCTATCATATGCAGTAATTCATGTACGATGTACTTTTACACTTGTAATTCCTGGAAACCGGCAATAAATCTGATTTTTCATTAAAATTATGGAACTAAATTTAGGCTCGATTTTTTGAAAATTGAATAGTACGCGGGTCTCTATTAATGCGCGGGTCTCTATTAGTACGCGGGGGGTCGGAGCTCGAGTTTTAATAGTACGCGGGGCGTACTATTAGAGAAAATACGGTACATATTTCTGAAAGGTACATAATTTTCTTTCTGCGTAATTCTAAAAAGTGCACAATATTCGGTTTTTACACGTTTATGAAAGGTGCAAAATGTTTTTTCTGCGTATTTTTTAAAAGTGCAAAACATTTGACTTACACATTTCTAAAAGGTACTGAAAGGTTTCCTTTCTGCGTAATTCTAAAAAGTGCACAATATTCGTTTTTACACGTTTATGAAAGGTGCAAAATGTTTTTTCTGCGTATTTTTGAAAAGTACAAATTATTTAATTTCCACGATTCTGAAATGTGCAAAATGTTCTTTATGCATATTTTTGAAAAGTACAAATTATTGGACCTACACGTCTCTGAAATGTGAAAGATGTTCTTTCTGCGTAGTGTTAAAAAAGTGCAAAATGATGTTTGTACATGTTTTTAAAAAGCGCAAAATGTTTTCTGAAATTTTTTTTTAAATTGCAAAATGTTCTATTTGCCTAATACACTTTAAATAACATGATACTTTAATTTTATTTGCAGAATTGAATTGGGCTTTACCTTAATATTGACAAGAGTTATGTTTAGTTTTATATTCGGGGTTATTTTAATCACTATTCTGGTGCCATTTGATCTAACAGAGAGATTCATAGATAAGAAAACTACTCCAGTGCAGCCGCCATTTCTAATTTGGCTTTTAGAAAAACTTCTCCAGTGTTCTTTCTGGGGATTTAATTTGAATGTTATTTTTGTGATTATCAACTCAATTGTACATCCCACGTCGCCGGAGAATATTTTCAGCATCTGTGACAAGGATGTCTGGGGGTTTGGTTTCCCTATGAAAATTCTTTTTGTTGGTCTGTCGTCGGCTTTGGAAGGATTTCTTGCATCTACACTATGTGTCACTTGCCTTGTACTTATGTTCAGTGGAAGCCCGGGCGTATTTCAAGCATTGCTACTTCTTGCTGAATTAAAGTAAAAGTTCATTCAAATTAATTTTTATGCATAGCCAAAATTTTGTTTTTTTAGTGTAATTTGTTTTTTGAAATGTTGTAGCGACCCAAAGTTGACAAATGCCAAGTTGTGCAGAACAAAAGAAAAGTTTGAAGTTTACCGGGCACTACAACTCCTGAGTGAATTCGGCAACCAAATATTTGGCTTTGGATTCGTGTACAACAAAGTCCTCATCTGTTCCATCGCTGTGTACTCTTGCTACGGCGCTTTGAAATTTGGCGGGTTTGGGGCGCTTTTTTTGGCGATTTCAGGATTCAATAGCTTTGCGTGGCTTCTTACACTTTTTAGCGCACTTGGAGAATTTCATTATCTATCTCAAGCACTTAAACTCAAGTGGAAAAGGGAAATATGTAGGGATGGAGATGGGAGAGTAGTGCGCGTGCGCAGGGATAACCGTCGTGCCATCTACTGGAGAGCAATGCCAGTTCTTAAAGTAACTGTCATGGACTTTTATACTGTGGACAAACCACTCGTTCTTACTATTTGTCAGTTTGTTTTGGAGTCTGTCGTTGATCTTTTAATTGTTAATACTTAAAATTTATTTTTAGAATGAAAACATTGGTGTATTCTGTATGTATATTTAACGTACCGAGATGACGTAAAAATATTTTGCCTACTCGTACCCTCAATTAATTCGTACCCACTAATTATTCGTACCTTTGCGTACAATTTTACTAATTTATTTGATTAAAATCTAAATATACTGAGATATAAGCATGAACCTACATCGTTTCTAAAATTTGCAACTTTACACTCGAATTAAACATAATACAGCACAATAATCTATTAATTCCATAGAAATTAAATCCAACCCACGTATCAGATTTTTAAACAAACTTTTAATTGTGTCAATAGTTGTTTTAATATTTTGCAACAATTTTGTAAATTTTTGAATTAATTAATTTAAAAAAAATATAATAATTAAGTTTGTCTTTGATACGCAGCGATGTACATTTTTGAAAGAACTAAAGGAATTATTAATATTGAAATTAACTTTCGAAATTCCTAAAGTAAAACGTAACAGCACCACCAGCGCAGCGCGCAGATGACGATATTTTTTGTGTGTGCTTATAAATTCCATGCATTGCATTGATACTGAATACTGATCGTTACCAAAGTTTAACAAATTTTGCAATTTTGAGAAATTGCAACATATTATCGAATTTAAATTTTTACAATTTCAAAATTTAGAAAAAAACCAAAATGCCACGTGAGAGAATTCGTGCCCATCCTCCCTCAACAGGTATTTAGCAATATCACTAAATACATTTTTTATTATTTAAATTCACAATATTTTCAATATTAAACACCTAATTAATTTTCAATATTCTTGAAAAAACGTGTAAAAACCTTTTAAATGTCCTAAAATACTAATTTAATTGAGTCACCAATTTAAAAAAAAATTAAAGTGATCGAATCCGTTCGTGGTATCCCGCCACTTTTCGCCCATCTCATAAACACACCGCCAGAGTCAGACGAAGACAATAATAAGGATGACGAGTTGGATGCGGATTGGAAATTTCTTAAGCAAATTTCTCACCAATGGGACGACGACCAAAGTAATTAAACAGCTAATTAAATGTGTTTTAAAAAAATGTGTGTAACTACTGCTACATGAGTAATCAAATTTAATAGCGCTAAAAATGGTTTTTAAAAATTAATTTCCTATTTTTGTTGCAATTTATAATTAGATGTTTCAGCTTTTAATTTATTTTGCCGTGAAATACTCAAGATTGAAGAATTCCAAGTGAGTTTTGGAGCGGATGCTGGAATGCCAAATGAAAATGGCCCGCGCAGTCGTAGTGATGACCCTAATGACCCAGGCCATCATGGCCATACTGCTAAAAACCACAGTGGGTCACATTTTGATTTCGAAATTGACATTGGGGTTCAAGACAAATACGTTCAAGGGATTATTCTGCATCGAGAAATTATTGCTCAGGAATTGTTCGCTATTAAAAAAGAGTTGAAAACAAAATCAGCTATTTTCTATCTTTTAAAAGAAACAATTGACTGAATTTGCATATAAACGATAGCTAAACAGTTTAATTAATGTTAAATTACAAAAACACTATTTTTATGATTTAATTTTTTTGTTAGTTGGGAGTTAATGGCGGACCAACTCGCCCGTCTAAAGTCCTCCATCCCTCGATTAGCAAGACACACTTTCTACGGGAACAAGAACGCTTACAAAGTGGCGGCAAGCAGTGTGCCTATGTTAACATGGATTTTAAACAAATCTAAACTTCCTAAAGAACTTCATATGCTTACAATCAAGAGCATCTCTGAAATGCTACACACGTCAAAACTACTCAAGAAAAAGGTACGTGTAGAGATGTTAAGGACATGGGACATATCGTCTCTGAGGAAATGGACATATCGTCCACAATGATTCATTTGTAGCTAAAAACAATATCCGATATCTATACAAATATTAAAACATGGATTAATACAATCTAAATAGAATATTTTGCACTTTTCGAAAACATGTAAATAGAACATTTTACACTTTTCAAAAACATGTAAATAGAATATTTTACAATTTTCCAAAAACATGAAAATAGAATTATTCACACTTTTCAAAAGCATGTAAATAAAACATTTTACATTATTCTAAAACATGGAGTTAAAACAATTTACGCTTTTCAAACACAATGAATTAGAGCATTTTGCACCTTTTTGAAAACATGGAATTAGAACATTTTGCACCTGTTCAAGAACATGTAAATATAGAATATTTTATATTGTTGAAAAACACGAGAATGGAACATTTTTGACGTTTTTTAAAAACTCCTAATTACCAATTTACGCATGTTCCTCATTTTTGTATTATAACATAGCTCATTTTAATCTTAGCTTAACTTGGAAGTATGTCATTTTGGTTTTTGGTCCTTCACAGACGATATTTAAATTTAAATTGCCCGCGCAGGTCAAGGTTAAAAAAGATGATTTTAGCCTAGCTATTATGATATTCTAAAGTTTTTTAAAATTTATGAATTCAAAGTTTGCAGAATGTAAAGGGGCCAAACTGCTCCTGCACTGCATGAGAGAAATGCCCAGTAATCCTGAAATTGCCTGCTGGGCTGGCTACTGCCTCACCATGGCTTGTATTAACAGTCCAGAAATGATTCACGAAGTATGCATCACGTACAAACTACTAAATTCATATCTTTATTTTTAAATCAATTACTTGAAACATTAAACTTGAATACTGAAACGTACTGTAGAATTTTTAGTTAATAAACTAAAATTATGTCTCAACTTAAATTTAACTATTTGGTTTTTTATTTCAAGGCAAAAAAAGATTCCAAGCTTCTTGACCTCGTGACAGAGATTGCTTTCGATATTTATTGGTTCAACTGGCCTATTAATTATGGCCTTCTTCTCCAAGGAATTTTCTTTGGACAAGCACCACCTCATCAGCGGGAAAATTTTCAATTTATGTAAATCATTTAAGGCAGAACTTTAGTGCTACACAATCATGGCAAGATACTGTGAAAAAGATTTAGTATAAAAATAAAAGTTTAATTGTACAACATTGAAAACGAAGGAATTTCGTCCTGTGAATTTGTTACAACAGAATTTATTTTAAAAAACTAATCAGTAACTTCAAAAAAGTTTGCTAAATATTTTATTTAAGTGTACGCTAAAAATAGCCCTGTACTTGTATGGGATTTTTCTGCATTTTAACTTTGGCAATTTAAATTACTTTTTCATGTAAATACAAACCCTATGAAAATAAAAATGTGACAAAGGGAAAACTGATGCATGCGTTTTCTTTAAAGGAAATGGTGGATTGTTCGAATGTATAAAAACAACCTGAAATACATACGCTAAGCTTGTAAATACATAAATGCAGTGTAATTTGAAACGAAATTGGAAAATTAACAAAGTTAAAGATGAACAAGATTTATTTGCTAATCTTAAATCAATTTCGTGTTTGAATTCTCTACTCCGATGCCAATTTACAATCACAATCATTTTTCTTCTTTTCTTCACAAAGATTACAATCTCCG
Source organism: Dicyrtomina minuta (assembly GCA_949802685.1). Classification (NCBI taxonomy): domain Eukaryota; kingdom Metazoa; phylum Arthropoda; class Collembola; order Symphypleona; family Dicyrtomidae; genus Dicyrtomina; species Dicyrtomina minuta. The sequence continues at coordinate 10,474,200 of OX461811.1, forward strand.
AATCCTAAATGCCAACTTACAAGAATAGCAATGGCAATGGGAACAAATACAAGGAAACATAGAAAGGTAATCCGGAAATTCCTTTAAACATTGTCGCTAAACTCACAAAATAGGAAAATGGAATTGCTACACAGAAGAAAGGGACTGTACCTACATAAGGGGTGGCCTATACCGTCTATTAGCAAAACACATTTTTTAAATTCAAATTTTTAAAATTTTTGAGCCATAATACTTTAATTACTTTCGAAATTTCAAATTTTAAAATACAAAAATTCAACTTTTTTAACACCAAACGAAATGTATCACCATAAAATAATTTGTGGAAATACAAAAATTTTCTAATTATCTTACATGCATAATTATGCTGCTAAGAAACTCTAAGAAAATCAGCGCGCTAAGTTAAAATTTTGAAAATTCAAATATTATTTAAACTTACGCGGGGAACTGTGATCATACTGCGCAAGACACAATCGCAATTTAATCAATATCGTGTGTGAAGAACCAAAATGACCCATTTCCATTTTTAACAAAAAATAGTATTAATTACCTACAAAAATATTCAAATATGTCTTGAGAGCATTTAAAAATTTAAATAGAACATTTTACACTTTTCAAACACATGGAATTAGAACATTTTACACCATTTCGGAAACATGAAATTAGTAAATTTTGCATCTTTTCAAAAACATATAATTAGAACATTTTGCTCCTTTTCGAAAACATGGAATTAGAACATTTTGCATGTTTTCAAAAACGTGTAAATAGGACATTTTACATTGTTGAAAATCATGAAAATGGAAGATTTTACTGTTTTAAAAACTTCTCATTAACATTTTACGCATGTTTCTTATCTTGTTTATATGACATAGCTCATTTTGATTCTAGCTTAAATTGGATATTGGTCATTTTAGTTCTTCACACACGATATCTTGTATAGTATTAGTTTTGAAATTTATAGGTTCTAAAAAAGAATTTATGAATTTTGTAAATCCATACACCTTCAAAACTGGTGGACCACCCTGTAGGAAATTGCACTAGCTAACTAATTGAACTTTTTTCCCATTTCCCTCAATATACTTTTTGATTTTTTGGGAAAACCAATTGGATTCCAATTCTATTTCCCATCCTCATAAAGATTATGATTAAGATCTCAGATTTTCAGTCATTCGTACGTAGTCTTTTACTTCTTACTGGGAGATGAGATGATCGGAGAGAGCGGGGCCACACAAGGCTCTCCATGTTTATCTTCATCTCACGGAATCTCATCTTCCTCATGATCTCCCTTGAGACTCGAACTCGAGACGTTGTTAAGCCATTATACAGATAGAATATACACTGCTCAATGTAGACTGGAGACTGTAGCACCATACCAGCAGCAGCTTTGTAGGGATTCAGTGGAGATGAAGATGAAAGTATCGAGGTCCCGGTTCCGGACCCGCGGTCTTGGACCTGGTCCCGGTAAATTCTTCCAGGTGATCTAACTCTGCGCCCCACTGCCACACATCACACGGACACATTTTTCCAATTTCCCTTGTGAGACTTTCTCTCTATTTTCTACGAGCTTTACGTTTAATTCTTTTTTTACTATTTTTACAACACGTCCAAGCAGGGCCGGACCGGCCGGATAATGCGGCCAGCGCAGGCAGCCCCCGCTGCCTGAATTTTCAAAAAACATGTAAATAGAACGTTTTGCACTTTTCAAAAATATGCAAAAAGAATATTTTGACTTTTCAAAAAAATTAAAATAAATTTGTACTTTTTAAAAACATGGAAATAAAACATTTTCCAGTTTTCTCAAAACATGCAAAGTAGAACATTTTGCACTTTTCTGAATCAAGTAAAAAGAGCATTTTGCACTTTTCTGAATCAAGTAAAAAGAACATTTTGCACTTTTCTAAATCAGGTAAAAAGAACATTTTGCACTTTTCTAAAACATGTAAATAGAACATTTTGCACTTTTCTGAATCAAGTAAAAAGAACATTTTGCACTTTTCTAAATCAGGTAAAAAAACATTTTGCACTTTCTTAAAACGTGTAAATACAACATTTTGAAATTTTCTGAATCAAGTAAAAAGAACATTTTGCACTTTTCTAAAACATGTAAATAGAACATTTTAAACTTTTCTGAATCAAGTGAAAAGAACATTTTGCAATTTTCTAAAACATGTTAATAGAACATTTTGCATTTTTCTGAATCAAGTAAAAAGAACTTTTTGCACTTTTCTAAAACATGTAAATAGAACATTTTAAACTTTTCTGAATCAAGTAAAAAGAACATTTTGCACTTTTCTGAATCAGGTAAAAAAACATTTCGCACTTTCTTAAAACGTGTAAATACAACATTTTGAAATTTTCTGAATCAAGTAAAAAAAACAATTTGTGCTTTTCTAAAACATGTAAATACAACATTTTGATTTTCAAAAGAAAACTATAAATGAAATCAAAATGGTGATTTTTGTATGGAAACAAATTGGTGCCTAAAAACAATTCCTTCGTCCGGCTCTGCGTCCAACTTCCAACAACATAAAAAGAACAGACGCACAGAATTCAGACTTGAAAGGCTCAACAAGCGTCCTACTCTTTTTACCCGGGTTGTAAATTAGTAAGAAACGGTTTAGATACAGTTTAGCTTGATCGTATTATTAAAAAAAATTTAAAAAAACAATAAAGTAGAACATGGAAAGACTCTGAACGTCATGGGAGTTTGACTTTGAGCTTTGGGATTTACTCGACTTACATGTAGAGAATATAAAAAAATTTAAAATTTCTATGAATTACTTATGCTACAAAATCTGATCTGAATAAAACTTCAAAGGTGAAGTTATAAATTTTTACACATTCGCCTCACGTAAGATATTTGTCTAGAATTTTCAACTTTGTAATATGTACACATTTCAAATGTAAGCAAGGAATATACAATTTTTAATACATTTCTTCAATCAAATTCGTAACATAGGTAATTAAATGGTAAATAGTCAAGTGAAGATTTCATAACGAAATGACTCATCACCATGTTTAGATGAGAATTTAAAAAAAAACAATCTAAGCAAATTTTATGTATCGTGATCCTACAAAATTAAGAAGAACATTTTGCACTTTTCAAAAAAAAATCCAAACAAACTGTTGTGCAAATTTCGAAAACACCAAATATTTCGTATTTATTTGTTTAAATACACTTTTAGGACTTTCAGTTATATAGTATAGTAGGCATATGTCGTTATACTCTATCGTTTCATAAGTCCAGCAAGAAACGTTTACTCGGCGGGAATTATAATTTTATACGTACAGTGTGGGTTGGCTTGGGGCCTGGGGCTTCATTTGTTGTCATTTACATGGAATTAAAAGCATTTTATAACCATATCACCTAATGTATAAACGACGTTATACTGATTATTAACCATGTGGGGCTAAATATTAAAAATCCGGCGCTTCGCGCCGGATTTGTCGACCGAGGACGGGCCCGAAGTAGATGCTGAGCTTTAACAAAGGCGCAAGATAATTTATGTTACGCTAGAAGATGATACACGATTTATGGAAGCTCCCCTACCATCAATAAGCCATATACAAATGTGCGTAGCCTGTAGTTTAATATAGCTGCCAAACATTTTTTGGATGTACGTGGCATGTTGTTAAAACAGAAGCTGGAATACTTTTGAGAATTGCATGATTCACAAATGACGTCATTGATGGAGCCTCCCTTACAATTACAATCAATAGGTCATATACGAGAGTACGTGGCAAGTTTGAAAAAAAGGTTGGAAAAAATTTTAAAGTCGATATAACTGCTTATTGCGAACAAACTATAGCTTTAATAATAACCAAAAACTATACAGCACTTTTCCCTCGCATTTCTGGGCGATTAAAAGTTGCATGATTTTAATCGCTTTAAAAATGCGACCTGTAGCGTGCGACTAACAGCTATGCAGACAGACAGACAGACATAAAGACAACACCAGACCAATAGATGCTTGCTCAGCATCTAAAATGTGGAAAAAATATTGAAAGTTGCTCCAGTTGACTGCTAACTGTTGAAAAACTATTTATACCATCTTGACCAAAAAAACTATTCCGCACTGCGCGGGCGCTTTTGTAAGCGTTTAAAAGTTATTTGAAAAGGATCAGGTCAAAACTTCCGTGTAGCGCACGACCTACAAACGGACAGACAGACAACCATTTCAATAAATGCTTATGAGCTACAGCTTAGCATCTAACAAAACCAAAAATAAGAAAAATGTAGCAGCCAACACGCTTGCGAAAATAAAATTAAACGAAATACTATTTTGAACTTTAGAGCCAAATATATTGTATCCTTTGTAACTTCACCATTCCAAAAAGATATTATTAAGGTGCGCAGATGGCAGTATGGCAGTGGTCATACAGGATATCGTGTGTATAGGTACTTGGTATGTTGCAGGCAATTGGAATGGGGCACCAATGAGGTCACCCACCTTGAGTGTGGGTCACTTGAAATAAGATGACACACCATGTTAAAGATATAGCCTTTTAAACAACGCTAACGAGATTAACAAGGTAGGTGGGTGGGTCAAAAATTTGGGTAAATTTGTGTGGCGTCATTTAAGTCCTGCCCCTTACCCGTTTTTGCTCGGCTTTACCTCAAAACTTTGTAATATTGGTCCAGTTAGGCATGGTCCATAAATGATGTCATCGTTTAGGTGGGTCCCTCAATTCAGGAAAATGTGACTTAAATGACACAGTGGGTCCCTCAAACGGGCTTGGATGATGTCATCCGATGTTTCCGTAGATTAAATTTATATTTGCAAGAAACAAGCATTTTGAATCCAAAAATATGTATGCACAACTTGTTTAAATTGTGCATAAAAGGCCATTTTAACATATAATTCAAAAACAAAATTTAAAATTTCGAAATATTTTTTTTCTTTCGATTTCAAGGATCATACCCCAGTTCATCCAAAATTTCGAAAAAAATTTGAAGGTTTTAAAATTTATTTGTTTTTGAAGTCAAAATATTTTAAAATGGTTCATTATACATAAGTTTAAAAAATTGTGCGTAAATTATTTTTAAAAGAATGAAATTAGTATTAAAAAATCATTTTCAGGCATTTTTCGGTTTTTCTTAAAAGTATTTTTTTGAATAAAATACTCATTCTTGTTAAGCAATTTAAAGTTTTATGGGCGCTCTTTTTACAAAACAAATTTATCGAAAATCTCTCCAACGGCATTGCGGATGACGCTCGTGGGCCATTTATTCCGAAAGATTCTAACAGGCTATAAAAGCCAAGTTTATTATTCGAATAAATCGAGCAATATACCAAAATAAAGACAATTTCTTGGAAATTTGTTTGACACCTCATTTATTTAAATCAGTTAGGAATAACTAACAAAAAGCACAGTTTTTAGATTTGTTTCGACAATCCTAAAATTGTTTTTAAACAACTTTGATTTAAAATTAAAGGGTAAAAAACTGCAGACTAGAAACTTTGGACTTCAAATATCCCAACAGAAAAAAACCTAGCAAACATTTTAAAATGTGAAAATTTTTAAAAAAATTTAGAAATTTTTAGCTAGATTTTTTTCTGTTGGGATAATTATTTAAAGTCAAATGTTTATAGTCTGAATTGTTTTACGATTTATTTTAAATTGAAGTTGTTAAAATATAATTTTAGGATTGACCAAAAAATCTGAAAACTATGATTTTTGTTGGTTAGGCCATTTTGTAACTTATTCCTAACTGATTTAAATAAATGAGGTGTCAAACAAATCTCCCAGAAATTGACTTTATTTTGGTACATTGTTTATTAAAATCAAATGATAAACTTATAATTTATGGCATGTTAGAATCTTTCGTAATAAATGGCCCACCCTGTATTAGTAAATATGACATAATTGATGTCATAATAGGGGGTGGGTGGGTCTAAATCCCTTATATGACTTGAAATGACATGGGGGTGGGTCGGTCCTAAAAAGCGTGAAATTTGAATGACATCATTTATGGACCATGCCTTAACTGTTAATTGCAGAAAATTGTCAGTCCCATCAAAACTAAAAAATCACTAATCCGAATAGTTGTAATCCTAACACCAACGCCAGCGAGAGCCAACGCAAAGACACAAACACATTCACATTCAAAATATTACAATTTACAATTGCCAGCTTCAGTTGACAGTGACAGTGACACTCACTAGTCAGTAGTCAGTAAGTAAGTCACTAATTGTTGGTGCTGTCCAGTTAAACCGACAGCGAAAACAATTATATAATATAATATATATATCTAATTATATTATATATTATATATATATTGACACTTTAATAAAAATAAACTCAAACTCAAACTCAAATATATTGACGACATGAACGACGAAAATGACAATTAATTTACAATCTACATAACAATTGAATACTGAACTTCACAATAAAATACTGAACTGCATGACATTCATACGATGGACTACCTGACGACCATGACCGATTAATTACAATAAAATGATGAACTGACAGACGGTTATGGTTATGACAACGAGAACTAACTTACGAACTAATATTGAAATGTACGACAGAGGACTGCAGGACGACGTCAACTGACAACTGAATGACTAAAATTCGTAAACCCCGCCACCCTCCTTCATTCCGTCGTGAATGTCACATGTAATAATACTGTGGTTTGTTGTAATCTGTAGTTGTTGTAGCCATAGATAATACGCGGTGTGTTTGAACACACGACAGCTCATGGAGAATTTCGAAATTGGTAGGTATGCACGTCAATGTAACCTTACTAGATCTGATACTAGGTTTTTCCCCGTGAATAAAATGAAGTGTAAAAAATTTTGAAAGTTGGTCCATTAAACTGCTAAATGCAAAGAATTTACTGTATGGAACATACCCAAAAACTATACAGCACATCTACATCCCATTTACGTGCTTTAGGAAGTTGTTTAGATATAATTAATTTAAAATTACGACCTGTAGCGTACAACAATGAAAAGGGGACAGACAGACAGACACACAGACGGACGGACAAAACCATTTCATAAGATGCAGCTAAAGCTCAGCATCTAAAAAGGAACTAAAACGACACAAGCATAGACTAAACGATGGTATAAAATTGGCGCGAAGAGAAACTTTCGAGCGTACTATTAAGCGTAATTGCGAGTGAAAATAAATAAAATTTTAAAACTTTGCAAATTCGTGGGGAGCGTAAATGTTGTTTTAAAAAAATTTCGGAGACTGTTCCAGAAAGAGCATCTTTTTCTGTATGTAACAAGCATTACTATTTGAAATTTGAATAAAAACTGACATCCGGCTGGGGATTTGAAAAAAGTGAGTTTCTCCGTTTACGCAATGCTAACTCTGTAAATTCAAAAAAAAAATTGCTGCCAAACTAGCATTCCAAATTCAAATGTTTTTTGTCAACTTCCTTTTTAGGTTGTTAGGTTTCATTAAAAAAATATACTGAAGTTGCTGCTTGGTTTTTAATATTTAGCCCCACATGGTTAATAATCAGTATAACGTCGTTTATACATTAGGTGCATATCGTCTGTGAAGAACAAAAATGACCAATGTCCATTTTTAGTTTTAAAAAAATCCACTATCTACTGAAAACATTAATATACCATATGTCTCTCAAAGAATGTAAATAGAACCTTGTGAATTTTTTAAAAAAACAAGTGACTACAATACTTTGCACTTTTTATAAAGCATGAAAGTAGAATATTTTGCACTTTTAAAAACACTATAATGGAACATTTTGACATATTCAAAAGTATGTAAATAGGTAGGGCTTGCAAAATCAAGACCAAGACTTTCGCCATTTTCAAGACCATTCAAGACTCTTGAAAAGTCTTGAAATTTCAAGACCACCTTGAAATTCAATTATTCCAACCTCTTAACCCTGTTCATGACTTTTAAGACAAAGTTGAAAAATTTTTGTCAAGAGTCTTGATTTTTTCAAGACTTTTGAAAGTCTTGATTTCAAGACTCTTGAATTTTCAAGACTTCAGAAAGTCTTGATTTCAAGAGTCTTGAATTTTCAAGACTTTTGAAAGTCTTGGTTTCGAGAGTCTTGAAATTTCAAGACTTTTGAAAGTCTTGATTTAGTCTTGATTTCAAGAGTCTTGAAATTTTTGTACCTCCAGAAGTTAAAATAATGGTTAAAAAACTGAGTTTTTGTGCTTAAAAAATGATTTTGTACATGTTTTTGTTAGTCTTGATTTCAAGAGTCTTGATTTTTCAAGACTTAAGTCTTGATTTCAAGACTCAAGACTTTTGGAAGTCTTGATTTCAAGACTCTTGAAGTTTCAAGACTTTTAAAAGTCTTGTTTTCAAGACTCTTGAATTTTCAAGACTTCAGAAAGTCTTGATTTCAAGAGTCTTGAATTTTCAAGACTTTTGAAAGTCTTGGTTTCGAGAGTCTTGAAAATTCAAGACTTTAAGAAGTCTTGATTTCGAGAGTCTTGAAATTTCAAGACTTTTGAAAGTCTTGATTTAGTCTTGATTTCAAGAGTCTTGAAATTTTTGTACCTCCAGAAGTTAAAATAATGGTTAAAAAACTGAGTTTTTGTGCTTAAAAAATGATTTTGTACATGTTTTTGTGAGTCTTGATTTCAAGAGTCTTGATTTTTCAAGACTTAAGTCTTGATTTCAAGACTCAAGACTTTTGGAAGTCTTGATTTCAAGACTCTTGAAGTTTCAAGACTTTTGAAAGTCTTGTTTTCAAGACTCTTGAATTTTCAAGACTTCAGAAAGTCTTGATTTCAAGAGTCTTGAAGTTTCAAGACCAGCCCTAGTCTTGATTTCAAGAGTCTTGAAGTTTCAAGACCAGCCCTAGTCTTTATTTCAAGAGTCTTGGTCTTGACAAGACTTTTGAAGTCAAGACTTTTGCAAGCCCTATAAATAGGACATTTTACACTTTTTAAAAATACGTAAATACAACAATTTGCACTTTTAAAAAACGTATAAATAGGACAATTTGCACTTTTAAAAAAACATATGAATAGAGCAATTTGTTCATTTTAGAAACTCGTGATTAGCATTTTAAGCAAGAATTCTATAATCCGATTTACTGTATTTGATTTGACATAGCTCAGTTTAATTCTATCACTTTAGAAATGGGTCATTTTGTTTCTTCACCAAAGATATTATCGTAATGTCCCAGTTAAAGCCAAATTCATTATTCACTCATAGAACAATACTACCTCGCTCTGAATTACAATAAGAGGGCGTTAATTTGATCTTCCTAATGTATGCAGTGGGCGGAACATTAAACAGTAGCAACTTTTTCTTTGAATTTTAAAAACACGTCAAATTCCTTTGTATTCTTTGTCTATAGAGTTTATTAGAAACGGAACTGATATTTCAACTTATTTATTACGTATGTTGCCTCGGATTAAAATTATACTAAAAAGGATATTGTTGCAGTAGGGTGGGTGTCAGCTTAGGGGGCGTTCATATTTGATGTATGGATTTAGGGTAGAGTAGGAAGAAAGTAAGTAAGTAAGCAATTACTTTATTGTCCTAATCGCACAGCAAAATTACACTGATTTTCGGGAAAAGACATTTTTTAGAAAAAAATTACAATAGGAGTAATTATATAAAATACCAACACCGTCTCAATTCCATTACATTTTCAATGCACTAAGTTATAATGCTATTACATACATGTTCTAGTTTAGTCTTAACGATAATAATTTTTACATTAGAGCAGACAGTCCCAACAACATCGCACATATCGCTGTAACGCCCTTTTTAAACTTGGTGTGACACTAACAAGGAAATAACGCGACATGCAATACCCAGATTTCACATAGGTCTATTTAAAAAATCGAGCTTTTTCTAAATATCACAGATCCAAAGTAACTTGATTGCATTTTGTGTTGTTTGGTCACAGCAAAACGCTAAAAATTAAAGAAATTCGAATTGTAAAACTCTGCTGCACTATAATTTTTACAGTTTGCATCCGACTTTGATGAAATTTGATTTTTTGTGATTCTCAGTTTGTAATTTTAAGATTTTAAAAACTTTGCAAATTTTTATTTTTCTTAAAGAAATTGCAAAAAATGTATATTTTTGAGACCCAAATGTTTAAACTCTTCTTTTTAAACAAATGAAAGCCCAATTTTTTAATATCTTGAAATTTCTTTTTAGAATAAAGACTGAGGATTACAAAAAAACAAATTTCACCAAAACCCGATGAGAACTGTAGAAGTTATAGGGCAGATAAGTTCTAAAATTCGAATGTTTTTAAGATTTGGCGGGCCACTGTGACCAAACAACGCAAAATGCACTCAAGTTACTTTGGATCTATGCTATTTAAAAGTAGCCCCATTTTTTGAAACGTGTCTCTGTGAAATCTGGGTGTTGCATGTCGCGTCATTCCCTTGTAAGTTTTGAAGATGCAACGACGTTTATGCCCAGTTTATCGAATGTCAAGGAACCAACAGTTTCACAGTTGTACTCTCCACTTCAAAAATGCAAGCCTTTAAATAACAAATCAAATGCTGCAACGCTTGGTACACCTGACTGAAGAGCCGGTAAAACCAACCGCGAATTTTGTAGCATATTTCAGCAGTAAAAGTCAAGACCGAGAAAGCAGTCCCGATTCCAAAAACAACGAATATCAAGAAAATATCAGACTGAAAGAAAGAAAGCGCTGAGGGTTTCTCACTTGCTTCGTCATTCACCTTTGAAATATACGAGTCTCGCGCTGCCTCAGAAAATCTGATAGTTTCCCATTTTTCCCAAAGCCAATAAATTCCAGAGGACAGAAGAATTTTCATTCGATTTGGGACCCAGCTGTGATATTTGGATAATCCGGAAGCAAAGCCATAGAACGTGGGGCGACTTAGGTATTTCTCCCGTTCAGTTTTCATATTGTGGGAATATTGAACTCCCGGAGTTTGCGCCATCAATTTCTGGAACCGCTTCCAATAAAAACTGAATTCATTCTCTTCAAAGACAAATGCGACGTCTAATTTTCCCTGCGCCTTTAGTCGGAGCGCGGTTGTCTCAAGCTCCGTGGAGCAAATGTGAGTCGTTCTATTGGTCACACCCTGCCTAAACTCATGCGAGGACAGCCAATTCCAAAAATGTTTTTCAAAGTGTTGTTTTTGAAACTCCTCGTAAAATTTGCATTCTTTAAACTTGGAATAGCATTCTCGATTGAGCGCCGTAAATGGTAGCAACCCGAAAAAATCTTCTTCATTTGTTTTGTTGGCCCAAATCGGCATAACTTGATCGCATTTGCTTTGAGCGATAAATGCGTAGACTGAAAAGTTGTTCTCTTGCAGCTCCCGAATCGATGTCCAGTTTGTTTTTGGCTGCTGCGGAATTGTAAAATCAGATTTAAGGACCCCTTTGTATCCGTTAGATACAATGATTCCGGCAAAGAGCCAGAGCGCAATGAGTCGTCCGCAGATGCGCTGCCAGGAGACGCGGTTGATGCGTGACAAAACGTGATCATATTGAGGCTGCTCAGCGAGTGACGATGTGAATGCTAATGCGTTGGAGACAAAGTATGGAAGGAACGAAAGTTTCTTGTTTTTTTCCAAGGATGCCATCGCAAAAAGAAGTGCGAGTGTGACTGATGTTCCAAAAACGAAACACCAGACCGATGCGTCTAGCGGATTGGTGAAGATCTCAAAGGAAGTTTGGTTTCGTTTGACGTTGTGCGGCGTAATAAACTTGAAAGGTTGTGTCTGTCCCACTGGGAATAATTGGAACGTGTGGGGTTGGCCCACGTGGTTCACGTAGTCGTATATTTTGGGTCCGTCCAAACGCGTATCCAACCACCTGGAGGATGAGAGCAGAATAGAAGTGTTGAGATCAGATCTGAGAAAATTGATGGTTGCACTTCCAAGAGACGTTGGGCTGAGTCTGTGAAATGGACCATGAGCCTTCTGATTTTCCAAAAACGTTCCCACGGTGTTCTCCTCATATGCTATGATCCACGTGAAATTCCGCCCGTAGTCGATGAACTGCTCGTATCTAGTGATGACCTCCTGGAAACAGTGTTGGGCTAATTGGTTGGAACAATTTAAGTCTAGAGTTTTAGAAGATGACGTATCTGCATCGGTGTAGATTTCGTAGACATTTCTAGGCTCAATGTTTCCCATTGCTAGCACATATTTAAAGGAACCCTTGTCGTATACTTTTGCGTACTCAAACTCGAGTGACATCACGAAATGCATTTGGTCAACGATGATATTTACCACTTCTGTCAGTGCTTCTCTTGTCCGTCTATGGACGCCGGTAAGGAAGCACCGTTCATTTGTGAGGATGCTGAACCATTTTGTGGAGATTTGCGCAGTTTCGGCAAGGGACCTAATGGAATTTTTAAGATGATCAAAATTGATGTAGTACATGTCTGGGGTACATGTATCGCGAATAAGAATGAAAGAGTAGCAACGCATGCGCTTTGTTTTGAAGATTTGCGAATAGTTTGTACGCTGATTGCGCTTATTCTCTTTCACTGTCAAAAGGGCATTTGTGTGGAGCGCTATTGGGAGGGAGAGTTGCGCGTGATGGATGACGTGGCCGAACGTGAAGAATTGAATGAAGCAGTGCTTCATCTCCTCGCTTTCAACCATACTTTTTATTTCCAGAAGCGTTTCTTCCTGTTTAAGATCCAAGGAAGTGATGAGCGCAAAGAGGGACAATGCAAAGAATAAAATAAAACCAAATGCAAAGTTACACATATTGTGGTCTTAAAAGTTTGAATATTTTTAACTGAAAGTGAGATTGTGACGACTTGTCCAGCAGATTTAACTTGAGAATGAAAGTTATTCAGGATAAGGAATGACAGGCGTTTGGTAGGCACGTAGATTTAAGCTATGTACCACAATTTTTGTGAACTAACGAAACACAGTTTAAGAATGTTTTGCATAACCAAGGAAGTTCTGATTTCCGTTTAAGTTGTCAAGTGTTTTGATGCTTAGGATTGATTTCCCTGGGCGTTAGGCGCTAGTTTAAATATAAAAGTAAATTAATTGTAGAAACTGTCTGCCGAAGGTTAAGGTGTCTGAGAGAGTGAGCTAAGATTTCCTCAATCCTTGACTTACTCATTCTGAGCACATCCTTAATTTTCACAACAATGTTCCTTAATGTATAATTTACAATAGCTGTAGTAAAAAATACTGAAACGGAAAAAGACGATATTTTTATTCAGGAGGAAGTTGAAGCTAAAATCAGGAAGTTTAGGTATAGGTTCGTATTTTATAGGAAAAAAATGGATGGGCGGGGCCCATGTTACATACATTTTTATACCTCTACTTATAATTAAGTAAATAAGGTATACCTTATTTATAGCATTACATTTTGTCCCCAGCGTCACGTATTTAGGACAAACCACGAGGCTTTTGGGAATTATATTTCGCAAAAATTTAGCCTATATGCAAAATGACCCTAAACGTCACACAAATGGTACTCCTATCAACTTACCTAGAAACTTTCCGATGAATTCCAGGGTCTCTAACCTTTGGTCTCGGATAAACGAAACAAACAGAGAGCGTACCTATTTATAAAACAGACTAATTTTTTATTTTAAATCTAATAGACCCCTATTATCTCTTTATCATATAAGTTATCGTCGGTGAAGAACCAAAATGACCCATATCCATTTTTACCTAAAAACAATATCAACCATCTACGAAAATACTGAAATATGTCTTGTAAGTATTTACCCGCATGGTACAAGATGCAATTTTCAAAAATGTGTAGATAGAACATTATACACTTTTTAAAAACATGTAAATAGCACATTTTACACTTTTTCAAAATATGAAATTAGAACATTTTGCACCTTGTCAAAAACATGAAATTAGAACATTTAGCAATTTTAAAAACATGAAATTAGAACATTTTGCACCTTGTCAAAAACATGTAATTAGAACATTTAGCACTTTTAAAAACATGAAATTAGAACATTTAGCACTTTTCAAAAACATGTAAATAGAACATTCTACATTTTCAAAAACTCTTAATTAACATTTTACGCATGTTTCTCAATTTGTTTTTATGACATAGCTCATTTTGATTCTAGCATAATTTGGATATGGGTCATTTTGGTTCTTCACTGACGATATCACATATTACATACTTCATAAGGATGCAATCTTTTGCTCTCAAAATTGCAAAATGTATTTTGCTTGGTATTTAAAGAGCAAACCGATGCAAGAATGTTTGTAATGGAAATAAAAAACGTTTTAAATCTCCTTTCCTATTACTCTGGGATCGGCATAAATCATAGATGCAAAAATTACCTTTTTTAATTTAATAAGAAAGGTATAAGCAATTAAGAAAAACATTTTAAAGCATGATAAATTTGTCTTTGTTGCTAAACTGCGCACATTTGTTTTATTTATTTATTTTTAAGTTTTTAAGGACAGTAATTTATTTACATAGCTTCTTACACCAATAATTACATTAGACTATTAAAAATTACAATACATAACTGAAACAGATGCATACCTGTGAGTTAAACAATATCTAGCAAGCCATTGCATTGGTTAGAATCGGGAAAAGTAACGCTATTGTCATGGAGGGAACACTGAGTTGGAGTTGATGTTGGTGTTGGCTATTATTGATTTTGCGTGTATAAATTACATATAACATAATAAACAATGCCTTAGGTAGAACAAGAACTACTCACAAATTGACGATGATTAAACACACAGAGGTAATTAATTTATGCAAATATGTAATTGTAATTTAATTCGTCTCGCACTAATAATTATTCTAAATTTAAATTAATTTATTTCGATCCTCGCTTCGCCTTCTCTGCGGCCGTCAGCGCTTCCTTCATGTGATGAGCAATGTAGCGGAAGAGTTGAACCCACGCGTCATTTATCTCCTTACACCAAATGTCCTGCAGCGACGGCTCAATCGTCTTTATTAACTGTGGACCTATCAACTGCAAAATTAATATTCAATAATTACTTGTCAACTCAACATCATACCGTGGATGAAGCATCAAAATGACCTATATCCAATTTAAGCTTCAATAAAATAATAGATGGGTGCAAAAGTTGTTAACTAGGAAGTTTTGAAAAGTTCTATGTTCACTTGTGTTTTGTTTTAAAGTGCAAAACGTTTTATTTACATGCATATTTTTGACAGTGTAAAATGTTCTATTTACATGTTTTAAAAAGTATGAAAACTTCACTTTACATGTTTTAAAAAAATGTCCATTGTTGTATTTTTACATGTTTTTGAAAGTGCAAAAATGATCAATTTACATATTTTTTAGAGTGCAAAATGTTCTATTTACGTGTTTTGAGAAAAGTGGAAAAATGATTTTACATATTTTTTAGAGTGCAAAATGTTCTATTTACGTGTTTTGAGAAAAGTGGAAAATGTTTTAATTCCATGTTTTTTAAACGTACAAAAATGTCTATTTTTGCATGTTTTTGAAAAGTCAAAATACTCTGTTTGTGTGTTTTGAAAAGTGTAAAATGTTCTATTTACATGTTTTTGAAAGTGCAAAATGTTCTATTTAAATGTTTTTGAAATTGAAAAATGTTATATTTGCAAGTTTTCAAGAAGTGCAAAATGTTCTATTTATATCTTTTTTTAAATTGCAAAATATCCTTTTTAATTGTTTGAAAATCACAAAACATTTTAATCACATTATATACGTTGTTTTAAAAGTCATTCTATTTACATGCTTTTTACATACCTATAAAGTGTTCTATTTAATAAAATTGCTTCGGGGTAAAAGAATTTTAACGTTGTTTTTTTTTGTAGATGCGCATTTAATTTCTAGCTTAAATTGGATATCTCCCATTTTGAGTTTTCCCTCCTAATTCTACGAAACATTTATAAAATGAAAAAGTAAAAAAAAATCAGTAAAATCGAAAACTGTTTGAGAAATTACAAAACAAAAAATATCGCGAAAGAATTGTCAAAAGTTTGTAGGGGTTGAAACACTCACATCAATGTATTTCTTTGGCGCCCCGTAGTAAAAATGGGCCTTGCCCAAATCTTCCAAAAGTTTGTCCAGTTTATCCTTTTCATCCAGTCGAGCCACTGCCTTCTCAACAAACCCCATTACCCTGTTTAAAGAAAACAATGTAACACGCAAAATCACAAATTTACTCAATTTTTTGCTAGTGCAACGGTTAACTGGTTTTATAACGCTGGGTTACCAGTCATTGTTCACAGTAACAAAGGAATAAGCCTGCGTTTTATCTACATTGCATTGCCTTACTTTTTGTTTAATTCAAAAATGTTTAGTATAGACTGCCAATGTCAAATAGTGAAGAATTGGAAATTCCAATTAATTAGTAATTGCGTTTCAAATTAAAAATTAATTGCAAATTACAATACCATGAGATGCTTTAGCGATATGTCAGTTGACGTGTTGATGCATGAAAACAATTTTAGCTGATTTTCTGCACATTTTTTGAATGTGTGGTTTTATAGTTCTGGCTCTGGTTAAAAGTGTTATGTTAAGGGTCGTCCATAAACGATGTTATCAGTAGAGTTAGTGGGTCAAGTTAGGTATTGATGACTTGCCATGTTGAAGGTAGCCGTTTACGTAATATCAAAGGTGTTGACATGGAGGGTGGGTGAGTCTTAAAAGGATAATAATTTCGTTTGGTAACATCATTTATGGACTATCCCTAACTTTTTGTAAAAAGAAATCTGATACTGTAAGATACACTTTAAAAGCATTAATTTCTTTGTTCCATGAAATCGCGGTTATTGCAAAATTACGACGGCAATAAATTAGAAATCAACGCCAAAAAGAAGCCGCTCAAAAATATTGCACACAGAGAGACGCGTGCAAAATATTATTTGCCAATTTCACTATACTAATGCAGGTTTCACACAAATACCAGTCCAATTAACAAATAGGAAAAGTTTGTATTTGTTCAAAGAAGGACAGTAAGTTAATAAAATCATTGCATGCTACTAAGGGTTCGTCCATAATTGATGTCATCATCCAGTTGGGTGGGCATTAAAAATCTCTCCATTTACGACCATTTTAAAAAAATTTGTGATAATATATTGTTATTACGTGGGTGGGTTCATCATCAAAAATTACATAATTAGTTCACCATGACATCTTTTATGAACGATCCCCAACAAAAGATTTAGAAACAAAATAAATTAAATTGAAAAAGCGTACCTCAAAGCATGTGCTCTCAGCTGTTTATTTGCTTTCAGTTCGTCAGAGCGAAGTCCATTAAAGGGGAGGAAAACCTGCTTTACCTCTGGATGCGTTTCAAAAAGTCTGTCAAAAATATCAAACAAAGAAAATTAATTATTACGATTTCCATTCAAAATAATACTCATTGAATAGTGGCATTGGCAGTGTTGAATTCCCAGGTGTTTTTAAGTATAGTATGTGACAAACTAAAATGACCCATATCCAATTTAAGCTAGAATCAAAATGAGCTATGTCATAAAAATAAAAGGAGAAACATGCGTAAAATGTTAGTATGGAGTTTTTGAAAAGTGCAAAATGTTCTATTTTCATGCTTTTGAAAAGTGAAAAATGTTCTAATTCCATGTTTTTGAAAAGGTGCAAAATGTTCTAATTCCTTGTTTTCGAAAAAAGGGGAAATGTTCTAATTCCATGTTTTCTAAAAGGTGCAAAAACCTCTATTTTCATTTTTTTCAAAAGGTGCAAAAAGTTCTAATTTAATGCTTTTTAAAAGGTGCAAAATGTTCGAATTTATGTTTTTGAAAAGGTGCAAAATGTTCTAATTTCATGCTTTCAAAAAGGTGCAAAATTTTCTAATTTCATGCTTTCAAAAAGGTGCAAAATTTTCTAATTTCATGTTTTTGAAAAGCTACAAAATATTCCAATTTCATGTTTTTGAAAAATGCAAAATGTTCTTATTTAATGTTTTTAAAAAGCTAGAAAATATTCCAATTTCATGTTTTTGAAAAATGCAAAACTTTCTTATTTAATGTTTTCGAAAAGGTGCAAAAAGTTCTAATTTAATGCTTTTTAAAAGGTGCAAAATGTTTGAATTTATGTTTTTGAAGAGGTGCAAAATGTTCTTATTTCATGCTTTCGAAAAGGTGCAAAATTTTCTAATTTCATGCTTTTGAAAAGGTGCAAAATGTTCTAATTTCATGCTTTCGAAAAGGTGCAAAATTTTCTAATTTCATGCTTTTGAAAAGCTACAAAATATTCCAATTTCATGTTTTTGAAAAATGCAAAACGTTCTTATTTAATGTTTTCGAAAAGGTGCAAAAAGTTCTAATTCCATACTGTTTTAAAAGTACGAAATGTTCTACTTAAGTGATCTCAAGACATATTTGAATATTTTGAAAGATATTGGATATAGTTTTTAGCTACAAATGGATATGGGTCATTTTGGTTCTTCACATACGACATGTACTTCTGAGCCTGGGTAATACGAGACATTCCAGACAAGTTGCTTTGTCTTTCTTCATGTTCTTTCAGTCCTGGTAGGTACCTAATTTATGAATTACGCCTAAAACCAAGCACTGTTTACACGCTCTAAATGAGTAGAATTTATAACACATCGCAGTTATAGGCCCTGACACGCTCGATTAAAAACCTGTTAATAATTCACAAGTTTGTGAAAGGAAAATGCGAGTGGAGTTTGTGAGTTATACAGATCTACACAAAACGGACGGAAATGGTTTTGCTTTTAAATGGAAAATGTGGAAATTCCTGCGGTTTTATATTTGAAAGTTTCTGGCACAAAAGCATTTTATTTTCTATTACATTGTAATATGTGAATGTCAAAATGTAAATAACCTCAAAAACCTCTCACTTGCACTTAAACTATTTTAAGTAGGTTTCAAACGGTATGAATATTTTATGCAAGTACCTGTACCTATGGCTATACCTGCATGGGTAGCAGTATTTGCATTGCACCACTTACAATACTATTATTCTGTCTGTCTGTCACACTGTGTTGGATTCGGGATGCACACTTTAAAAGCGGCTTTTTCCTATAAATGTACTCGCAGAAATTCATATTTTGTGAGTAGTAGTTTATTCATGAATCATTATCCCCACAAAAGAATTGCGACACTCACATTAAGTATTTAGAAATTTTAGATGCATGAGCGGATCTAAATTTAAATTGTATTTCCGTGTTCGACCTCCAACACCGCATGTTCTAACTTGACTTGTACATTAGTCAAAAATTCACATTGTGTAAAACCGAGTCTGAAATGTCTGAATTTGACAGTACATAAAAGTGTCTCATGTAAAAAATAAATCAATAAATTGAAAAATCGAAAAAATTGTAATATTTTTGCCATTTTACAAACCATTTTTCAGACATTTGATTATTTGAGTAGAATTCAGAAGCAGCTTTGAATTTGTAATAAACTACTACAGTAGATTTTAAATGTTAATTAAATTAGAATTGTAAGAAACTGCGACATCTGAGAACTGGATTTTGCTAGATTTTAAAATTTTCAAGTTGTCTATTTTTGTGTTTTTAAACAAATTCATTTCGACATTATTGATTTACGGATGTTTACTACTCAGACATTTGCTACCCGTGCTTTTGCTATCTTAAAATTTGATTCCCGGACACTTGCAACTGGGACATCCCATACCATAAAATTGGCTACCCGGCTTTTGCTACCATGAAATTTGCTACCTGGACATTTGCTACCCGGACATTTGCTATCCGGGCTTTTGCTATCTGGATATTTGATTCCCGGGCACTTGCTGCCAGGACATTCTATACCCCAAAATCGACTACTAGGACTTTTGCTACCATGAAATTTGCTACCATGAAATTTGCTACCTGGACATTTGCTACCCGGACATTTGCTATCCGGGCTTTTGCTATGTGGATATTTGATTCCCGGGCACTTGCTGCTGGGACATTCTATACCCCAAAATCGGCTACTAGGACTTTTGCTACCATGAAATTTGCAACCTGGACATTTGTTACCCGGACATTTGCTATCCGGGCGTTTGCTATCTGGATATTTGATTCCCGGGCACTTGCTGCCGGGACATTCTATACCCCAAAATCGACTACTAGGACTTTTGCTACCATGAAATTTGCTACCATGAAATTTGCTACCTGGACATTTGCTACCCGGACATTTGCTATCCGGGCTTTTGCTATGTGGATATTTGATTCCCGGGCACTTGCTGCTGGGACATTCTATACCCCAAAATCGGCTACTAGGACTTTTGCTACCATGAAATTTGCAACCTGGACATTTGTTACCCGGACATTTGCTATCCGGGCGTTTGCTATCTGGATATTTGATTCCCGGGCACTTGCTGCCGGGACATTCTATACCCCAAAATCGACTACTAGGACTTTTGCTACCATGAAATTTGCTACCATGAAATTTGCTACCTGGACATTTGCTACCCGGACATTTGCTATCCGGGCTTTTGCTATGTGGATATTTGATTCCCGGGCACTTGCTGCTGGGACATTCTATACCCCAAAATCGGCTACTAGGACTTTTGCTACCATGAAATTTGCAACCTGGACATTTGTTACCCGGACATTTGCTATCCGGGCGTTTGCTATCTGGATATTTGATTCCCGGGCACTTGCTGCCGGGACATTCTATACCCCAAAATCAGCTACTAGGGTTTTTGCTACCATGAAATTTGCAACCTGGACATTTGCTACCCGGATTTTTGCCACCCTGACATTTGATGCCCGGAAATTTGCTACCCTGGCATTTGCTAACTACACTTTTGCTTATTTATTATTTTGGCCTTTAGGTAAACTCTATAGGGTAAGTGATGGGTAGTAAACATCCGGGTAGCAAATTTCCAGGTAGCAAAAGTCCCGGTAACAAATTTCGGGGTATAAACTATCCGGGTGTCGAATGTGCTGGTAGCCAATGTCCTAGGTTTGGTGGTGGACTGTTGGGTAGTAAGTATAGGGGCATCAAATGTCAGGGTAAAACATGTCCGGGTATCAAATCCCCGGGTGACAAATACCCTAAAACCACACTATTTTGTATCTGGATGTTCAGCTAGAAGTAAATTTTATGTAAAATAATTACTAATTCATTTTAAAATATTTGAATTCTTTTAAACTTAAGTGGTTCTTTCGTTTAAAATGAAAAGTGAGATTTTTTTAAATCGCCTAAAAATAGGTATTTTATAACGTTAGTTAAAAGCGTATGAAAATCATAGTAATTCGTAACTTATTCCTTCCGCCTTTTAATTTCAAATATGTAGTGTGTCATTCAAGAGCAGAATTCCCAGAAAATCAGGATCCAAACGAGACTCCCTACATATTAACACGGATCTTGTAATTGAAGTATTCAGGCGGAGAGAAAAAGGAAAAGAAACAGCAGTCGCATGGAAATGACAGGTGTCAAAGTTTTACACATGGATTCCCACGGATTATTTAATCGAGCCCCAAAACAAACAACAACTATATACTATACTGCTACTGCTACCTCAAAAAAAGGAGAGAGAATTAATACACAAATTTCCAATTCCAAAATATTTTATATCTGTCCTTGACATTTGAATTCTCTCCCACCAAAATCCGGTTTTCAATCTCGTAGTAATTTTCAAAAATCATCATCAATCTCTTTCGATGCTCATTCTGTCTATCAGTACATTTTTGTACTTGCACTTCCAGTCCAGTAGTCATTTTATTTTAATTTCAGTGCCTTTAGCAATTTATTACGCACTCACCATTGAGAAACCTAAAAGTCCCACTATATGCTATTTACCTACTAGGGATCGTCCGTAAATGACGTGATCAAGAAACAACATATTTATAGGACCCTATGACCCTTCCATCATCAGCTCATAACCATTGCGTAAGCGGTTTTATTTAGCATTACATGTCATCAGTGGCCAAGTAGACAATTATACTCAATGGCCCTACTAATGACGTCATTTATTGACGACCCCCTTTGTACTGATATGAGATTGCTGCTTTATTTTTAAAATTCATGAATTAGAAAAAGACTGACAAACAAAATGTTTTATTTGTATCATTTTAAAATGTGTAAAATATTAAATTTACATGTTTTCAAAAAGTGCAAAAAGTTCCATTTACACGTTTTTGAAAAGTGCAAAAAGTTCCATTTACACGTTTTTGAAAAGTGCAAAATGGTCCATTTACATGTTTTTGAAAAGTGCAAAATGTTCTATTTACATGTTTTCAAAAAGTGCAAAATATTCTATTTACATGTTTTAGAAAATTGCAAAATTTTGTATTCAAATGTTTTCAAAAAGTGCAAAATTTTCTATTTACATGTTTTAGAAAATTGCAAAATTTTTTATTTACGTGTATTCCAAAAGTGCAAAATGTTCTATTGACATGTTTTTGAAAAGTGTCAAATGTTCCCTTACTGAATAAATGTAATGATCCCCACAGACGCCACATCACTCTCGATCCGTTTCCAACAAGTGCGGATGTGGCCCTTCTGCTCTTCGTTCAAAAACTCGAATTTATCCCGGTCCTTGTCCCCGTAGAGAAGGAGCCGGGCTGTGCTGACCGTCGAGTGCTTCCTGTTATTTGAGGAGGCTGCCCCAGGAGGAGGCATAATGGATGTGGACATTGTGGATGCTGAAGTTGGGTGGCTGTTGGTCCCACTTTGATTGTTCTCGGGTTTGTCACTTTCACTCTCAGCACTCTCCTTAACTATCGTTCCTCCCATTCTCCTAGAAGCGCTGCTCAGTCAACTGTGGAAACTGGAAATGCCTCTGTCGCTTGAATGATTTTTGTCCTTTTAAGATAATGGGATTACATACGGAAATATCAACACGCTGTTTTGTTTGCTTTTAATATTTGTCTCCGTCAATCACTTTGATTGTAGTTCTCCTTTAAATGTATTTCTTAATAAATGGAGTGTAGAATATCGTCTGTGAAGAACCAAAATGATCCATATCCATTTTCAGCAAAAACAAATATTCAATATCTACACAAATATTCAAATATGTCTTGAGTGCATTTAAATAAAATATGTTGCACATTTTAAAAACATGTAAATAGAACATTTTACAATTTTCAAGAACATTAAAACAGAACATTTTGCACTTTTCAAAAATATGAAAATAGAACACTGCACTTTTCAAAAACATGGTATTAGAAAATTTCACACCTTTGCACAAACATGTAAATAGAACATTTCACACCTTTTCAAAAACATGTAAATAGAACATTTCACACCTTTGCAAAAACATGTGAATAGAACATTTTGTAATTTTCAAAAACTCGTAATTAACAGTTACGCATGTTTCGCATTTTTTTTTTGTGACATAGCTCATTTTGATTGTAGATTAAATTGGATATGGGTCATTTTGGTTCTTTACTGACGATATAGATATTACAGAGTGGGATATTTACTTTTTTTCTTATATCCAGTAGCACCAATTCAATTCCTATCCAATAGTAAATGGTGCTGCATAATTATAAGCTAAAGCAAACAAAAAATTGATAATGGTAATTCACTTTCAAATGTTTATTTTATAGGGTTTTATTTTTATTCCTATTTATCGCTCATTTTTCCCCAAGAATAAATTGCATTCAAAGAATCAAAGTGACTCGTAGCCATTTTTTTAGCTAAAAATGAAACGCGTTGTGTATGAAATAAAATATCCTGAACCTAAAAACACGTCAAGCATATATCGAACTTCTTTGAAACAATGTTTCGATAGAATACTCAGCAATTTTTAAAAAAAAGACAAAATAATTGTACAATTACATTTGCTAAGGACTTGCAAATAAAAAACTGTTTACTTGTTTTTGCACAAATCTTAAACACGTAAATGCAACATTTTTGGAATTTTTAAAGTCATAAAAAATGAAGAATTTTGCAGTTTGATATTTTTAAAACAATTCCTAGTAAAATTTTAATTGTTTTTAATCTTTTCAAATTTTTAATAAATCAAATCAATTAACTAGTCAATAGGACATCTACAATTTAAAAAAACGTGTAAATAGAACATTTTAAGCTTTTAAGAAATATAATAATAGAATATTCTGCACTTTTGAAAAACATACACAAAGAAAGTTAACATTTTATAATAATGCCAGTAAGATAATGTGGGCATGTTTAGGAAATAATTACTGCCAAATAACTAATATGCACTTTCTAAAAACATTTGGCATTTTTTAAAAACATACAAACAAAACTCTTTGTATTTTTTTAAAACGTGGCATTAAAACAATTTGCACGTTTAAAAATATTGCACAATAAACTAATTTGCAGGTTTAAATGGCATGCTAATAAAACATTTTGCTTTTTTCTTAAACTTGTAAAATTAAAATTTTAGTCCTTACACTCGCTTTTATGTAGGTTAAATATTTTGTAAATACTTTTTAAATGCTTTGTTTGACATAGATCATTTTAATTCCAGCCTAAATCTGAAATCTGATATGGGCCATTTCAGTTCTTGATTGACAATTGTAATTTCACGTAGTTCAAAAATGGCCCACATACAATATATCTTACAATTAAAACAATTTAACTAGCTAAGCTCAAATTTTTTTAAAAATCGCATTAAGTAATAATTTTAATCTATTGAATTCAAAAGGGTATGAAATAACTAATAAATAAGAATTTTATTTATTTTTATTACTCAATTAGACTCACTTTGATATAATTCTTTACTCACGAGTTTTTTTTAATTAGAACAAACGTTTTCGATAAATTATTTTTATTTTAAAAATAAAAATTCAAATAACTAGTAGAGCACTGTATTTGCGTGAATACAATCGTAAAGTCGGAAGCAGAAATAATGTAAATCACGGTGCTCGCAGCCTCAAGAACACACACACAATGAAATAAATTTGCAATTTCTTTATTTTTCTATGCAGTATAGCAGCAGCTGAAACCACTGTATAAAAATACCAACAAATAACTTACGTTTACGTGAACACTTTTATTATTCAGCTATTTCACTCCATCACAGTTGGCAGACGGCAGAAAAATTATACAATGGCAGCCTCTATGCTCAATGCCGAGCGCTATTATTTTCTTCCAATTTGCATTTTCTTTTCTGCACGTATTTTTGTATCCAATCCAATCAATCAAAGTCACATTCAATTAAATCTGACGTGACATACTTCTTTTTTTTTACGAATTAATTTCCACAGGTGAAAGTGGGCAATGATAAAGCACGAAAATCAACTGCTTTCACTTTGTCTTGATATTGTTAACAGCGCAAACTTGTCTTTTTTGTTTTTATAGTTGACTCAAGAAATTCACGAAATTTAAGAAATTCAAAAAGAAAAGGAAAACAAAAAACTTTTGTAATATATCATGCAATTGGTTTTTCTATTGTTTTAGAAAACTACTGGTTTTTAAAAAAGGCGATATAAATTATTGTAACTTTTTTAAATAGACGTGTTTGACTGGACTGTGTAGAAAATTAAATCTTCACTTTACCCCAAAATTTATGTTTTTTCTACTGTGACAAATTTTAGGACATTTTTCCACTTCCCGAAATTCGATTTTGAATCTTGGCATTTTTTTTACTGGGTTAAAACTAATTCACTTCAATTGAAGTTTCACTGTTAATTTTGCCTTATTATTTTGCGCATTGTAATTTAAATTTTTAAAATAGCACCAACTTTATCTTTTTTTTTACTTCAAAATTCTACAAATGGTTTTATAAGTCAACTTTGTTTTTTTAGAATTTTGCTACAATTTTTAGGCGCAAATTTTAACAGCTTGATTTAATAATATTTAATTATATGTGAAACAGTACAGAGTATGTTCAGAATAAGAAGGATTTTTTAAATTTAATTTGCAAAATAAAATGTGTAGAATTTAACTATGATATAGCGCAAGGATTATGTGGAGCGTAGGAGAAAGTAGAAAGTCGAATGTGCGAAAGATTATAATATGTGGATTATGAACAAAGCCTCATGGAACTCTCGAACTTCGTCAGAGTTTGACGGTCGACGGTCCACTGCTCTGGCTTTCCCTGAATTCAGTCGTACTTATGCCAAGTTGTCTGTCAGAGTGAGAGAGTGAAAGGAGACGAGGAGCTGGGTGAAAGTCAGGAGTGAAAAGATGGACAGGCGCTCTATGCTCTATGGACTGGAATCTAAAATCCCTCACCAAATCTACTACCACTACACTACCACCTACCTACAATACTGGGCTTAAGAAACGAAGCAGAAACAAATACGATTTAAAAGCAGCTTCCCCAGAAATATATAGTTTACTCTTAAATATCTGTACAATTCAAGACGCGTGGCCTTATCTACTCAGCGATCTACAGGGTGACAAATAACCTTTGCCCCTATATCTAAATTCCACAGCTTAAAAACTTTAAATAGTGGAAACTTTGAATTTATAAAGTTTACTAACTCAAAAATTTCTAATTTTCTTATCGGATTTAACATGTGATTCTGAAGCAAGGACGTGGTCCCCCCTTCCTTCCTATTCCAAGTTTATTAGTCGGATTCATAAATCATTGTATGAGTCCAATGAAAACAATGACGATTTCGATTAAAATTACAAACTGTGTTTGAAAGCGTCCATAATTGATGTCATTAAAAAATCCCTAATTTTAAGAACCCCCCCCCCCGCTCATCCTCTGACATCACCTTCACAATTGTGTAAATTCCCTTCGGTAACATGGAAAAACATAAGTTGCCAAGTAGTTCCCGCTAATTCCAGTCCCTGTTGGTGACGTTATTTGTAGACGATCCCTTTGAATTTTATTTAAATTTGCAAACACATAAAGACGTGGGTGAATAAAATTAAATATGAATTGGTTAGATGGGGATTTGAAAAGGATACAAAGTTTTTAGAATTTACAAGAGACTGAAAACAGAAACAGATAGCGAAAAAGACAACGAGAAATTTTCCATAGCCGTTTACATGCATACAACAATATTAAAATCTTTTAAAATGTCTATACAGTTTTTTTCTGTTAAAAAGGTTGAATAGAAAATAGAAAATTTGTGACATTAAGTGTAACTAAAGAGATAAGAAAAGTTGAGTTGCTCAATTTCCGTATTGTGCAGAGACTGTGAATAATTTCCGAGAAGCGAGCGCAAGTATGTACATGGCATGTGAGTTGACTGCGCGGCTTCTGTGGGTTCTGTTTTCTGATTATGTGGTCTTGATAATAAAGCGGTGAGAGTGAGCATGTAAAAAGGAAAATAGGGTTTTTTCTATTTTCAATTTTAAACCAGGTGCACTGACCCTCATACTTTGAACATTAAACAGATAACTAATAAAGATTAATTTTGAAACTTTTTGTTGAAAAGGATTGATAGAAAATGGAAAATTTGTGACATTAAGTGTAACTAATGAGATAAAAAAAGTTGAGTTGCTCAATTTCCGTCTTGAGTAGGGGACTGTGAATAATGTGGACGAGATAAAAACTCATGTTGTGAGTGAATTTGCGTTTTCACCGAGGGATGCTGTGGCAGACTTATTTTCTCAAAAATCCTATATTAAAATAAAATATTGAAAAATTTTATTTTGATTTTTAATTAATTTTAACAAAGTTAAAATTTAAAAATAGAAACTAGTGTTTTATAGCTAAAGTCGTATTTTCTGATTTTTTAATTTTGCTTAATGACTAATGATATTAACGTTAACTTACATTTTGGTTAGACCTTGATTTCACTAGCGAATTAAACAACTGTTAGACCTTGATTTCACTAGAAAAGTTAACCATTGTTAGCCTTAAAAAACTCGCTTTCAGATTTAACAATGGTTAACTCTGAAAGCGTGTTTCTTAAGGCTAACAATGGTTAACTTTTCTAGTGAAATCAAGGTCTTAGTTAACAATTGCTAAATTATCAATGGTTAACTTTGCGATTTCACGAGTAGTTACCAATTGTTAAACTATCAACGGTTAGTGCGATTTCACTACATACATTGACAATTGTTAGCCATAGTGCCTGCTAAAATTCAAAATGTTGAAGCTTAACAATTTTTAACGTGATTTCACTACATAAATTAACAATTGTTAGTTATAGATCCTGGGAAATTTCAAATTTTTAAG
The DNA here is from genome assembly GCA_949802685.1 of Dicyrtomina minuta. Lineage (NCBI taxonomy): Eukaryota > Metazoa > Arthropoda > Collembola > Symphypleona > Dicyrtomidae > Dicyrtomina > Dicyrtomina minuta. The sequence goes on from OX461811.1 coordinate 10,502,095, forward strand.
TTTAACAATTGTTAGTGCGATTTCACAGGTTAAGTTATCAATTGTTAACGCTAATTATCGATTTCAACAATTAATAAAACTTAATCATTGTTAGCAGTTTAACAATTGTTAGTTCACATTTCACGTAAAAATGAGTGATTAGCTAACTGTTGTTAGAGTTAACAATTGTTAAAGTCGCTAGTGAAATCAGGGTCTTACATTCCAACCAGCTACAATGGTGTCCTAATTTTCTACACAAACTCGCCCATATTTAAAAAGAGTCTGAAACCCTAGCCTTCGTTCTTGGATACTGCAAGCGAGGAATGTTTTAATACTTTTTAAAAATGGTGTGAGTAAACCCCTGTCAATTTTTAGTATAACCTATGTAATATTAGAAGAAATCCGTTTGAAGTTCCTGCATTTTAAAAAATCATGCGGCAGTACTGGTTACACCTTACATTTTTAAACATGTTGTACAATGTATTATTAGGGATCATTCATAAACGATTTCATGAAATTTTTCCTACTTCTAGAACCCATCGTTTCTAGGCGTCATTTATGGATGATTTCTACGCACTTAATATGCAGTGTTTCCATGCTAATTTGATATTCAGTTTGTGCGTCAAAATTGCTGATTTTAAATATTACGTACTAAAGCCTTGTCTTGTCCACATACACTATGAAAACGGCGGCCATGAATCCTAAACAGCAAAAACGAATGAAAAATAATGAAATAAATAATTATAGTTTCTCTCACGCCAAGCAACATGTTACTATTCTGGCTTCTTTAAATGTTTAAAATGAAGGCTATGTTGCTAGAAAAGTAATTTTAAAAACTATGTAAATGCGTATAGTACATTACAAAATATAGCCAACCTTCACTGTTGACGGGAATAAATTGGGAAAGTTTTATACGCCCCAATCCAAAAGACGACGTCAGCCCAGCTTTAGTTCTTCCTGGAAAAAGTTACATACTATTTCAGTTTTCCTAGTGTATGTTCGTAAATTCAGATTGAGAGCCTTGTGTAATGCCTTATAGCAATTTGTATTCCTAATAATGTAAACAAGAATAAATTGAAGTTCTACTACAACAACTATGAGCAAAGTACAAGATATAAATGATAGCTGCATTCGATATAGCTCGTGGTATAGATAGACATAAAACGCGAGTTAAATGAATCCACGGATTTTTTGCGTCTTTGAATTTCAACGTTCCAAACAAAACGCAAATTTTTGAACTGAAATTAAAAAAACGAAACAGTTAACTGAGCCCTATGAGCAGAAACATGATGAAGTGCAGGCTAAGCCTGATTTACACACCAAGCCAAATCCTGGAAACATTTATGAATGAACCCTGAATACATATAGCATTCATTGCAATTAATTTTGTTTTTATATTTAGAAGCCATAGATTAAAAACTTCACGGTCTTTAATTATTGAGCTGCAAAAACTTAAATTCGTTAGACTAAAATTACCATTAAAATAATTCGCCAGCTTTAAATTAAGTAGAAGAAAAACAATTATATTATAGTGAATTAAATATCATTCAATCCTATAAGGATATTTTGTGCCTATGATAGAAGTGTGTGTATGCAAAGAAAAACCAATTGAAAATCAAATGAGAATTTCAAAATGTAATTTATTATTAAAGTTGATAATATGCAAACCGAAGATGCGTCTTTTAATCTTGGTTGCAGCCTTTCTGGTCATGCAGGTCATCACGGTTCTTTCTACTGCGGGCAAAACAAAAAGTAAGATTTCAATTATATCGCAAAACCTTTGCAAATAAGGCCAGAAACTCAACAGAACCAAAATAAGCATTATCAACATAAACACCAAAAGACCACATCGATCTTTCAACTTACTTCCCTAATACCTAATTATCCCTTTAACTGATTCTCAGAAATATTCGCTGGAGCGAAAATTAATTTCAAGCTAAAAAAACAATTGAAATCAAAGCAGTAATAGAATTTCCAGACTATTTTACGTATACTTAAATTAAACTCTACTCATACATTCTAAGCAATTCCTGTCAAAATTAAACTTAATCATGTCACATGTAGGAAAATCAAAACATTGACTATATAGAGCTAAAATGGTGGAAATTTTTATTTTTAAAAACTTCCTAATATTTTTAAAAGTGTAATTATAGTATAACAGTATAACGTAATTAAATTCAATTATGACGTAGTAATTTGTAAAACAAACGCTTCAAAATTGTTTTTTTTCGTTTCAATTTTGCATAAATATTGAGGCAGGAATGAATAAATAACTTAAAATAATTTTTTATTAGCAAAAAATGTACTAAAATAAAATTGGAGAGTTAAAAACCGCTAGAACCAATTTAACTGATTTAATCTGAGTTTGTTTGTGATTGACAAAATTGTTGACTTCTCCCAATCTCTGATTAACGTATTTATTAGCTCGATGGATTTGTGTAAAAGATAGTTAAATAGTTACCTTCGTTTTTGTACCTATGAACCCATGATACCCGTTATCGCCGAGTGTACATCTTAATAATTTACCTATATTTACACAAAACTAGTTCAAATATTTGAATTTATGTACTAACTATAACGACGTAGATCGCAGTAAACTACGTAAATCATTTGAACGTTAAATATCACAAATTGCCTACGAAAAATTACGTTGTTACTTGAATTTGTAAACTCAGGTCTGATTAATATTTGCAAACTCCTATTTATTTAGAATAATTATTATCAACAGAATTTAATTACAACTGCACGAATTTTTTCGCAACTACCTAAAGTAATTAAGATTTTAATATCTCGAGTCGCATACGAAAAATTTCATTACAAATTTAATTTTAATCTCAAGTTTTATAAATATTAGCAAAATCTATTTTTATGATAAATGTGTAAGAGTAGAACTTAATTACTTTACAAAATCTTTCGTAGCTATTTTAAACAATAAATGTTAGTATAATACTAGCAGGTTAGCAACCCGATGGGTTGCGGTAAAAAATATAACATACATTTTTCTCTTTTAGTTGTTATAGTAAATAAGGTTGTGGTCAAATCGACTTTGGGGTTGCCCAGTATAATAGAGCTATCCATATATTACGTTTCAGGTTTCACGGGGTGTGACGCTTTGAATCGGCCGAGGTGGGGGGGCTGTTCATGCGTCTGACGTTTCAGTCAATTTTTTTTTCGGCAAATCAAAGTAGATACGGCATAGATAAAATGTAACATGTAGTAGATATTTTATTTTGTCGAGAAAAAAAGAAAACATTTAGGAAATGTGAAAAATTGTTTAAAGAATTTTATAAAGAGTTGAAACGTTTATACGGGGGGATGGGGGGTTGAGAAATGACAGTGTAGTGACGATTGGATAGGCAGCAGGAGGTTTTGCACAAAAACCTAAAACGTAATATATGGATGGCCCCTTAGCTTGAAATAAAGGCACTACTGGGTTGGACCGCGCAAGTTTTGACCTCATACTTGCCCGGGGTAAGCTTTAACCTCACCTTTGAAAGGGTTTACATTTTCTTATAGACGTGGTAGGAGTAGGTTTTAATCAGAGCCTTTTCCGGGTTGAAGTATGGAATCGGACTTGCTCGGGGTAAGTACTGATCAGTGACTTGCCCAGGTAACGCAATAGTGAAAGACTTTGATCAGCTCGCACGGGATAAGTTACACCGTAGCTTGGCTGGCTTAAGCATTTACACCAGACTTGCCTAAAATTAATGATTTTCCTCACCGGTCGTATTCTATTATATTTGTTGAGCTCACAGGCTTTCTCAGCGTAAGTTTTTCCCAAGAATTTGCCCGTTTTGCGCTATGGTCACGGACGTGCCCAGGGTAAGCTTCACACCCAACCTTGCCCAGGCTAAGCTATGATCAAATGACCCATCCATATAATAATTTTTAGCTTTTTGTGCAAAACCCCCTTCCCCCTCTTCAATCGTCACTACACCGTCTTTCTTTGAAACTCCCCCCCCCCATCCCCACTATAAACATTTCAACTTTTTAAATGGTTGTTTAAAGAATTTTTCATATTGTCTAAAGTTTTATATATACATACATTTTTCAGAAAAATGAATAATTACATACCACATATTACATTTTATCAATTATATATCTGCTTTGATTCGCCGTAATAAAAAATTTAAAATTTACAGAAATTGCCTGAAACGTCATTTGCTTAAACCTCCCCCCCCCCTCCTGCTATTTTATTGCGTCATTGACCTGAACCCTTTCAGCCTCATGAAACATAAAATGTAATGCATGGATGGCCCCAAAGTCCAAAGGCTTAACCGAGGCATGGTTTTGCCACATGCGCGATCCAGGTATGTTGTGATCAGAAACTTAACCTGATTACGCTACGGCCACCGACATATCTGGGATCAGTTTTGATTTCAGGTTAGCCCGGAATTAAGGCTTTAAATTAATTTGGGTTAAATCGTATTAGTCATTTTTACTTTTTTACGCAAGAGGTAAGTAAAACCTAATTGTGCGTCTTTTGTGCGATGTAAAATTCACCCTATTTTGTTCAATATAATCTTTTACTTCCGGCGGCTGCATGCACAATTTTATTGGATCACTGGCTTGGAAGGTAAAAGACTTTACGAAAAGCTTGGCTTGCAGACGCGTCAAATGGTACCATGAAAAGTGGAAAGTGCAAATAGTTGAAAACTGAAGCGCGCACAACGTGTAGTGGCTTTTAACAGGGGCCATCCCAAGACCAATCATTATATGGACTCTTAATTAAGAGATTAAAAAAATAAATTATAACTGCTAGGGAATTATAATTACGAAGCTTAGTGTTGACTTAAGTGCAGGTGCAGTAATGCAAAGTGGACATGGATACGATGCAGTTGTAAGTTATACAATAGGAAACTTTTGTTAAACAAAATAATAAAATTAGATTAGTAATTTTCTTGCCAAGTTCAATCTTTTTTTATCGGCTTGCATTTTTTTCCTCAAATTTTATGGCGTTCAAGTTAGAGGTATTTGCAATTAAAAATCTAGCTCTGTACCAATCAGGACCCTCAAATTTTTAAAAATTCGAATTTACAGGCTGTGATTGGTGCAGAGCTAAAAAGTTAAAACGGGAATAATTCAAAAAAGTGTCAAAACACTAAATTTTCCGAGACAATACCGGCATCCGCTTGACCAAGAGCTATCTAATGACACCCCAATAAGGGGTAAATTCCTAAAACTGTAGGAGGAGTACACTGTATAAGCTGGCAACCCCCCGTAACACTGCACGCGTTAATTAAGAGATGCCTCGTGCTGGAAAAAGTCCCAATAAACAATGACCAACTCACAAACAAGCTTTTAATTACGCGCTGTGTTACAGAAAATTGCAAAAGGTGGATCATATATCATAAGATTAAATTAAGCTATATTAGAAATAGGTGTTTCCCTTCAAACCGCAAATGTTAGACCAATATTGAAAAATCTTTTAATCGTCTTTTTTGTTTTTCTGTGGTGTTGACATTTATTTAAATAATTTATTTAACCTAAATAATGACTTATTTTAGGATTGTTTTTTAACTGTTCTCAGTTCGTTTTTAACAGTAAACAGTTCAACATTCATCCTTAGTTTTCTGCTGAGCGTTCATTTTTACGTGGAAGAAAGAACTCACGATGGTGGGACCCATTGCAAAGCTGTTTATTCCCAAAGGTTTCATCTGGGGAAGTTTTCTTGTCTGCCTTCCATACACATGGAGTGCGAAGCTTGGGAAACCAGTGGTGACAAATTCAAAATGGAGACTCTTCGGCTGCTGGCTCTATCTTGTGGCTTCTTTCCTTGTTATGCTTCAGCTGATTATCCGCTCAATAAAAGCCATCTTTGACGAAAGCCGTGAAACTCAAAATTTGTACCCATCCTTCACAAAACAAATTTTAATAGTCTACACACGGTTGGCTTTATTCTTTGTTTTGGGGTGGCCGCACCAGTCTTCATGAGAGTTTACATGAACTTCCGATGTTTGTTGAAGCTTATGTAAAATACTTTGAAACTAAAGAAAATCAAGAATCAACTTCAAGATATAAAAAAAACACAAAATTGAATTTGAAATCAAAGCAAAGATTTTTTGCACTAAATGACTTGCCTGGTCGATTCATTGCCCTACTATTTTACTCATCATCTGTATGACCTTTGTCAGCCCACAACTCCCAATTTTTGCATTTGTTTAAGATCCAAATTTTAATATTTTTCAAGATGAACTCAACATTGAAATATGTTTTAAAATTGCGTTCAACATAATTTCCTTCAACTACGTTATAGCTGGTTTTCTCTGTAACTTATATTTTTGGGGTTTCACTGGCCTGCCATATGTTTTCGATTTAATTGATTGTCTTCAAGATTTAACGTAAGTGACAACTATTTTATTTGAAATAAAATCTTCAACCTAGTCTTTCTACTTTAATTGTGTGTCACGTTATTATTTTTATTTAATAAATAAATGCTTTGTGTTCCATAATTTCATATAGATAATGTACTATGTACCATGTTATTATGACTGTGTCTTAATATAATACAGTGACATCCTTGATATTTTATTTCTGAAAATAGCAACCAAGTTGAAAGTGATGCCACAATGCATACTGGAATAGGAAATAGCGTTGATTCAGGAATAGAAGCATTTGTTCGCAAGTATCAAGAGCTTCAACTTCTTCATGAAATAGGACAGTTCATTTACTGTCGGGTAGTTGTAGCAGTATCAAAATGGTTGATTATAATCTTAACAACTTACTGCATCTTTATCTGCATCAGAATGGAAGGAATTATAGTATTTGTATTATTCAGCTGTGTACAAGACCTTTTGCTTTATCAAGTTGTTGCATTCAAAATCTACGGCCGAGTCTATGAATTCTCGTCAGACTTGATCTCGTCCTGGGAAAAGAAACCCAAGACAAAGTATGGATAGAAAATGCTTAGAACTGTAAGACCACTTAAAATAACCGTCGGCTCATTTTACTACATTGACAAACACATGCTGCTCACTGCCTCTCAGACTATTGTTGAGATGACTGTGGATTTGCTAGTTGCAAGTGGCTAGGAAATACAATAGTTATGCAGTATGCTTATTGATAAACGCTTAGAAAAATATAGGCGAGTTAACTACGTTACTGTTAATTTTTGACTGATTTTTCTGTTACTCCGACATTAACAGCACAAGTTGTTAACAGTGGTAAACAGGAATTTCAGTTAGAGATTTACCAATACTAAAGTTCTATGAGGCTTGCCAAAATCACTGTTAAATTACCCAATAGCTAATCCTATTAAAGGATTTAATTTGTTATATACATATATGACTATTATATATAATCAATAATCATATTTATCATTACATAATATTATAGAATTATTTTTTATCTAAACTCTGTGTACATAAAATTATGAGTGTGTGCCGTGTAAACTCTTTGTAGTTACTTGTGAATCCGACTTATCAATTACATAACTTAAAAACACAACATTTTACCACAGAAATGCAAACTGGTATAATCTCCGTTTCCTTGCGTACTCAATAAGCTAAGAACATACAAACCATACATCTTTTTAATAAGCTATAGAACTATCGTTTCTGCACATAACATATTTGTAAATAAAATCAATAAATGTTGTATGAGCTAAGGCTGAATCGACTTATTGAATACATTTTATTGATTTTATACTAAAATAATAAAAAATTCCTGAGGATAATTAGATTTCTACCCAATGTAATAAATGTAATTCCGTAACAATCGAAGAGTAAGTCATTTAGCTGTTGTTTAAAAAGCTGACTGCCTATGTAGGACACTTTAATTAACTGTAAACACTACAGAAAAGCAATTTATTTTAAGTCAAATATCATCAGCCCTGGTGGTCCAGTGGTGCCGGGCGAGACATATAGCGTCTGAGGCTCTCCATCGCTGTTGCAAAGGCCTGGGTTCGATTGCCACTTGCCTCGGATCTCTTTCGTGAGAAAGTTGATCTTAAACGCCGGGCTCTCCACATGTGTGGCTATCTATACCATTAAACGCTTACTTGGCTCTGTGTTAGTACGGGTAAGCTAATCACACGGGGGTCTGTGTTGGGAGACCAGATCTTAAGCGATTTAAAACGCCTGACCCCTCAAAAACTAAACATTTTTCAAGCATTTTTTTTTTCATTTTCAAATTTTTCGCAGTGCAAATTAACTAATCCACATAAAAAGCTCAGACTTAGGTATTTCGAAACTCTTTAAAATGGATGCAAAACAAAGCGCAAAATACCTTGTGTAAGCTTGTCATTGTTAAGAGATCAACATTCGACAACGTTAGGAAAAAAGGCAAAACACTCTCTTTCCTGTAGCTTAGCACTATCACAATGTAGGATCATACGACGTTTACATTTGAAGTTTTCCGCTTTCTCGCTCAAATGCAAACGTTATTACCCAACTCCCCTTTAATCCGACTTCTTTCTGCACGAGGCACATACGTACGTTTATTCATTCCGTAGCTATAAGAAAGACTTCCTACAGTAATTGAATTCAATTTATCTTATTTTATTTACTGTACACCAAATCGGTTTAACTAATATGCTTTTATAAAACCAGAGAGCATAATTTCATTTTACAAACAATTTTTCCATAGGCTCAGAAACGTCAAAAATCTAAATACTTTTTTAGGTAGTTACGAAAGACTTCCTGTAGTAATTAAATTCTGTTTACTTTATTTAGTAATCATAAATATGCTTTGCTATTATTTATAAAACCCGAGGATATGAATTTGATTCACTGTGAATTTTTCTGTTGGCAGTTTGTTATATGAAACATTTAAATAGCTTTGCTGGTACAATTATGTATAATAGACTGCTATGGCTTAATTACCAGTTGTAAAGTGTGTACACGGCATGATGATCATTGCTGTGACAAACACTGCACTAGGAATGTTCAGCGTCATGATTTCTAGAATTGAATAATCCAATATGCCTCTTTTCTTCTGCACTATGAGCAATGTGAATTAAATTAACACACGTTTAAATTTGCATATTTAATTTAATGCGATCAGTGAATAGGTGTACTCATAATAAACGATACCTATTTTCAGCGAAACACGAAAAACTGTATTATCTACTTAGGTATACCTTACAAAAACAAAATTCTGATTTTTTAAAAAAATGTTAACAGAAAATTGTGCACTTTTAGTAAAACATGTAAATAGATCATTTTGCAGTTTATTTAATAAGGCAGTTTTAAAATCTATCTGTTTTAATACTACATAATTGTGTCGACCCGGCCCTGCCCTGTCTTTCCAGATTATCATATTATTCTCGCAGAAAATATGGGAACGATACGGATTTGCTTCTTCACCGACGATTTCTTTGCATACTTGGGCTTTAATAGATGCAAAAAAGGTGTAATAATTTGTATAAAAGAGCTTCAATTCCTATAAGGACAATATTGGTTTGCATACAGATTGTGATCTGTAAGAAAATTGCAATTGTGGAATAGTAAATACATAAGGTTGGTCGCTTCTATTTAACTTACATAGCATAGCAGCAGTGAGAGGTCGTCGATAAATTATGTCATCGAAATATTCACATTTCAATAACACTAACTAAGACATCGCTGACATCGGATTAACTAATGCGCAAATGGCTAACTTTAACACACGATGTCATCGGTTCTACCCAAGCAGCCCTACAGCCCTACACTGGTAGCACCATTCTGTGTCCATGACGTATAATTCACAATATGGTAGAATGAAGTATAACACTCACAGGTGATTCAAAATGATAATAATAATATTAATTTATTCATTGAGTCGATTTGGTCCTAGCCTATACAACAGCTTTATAATGAATAGCTACACTAATAATTAGCTGCATGGTAATAAGTTTAATAAAAATATATCTTTCCATTTTAAGAGTTGACAGGCAAAAGTCAAGATGATCAGCTACAACTACCTACGTTGTATTTTAAATATTTTCTACATGAAATCTAAAATATTAGGAATCACAGTGCTTTAACTCAAGTAGGCATATTACAGAATAGACTTAGACAATTATTTAATACCATACAAAACAGCAAAAAGGTACAGAGTATAGTCTTATAGACTAGCTTCTGAATTTAATGTGTTGTCTACTTTCTAATTACATATATTTTTGATTTCTAGATATATTTGCATTCAATTCCACAATAATTAAACGTATTTATTGAGTCATCTTAAAAATATCAGCTTATGTTTGTTTTAGTATTTATACAATTATTTAAAATATGCTTAATGTACTAATTTTTTGCCGTTGTCAAAACTCAAGTTAATTAGTTGTTTTATTGCATTTAATCGTGGGTAATCGTATATCTTACCCATAAATTTAATAAAAATCCTCTTGCAACATGTTTAATCAGTTGATTCGCTCTTTTTCTTATGTATCCAACGAAACCAGGATTTATCTCTGTATTCATACAGCTCATATTTCCCAAAGTGCTGCTGAATAAAGTCAAAAAAGTCTGTTGCAATTTGTACTGCCAAAAATTCAGAATGGTTTCTGTTGGTGTCCAAAAACGAGGAGACGGCATCCTTGTCAAATTGTTCACTGGTATGAAAAAATAAAATTCTTATAAAATTGTAAATTGTAGCTATTGCAATTTAAAATGTTTGTTGATAATCTCTTGGATTCACTTTAAAATAATGTGTAAATATTACAGCACATACCAAAAATAATAAATTATTGGAAAATGTTAAAAGCCCAACGGCAATGCCAAACAAGGAGATATTCAATAATATTACGCAATTTAGTTTGGAAATTTTAGTTCTTTAGTTACCATGTACAATTATATATTACTAATGCTAATAAGTAGTCTGTCCCTATAGTTTTGTGCTTTTGTTACCTGTAATAGTCATATATCCAGCCTTTCTGCTTAATTCTACAAAGCATAGCGTTCAAGGCTGGGGCAACTTCATGAATGCCAGAATCTGCTTCACTCCCTCTCCCTCTGCACACGTTTCTTCTTCCATACATTCCAAACCAGGACACTAAACACCCAAACTGAAATACATGGATCATCAAAATATTATTGTAAAAGGGTCGCCCATATAAATGATGTCATTAATATCCTAGTAGAACCATTGACCCTTGATTAGTTAGAAATACCATAAAATATATTATGCTTGAAATACCTGATCTTCCAAATATTCTTCTTGAGAGTGAATTGATAGGATAATTGTAAATTTAGAATAGGAATCCATAAATTCCGTCGATTGAGTAAGTCTATTCGCAAAGGCTTCCTTGTACGTCACGTACCGAATAAATGCTGTATCGAATAATACATGTTTTTGGCTTATAACAGACAACATATAATTAATAATAAATACCAAGGTATACGGGAAACTGACTCACACAAAAACTGCGAAGCTGCATACCCTTCACAGAAATAATTTTGCCTCAAAAAGTTAACGTAGTCGACCAGGATTGTTAGTCCATTTTGAGCAAAGAAAGACTCTAGTAGCACTTTAAAACACAGAGCACATGAAACACAAATTCTTTTAAAAGATAAATAAAACACGGGTTTGGTTAAGCAACTTACTATTCCAGTTTTCTTTCTTGTATTTACAAATACGAGTCTGCGCAAAACGTAAAAGTTAAACAGAATAAAATTCCAATTTTAAAATTTTGAATGGATTTATGAATTAATATATTTCTGTGAGCTTTGCTTACAATCGTGAGGAAATCCAAAGGACCTCCTTTTTGCCAGTATTTTTTCAAATTTTTATCTGCCATCCTTTGAGACCACTGAACTAATCTAGGATAAATCTCAAAGTGCTTGCTAAAGGCCACATCGATGTATTCTACATACTTTAATGGTTTGACAACCCACAAACATGTCCACAGAAGATTGTATGCTCTTCCAATATTATCTGGGCAGTAATTCTGAGACCTTGAAATGGTTGTTAGAATTATTCCAGCAGCTTCTTTCGTAGCTTCTTTTTCAATACTCCATGTCTGTCAACAATATTAATGAACATACATGTTATCAATTAGCAATTACTAGGTATGTTTATATGACCCGTAATCGGTGTGCATTTTGGTCCGTTACCGTTGACCGTGTGTAAAGCATTATTTTAAATGGGCAATAAATACACGGTTATAAAACGCTACATACCACTACCAACTAAATAATTTGAAAAAAAATATTTTCAAGGAAGCTAACCTCATAGCGACCGTATTTACAAGGGTATAACTTGCTTAATATGCCAAGACACATATCATTAGTGTATTCTTCAACTTGACTCAAATCAGCTGCTGGATGTAAAATGCTTTCTTCAAGGGCTGATTTTACCGTGCTGGTAAACGTGTTCATGAGTTTGTCTTTGCTTAGACTGGCAACCATGTGCATTTCGTAATAACTTGAAGAATCCCAGTCATCTAAAGTGTTATGTCCGATTACGCTTGATGTCCTATATCCACGAAGGTGGACAACATAATTAATTCTAAATAAACAGAGCAGCAATAAGTTCAAAATATCTTTCATTTTTTTGTCTTGTTCTTCGTCTAAACTGCAATTTTGCTTGGATTGAAAAAATTCCCACGCATCCTGAGCAAGGCTTTGAGCAATGTGGTATTCAGAGTATTTACACCAGAGAGAGCAGAACATTACTGAGTAGTAAATTGAATTTTGAGGCCAATTTTCTACTTTCAAATATTTGTGCAAACATAATATCTTTTCAATTTTGCTCTTGCGTGTAAGACGCGAGTAATCTATTTCCAAACTCCTACACAAAGTGTACTTGCAAATCCCAAAAAGATAGCGAAAGTCATTCTTCTGATGTAAATTGTTACGAATCCAGGCTCGTATATGTACTGGAACTTCAATAAAATGAACATCTTCTTTATAAGATCTATGTTTCTTTGTATGTGTTGTAATTAATGAGTACATTTCTAGCAGAAGGAAGTCTTTTTGTAAAGATGAAGTGTTACAAATAAATTGTAATCTTCTTTCCATTCCTTTTGTTGAATTGAAGTCGAAGTTATTGGGAAGATATGCCATTACATTCAGAATGTCAACAGCGTGGCTTTCTTGTGCTTGCATTCTTTTAAAGTTCCCTAGTGCTGTTTCAAGTACTTTTTCAAATAAAAGCACTAATTTTGCTGAAATTACAATTTCATTTTTATCCACCAAAGTTTTGTTCAATTCGTCAATTTGGTCCTGGTAAGAGTCAAAGTCATTTTTTAAATGGTTCCATTTTCTGACATTTTTGTTGAAAACGATCAATGTACATAACATAGGGGAGCCATGTAGAGATCCAGCAAGTTTTCTAATCGCGATTTGATAGGCTTCAATACGTTTCTCTCCGGCGGTCAAATGATGATTATTTTCCAAGATTTCAATAGACTCTCTATTAGTGAGTGGTTCAATTTCAATGATATTCTGTTTGGGGATTTTCCAGTTACTGCTGTTTCTTGATGTGATTATTATCAAGGGGCAGTGCTTAAGATTTTTAGAGGGTAGAAAATCAAAAATTTCTTCAAACGGTTTATTTATGTCTTCCGGATCAAGATTATCAAAAATAAAAAGACCGGTTGGAATAGAATCTGAAAAATGTTGGTAGATATCTTCAACTAATGTATCCAAATTCTGGTCTCTATCTTTTATTTCTAGTTCTTCCGCCAGACTAAAGAAGTGTTGCTTTAAAGTTGTAGTGTTTTCAGCATTAAACCAGAAAACATTTTGAATATTGGGATCTTGGTTGTATGTGTGTGCGTACATACGGGCTGCTTCGCTTTTACCCATTCCACGAGGGGCATGAAGGACCACCATTCTTTCATGAAACTGTTTTTTGTTTGAGCACGCTCTGAGGCGGTTATGCATTCTCTGCAACAGCTCTTTTCTCCCAGTGAAGTTCCGGGTGGGTAAATCAATTTTATAAAATGTAGTTTTGTTGAACGATGCCATTTGAGGTACAATGATTTCATCATACTTATGGCTGACTTCGGAATCTCCCAAAAACTGTATTAGGTGTAATGCTGTGGACACCGCAATGCTGTTCGGCTCTTCTGCTGTTTCTGGTTCCAAAAATGATTCCAGTATTTCCATGCATTTTTGAGTTCTAGAATGCAACCAGAGAAAAATAATAAATAGTTCTTTTAGCACTAATTTTTTTAAAATTATTACTGTGGGTTGTATAAGCAGCATCTTTTAATTGTAAATGAAGCTTTTAAAAACAGTGTAAACACTGAAAAGGCATAAACTATGTTTTAGAAAAACGAATTTTGTTTCTTTTAGAGTTTTTAAACACTTCTAAATATGTACACGTATTTGACGTAATACTAATTTTATTTCATGAGTCATAGACATATATAGCAAGAAACAAAAATCTTGCAATGTTAATGTTGAAAGTTTAAATATTTCGTTTCCCTGTGCAAAAGAGTAACACAATTTTGGAGAAAATAAAGTTAAATAATTAAAAGTAGTAATAATAAGAAACATGACTAACGTTTTATAGGTAAATTTCGGGACTTTACCCCAATACCGTCCTTTAATTTCCAGCAATATTACCTCCATTTCACTAGTCACAGACGCAATTGACCACTCGTGTCCACGATCATCAAAGAGAGCCTTATTTCGTGCAAACAATGGGAACCATGTGAAGATGCACCATAACTGCAAAAAATAAGAAAAAAATAATTATTAGTTGCGCCATGTATTTATTACATTTTACACTGACTTTAATTTTTATTAGCCGAACTATACCTTAAGATGTAAGGAGTTAGTTTTTAGATTCACTAATTCCTTAGTGAATTCGTGGTAAACCCGCATAAACTCAGATGACTGAATGAGCTTATGAGATAAATTCATATCGTACGATATAGTGTGAATAAAATCTAGAAACAACAATATTAAATATTAACATGAGTTAGGTAAGCGTTATGTCTGCATTATAAAACTTATATATTATATTTCTGAAAATAAACAGGGAGAGACTGTGGCTGGTGTCTAGATTATAAAGCCTGTAATTGCAGAAGTTTCCACATTACATGTAGTATGTATACAATATTCAGCAGTGCCATTCTTTGGCTGATAAAAATATTTTCTTGGGATTTTCACACAAAACAAAGAGGGTGGCCACAAGTACCTAACCTCTCCCTACGTAAAACGTCATGTATATTGTTACCAAATACAGGTAATTCCACCGAATCTATTTTGTTCCACCTTCGAAATTCAATGTAATGAGTCAAAAATTGAAGACCACCCGCAGCAAAAAACGAGTCCACAAAACCTGTAGAAGAAATTTCAAAAATGGTTGTGATGACTGATTACCACATAACTTTATTTTGTTACAAAGGTTAATGTAAATCTGCTTACCACTGAGACCGTCATCATGACGGTGAATAACAACGATCTATTAAAAGCATAACAAAAATTCACATATGGTTTCATTTAATATCTAGTTTAGTAAGTTTAGTATAAATTAAAAATTAGGTACTTCAAAGGTAACAGCAAATTGTGGTGTTATAATAAATGTTTTTACTGTAAGCACTGTAATTACATAGCGATAAAAGTCCATGGCTCCGTCTTCATTCCAATAGTTACTTAGCTGTGATTCTAAATCACTAAATCCAGCAATTTTTAAATTAGAATAAACTTCAAAATGTTTTTTGTACAACGTTTCAATGTAATAGAGTGAATTCTGCATGCTGACACATTTGCAACATTCCCATAGCAAATCGAATATTTCCTTAATATTCTGAAAGTTGAATCCTGACATGGAATTTACAGTTGCTAGTATAGTGTCACTGGCTTGTGATTGCAGACCCTACAGAAATGAAAAATAAACGTTAGAGATCGTCCTTAAATGAAATTTGCGGTAAGACAAATGCGTTTACTTGGCTACTGATGTTAACTCATGCTAAAGTCATACCCATTTAAGCAATACTTAAGCTCTGTCTTAAAAGTATGGATTGTTTTTGGAGTATGGATTTAAAGTATGGAATTTGGCTCAATTAACTTGACAATTTTAGCATATAAAATTACACGGTACCTTGCTATAGTATGGAAAATTTTCCAGAATAGTGAAACAAAGTTTGAAGCAATGATGTTTAACAAGGTCAGAAGTTCTGACCGAAACTGTTGACTCAGAACCGACACAACTTTTAGAAATCTGGACATATTCAATCGAAGGTTGAATCAAGGAAATAAAAGTACTCTCAAGGTTCTCTCTTTTCAGCTTTGGATCCTCATAAATCTTTTCTCTGCAAAATCTGTCATTGAAATTAATCCAAAAGACAGACATCATGAACAGGTTCCTAAAATCTGGTTTTTTAAAATTCTTTGTATTTTTATTCGTCTCTAAAAATTGGTGGACGTCTAGTGCAATTGAAAACGCATCGTCATAGTTTGAACACCGAGCAAAAATTGAGCAGAATATGGCCGAAAAAGAAATGCCTTCCAAGGGCCAAGACCGTTCCTTCAAGAACTCATGTGACACAATGAGTGCGTCTTTACTAAGATTATCTTGGCGGGGCTTCAGCGCTAAATTGCTAAAATACTCGCAAATCCCGGATAGATACATGCTATTTTGCTCATGATCCAGTTTTTCACGGACACAACGCTGGACAAGCCGATGAATTCCAATTCGTTGATTAGTTACGCCCCCAAATGCTTCAATGTGGCTCCTCACTAATGAATATTTATCCAGGATGGAGAGCCCACTTCTTGTGAATCCCTTTTTCAAAATGAATTCATACACATTTTGCAGAAGTTCTATTGTAATGAGGTCCGTGGGGAGGAATGCCATGCAATTAAGGAGTTCGATGGACATTCTTCCGTTTCGCTCTGAATTTTTAATCTTGTTAAATGTCAGTTCCCAAACGTCCTCAATGATATGCGGGTAACTAGTTGCCGCCCCAAACTGTCTATCCTTCAACCAGCCCCCCTTAGGTTTCCTCATTCGTTTCAAGTAGTTCTCAATCTCGTCCACTAAATCAGTCCATTCGTTAATGTCCATGTTAAACGTAGCGAGTGAGATTCCCAATGGATAACCTTGAAAAGCATCTGCTAATTTTTTTAATGCAGCTTTTTCGCGGGGAAAAGTCTCTTGAGCCGGATTTAACTGAATTTTCTTTATAAGTAGTTCCATCGATTCGCACGTACTGAGTGTGTCAACTGAAAGAATATTCTGGTTTGGAATTTCCCAGGTTTTGTCGCGTGCTGTGATAAGAACTAAGGGTCGACGTTGAAGAAATTGTGAGGGAAGGTATTTGTACACTGTAAATTGTTTGTTGTTCATTTCTTGAGAATTATCAAAAATAAATAAGCCCGTTCCTATGTATTTTGAAAAATGTTGATAGACATCCTCCACGATTTCGTCAATTTTCATTTCATCTGTTTTTAAGAGCCCAAGCTTTTTCGATAGCGAAACAAAACTGTCTGTCAAATTTGAGAGTGTCTCTGCATCAATCCATGCAACATTTTGAATAATCGGATTTTTCAGGTGTGTTGCGGCATATTTTCGTGCCAATTCCGTTTTTCCGACCCCACCAATTCCACAGAGTACAACGATTCGATCTTTAAAATCATTCTTGGTGGAACACTCACTCAAGCAATTGTGTAGTTTTTCTAGAAGCTCTTTCCTCCCAGTAAAATTTGGACAAGGAGAGTCAAACTGCTGAAAAGATTTAATTATTCCCAATTCTCTTGCTATTTTAATTTCTGATTGGGAAACACCAAGGGAAAGAAGGGCGCTTTCGGCTTGGGCCCACCAGTCGTCAAATTCTTTTTGCGGAATTATTTGCTCCGAAAGGTGAGAGTATTTATTACGAACATCTTTCAGTTTCTGTATGTGACCATTTTCCGTGTCTTGGTCGGATGTAGCTTGCACTGAGGGAGAATTTCTAGTGTAGTCAATATTTTTGAGAACTGAATGTAGCATTGTTACATCCCAGTTTTTGACGTAAAGAAGATTAGCTTTTTGATCGAGTCTCATAATATTGTAAGTAGATTTTCTCTCATCGGAAGTTATAACACTGGTAAAAAAGTCGTTTGCTGAACTACTTTCCCACTCACAGTTTGTTAGAGTTTTGTAGCGTTTTCGAAAAATATCCTGAAGGGCAGATGTCCCCAAATTTATCACCAGGCTCCCTAAGCGCTCGTGATTCTCCTTTCCACTTGATGAGCTATCCATGTTTCTGAAATTAAAATCAAAATTCATATTACAACCTAATACGGATTTGTATTATTAATTACTGAACTTTATTATCATCAATAATTAAGTATCTGTTATGAAGGTACTTGGAGGGGCTGTCTAAAGGATCCACCCATATCCACCGTTATCCACCAAAATCCACCAAAATCCACCCACATTACATATCCACCGAGATCCACCAAGATCCACCATGATCCACCAAGATCCACCAAGATCCACCCACATTACATATCCACCAAGATCCACCAATATCCCCCAAAATTACATATCCACCAAAATCCACCCACATTACATATCCACCATTATCCACCAAAATCCACCAAAATTACATATCCACCATTATCCACCAAAATTACATATCCACCGTTATCCACCAAAATCTATGATTATTATGTATAAGGCCCTTGTTGCAACTCTAGATTCTATTCTGACTGACTGAGGTTCGCGTGTTCCAGGTTGAAGTGATTTTGAGGTGACCTCACTTAAATTAAAATAAGATGATTGATTAATATCATGCATGTCTAGTTCTAGTTCATAGAGTCTAATCGCCATTCATTTAAGTTGCCATTTACCAACCTTATATGCCTTACATGGGTAAAATAAAACACGTACAACCTAATATGTGACAGTACCCTTAAGCACTACATGCCTGGCTCTCTACCAAGTGGTAAAGTCTCCTTCCCATGTTTGAATCTCTGATAACCGGCGAGGTGAAATTTGGAATGGAAGAGCTCATCATTAATAGTCATTCTTATTTATTTATACTGTGAATTATTGCCTTTTTTACTGATTTATTGTCTTCTGTATTTGGTAAAGTTTCAGCTTTAATAATAATAATAATATTTTCCGGAAAGAATCTCAGCTGGGATTTGAGACTTAGTCTCTGGAACGCCCGGTTGTCACAATAAACACTTTAAGAGTCTGATCAAGACGGGAGCTTATGGATCTTGGTGGATCTTCGTGGATATGTAATGTAGCAGAGATGATGGATATAGAGAGATAAGGCAGTGGCTTTATGGCCTTTTCACTTCGGAAGCCCTGCCTGGCTATCGTCCTGCAAGGATAAACCTTTCTAAGATTTCCTCGCTCCCGTTACGTTGCGAAACATACGTTTCGCGGTTCAGAATTTCAAAATGTGCCACCAGCATTGCTGATTGGCAGATGAAAAATACCAGCAGCATTGCATATTGGCTAAAAAAAAGGTGAACAAGTGAACTAGCCATACAGGCACTGCCCTATCTCTCTATATTCGTAATCTCTGGTAATGTAGGTGGATTTTGGTGGATCTTGGTGGATCTTGGTGGATCTTGGTGGATCTTGGTGGATCTTGGTGGATCTTGGTGGATCTCGGTGGATATGTAATGTGGGTGGATTTTGGGTGGATCTTGGTGGATCTCGGTGGATATGTAATGTGGGTGGAATTTGGTGGATTTTGGTGGATATTGGTGGATATTGGTGGATATTGGTGGATTTTGGTGGATCTCGGTGGATATGTAATGTGGGTGGCTTTTGGGTGGATCTTGGTGGATCTCGGTGGATATGTAATGTGGGTGGAATTTGGTGGATATTGGTAGATATTGGTGGATACCGGTGGATATGGGTGGATCCTTTAGACAGCAAGGGGGCTGTCTAAAGGATCCACCCATATCCACCAACATTAAAATAGTCACATAAAGTCAAATTGCGGTTTACATTCAAAAAACTAGTGTTGTACCTTGTATCAGCAGCTTTTACGCGTGACGGGTTAATTTTTGAGTAAAATTACTATTGAAAAGTGGGCAGTATTATCCTTTGCTAGTTAAAGGAAAGTCCATGACGAAACTAAAAAGAGAATAATTTGATAATAATATGAATTATAATTATTATATTTCATAATTTATGATAAGTTTTCTGAAAATGAAACAAATATGAATAAGAATTACAGAGGATTGCTGTTGACACTATATATGTAATGATAATTGTGATATAGAATATAAACATTTCATTTTTATGACATAGATTATATACTTACAAGTAATTAATTAAGTAATAATAGTCGCATACTTATTGCAGGTGAGCGTCTACATTACGTGTGTACGTGTGTAGATTGTCGTTTATCACAGTCAGTAGATTTTATATATCACAGTTTTGCATTAAAAAAATTAATTAGTTATGTAATTATAAATTAAGTACGACTTAAATTAAGTATGCAAGGTATTTCTTCACAGTTATCGTTATCACATAAAGGTCACTTGTTGGTAATTAACGCTTCTTGCCGCCCCTCTCTAAATGAAGCACAATATTTTGACTGTGATAAACCTTTAACTTACTAAACAAGTAATAGTAATGCAAATGCATGTTACAAAAATAAAATAATCTAATGTCGAATGTAAAAACAAAATATTTTGTCATGCATCGTGAAGTTGTAATAATCCCTTAAATTAAATGATTATTATTAGGTAAGAACTAAACTAAAACAATTTCTTTTAAGCAAGAAAACAGAAAACTGAAACTGACAACTGAAAACTGTTGAGAAGAGCCAGCCCTACAATACAAGAAGACAAACTAAACTAATAAATGTGGAAAATTGCATTTTAGCGCCACACTTTCAGCTGAGAGCAAGTAATACTTTTTGTGATAGTTTATACGTGAGCACAGTGGACATGAAGCTGCTTTGCTTGCTTGTCTTGAAGTCTTGTCTTGTTGACTGCTTAATTTTAATTTAGCTTAAGCTTAAGCTTACTGAGCTGAACTGGTAAAGACCTATAGCTAACTGGCAACTCCAACTGACAACTGCTGAATTTAAAAAGATAGTGATAAATATGGTATTTTAGTATCTTCTATGTACTAGGTACATTTACAACTAAACTGTCAGATTATAATAATTAGAGATTCGATAAAAATAATTATGGTGCAGATTACAATGCATACAATAAAGTGCTATAGGTCTTTATTTTCCTTGTCCTATTATTGAACTTGCAAATGTGCATGCACCAGCACCGTGGCCAGTGGCCGTGACTGTCGTGATTGACAGTAAAAGAGATATATAATGACTTTTAAAAAATGACTTTTTTATATTATTCATTATGCATTCACCTTACGCCACGTCATTGTTCATTACTCATCAAAACTAAAAGAGGAGATGTCACCAAATAAATTAATAACTGAAAATGATCATCACAATTTTGAATTTATTAAAATATAACTAATTGGAAAAAATTATATTCAAATCAATACACTGCTAGTCAATTATTGAAACTACAAGAGAGAGTCTTACTACCCAGAACAGTAATGGTACATTTAAATTTTTTCAGTTTGTTTTACATACTCGTACTTGAACCCAAGAAATCTAAAATATCAAATTCTTACTTGCTACTCTATACAAGTTATACATTATAGGCAATGGAATGACTATATCATACGATCTATCTTATAATGTGCACTGTGCTAACAAATTTAAATTTTCTTTGAAAATTTTCAAAAATAGCTTTTCTCGAAACCCAAGATTCAAATAATAAATATAAATAAATTTAATTTTAATCCATAAGAAATTTCATAATTATTATTTTCAAGATTTTTGAAGAAGCAATAAGGTACTATACATGTTACTTACCATTAGACAGAATTAGACAGTTTGGAATTACAAAATGTTTCTTAAACTGTACTGTTCTTCTTGGCAAGCTAAATGATATTAGCGCTCACAGTAGTATTCGGTTTATCAAATTATTGGTGCCTCCCTGCTCCCTACTCATTTCTATAGCAATTTGCTCCTAGGCAAGTGACCGATCCAGCAAGTAGAAACTTACAACTTTGACCCCCACAAAACGGATGGACTGAATACTTTTGGTATACCTATACCAATCTAGGCTCAGATATTGATTTATATTTTGATACTACTTATTCACTACGAAATTAGGCAGAATTTTTGTACATTAATCAAGAAAGAGACAATGGATTGAAATAAACTAATAAACGGAGATAGATATAAACACAGAGTAATTGCTCGAATTGACATAAAGTCACACTGAATTTATTATCCTAGTAGTCGTAGTATTTATATGTATATGTATTGTTTATATTCATTTCACTTTCATACATTATTCCTAATGGTGAGATTTTCATTTTAGAGGGAAATTCCTTCTACAACTATGTATATATATTTAAGCTTAGTAATATTATTATTTTAATTGTATTTAATTATTACTTTCCTCAATCGTATTGATTTGGTTTATATTTTTGCATCTCATTTTCCCTATAAATAATGTTGACTAATATTTTCAATTACAATTTTAGTTTTAGAGATTTTTCATCTAAGAGGAAATTGCTTGTACAAATAATTTCCTGTGTTTGCCTAATAATACGATTATTTTACATTTAAATAATATTTACTTTCCTTGCTCTTGTCATCATTTAATATTTTTTCACCTTAATTTTCCCTTCTATTTTGCTGACTTTTATTTGCAATAAGTTTTATTTTATATTTACCATACATATATTTGAATATATAATATTCTAATTAATAATTAATATCATTTTATTAAACATTATGTATGTATACATACATAATGTATAATAAAATATAAAACTATAGTTACGCTTTATTAGCAGATGTATGTGTAGAAGATGCCTGTGCTACGCTGTATTTCGATTACTGCGCCGTCTACTACATAACCATACAATCTGTATTCGAATGCTGAACAAAACGTATTAAAACTCTGAACACATTCATGGAGGCATTTACATAATGGAATAGAATTAACTCATTGTTAAATTCTATTTTAAACTGGCAAAGAGCACTCATGTAAAATAAATCATGTAATTTAACACCCATAAACAGTTTCAAATCCCGACCAGTCAACATTTATAATCTTAACGATCACAAAATAAGGTTCCTACGTTATCTAGCAGTCCTCCTCTCCACTACCACCTGCGGATTGGGATTTAAACCACGTGTCATAAATTCTGTAATTTATTTTGATCCATGCGATGTTTTAATTCATTTGATCGATGGCGGGATCCATGTGACCTTGAAGAATACTGTGTCTCCCAATGAATGCCTTATACTTTAGAAATAGAAACAAATTGTACAATGGCGTCAGCCTTACTTTAAGAAAAACTTTATTATAAAAATTATACGTATTACTCATACCAGACAAAAATTAATTTCTTAAGATCTGTGAAAAACGTGTAACTTAAACTTACATCATTCAGTTCCGTTTCCTTATAAAAGTAATTACTGAGGCCTGAATAAATCGCAGCTTGGAAACCTCTTCCAGGTTTTGGGTAAAATGCGTTGATGTTGTCAAAGTTTTTATCGATAAATTCAAAATAGACCGGTCGTCCAATGGGGTTCCCCATAACTGAGAGAATGAACTGATAGCTTCCATTTAAATCAGCGCCAAGCGCTGCCGAACTGTTAATTGCATCGTTAAGAAGGCTGCATGAAGCAAGCAAAAACACATGAGCCATTTACACAAAAAGGATAATCTCAAAGCAGGGGGGTCATAGAGCCCTAGAAATTATTTAAATTTTTGGATGATATTACTTATGGGCGATCCCTAACAACAAAGCTTATGTTGAAAAGATTTAGAGATCAATAATATTTTGCTAGACGAACCGCTTTAAAATATGTGGATCTCGTGTGCATGCCAGTGCGAGCAGAATCCGCAGAATGTGATTTCTTTGAACGTGGTACGCTCCCGCTGGCGCTAACGCAAATTGATGCCAATGAAAGTCAATCACCGGTTGGCCGCCGTGAGCCACGGAATTGCAGTAGCCTATCGCCTGTGTGTCACGAAGAAATCTGAAACAAATAAATGAATTTACATCATTTTGATTTTTTAATCCATGTGCCAAAGCGAAACATACTGCACTACAAAGCGTCTGCGAAGAATTAAAATTGGAATCCTCCTTTTTTTGCTAATTACAAAAAGCAGTATCTATAGACTAGATATAAAATTCTCAAAGTCTCAAATCTTTTTAAACAGAATAATTATATTGCACATTTAAATAAACATGTTACATACAAGAACATTTGGAATTCTTAAAAAATAATTAAATAGAACAATTTGCAGCTTTTAAAAACATGTAACTAGAACATTTTACACTTTTTAAAATTATTTAAGTATACGTTTTTCCACTTTTATAAAACATCATGTAAATAAACTATTTTGCACTTTTTAAAACATACAAATAGAACGTTTTGCACATTTTAAAAACTTACCAAACCCAAAACTTTTAAATTTCCGAAAGTGAATGCAATTTAATAGATTATATAGAATAAAAAATTTTTAAATATTTTGAAATGCACGTAAATTAAACAATTCGCATTTTTAAAAACCTTGGAGAACAATAAAATTCTAACAAGTGTGCTTTCTTGAAACAGCTCAATTCAATTCCGGCCCAAACTTCGGCAACTAATAATTTAGATGAAAATGACGAAGACTCCAACAGTTTCAACGACAGTTATTTTTTATTTAATCACGATCCTGACATCTCTTCCAAAAATTCTGAGTCGGCCTCATCCGGACCTCCTGATGACCCAAGCATTCAAGACATTTTGTACTTTTCGCGCAAATTGAATCAAAATGCAACACTCCCAAGTCCTCCAATTAGGTACAGTTGACAGTCAACACTGTTAATTTTTATTTTGAAAATGATGAATTCAAGATAATTTTGTAGCATTCCCAAAATTTTGTAATTAGTTATACATGCCATCGCAAGTGAAAACTCAAAATGTCCAATGTATCCGCATTTTTACCAAAAATGGAATTGCACGAATATCCAACAAAAAAATATATAGTGATCCCGAAAGCATGTCAAACAATATTTTTAGCACTTTTTTAAAACATGTAAAAATGAAGCATTTGGCATTTTTCATATAACTTGTAGAAAGAGTATTTTGCACTTTTTAAAACTTTGCATACAGAAAATATTGTGCACTATTCAAAAAAGCATGTCAGTGAAATGTTTTGTAGTTTTCTGAAAACATGTAAATAGAAAATTTTACAATTTTTGAACAGAAGTAACGAAAATGTTACGCAACTTTTATAAAACGTTCGAGAATCTAGTATTATGCGCTTTTCAAAAACCATGTAAAAAGAAAAATTTATACTTCAAAAATCATGTAAAAACAAAAAATTACATTTTTCAAAAATCATGTGAAACAAAAATTTACACTTTTCAAAAATCATGTAAAAACAAAAATTAACACTTTTCAAAAACATGCAAACATAATATTTTGAACTTTTAAAACTTGAAATTAACATTTGTCGCATCCCATTTAGTATCTTATTCAGTAAATTTTTTGACATACCTTGTTTTAATTCAGCTCTAGTGTTTAAATTGAAAATGGGTCATTTTGATTCTATTCAGTCACGATATATGTATCATTTGAAATAGAAAAGCCAAAATTGTTTATGTACTGTGAACATGATCTCATGATCTATGGAATATTTAATTATTATTTTTTCTTGACTGTTGTTCTAGAAATATAGAAACCAAAAACGTATTCACAAGTAATAATAACAGGAGTGGGGATGGCAGTGGCAGTGAAAGCAAATACGGAGAAGGCGGAGAAAATAGTACCAGTTTGAGTTCTGCTGGTATTGATATGATGGACTCTACAAACATATTTTGGACGAACGTGACAATTTTATTTCTACTCATATTCATCGCACTCTGTCTACGTTGCTATGTTTTGGAGAGGGCACAGCGACGAGTGGAAGTGATGGTCAACATTCTGGAGCAACGTAATAAAATTATTTAGTTTATGTCCTTTGTTGTTTGTTTACTTTTGGAAATGTCGTCAGTATCCTAAGTGAAAAATCAAAATGACCCATATCCAATTTAGGCTAGAATTAAAAAGAGTTATACAAAAAAAAACATTTAATGAAATGGATGTGTAAAATGTTAGTTTTTAAAATTGCAAAATGTTCTATGTGCATTTTTTTGAGTTTAAAATGCTCTACTTACATGCTTTTAAAAAGTATAAAACGTTCTATGTGCATTTTATTTTGCAAATTGCAAAATGCTCTATTTGCATGTTTTTTTAAAGTTAAAACCGTTTAATTTGCATGTTTTTTTAAAGTTAAAAATGTTCTATTTTCATGTTTTTTTGAAAAGTACAAAATGTTCTATTGGCATCCTTTTCAAATTGCAAAATGTAACATTTTGTATATTTTAGAAAATTGAATAATGTTCTATGAACTTTTTTTTAAAAAGTCCAACATCCATATTCTATTTACATGTTTTTTTGTAAAGTGTAATATGTTCTATTTGCATGTTTTCGAAAAACGTTATGCTTTAATATTTTAGCGTTTCTGAAAGTGTAATATATTCACTTTACATTTAAGCTTTTAAAATCAGCATAATGTTAATTTTCCTGTATATTGTACATTTTAATTTCATCTGAAAATATCAATATGGCTCATTTTGTGCTTTCGCTAAGGATATTAACAATACCGAGGAGTTGACTGTTTATAGTGAATTTTATACACATCTATATATTACACATATTGCAATTTATTATCGTTGGAATAGCACAGTAATTCACGTTCAACGTTGTTATTTTCCTCCGCATCATAATTAATACATTTACATGATTTTGTTTTTAGAAATTCGACATTCTGAGTCAATACCTGCAACTGCATCTGCATTTGGGGTCAACGCCAGTCTTATTCCTGCCACCACTTCAGACACTGACGATAAGGATTCTGATAGCGCAGGTAATTTCCATCAATCATTATTTGTGTAGATAATAATATAATAATAAAATCAATATTTCAAAATTAAACCGATCGATGGGTATAGTATATAAGGAATTGTCCATAAATGATGCCCTCGATAGAGTGGAGCTGGGGTCAAGCTGGGTGTTGATGACATGCCATGTTAAAGATAGCCGTTTACACAATTTTGAAGTGATGACGTAATATATGCGGGTGGGATTTAAAAGAGTTTTAATTTGGTTGACATCATTTATGGACGATTCCTAATTTGATGTGATTTTAAGTATTTTCATAATTTATTGGCTTTTATTTCAGCTTTTACTCTGAACCCTGACGACGAGGGCGACGACCAAGAATAATTACCCTCGTATGACCAAGCTATGGGAATTAAGACTTTTTGATTTAATTCATACAATTAAATCCTCTTATTTAATTTATTATATAAAACATTTTGTAAATTGTAAACATTCATATTCTTTGTTAATTTTTCTTGCATTTTTTTGCAATTCACGCATAAATAAACTGTACAGATTATTATATACTTTTGCAAATAGTACTCGTTGGGAATCGGCTTGAATCGGTAAACTATAATGCAGAACAAAAAATGTGCATATTACTTATTACTAACATTTACTAGTTAGTTAATGCAGTAGTAGCAGTGCTTGGTAGCATAGTATAGGAAGGTAAGGGAAGGTTCATAAATGATGTCGCTTAAATTACTACTCTTTTATATGACTCACCGACCCATGCCAACATGTTGTGGCCTTGAATTTATTTTTTCCCAACATATAATTAATTTTCAGTTAAGTATAGCATCAATTGCCAACAGCTTCTTGTGGCGAAGATGCAAAGTTAAAGCATGAATGAACTGTAATCTGTGTATGTAGCAGACTTGGCAGATTGCGAGATTCGTCAGTTCCAATTCAGCCGTGTGATCGAGATGAGCTGCTGCTCCAGAATTAAATCAAATAATTTGGTTGAATAATCTCATTTCTTCGTGTTATTGCTACACTATATAATCATTCAATTATAAATATAATCCATTATTAATAAAAAATGAGTAAATTAACTGTTTACGCATACGCCGTGAGTTCCTGTAGCTGGCGAGTTCGAACAGGTAAAAGAAAATAATTATTAGAAAATTCTCTAACACAGGAATTATCTATAATATAAAACGCATTTAAAAACTGTCATTCTTATAAATACCGTATTTAACTGAATAAGCTAATAAGCGTGAAGTGCTTTTACGAGATCAGCGCTTATTCGGCCGGCCACATAAGGTATTTGGCACGTGTAGGTAACTACTTCAAAAGAAACTTGAAATTCATTTGATAATTTGTAACTATACTTTGTTTATTAATTCTATAGCCATAGCGTATAAAGGGATTGAGTGCGATTTCAATTTTATTAGTAATCCGGTAAAACTTTTGAATTTTTTTACGAATAAAACACAAAAATTTGAAAAATTGGTTTAATATCAAAGCTGATGCATAATATATGCGTGTAATACATGAGCGGATGTAATTATAGTACATTTACATTGTACGTAGACATTTTTGTCTTTTCATAAATTAATTTAATTAATGTATAGCGATCACCGGAATACTTGGCCATTAATCCAGCAGGACAAATCCCTGTACTTCATGTAGATGGAAATTTTATTGCCGAGTCTGTGAGTTCTTATATACTTTCAATTTAAAATTATCAGCTCGTCAAAATTTGATTGGTTGCTAATATAATAATTATTTGAACTGTACAATTATATTTATGTTATATTTAAGATGCAAGATCTGTGTTGAGTAGGTGCTGACTATACAGCTCACGTTGCATGTATGTAATTTCTATTATTACTATAAATGCAAATAAGTGCATCATCAGCGAAGACTCAACATATGAACCTTTTTGATTTTCAACTTAAATCAAAATGCACTATATGTTTTTATTTAGAAAAAAGTAGAAATATCTAGATCCTAAAACAGTTCAAAAAAGAACATTTTGCAAGTCTCAAAAACATGTGTAAATAGATAATTTCGTATTTTTTTAAAACAAGTAGAGGACATAGAACATTTTGCACTTTTCCAAAACACGTTAAAGGAACACTGCACTTTTTAAAAACATGTGAATAGTACATTTTGCATTTTTTGAAAACATGCAAATAGAACATTTTGCACTTTTCAAAAAAACGTTTAAAGAACATTTTGCACTTTTCAAAAAAACGTTTAAAGAACATTTTGCACTTTTCAAAAATACATTAAGAACACATTTCACTTTTCAAAAACTTACAAATAAAATAATTTTTACTTCTCATAAATTTATAATCAACACTTTAAGCATTCCATTCTTTGTTGTGTTTTATTTCTACCTATTTTTACTTTTATATTATCTCAATTTAATCTAGCTTAACTTAAGTATGAACCATTTGGAACTTGGATTCTTCACTTTTGATATAATGTGTTGTTCATATAGGTTGCTATTTTGGAATATTTAGAAGAACAATACCCTGAGAAACCACTACTACCAAAGGACTTGGTTCAAAGAGCTAAGGTCGGTCCAATTCCTCGTGTTTTGTTCATATTGTATAAAGACATTTTTATACTTGCCTGCATTCTAATTAATTTGCAATTTTGCTTTATTCAAATATTTTATATTTTCAATTTTTGCATTATGCAGGTACGAGAAATTGTGGAATGTATTGTAAGTGGAATCCAGCCAGTTGTGAGTGCTAGACTTGCGTCCAAGTACAGTGACAACCCAGTATGCGTATACGATGTAGACGGAATAAATAAGGAAATAACAATTCCAAATAATTCTTTTCAACAAGGATGTTTTTTTTATTTCTCCAGTTTTTGGATTGAAATGGAAAGGCATGATGCAGAGCTTTGAGAGAAATTTGAATGCAATCCAATAGGCGTAGTTTTCACGTTTTGACAACATTTTGGTTTTGTATTTTTGGGTTGAAAACTCAACATAAAGTTAATAGATGCTTTTATAGGCACATAGGTGATACAAAAATGTTAAGTCGCTTTGGAAATTTGGAACTGAGCGGAGTAAAATTGAGGTGCTTCTGGTTTGTTCAGCAGCACAGCGAAAGGAGTCGTCAAGCTTATTAATTCCAAAGCATTGGGTCAAAGCGGCAAGGGCAAATTGCCTGGAAACTATTTTGTTGCTTATTCCACTGACTGTAAATAGAGCTTATTGTTTGTTGACCGTCATAAGATTTAAAAATAAATTGCTACGATGGAAAAAGACAAAGGAATTTAAATTATTTATTATTTCATTAGGAGCGAGAGAGTTAGGTAATTAAAGGAATTGTTTACAATATTCGCAACACGGACGTCAACTGTCAACCACTGCGATAATTTAACCATAAAATGGCGTATGAAGTGAATTATATTTTGTTTATAAACTCGAATCGCTGGGACTTCTTAGATGGGCGTGAAATATCATTTAATATGCTCAACTACCTAAACCTCAAAACTACCTCCAGTTTGTAGTAGTTTTAAAGGTATGTATGTAGCTCAATTATTCCACAAGCAAATAAACTAGATGATACTTTTCCATACTAAAATATAAAGCTACAGTATATTGTATAACCAGACGACAACAAAACTCTAACGCTTTCGTAAAATTGATTACAGAGAAAACCAAGTAGAATAATTCTGAAGATATTTCTATGTTAAAAGCTAACAAGCAACTTATTCCAGATTTACTGTGACTTAAACGATAATTTTGGGATTTGCTTTTTGTCTGACACTTAAGTTTCGTCGCCACCAAAAACTGAAACTACGCGGTACAAATGATAAGGTTCCTTTTACTCACCACTCCAGGCTTAACACTTTGATTCAAATATGTGAAGAATTAAAATGACCAATATCGATTTTTAGATTTGTAAATAAAAACAAAATGCGCTTTCTACAAGAAAAGTAATATATAATGATCCCAAAAGCATGTAAATTCAATGTTTTCACACTAAAAAAAAACAAGTAAATGTGACATTTCGCACTTGCTGTGAATAAGCATGTAAATGGAACCTTTTTTATATTTGTCAAGATGTCGTAATAATTAAAATTTTACGCACCTACTATATATTATTATGTAACTACTTGTAGCGTTACTTTGTGACGTAGGCTACTTCTCGCCGTTTTCAAGACTTCTTCAGCCGTCTGAGTCGCACGCTGCTTTTGAAGTCACTTTTACGAGTGGAGGAGGCAGGTGCATCGCCAGTTTGAGTCAGAAGAATTACTTATGGTTCAAGTTGCACAGTATGGAATTGTGCAGAATAATAAATTGGGAAGAAATATCAAAGTGCGTCTTATTTTAATATATACTGCACTTGTACTGGAATGTAACAGACAAATATTAAGCATGTATAACTACATACGAAATACACATGGATTTGGATCTGATCAGCGATAGTCACAACAACAAGATTTCTCAAAAACAATTTATACTTTTCATTTTTCACATGTTTTCCATATTATTATTAACGTCAACCAGCTTCTTAAGCCAAATTTCAAAATAAATGGAAAAACAGATATAAAACGTAACGCTTCGTTCGCGGGGTCACATTCTGCACTCGTTTTATTGTATTATTTGTGTCAATAAAAGTACAGCTGCATGCAACTAAACTAAAGCGCAGACTTACAGCCACTTAGGGGTCGTCAGTAAATGACGTCACGGGTAGAGTCATTAGGTTGCTTTTGACACTGATGACATCCCATGTTTAAGATATCCGTTTACGCAATGTTTAAGTTGATAGTTGATACCAGGGAAGTCAAAGGGTCTTAGAAATAAGAATATTTTGATGACATCATTTGTGGGCGATCCCTTAGCAACTTTCTTATTTCCTTACTATTTGCAAATAATAATTTGCAACAAGTACAGAATCGGTTCGTTATGAGACTATCGGTGTTTGAATTTGAATACTGCAGCAGCGGCACTGGTACGACGTTTGGCTGCAGGAAAAGAACTGAATAACCAGTCAAGACTCACAAGGCGCCAGTTTTAGTCTCAGCTAGAAACCAAATACACTATCTGCAAAGAACATATCTTGATGCTATGAACATATTGTGCCAAAATAATATTTTGCATTTTTCTTAAACTTGCAAATAGAACACGTTGCACGGTGTTGCACCTTTTAAAAACATGCAAGTGGAATCATTCGCACTTTTTAGAAGGGATACAAATAGAAAATATTGCGGTTTTTAGAAAGCATGGAAATTCGCTGTCGGGACGTTCCGAATCAACGAAAAAGAGAAGATGAATCACAAAATAAAATCAGAGTAAAACACTTGAGAGATGAACGAAAGCCACACGCGTGGAAATAATCAGCGTCACTTAAGCGTTTTCTGTTTCTTCGACATTCACCTTCGACTTCAGCTGTGAGCATTGCATTTGATACACGTGTCTTTTTTTTCAACCATTAAACTCAAAATAACCTAACTACACACGACTCGACTGTAAGAAACATGCAAAATTACTGTACGCAGAGGTGTTATTTTGGCACTGATGTTTTTCTACGCAGATTTGGTTTCACCAGAACAAGAGGGAATTTATGTCCGTATTTAAACTTAAAGTAGTTGAAACAAAAGCTTAGGAGCTTTTTAAATGCATTGGCCGCCTTAACTTACACAGCACTGCCAAATAGCGCTACCGATACACAGCTTTTTAGCATCTCAAATATCGTAATTGCGATTGAAGAATCAAAACTGTCTGTGGAGAATTTAATCTAAAACTAAAATGAGCGATTTCAAGATACACCTAAATGCGATAGGTGAGTAAAATGTTAACTACGTACGACTGTTTGAAAAATGCAAAATGTTGCATTTATACGTTTTTAAAAGGTGCAGAATACTCTAAGTAAACATACAAGTACAAAGTGGAAAACGTTCAATTAAAATGCATTTGGACCTTCAAATTCTGATTTTGTAAAAATTCAAGAAAAAATTCTAAATCACTGCGTGTCCAGTATTCCTCTTCCACCTCACCCTCCCCCCGTCTCACTATATTATTAGGCCAAGTCGAACCACAAAAATAAAGTAAACTACACGTTTTTTCCGATAAATGATGTAAGCGAAATATCTCGAAGAATTCTAGTACCCTCATACCAACTTGTCACTTGGATATGGCTATTGCGTAATTGTTTGGCGGTCTCTGGAAACATGGTAGGCCATTGCTATTGCGATGGATTGTGATGTGATGAGGGTCGGTATGCCAGTCCAGTCCCGGTATAACTCGTCAACACTATTAAACACCTAGAACCACTTATGACCGTAAGGTTCCTGTACCCGAAATGTATTCACCCGTACGTATGCACTTTAGCACAATAATTTATGCCGGCCCCATATAAGCCGTAATGTGCAATGTGAAATTAATGTGACCACCAAAGATAGAGTTATGGGGAATATACAATCTGGAGTCTGTATTTAATGTCTTGATCTCTGCACAATTATTTACAATTAAACCGGCTTAAAGTATAATAAAAATTACACGGGATTGATCTCTGAATTACCCTGCATCTCGATAAACTTGTTACAGAATTATTACTACATATCTACATAATTTACCGGAATTTTGAAAGTTTTGCAAAAATAATAATTCTCTTATAATGTAAGGAGAAAACGAACTATACACAAGCACAACAAAAATTGTGTCGATTAATGGGCGTATTTGACAGTAGCGAGTGAAGAACAGATTCGTTTGGTTTTTAACCTGAAAAGAAAATCAAATTACCTAATTTTAGTATTTTGCAACCGTCACTCACCACCCACCTTTCTCATTTTTCCTTCGCTGCCGGGACTTGCGAAATAATCGCTAACAACTGTAAATTCCAGAAACTTGGATTGGGTTCAGTTAAACGAAGTAGTAGCTAGCCCCTGTAAGCGCAGCACTGTCTAAAAATTAAAGGAATTCGCAGGTAATCTTTGACTCTAATAAATAGCAATCATTTAATTTTACTTTTATCTCATTCCATTTAATGAATTGATTTGCTAATCAGCGAATAAGTTACCAGAAACATGAACTGTCTGAAAATGTTAGCTCATGAGGGATTTGAAGTTGAAAGCATCCTAATTATACACATACTAAATAAAACGTGTGTACCTGATGCATGCGCATGTGAAAACTCTGTTATCCTAATTAAACGTACGTTGAACATCATTTAAAGTTAAAGCCTTACGGAAATATTTTGCGAATATTTCGCTTGGTGCGTACAGTCCATGTCAATCTACTCAATCAGGGATCGTCCGTAAATGATGTCATGGTTGACATAGCGTTTTCCTCATCATCCCACCCGCCCTAACAATAGAATGAAACAGCTTATGTAAAATTGTTCTAAATAGAGAGATTTTTAAGGCCTACGTCTTATATGATGACATCATTTATGGACAACTCCCTAACCCAATGCAATATTTGACCAGACCAATGTAACCTCCGTAAATCACTCAACAATTCATCAACAAAATTAAAACTAAATGCAAATAATATAATCCACACTGACCTATGATAGTATCGATCAGTGTGATCTTCATTGTAAGTCACAATTAGTGCATTTGATGTTCAGGGCGAAGGAGTAATTGTACCTGCGAAGAAATCCATGATTATAAAGAGTATAACGATATTCGAAAAGTTGAATCTGGACGCTTTGAGTGAGGCTAAATTGCTGTAAACTAATTCATCTGGGTCGAATCCTAAGCTTCATATTGTACAAAATATGAATTTCTAGGAAAGATACAAAAATAATTAATGTAATGGCAGCGCATTACGCACATTTTTGCCCAAATGGATCAATTTTTACTCGTTACGTAATAGTCTAAAATAATAAAATAATAGCTCGCTATAGTGAGCTCAACCTGACAAACAAATTATTTAAATACTTTTTATGATATTTTATTAAAAACGGTATTACTTGAAAATGTAAAAAACGATGACATGTTTTTCGAAAAAAAAGTCATAGTACTACATCCTTTCATGTGAACATTAGGCGGTTTCTCGTATAGGTAATTCTAAAATTTTAAATTCAAAATTTTATGATCCCAAAAAATATGCACATATTTTGAAATAGTTTCGCTCGCTTTATTCCCAGATCATAATTATTATGTTGTTAGTTAGACAAAAATAAATTACGCTGTTTTGCAAATCGTGTCTACGTGAATTCGAACTCGTGAGCAATATTGGGGCAAAGGGAAACACTCTGCAGTGTGGTTTAAATATTTACTCATTGTAATACAATATTTTTCTTTAGAAGCAAGAATTTGCAGTCCATAGCCACACTACACAACAATCTCATTCGATTTTACCATTCAAACCCACTTACTATATACAGTATCTACTAATAATTTTCCAAATCAAACAACGTAATTTGCAATGACTGATCTAGTAACGTATTTTTTGACGCACTAGCGCATAGCGTTTGGACTTGAAACCTTTGAGATACGAACAATATATTTAATAACTAATGTTAATTAAAATGCCCTGCAATTAGTATATTTAAGAAGGAATTTTACACGGGAAATTAAGTAAGCAAGAAAAGACGTTCAATTCCTCTCTGGTCTGATGTACGTACAAATGGGATCGTCTACAAATAATGTTATCCGTAGGGTCAACGGGTCTGCTAGGCTACTTATGACATCTCATGTAAAACGTAGCCGCTTACGTTATAATTAGGCGGCTGACAAGGAAGTCCCTTAAAGTTCTAAAAGTGAGGATTTTTGGATGACGTTACTGGTGGACGACCCCTAAATATCTTTAAAACCAGAAATGACATAATAAAGTACTGCATCGGATTTACTTCGTAATTTTTTTCTTTGCCTTTTATTAACACACCATTGAACTAAACGAAGGAAAGAAACTTGACGTCACTTCTACTTTAACTTAATTTCAATTAATTAGAACCAAATGAGGAACGTCACGTGTCGAAAGAAAGCTTCATGGCGCGTAATTTAATTTTTTGGAGGAGCTCAAGATCAAAAGTTGAAGTGATAAAATATTGAAATTCAATATTCAATTATTGAATTATTAATTTAACAAGTTAAATTAACTAATTGCACTTGAAATGTTTTGCAGTGGAATTCACAAGGACAACTTACGTAGTACTTATATGAGAAAAACAACCCAACATTAGCAGTGATCAAAAAAGTGCTTTAGTCCGTCGGTTAAATCAAATCTAGGCTTCAAAACCAGAGCTGGTGACTTGCATAAAACTGAATGAGTATTTATTTCGACACTTAATATCACAAGATTGAACTAACAGAAGGGAACTTTACTTGTGTTTAACGTGTTCAGTGAAAGTTGATTGGCGCATCATTTATTTTTGTAGATAGATAATTAATTGTGGAAAACTGAAAAATTATTTACGACTTTCAAAATTAGTTAATTGCGTTTAAAGTTTATGTGATTTACATTGACAATCAACAATAATAGGAAGGGCAAATAACACAGACTACTCACACAAACTGTCAGCTCAACAGTCAGTCGTCAGTATCAGTGGCCACAAAATAGTTTTACTGATTAGTCCGTCAGTTAAAAATCTGCTTACAACTTATTTAAGCCGGAATTATTTCGAGTTTGCAAGTATTTTAAACTATTAAACATGTACGTACCGAATCTTGGAAATTCCTCATCAGGGTTGATGTTTCATTAGTTTTCAGTCATTTTTTATTGTTACGATTCACAGTGTTAGAGTTAAAGATTAATATTTTGCCAATAAAAGTCAGTCAGCGAAAGTACTCTCGTATAGGCGCAAAATACTCTCAAAAATTTTTGCTCTCAAATGAGCGCATTACTCCGGGTTCGGCGTAAAACATGAGCTCATTTGAGAGTTTTGGGAACTACAAGACAGCCGACAGCCGACGAAATTCGGGACAATCTACCCGACGGTCGTCGGGTGGAAGTGCAAGTCACCCGACGACAATTACTACAACCCACCCGACCGCCAACGATTTTCTGCAACCTACCCGACGCCCGAATTCTGCAACTGACCCGACACCCGAATTTTCATCGGGTGAGCTGCAACCTAGCCGACGAAAATTTCTGCAACTCACCCGACCGCCGACGATTTTCTGCAAGTCACCCGACGTACGTCGGTACAATCCACCCGACGGTCGTCGGCTCAATATGCAACTTGCCCGACGATTTTTTTTCAATTTCCCCGTGAAATATGTTATTTTAATGTTTTTGAACCACTTTGCATTTTTAAGACTAATCCTTTATCAATTCCTTTATTTAGTAGACTAGATTTAAAATATTAAGTTGTGTAATTGCACTTTGTTTCAATACAGACTCATCACAAAATACTGAAAATACGCGTGTAGGGCATTTGCTACCCAGAACCAAAAGTAGGTCATTTGCTGCTCACGGTGAAACCGAGGAAATTTGCTACCCATTTACAAAGGAATTGAAACTACACATCGCTCAAATGGGTACCCAAACATTTAATTATATATTGTGCTGAAAAGATATACAAATTAATGCCGAACTGTGGTTTTATTCCATGTTAATTTGCACATATTTCACTATCTAAGTTATAGACACAATATTCATAGTCAATCGTACCCAACCGACACAAGTCGGCTAAGTACAATTAACTATGAATAATGTGTCTAAAATGTATACATTCACATAAAGTTTGTAACATATTTCATGTAATTCATCAACATGCATTTTATAGTAAAAATTTTAATAGTAATTAAATAATCTGAGACATTCAATGCAACAGTGCAAATCAGAGTGAACAAAAAGTAACTACTGATCCAGGATGAACATTAGAATTGAGCGTGCACAATGTGCTGTACATCGGGTAGCATCGGGGGAATATTTTCTTATGTGCCCTTGGATCAGGGCTGTCGTGGTAAATTTTAGTGAACGCGAACAACATTGTGCGATCATCGGGCAAAATTGCCAGGGAAAATCTTGCATCAGGGAGATTCGTGCGTTATAATGCATTAGATTTTAA
The DNA here is from genome assembly GCA_949802685.1 of Dicyrtomina minuta. NCBI lineage: Eukaryota > Metazoa > Arthropoda > Collembola > Symphypleona > Dicyrtomidae > Dicyrtomina > Dicyrtomina minuta. Next base: position 10,539,868 of record OX461811.1, read on the forward strand.
AGATAATTAACCTTGCACTTGAATACTCAAAAGCTGAAAGGCGTAACTAACATTATTTTGTGTACCCTGGACCCTGATGGTCTCCGATGCCTGATGTTGCCCGATGCTGAAATTTGGTTTTTGGATATTAGGGAACTTTTTATTTCAGGAGCTCATCGGGGTGGATAGCATTGTGGGCGGCTGGTGGTGTACATCAAACATTCATCGGGCCACAAAAATTTAAAACAGGCGTAGATTAGGGAAATGGAAAAATAACTACTTTAGGCAGGTGGGTTTGGTGGGGTTTGAGTTCAAACAGAAGTAGTATACAGAGATAGTACACAGAGGTAGGCAATAGTGACTCAGTCAGTCACTTTTGCCAGTTGATAGTTCATTGCCGAGCGTCTTCAAAACCTAGTTTTGCGGTTAAGATATTTAATTTTGATTTCTATTTAAACATAAGGGCAGAGTTACTAGACACTGTGTGCGTTTTACTTATTTTATAAGATTCGGGAAAACGTTATAATTGTATTGTTACCGTGTTTTTTTCTTTAGTAATAGGTTATATTTTTCCGCCGAAGGCGCCGAAGCAAGGAGGAAAAAATATAACCTTACCGTTTCTAGTCAGTTTTTCTTCCCCCCTACCCCCTCTTAATATCCTAACCTAACCTCAAACATAACAGACATTGAAGGGCAACCAAATGTGACCATGGGTGTGAGTGTAGTGCACAAATAAAACGAAAAGTAAAGTCAGCGTATCTTGATTTTATTTATGTTTTAGGCAACAACAATAATCTTATATTCAACTTCCTTTACAACATTATATTTTTTGGAAAGGAAATTTTACACGTAATCATAATATACACAATATTTTATTTTACAGTATAAAATAAATTATATTATATATTTTATGTACAATTTTATATAATAATACTATTGGGCACTCTTCCCCAACGTTCTGGGCACATTTTAAATCCAATTCTAGAATTTTTCGATGGTCCACTCAAACAAATTATTTTCGTCTAATTTTAATTAACGAGATCAAAGTACAAAAAAGACAATTATTGAAAGATTAGCTAATCGATCAAGGAAAATACGATTTTGTTATTCAGTCTAAATAAATACAAGATATTAAGTACCAGTAAGAATCTTGAATTGAAATTTCGAATTAATGATTTAGGTAGGTAGGTATGTTAATTTTGGAACATCTGTCAAGTCACTTCCATTCCAACCGCGTGAGAATGAAAAAAATTGACTTTGCAAAATACATATTGATTATTGCGGTTGTAGGACATATTCCTCCTGGACCCTGGACATTTTTACCTAAGCATTAACCCCGGAGATTTTCCTCCCAAACCATTATTTAGGATACTGAAATGCTCATTATATACACGCTTAGAAAAGATCTTGACACGAATGTAGTTAGGCCGTGGCAACAGGTTAAGCTGTTAACTTTGACAGGTTTAGCAGTAAATTTTTGAGGGTGGGGAAAACTGTTAACCACATGCAACAATACTGGTGTTGCAAAACCCAACACCAAACTTGTTAAATCAACACTAAACCTGTTGAAGCATTTATATAACTGTATATATAACATATTATGTATGCTAAATTAGTAATCCAGAGTTGATGTGTTGTGGCATTCCAGTGGTTAGGGTGCCCGGTTCGTATTCTAAAGAGTGTGGGTTCGAATCCAGGGGTACAATTCCAGTTTTTAATGTTATTTTTTAATTAATAATTTCTTAAACATATTAGTTAGTACTAAGATGCGTAAAGGGGATCACCCCCAAAAGGTGATCAGTAACTGCCGTTTAAACAGTACGGCCTATAAAAATACAAGTACTAATATCTATACAGCTTATGATCTCAACTATCTTTACTACCGATTTCAGCTTCTTTCATTAAAAACTCTGGCTGTGTCAAATCATAAAAGTTTTGAGATCGAGCTTTTTTGTATATTTTTATGCCGATCACATTTTTAAGACCCTACTTTTCCATTAACTTTAAATGTATTTATGGTAACTGACCACATTAGGGGCACTTGGGCCGATGTAAGACTGTCAGCAGTTTTTTCGTACAATGCAATGACCTGTATCTTTTGCAACTTTTCATTTTTGACACTAATTTTAAGTATGTTTTCGCACATACAATATATTAGAAGAGCAGTATAATGACAGCTTCTCTAAAAATATACAGGTAAGTAAAGTTTCGAAAAATAAACTCGATCACCTTTACTCGCATTAGTAGTTACTAGTAGCAAACTTACTCCAGAAACACGCACTACACTAGGGGGATTCACGATTGCGCTACAACGTATGTTGGTGCTACTTGCTGAACAGCAAGTAGCACCAAAAACGCAAACATTTGCGTTGTAGCACCAAAATCGTCCAGAATTGTGACCACACCTTAAATACGATGCTGTAGTGTTTAATGTTACTGTTTCCATGGTTATTAAAGATTTAAAAAATAAAATATATTAGTACCGTAAAACTTCAAACAGATGACCCGGCTATTATTTGAAGCATGATCCTCTGCCCGTCTCAACATGTCACACACGGTCTCTATTTGAGGCCTGGGTTCTATTTGAGACCCGGGCTCTATTGGAGACTCGGTCTATATTTGAGACCCGGGTTCGATTCGATACCCGGGTTCGATTTGAGACTCGGTCTCAATTTGCGACTCGGCCTCGATTTGAGACCCACGATCTTTTTGAGACCCGCAATCTATTTGAGACCCGAACTCTATTGGAGACCAAGCTTCTATTTGGAGCTTTACGGTGTACATAATACATACTTTTTACTTCAAATTCGAAGCGTAAAAATAAAAAATTCATTAGTTGAACTCAGGATCCGTAGCAACCAACGCAAAAATTGCTACAGTATGCTATAACACGGTATTTCTAATTTGCTGTAGCACAAACAGCAAGTAGCACCAACAGACGTTGTAGCGTAATCGTGAATACCCCTACTATTTTTCCAATATGAATATTCTAAACACAATGTAGATTAGTTATGTATGCTGACATTAGATAAAATCCTTCCTTACTTGATCGGTAAGAAAACAAAAGTAATACTGTTCACCCCTTAAATCAGTCCAGTACATAGCACCTAAACTGTAGGCTAAACTTATTTATTTTACAATAGAGGTTTCTGTTTTTTGAACAGACACCCTTCAAACACAATTTAATTTTCCCGCCTCTCGCAGTTTTAATAATGTCTAAAGCCATTGCAATTCTAAAGAATAAAACACTAGCAAGGGAATGGTTTCACATGTAACCCATCGATTTCAATGAGTAATGTCCACAAAAATCAGGCTACTTTTAAATAGTAAGGATCCAAAGTAACTTGAGTGTATTTTGCGTTGTTCGGTCACAATAGTCCGCCAAACTTCAAAAAAATTCGAATTTTAATACTTTGCCGCCCTGTAGCATCTACAGTTCTCATTTTCTCATCCGATTTCGACGTTTCTCGAATTTCACGTTTTCTGGCGTTTACACTATTTTCTAAGAAGTAATTTCAGGATTTTTCAAAATTCGAAAATTTTCATTTTTTGGAAAAAATGGCCAATAAAATTGGGCCCCAAAAACAGTGCTTTTTCTAAAATCTTTCAAAAAAATGAAATATTTTGAATTTTGAAAAATCCTGAAATTACTTTTTAGAAAAACCCTAAGGATCCGAAAAAACAAAATTTTATCAAAATCCGACAAGAATTGTAAAAGTACCAGGGCGGCAAAATATTAAAATTTGAATTTTTTTAAAACTTTGGCGGGCTTTTGTGACCGAACAACGCAAAATGCACTGGAGTTACTTTGGATCCCCACTATTTAAAATTAGCCTGATTTTTGTACACATAACTCATTCAAATCGACGGGCTACATGTGAAACCATTAAACCATTCGCTTGTAAGTAATAAGAATGCAGCTATTCAGTTTTATGACAGTGATGATACTACGAGCTCTTGAAACAGACTGATAAAACTAAATTTTAAACTGAAATGAATTAGTGTATACTCATGGCCATTCCGATGTGATAAAAATAATTACGCAAATTATTGCATATTTTAGATTGCATATTGCTAATCAAGATAATGCCTATAGACTGGCAGTCCGATAGAAAACCAGTTTTGTTTTCTCAGAATGCCTTTACACGACCGCGTAATATTATATGTATATAAATATAGGCTTGGGGGTAAAATGTCCGGGGGGAAAAAGTCCCGGGGGGGAAAAGGTCCTGGGGTAAAAATGGCCAGGGGGAATATATCTGTATACCTGCTGGAAATGTAATGGAAACACTAATAATTTTAAAATAAATTCAGTTGAGTATTATTGTTATATAATGAACCATCACATTGAGCAAACCGATTTTATATTTAAAATTAAATTTTACTCCGTAAAGAATAAATAAGATATAGGTGGGTATATAATTGTTGTTTCTATTTTTAGTATCATTAGTAGTAAACAAAACTGTTTGTTTATGACTATAAGCTTGCTACTAATAATATTTTTAATATAAGGTTTCTACTTCAAAATATTACAGAAAAATAAATAGGTGTCAATAATACTACAAAATATAGTTTTTAGCATGGTAAGTTGGTCGACAAAAATTATTATGTAATCCAAGCCTAGTTTTGGGTAAAAAAGACTGCAAAACAGCAGTAATTAAACACAATATATTGTTTTAGTCTTAAGGAAAATGCAAATATATATGTTTTAGCCACTTTTAATTCAGTTTTAAGGGTTGAATTAGTTTTAGGCAATAATTTTGGAGGACCGCTTTTACCCGGTTTTAACTGAATAAAGCCGCTTAGTTTTAGCCGGCCGTTGAAACCCCCCCCCCCCCCAAACCTGCCCCAAACCCTGGATATAAAGTAAAAGCAAATAAAAACAGTATAAATGTGTGCACATTATATGTGGCATTTCAACTTGTATTTCAAAAGCTCCACTCTGATTATCTAGCTCTGTGTACTACCTCTGTATACTACCTCTGTGTTTGAACCATTGCATTATATGTCTCAGATTATTTAATTACTATTAAAATTTTTACTATAAAATGCATGTTGATGAATTACATGAAATATGTTACAAACTTTATGTGAATGTATACATTTTAGACACATTATTCATAGTTAATTGTACTCAGCCGACTTGTGTCGGTTGGGTACGATTGACTATGAATATTGTGTCTATAACTTAGATAGTGAAATATGTGCAAATTAACATGGAATAAAACCATAGTTCGGCATTAATTTGTATATCTTTTCAGCACAATATATAAAATTAAATGTTTGGGTACCCATTTGAGCGATGTGTAGTTTCAATTCCTTTGTAAATGGGTAGCAAATTTCCTCGGTTTCACCGTGAGCAGCAAATGACCTACTTTTGGTTCTGGGTAGCAAATGCCCTACACGCGTATTTTCAGTATTTTGTGATGAGTCTGTATTGAAACAAAGTGCAATTACACAACTTAATATTTTAAATCTAGTCTACTAAATAAAGGAATTGATATATTGAGCCGACGACCGTCGGGTGGATTGTACCGACGTACGTCGGGTGACTTGCAGAAAATCGTCGGCGGTCGGGTGAGTTGCAGAAATTTTCGTCGGCTAGGTTGCAGCTCACCCGATGAAAATTCGGGTGTCGGGTCAGTTGCAGAATTCGGGCGTCGGGTAGGTTGCAGAAAATCGTTGGCGGTCGGGTGGGTTGCAGTAATTGTCGTCGGGTGACTTGCACTTCCACCCGACGACCGTCGGGTAGATTGTCCCGAATTTCGTCGGCTGTCGGGTGTCTTGCAGTTCCCGGTTTGCTTAAAATTGGTCGGAAAATTCGAAAAAGCACACGGACAAATCTATACAGTTTTTAACGCTCTTTCTCATGGTGTACACAGTACCTTCGGTCAGTCATCTATAAAGTCGGTCAACATGGTTTTTCAAAGTATAAGCAAACCGAGCTTGAAAAAAAGTTGATTTTTTTGGAGTGAAATAAAGGGACGTTTAATAAATTATGTTCCCGTCTAGAACCCTTAAAATAATTACACAGTCGGAACCAAATATCACAACAATCGAAAATTTATATTATTTTAGAGTTGGCCCATTTAGCGTTTAATTTATCACATATAAGTAAGTACTAACTATTTAAATAAAAAATTCCGTTTTTGATTTCAATTTCAATCAGTTAAATAAATTTAAGTTTGGGTTCTGTTTAATAACTCATGGCAAAAAATTAAAAGTTTGAGCTAGCTTTAACGTGAATGTTATTAATATGTTCTAGCCAGGGTTCGGAGGTGGTATTAACACCCTTGGACAAAACCATGGTTTAACCACTGTATTAACATGTTAATACAGGTAAGGGAATTGCCAGGTGTTAAAACCGGCAAGGTGGTAAAACTGGCAAACGCAGTGAAAATAGTTTTTTTTTTAATTTGGAAACTACGCTTGCATAAAAGCAAGCATCTGATACGACATAATTTTGTTTCATACGTCCCCCTATCCTATTTATTTATGTAGGTAGGTACCTACATTAAATACTACACCACATAATCGTAATTCATGAGTCTGATGCCCGCGCTTAAAAAAAATAAATTAGTTTAGTTTTTGTATTTGTACTACCTACAAGATTTCATTTCATACTTTTGAAATGTTGATATAAATAAATTTAGGTTGGTTTAATTAGTTTAAGGACAAATATTTGTTTTAGTGCTGTAAGGTAGTCATTATCACTAAAGAAAGTTCTAATTACAGTTTTATTAGGTTAATTACAATAAATTTGACTTTACATGAATTCAATTTAGCTCGAAGTTAGAAAGTTTACTTTAATATTTGCGAAATCTTGAAACATGGCTTATATTACATCTTATTAAAGTTATTTTGTTTTTTTTAAATTAGTTTTTATCTTTTTACAGTTATGTATAATATTTTATATTACAACAAAATTATTGAAGTACTGAGAAATAAATAAAGGCTACAAATATAGCGAAATATATTGGCTTTAGTCTAAATATGACTACTTTTGTAGTTTTGCCATGTTTTACCATGTTAATACACCTTTTGCCATGTTATAACAGGGTTTTTCCCGGTTAGCATGGCAAAACCCATGGTCCAGGTGGTTAAACCCGAACCCTGGTTCTAGCAGGCATTCACACGAACAAACAAATTAAGACCATGCGATAGCGGCGTGAATGCCGAGTCAGTTAAACATGTAATTGTTAAAAATGATAGAATTAAGTGTAAGGTTCGCAGTCTTCGCAGCATAAATGTCGAAAAAAGCCTAAGTGAGAAAGATAAAAACTTTTACCAAAAACTGTTGGATCGAAAGTTTTTTTATAAAAATTTGTGTCGTTTACACTTACTCATAAGTAGTAGATCTTTGAACACAATTTAGGTAGCGCTCTACAAACAATACAATAACGCGTAATGTAAGTATTACTAATTTTTGTCTACTCATCAAGGTTATTATTATTGTTTTAGGCGAATTTCCCACTTTCCTTAAAGGTTTCGTAGGCATGAATGACTTTCCACCTGGGACACTAATTATAAATCAAACCCCCGACTTTTGATTTTAATTGACTAATCCCAAATTTACAAATACGAATAATTTAGATTTTATTACAATCTGTAAAAATTCATGTGAATAAGATTTAAAAGTGGGTTAGTCAGCAAGGTGAAAATAGTTATTGATTTATTTTTTCCGATTTAGGTAATCACTAACTTATCGATTTTTCTTAAAAAGTAATTTTTTCCAATTTTTCTCTGAACCATAATTTATAAAGAGCCCCAGCCGGTCGTATGCCTACAACATTACAATATGTAAAAGTATACAATTTGGGCGCAATTACTCCCGTTTGGGAGCATTTAATTTGAGATTATTTTGCGCCCGTACGAGAGTACTTTCCCTGACTGAAAGTGTCTTTGCATTCAACATAATGTTAATGTTCGCTTGAATAATATTTTATAACAATAAATAGGGGATCAAACAACAATAAATTTATAACATTTAATAGCAAATGCTTTTATTGTTTACAGTTTCGTGTGTGATACAGCACAATACCACCAGTAGCAATGGCGAATTCCAATGTCACCAAAAAACCGTTGCTGGAAAAAATCCAGGATCTGTTGGAACTGGAAAAAGGAGACTACGACGTGGCTTTTTGCGTTGGAAAGGAGAAGAGGATTGTAAAAGCAGTGAAGATCATTTTGATAGCATCGTCGCCAGTTTTGGAGAAAAAATTCGAGGAGAAGTGGGAAGTTGCTGGGATTAAGAAACGGCACGGGATCCTACTCCCCGATTTCGACCCAATCGCATTTGAACTGTTCGTGAAAGTGAGTCATTCACTGCGGTCACAAATTGCTATTATTTTATTTAATCAACCATAACCAAACATTCACTCAAAATCAGTGTTTAAAAAACATGGCACCTTGAAGACTTAAAATACATTTATTATGCTGCTGATTTGTTTTTAATTTGTAGCTCACATCTCTGGATACGTGGTCTCTGGAGAGTCTGAAGGAATTAAATCTCCCACTAAATCAAATTCTGAATTTGCTCTCAATTTGCCGACGCTTTGAGATGAAAGAGGCTGAGGAGAATTTAAAAATATTAGCTACGACTCTTTTGCAGTAAGTGATCAAAGATTAATATTTTTAGTAACGGGTACTATTCACACCTGATGTCTCTTACAAATCTCAATATTTTAATACCCTCTGACCCGCATGTAATCAGTTTATCCGCTCTGTAAATGACAACCTTGAGTATAAGAAGTAGCTAAGGAGGTCTATTGACCCTATCGATAACGTCATTTGTGGACGACCCCTAATTGATTCTATCCTGCTGACTTGAAAAGAGTGTCAGTGGCTGGAAATGAATACATATGGGAGGAACAAAATTAGATAACAGAAACCTTGAACCCACAAATGGGGTATAACTAAAAGTTCAAAGTTTTTCTATAAATGAATTATTGTTCCCGTAAATTGGAGTTTCTATATATGCTTTTTGATCAATTCTTTAGTAAATTAAAGCGTAAAAATGTTCTAGTAATGTTAAGAAATTAGTTCGATTAGGTAAACGAAACGCGTGAACACAAGCAAACTCCAAAATCAAAACCTGTAATTTCCATGGAATTTAAAACTGCATACCAGACAGCTTCTAATATTTCCCAGGAGGAGTTATGTCAAATTTTGCTTTAGACTTAGACACAAAGAGTTATTAACAGTTAACGTGCAGAAAATATAAAACAAATTTTCCCCTTGATGTACATAGCTATTTGAGACCCTGGGAGTTATTAGAAATATTTAGAAACCTTCGAGAGTTATTTAAAGCCCGTTGAAATGCATCGATTGATTAGACTTGTCTGCTTTCAGATCATTTGGCGAATACAAAGATACTGACGATTTTCTACAACTCTCACAGACGAACCTAAAATATGTTCTCCGCAGCGACGACATTGAAATCAACGAGCTTGACGTGTTTCACGCTGCAATCAGGTGCTTTCTAGTTTAACTGCAGTCCCAATTAAATTAAATCTTAGTAATAGAATTTCATTTGTATTTATCATGGTCATTGTTTGAGCTGGACAACTACTAATTTCGTGCCGCACTGATTTTTGTAGATGGGCGAAATTTCAGTGGAAGCAGATTATGTTGAAGGCAAAGAAGCCAACTGACGAACAAATTCGAGAAGTTCTCGGCAATTGTTTGTTCGAAATTCGTTTTCCACTCATGACCTGTGCAGAGTTCAAGGAAGCTCGGGATTTAAAAGATATTTTGACAGCAGAAGAAACAATTGGAGTTTACGGATTTATTGGATCCACGGCAAACAAAAAGTAATCAGAAAACATGTGAGCAAAATAAAAGCGTAACTACTCCACTGATTCTGTAATTAAGTTAATATTTTCCTACCTTTATTGTTGTAGCATAAAAAGGTTGAAATTTGACTCGAAGATACTTCCATTTAAAACCACACCAAGGAACAAAGTGCAAACATCGGATTCCAATCCGAATTTGGAAACTAACAACAGCGAGAGCTTAATTCCCACGGAAGTTTCAGAACTTAGTTCGACTCGGGGATTAGGAAGCGCAAAAAATCCTCAGATTGCATGTAATGTCAGTCGAAAAGTAAGTCGCATTTCTTTTTTGTTGATGTTGGTATTTACACGGGCATGAGGCACATATTTACTATGTTTAAGTTCGTTTTTGAAAACCAGTTGTTCTGCAAACTGTGAAGTGTTTTCTTTAGGTTTAAACTAGGCATGTGACTTAAATATAATGTAAATAGAATTGTGTGAAACAAATAGAATAACATTTTAAGCACATAACGATGTAAAAGGCGAACGATAAGGTATATAAATTGAATATTTAACTCGAATTAAATTGTTTTGGAGACGCACTTGAGGCCGCACAGTCTTTGGAATCTGCTTCTTGTCTTCAACTTTCCGCAGCGGCGTTGCTGTCGGAAACATTAAACGGATATAAAATACGAAATATAGAATTTAAAATTCATTTAACAATTTGAATAATTTACAGATTCGCTTGGAAAAGAAGATCAATGGATTTTCCGGAAGTACTGCGCATCCAGCGGTGGCTGTTGGCAACGCAATTTACTCCTTTGGTATAGTTTATGCAGATAGTTCATATGCATTTGATTGCAGAGTTGCATCTACATGGTGTTGTTTTTGTTGTTCCTCGATTTTCATAAAAAATTAACACCGTCGTTTGTGTACGCTACAGCTGCAGACTGTCAGAAGGGGGGGCCACTAAATTGCACCGATGAAAGAATTAAAGTGCACAGTGATGTAGTGCAACACGTAGAAGAAAAAGAAGAAGAAGCGGAGGAGAAGGACAACGTCTACGTACCTGATACGGATGGCGCCGATGACACGGATGGCACCGATGACACGGATGGCACCGATGACACGGATGACACGGATGATAATGCAGACTACGAAGGAGACCAACTATTCAGTGATGATGACAAGGATGATTACGATTCCAAGTCGAACATGGGACCATATCGTAAACGAGTAAGTCCACTAATTAAATTAATATTGGTTATTTAATGTTGGCATTGATGCCAGTTTAATTTATAAATAGTTATGTTAATTCCATAATTACAGAAACGGTCAGTGTTGGAGGGTCTTACGTTCAAAACCAAACTACACAATCGCCTTAAAAAATGCAGCAGGCTCAATATTGAAATTGGACGGAAATACTCGAGAAGGGCTGTGAAAGATTTGGCTAAAATGATTTGTGCGTCAAAAGCTGGTCACGGGAGCGACTACAAAAGTTTTTATCTCCCGTTCGAACAAAAATATCCTGCTCTGGTTAACCACTTCACGATCTACTGCAACAGAAAGCAAAAGAAGAAGCAAGCGACGGATGTGAGTACAAAAATAATTTACATAGTAAGAGTGTCAGTTAGTAAGCAGTAGAATAACATTGATTTTATTTTGTTTTTATTTATTTTCAACAGTTAAAATCAAGCTACTTCCGGAAAGCACTAAAAAATCACCTGTCCAACAAGAGGAAGAATATACATTCAAAGTTTACTCGGGAACAATTCCAGGCTGGTCTCATGTCCCACATCGAAATCGCGCTCGTGGATAAAAAAGTGTAAGCCATGTTGGGTTAGTTTAGGTTACATTACGTAAAAATAAATGCGTAAATTACAATAATTACAATTTTAATTTTGATTTCAGGCCGGTTCGGGGCAACGAGCCGTGCCATGCTGCACTTGTGGACTTTGCATCGTGTCAAAAGAAGGAGGTGGTAGATTGGATTGTAAGTTTTTCTCAAAGATCATCTCTTCTCAAACAGGATGGATTCCAATCCAGCCTATTCTCTTCCAATGGATCGCTGACGCAATTCGAATTCATCGAATTGGAAATGAAGCTACTGCTTGGATTGAAAAAGTACAAGATCTTAAAGTTGAACGCGTCGAAATTCATTTCGCAGTGCTTAAAAGTAGAGAGTACAAAAAGCTGTTCGTTCGAGGCTCTGAAGAAGTTGGTGGGGCGTCTGGAGAAAAAAGTAACCAAGCAGCAAACTATCCATTTCAGAGACGTAAGTGTACATTTATAATAAATTTAATCTCGAATATTATCATTTACTTATTTATTCATACTTATGACTTTGATTCTATTTTTTTTTCGTTACAGACAGCTGATGAGGAAGGCGCTCCTTCTTCACATTTCCCTACGATGCAGATTCTGAGGTCTCTGGAATCAAAAGAAGGCATAATTGCTTCCGTTCATGTGGGCAGCGTGTGCATCTCAGGAATATCTAATTTTACTCAAGCGTTGATTTCGCTGGTTGGTCTCTTTCGCATCGCAAACGTCACATTCCCTTGTGCTTCGAACCAGCTATGCCTCTACTTGACCGATTTTCTGTTTGGAAGCATCGACGTCATCAAAGTGTACCTTAGGACCGGCCATCAAGAAGTGTTGTCCGACTTACGACGCCGTCATTTTGTTAAAATGGTCAAGAGACATTAGTGCAGGCCAGACGTGTAATAGTTATTATAGTAAATGTAAGTAGTATTGCCAACTTTAAAAATTCGTTTCTGTTATTGTTAAAACCGAAAAATTATTGATACACTTATAAAAAGTCGACATGGCCTGTGGCTTACTTATAAATTACGGTTAGGGTAGATTATTCGTATATTGCGCAATTTTAGAATAGTCTTCGGGCTAGACAAAAGTCACACCCATCATGCCACAGTTCGTGAATTGTTATTTTTATAGTATTACTGGTAACGAATTATCTTTAGGTGAAATACATCAAACGGTTGTTGTAAAAATTTGTTTTAGAAACGAAATTTAAAATAATCAAAATATAGTATTAAACTGACTGATTCTTGAAAACATGCAATTTTTTGAATTTAGTGTTTGGACCATCGCCTCTGTATTTTTTTAAGGACTCTTTTCGATCAAGAAACATGTCAACATAATATTTTCTTGCTTGTTCATTGAAATCAGTAGACAGGGTCGCACATGGCTTTCTTTTCATTTTTTAAATTTAATTTTTTGGACCATTTCTTCGTAATTTTTAAAAACACATCATCATATTTTGTAGAGCATCTCGTGCTCTACCAAAATGCATGTCAACATCTTTTCTCACTCGTCTACAGACAACATGGGACAGGGTCACATATGGCTATATTATGTTTTCGATTTTTTGAGGAAAATTTGTATTTTTTAAATTTAATATTTTGGACCATTTCCTCGTAATTTTCTAAAACAACTCATACCATCTTGTAGAGCAACTTTTGATCTACCAAAATGCATGCCAACATCTTGTCTCGCTCGCCCTCGCCCACACACGCCATGGTACAGGGTCAAATATGGCGTAAACGTTGAAACGCCGTGAGAATACATGTTAAGTGGTACTCTGTTGGATAAATGGACGTGGTCATAATTGCTCATTGAACAGAATAAATTTTACCATCTAGTTTACCATATATTTTGGTAAGTATTACATTTTTGTAAAATCCAATCGTACTCAAGCAACTACTAAACATATCATGGGATAGAGCAGTACTTTTTCCTATACGCCCGCATTCATCGACTAGAGGTTCATGACGGACAGTCAGTTTTGCAAATCACTCCATGATTCGGTTGATTAAACTTTGATTTTTTCGTATTAACATAATTGAATATTATTAAAAGTATATTTGGACAGGTAGTTGGGACTGTATGGCGTATGAATTGTCAAGAGTAAATAGTTTAATTACAGCTCGTACTGACTGTGGTGAAAGCAATAGGGATCTACGGACCGCCTCGCCTTCGACGTTGTGATTAACCTCAAGACAGATTCATTATTGGGTGAGTATCCCTGTAATTTCATTCCAGCCAATTACTACAATAAATAATTATTACTCTTGTCGTCATACAACATTAATTTCAATTAGTTTAATTTTCAAGTAAAATCATTTCCCACATACATGCGACCACAGTTTGACAAGTGTAATTTTCAATAGTAAATTTTTTTATACGCCCACATTCATCGACCATTTTCCATAGCGCACAGTCGCACATCAAAATTTCTTAGTCATTCAGTTAATTAAATTCTATAATTAAATGGTATTTATAAAGTCATACTGCATACTGTAAGAGTTTATGAGTTACAGCTCTTATCTGTTCAACGATTCATAAAAATAAACTTTCATTCAGTGATAAATACAGAGGGAGCAGGACGGAGCAAGAGGGACGACGGACCACGGCTCATCTCAAATGTGTAGTTAATCTTAGGCGATTTATTCATAATTTCGACATTCAATAATTGGTGAGTTATCGTGCATTAAAGGAAATCATGACATTTTGTTTTAATTACAATTTCATTTTCAATCAAAATTATTTCCCACATTTACATTTTTATGCAAATGGCACTTGTGCACACGCGTGTACATGGTTTTGGAAAAGTATAATTTTTAGTAGAAAATTTTCCTATGTGCGCCCATTCGTCGACCATTTTCCATAGCGTATTTACAGTTATAATTTCCTAGTATAATTAAATTCATTCAATGCATCAGAAGTCACGTACATTAAATTAAAGTTGAGTGATTAAAACCTTGTTGTGCAGTTGTATATTACAGAGTCAGAGAGAGAGAGAGAAATACAAGAAGAGGGTTCCAGTAATATTCAAATGGAAATTCTGAATAAGCTGTGCTAGCTTAGGGCGTTTGGATTTCACGTATTCACGACGCTTAGACGTGTCCATTCACAACACTTCCGTACATACAGTGGCTGGACCTACCAACTCGTAAAAATTATTGAAAATATTGAAGTTATCCAAGGTATATTATTCACTTCATTAATAGTGTTTATTCGCAAAATGGCCACATAATTAAATCGTGACGCCCATAGGATTTAAAAATAAATTGTTCGACGGAGAAAGACGAAGGAACTTAAATTATTTATTATTTCATTAGGAGCGAGAGAGTTAGGTAAAGGAATTGTTTACAATAATCGCAACACGGACGTCAACTGTCAACCACAGCGATAATCTAACATTAAAATGGCGTATGAACTGAATTAAATTGTTTAGTAACTCGACTCGCTAAAACTTCTCAGATGGGCGTGAAATATCATTCAATATGCTCAACTACCTAAACCTCAAAATTACATTCAGTTGTACTAGTGTTGAAGGTATGTGTCAGCTCAATTATTCCACAAGCAAATAAACTAGGTGATTCTTTTCTGTACTAAATTTATATAAAGCTTCAGTATATAATATAACCAGACGAAAAAATAATTCTTACGCTTTCGTGATTATTATTATTACACAGAAAACTAAGTAGAATAATTCGTGAGGTATTTCTATGTTAAAAGCTAAAAACAACTAATTCAAAATTCACTGCGACTTAAACGAGAATTTTGTAGTTTGCTTTTTGTCTGACGCTTTAGTTTCGTCGTCACCAAAAACTGAAAATACGCCGTAGAAATAAACCCGTTGCTTTTACTCACCGCTGTGTGCTTAGCACTTTGATTCAGAATGTGACGAATCAAAATGACGACCAATTTCGATTTTTAGATCTTTAACTAAAAACAAAATGCGCTTTCTACAAAAAAATTAAAATATAATAATCCTTAAAGCATGTAAATTGAATGTTTTCACACTAAAAAAAAACAAGTAAATACAACATTTCGCACTTGTGGTGAGTAAGCATGTTAATGAACTATTTTTTATATTTGTCAAAATGTCATAATAATAAAAATTTTACGCACCCAACATATTTATGGCGTTTCTCTGGACATAGGCTATTTTAATTCTAGCTAAAATTGGATATGGGTCATTTTGATTCTTCAAAGACGTATTATTTTGTGCTGCGTCATATTTCTCATCATGCCCTACCAATCAGATCTACAAAAAATAAACTCTGTGAGTAGTAATTTTTCAATCAAGTAGCTGCATAATAAAATCAAATCCAGCAAATACAAACAAGTGTGTAAAATGCACATTAAACAAATGAAGAGTTTGTTGGCAAAACGGGATAAGTCCATTTTTTTCAAAAATGAGATTATTTGTGTTATTTGTTCTATTCAACTAGATACATTACTGTGTTGAATGGTAAAGGTCAAAGTTCAACCAAAGCAATTTTAAAAAATAGCCCAAATTTCGTTTTTTGGCAAAACGGGATAAGTCCATTAAATAATTTTTGGCAAAATGGGATAAGTCCACCTTAAACCTGCATTTCTGATTTAAATTTGGCTTCTGAGTGTTTTCGTAGTTTGTAGAAGACAATTGCCGTGCGTTAATGTTTTTATGCAAAGAAAGATAAAAATTTAGGTAAAAGTTTGGTTTCACACAAAACGATTAAAATTTCATGTCACGGACTTTTTACCCAATGTTATGGTATTGGTTTTTTGGCAAAACGGGATAAGTCCACAAATTTAAATTTTTGGAAATGTTCTAAAATATTCAAAAGTCGGCCTAGAATTATGAAACTACGTGTAATTACGCTTCGTTAGACGCAGTACCTGTAGAAAAAAATTGAGTTACAAAAACCTAACCTGTCACCACTTATTCGTTTTTCGTTGTTCCTGTAAAATTTGCTTTGATGAACTAATCCCGTTTTGCCAAAAAACTCTTCAAATGTTGTCATTTCTGTTGGCCAACAGCGTCCACAATACTGTCAACTTCACCGACGCTGTTATTCGTTACAGCATAAGTCATGGCAGAGCCCAATTCGAAGTTCGCAGCTGAGAGTGTTTCACCAGAACACAACGATGGATCGGCTGAAGGGAGAGAATCGGTTCTTTTAACAGGCTTAATCTCTAAGGTGACAACAGTTGGTGTGTGGATTTCGTTACCGATCGTGGCCTTTGGAAGCAGAAATTTGAAGACAAAACGACGACACAACAATGTCTTACAGTGCCCCTAAAATTGCAAGTACTGTTTTTGCTGCAAAAGTAAGCGGGCCTGTAATAATAGACGGTTCTGGGGGGTTGGATTTCGAGAAGTGAACAGGGATCACTATTACAGGAAATATTTCAGTTTTACTACGTGTCACTATTTTCGTTTTTAAACAGTTAAGGTATTGTATAATTAATAATTTGTAAAAGTAGCGTTGTAGTCCGTGAATCCATGTGGGGTGTCGGCACAGAACAGTAAAACTGTCAATTTAATAATAAAATCGGTTGTTGGATAAAAGCTGTGCAGTCGTTAGTTTTAGCGATTAAACTAACTTACTGGCAACGACAACGTTGAATACCTATGACATACAAATAATTTTCCAAGTTAAGGAACGTAATTTTAATGCCATGATATAGAAGCGTACTTTCAAAGTCAAAATACTAGAAACTTGCAAAGTCGCTTGGCCTTTGAGCCTTTGAGATACGAACAATTTAATTTATAATGTAAATTAAAATGCATTGAAATTAGCTTAAATTATATTTAAGCAGGCAGGTAGGAATTTTACACGCGGATAGTGAGAATTAGAGTGAACCAGATAAGACTTTTACTTCCTTACTGGTCTGATGCACGAACGGAAGGGGTCGTCTACAAATAATGTCATCGGTAGAGTCCATGGGTCTACATGGCCACTGAAGTCATCTTATGCTAAAAATAGCAGTTTACGCAATGGTTTAGGCTGCTGACAGAGGAGTCACCTATGGTCCTAAAAATGAGAAGTTTTCGATAAGGTAATTGGTGGACGATCCCTAAACATCTTTTAAACCAGACATGACATAATAATAATATGTGGCAAAGTAATTAAAAGGATTTATTTCGTCACTTCTTTTCCTTCGCCTTTAACACCCCATTGAACTAAACGAAGGGACAGTCTGGGCCAATGTAATAAATATAGCCGCGAGGCGGCTATATTTAATCGTTTGCTAAAAGACTAAATGTATCCGTGTAGCGACTAAATATATACTCCGCACGGCTATATTTAGTCGTTTCACACTCAAGGCGCATACATATAGCCGTTTCACCTATCTCGTCGCCCATTGGTCCGTCTGACTCAGTGAAAGTGACACTGACCACGAAAATAAAATTTCACATTGAAAGAAAATCATATTTTCTTGATTTTCACCGTGCCATTTCAGATTTCATCGCGCCGTTATTGAAAAATTAATTAGCGAAGAAATATTCGAAATTTCTAAGATTCTGATGGAAAGTACGAAATCTCATGGCTGGGTGAACACTTAAGTTAGCGATCTGCTAATTTACGCACTCACTGACTTTACGTTTATTTTCATATTTTTCACTTTTGACTTTTATATTGTTCGGCACTTCATCTTGTACTTAATACTTGCCAAGTGCGCCCATTGTATATTTAGGACGAACTAAATACAAGAAAAACATACATCCGGGTGGTTCTCGTTGCTTACCTAACATCCAGTTGTTCTTACAAAATAATTTGTATAACTTAGGTGTAAATGTTTCTTTGTGACTACAGTCAGTTCTTTGTGTCCACACGCTTAGAAAACATTTTAACAACAATCTTGTACGGTAGCACTAACAGGTTTAGACGTTAACTTCGACAGGTTTATCAGTAAAGTTACGAATTTCTGAGAAAGGGGAAATCAGTTAGCCACTTGTAACAGCGCTGCATGTTACAATTTACTGTACCCTCTTAACTGGATTTTCTGTAGCTAAAATATTTATAGCTTATTAGTTAAAATCTACAGTAAACCTGTTAAAGCATTAATCTCAATTTACATGTGGCAGGGACACGCCTAATAGTTAGTGATCAGTATCTAGCGTTAAAAGTCATGATGTGTTTATTAGAAATCATTGACAAGTTGGAATTGATAGCTTACTGTCCTAACTTCGTGGCATATAATTTTTAACATCATTATGTAAAAGCTCGCAGACTGTAGAAAAATGATGAATCTGCTACTCCAAAAAAATTATAACCAAGAATTTGAATTTAGCAATTTCAAACGAAATTCCGAGTACAACACAAGGTTTTGGTTTCATCATAGCGGCATAGTTTTGGCTTGCAGTAGTTAATATTAGCAATAGTGAACTGTATTTATGACATTTATTTAAAATATGTCGACTTATGAGACCTTTAAAGGTCACAAAGGCCATAATATAAGTTTCCATTGAATATGTTAAATAGGATAGGCAATCGGCTGCAAAAAATTCCAAGGGCGTTATATGTGGATAATTTTCGTAAATGTGACATAGGCAGATCTCTGGAGGGCAGCTATTGTTACCACTAGCGAGCGAATCGTCACAACCGGGCGATGCAAAACCACCTAACCTATTTTGTTATGAAAAGAGCATGTAAAAAAGTGGAGTATCGTGAATCATATTTCATATGAGGCCTTTTGATTTGCTACCGGAATTATTGAAGACATCAATTTGCTAATTATGTTTAATTGGACGCTTAATTTAAATATATTTTTAAGTCTTCAATCGCGTTTATAGGCTACATTTATCAACTGATTTGACTTTTACTGACCCCTGGGGGTCAGTCAAAGTCAAATCATACTTAATAGTTGGTTGCCATCTAAAAATTTATATTCCGGCGGAAGAAAGTAAACCCCATAAACAGGGGTGGTTTAAAATAAGACACTGTATAGGTATAGGTATATAATAATAATATGATCATTAGCTGAAGTAATAATTAATTCATAAATGCTCTAACTAAAATACGTTCTACTACCGAAGTAAAAATGGAGATTTTGTGATTTATAAGAACACAACGACGATTGGTGATTCGAGTTTTCCCAAATTCTTATTTACCAGATTGAAATACGTTCTAGACTAGACTTTTGTTTACTTTTGACTCACGGCTGGTGTTTTAAATTTGCCGCAATTAAATTTCACATGATTTTTTATGATGCGGCTAAAAGGCTTAAATATATACCTGTGACGGTTATATTTAATCGCTACACGGTTAAATATAGCCGTTTGTAAAGGATTAAATATAGCCGCCTCACGGCTATATTTATTACATTGGCCCAGACTGAGGGAAGAAACTTTACTTCACTTTCACTTTTACATTTTTAATTTTATTAGAGCTGAAGGACGAACGTCACGTGTCGATAGAAAGTTACATAGCGCGGAATTTAATTTTTGCAAGGAGCAATTTTTTTCAAGTTGAAGTAACTATTGTTTAATTGTTTAATAATTATTTTTAGTTACCAATTAAACAAATTAATTTAACTAATTACACTTAAAGTGTATATGATTTGCAGTGAGCATTAAAGGCAAGTTGCATACACTATTACTCACACCGGACGATCAAACCAACAGTAACAGTGACCGAAAAAGTTGCTTAGTCAGTTCATTAAATCAAATCTCACTTAAGTTTAAAGTTAGTAAGCTGTAGTTATAACTAGTTATAAACTAGCTAGAGCAGGAGCCAGTAAATATTTTGATTTTGGAAGCAAGAATTATAAACAGGTTAGTGCTGAATTTCGGGTGTTCGTGTTCATCAATGTTATTTTGCATTAGTTTTTACAGTCAGTGCAGTTGTTTTTCACATTTATAACTAAAAATGTTATGAGACTAACTAGAGCTGTGAATCACTTTAGTATCTAAAATGTTGATTACCTAATTCACGATTAACGATTGTCTTGTGTCTGGTCCGTGTAGCGTAGCAATGATTTCTTCCCTGCTGACTCCTGCGATATTGTCAATTGTTGATTGTTGTTTTCTTGCTAAAAGTTCAAGATTATTCATGATTAAAAAAATCGACAGCAAGTGGCTTGGCGCTCTCGAGAATATAAAAAAATATAATATACCTATGTGTAGAAGAAATATATAGTTACGCTTTAATGATGAGATGTAATGCGCTTTAATTTATAACATTTATTCACAATTTTCTTCCCAGTTCACAGTGTGTGGTACATCGGAATACTACCGTAGCTATGGAAGTTTCTTATTTTGTCGAAACGCCGTTGTTGGAGAAAATCCAGGATTTGTTAGCAAGAAAACCAAACCATTATGACGTGGCTTTCTGTGTCGGGAAGGAGAAGAAAATTGTGAGGGCACTGAAGGTCATTTTGAAAGCATCGTCGCCGTTTCTGGAGAAGGAATTCGAGGAGAAATGGGAAGTTGCTGTGGTTAAGGAAGGAGAAGGGATCCCACTCCCAGATTTCGATTTCATCGCATTTGAACTCTTTGTCAAAGTGGGTGATTCACTGTAGTTTAAATTTCCTATTATTCCTATTAACTATAACTAAAAGTTGACTTATAGTCAGTGTTTCAAAAACCTCTGACCCCTCGCTGACTTGGAAGCAGAATTTTATATGATACTAAATTTATTAACTTTATTATTGTTTCTAACTTGTAGCTCACATCTCTGGACACGTGGTTGCTCAAGTTTCTCAAGGCATTAAATTTGCAACTAACCCAAATTTTGAATTTGCTCTCAATTTGCCGACGTTTTGAAATGAAAAAGGCGGTGGAGAATTTAGAAAAATTAGCTACGACATTTCTGCAGTAAGTGATCAATCAATAATATTTTTAGCAACGGGATTATCCACACCTGAGGTATCCCAAAAATCTCTATTTTGTAATAATTTATGTCCCGCATGTCATTAGTTTAGCAACTGTGTAAATGACTACCTTGAGTATAGGATGTACCTAACTAGTAAGTAGATCTACTGACACTACCGGTAACACCATTTGTAGGCGATCCCTAGGATATTATATCCTGCTGATTTGAAAAGCGCGTTAGTGACTAGAAATGAAAATAGCAAAAACATAATTGGATAACATAAAGCTTTGACCTGCGAATGCTGAGACAACTAAAACAAAAGCCTCAACATACAGCATCGAATTCCGAAATCATAAATAACCTGTAATTTCTGTTAGATATCCAACTGGGCATGCCGTACAGCTTTTAATATTTCCCAGAGGGAGTTATGTCAAACTTTGCTTTATACCCAAGAGTTGTTAGAAGTTGAAGTGTAAAAAACATATTTTCCTCCATTTCATAGTTATTTAAGACCCTGGAAGGTATGAGAAATATTCAGAGATCTCCAGGCGTTATTTGAAGCCTTTTCAAATGTGTCGTTTGATTATATTTGTCGGTTTTCAGATCTTTTGGCGAATACAAAGACACTAACGACTTCCTGCAACTCTCTCAGACGAACTTAAAAACTGTTCTTGGCAGTGACGAAATTGGAAACAAGGAACTTGACGTGTTTGATGCTGCAGTGAGGTGCTTTGTTGTTTAACTGCAGTTACGATTTAATAAATCTTAGTTCTTGATTATTACAAAGTCTCGTTTTTTGATCATCGGCGTATGAAAAGTGATTATCTCTAAACGTGAGCATTTCTTTCTGGACTAAATGTAGATGGGCGGAGTTCCAGTGCAGGCAAATGGAAGTGTTGCCAACTGAAGAAAAACTTCGAGAAGTTCTCGGCGATTCTTTATTCGAAATTCGTTTTCCCATCATGACCTTTGCTGAGTTTACGCAAGCACGGGAATATAAAGATATTTTGACAGGAGAAGAAAGTCTTGGAGTTTACGGATTTATCGGATTCACGGGAAACAAAAAGTAATCAGAAAACATGTGGACAACATAACACCGCACTTCACTGATACTGTAATATGTAGGTAATTCAGTTATTATTTTCCTACTTTTATTGTTGTAGCAGAAAAAAGTTGGAATTCGACGTGAAGAAACTTCCATTTAAAACCGCACCAAGGGACAAAGTACAAACGTTGGATTCCAACCCGGATCCTGAGACTAACAACAGCGAGACATTAATTCCCCCAGGAATTTCAAGACTTCGTATGACCCGGGGATTAGACAGTGCGGAAAATCCTTCGGTTATCTGTGATGTCAGTCGAAACGTAAGTCTTATTTCTTTTGTGTTGATGTCGGTATTGACGTGGGCATGAAGCACAGATTTACAGCTTTTAAGTTCGGTTTTAGAAACCAGTTTTTCTGCGAACTGTCATATGTTGTTTGATCATAAATTATGCAAGTGCCTGGCAATGCAAAAAACAAAATTCTGTGAAATCAATGGAATCACACGGTAAAAACATAAAGAAGTAAATAGTGAAAATTACTTTAAATTTAGCGAATATTTAATTTCTTGCGAAATTGTTTTGTAGACGCAGTTTGGGCCAGGTTCTTTGGCATCAGCTTCGTCGGTTCAACTTCCTGCAGGAGCGTCGCTGTCAAAAATGGTAAACAATACAGAATACGATGTACAAAACTCAAAATTCTTTTAAAAATCTGAATTATTTGCAGATTCACTGGGGAAAGGAAATCAACGGATTTCCGCCGAGAAGTGAACATGCAGCGGTGGCTGTTGGGAACCTAATTTACAGCTTTGGTGGAAAGAATGTCTTTGGTGATCCAAGTTATTCACGTGATGTTCTGGATGTGTTCGTGTTGAACGTCAACAAACGGGAAAATGAGTGGGAAAAGTTGTCAGTTGAAAACAGTGAAGTGAATCCTAATCAAAGATACAGTCACTCAGCTGTGGCCCACAAAGAATTTGTTTTCATCTTTGGTGGTTGGGATGCAAGGAAAAATGAAAGATCAAACTCGACGTATAGATTTAACACAGAGACACTAAAGTGGGACAAACCGAAAGTCACTGGAAATGTTCCATGCGCTAGTTTTTATCACACTGCTGTTGTTTGCAGAAATGAAATGCTTATCTACGGTGGAGATGGAGATAAAGTGACGAGTGATTTATATTCTTTGGATTTGGAATCTTTTCGTTGGTCAACAATTGAAACGAAAGTCAGAAATTTGTTTTCTTTCAAATTCATTTCACGTCTCAAGGAAGATTTTTATTTCCAAGAATTATTTCGATTTTGTTCTAAAACTAAAACTCTTTTCAGGGAATTCTTCCATCACATCGTTTTGATCACTCAATGACCGTCCACAACGACAGATTTATCCTCATGTTTGGTGGATGGGATTATAAAGAGAATAAAGAAGTGAACTCAATTTATTCATTTGACGTCAACAGTAAAACTTGGACTGCATTGGAAACACGTGGAACTCCGCCGTCCATTCGAAGTGATCACTGTGCCTGTAAAAAAAAATTAAAGTTGTGTTGAACATTTGAAGCTTTGTTAGTTTGGCGCCAAAGTTTTGCTTGACTTGTTTTATTCATTTCGATTAATTTATCCAATTTTAATTCACTTTTCTTTTTTGTCTTTTGATTTGTTTAGTTGTGCACGATAAACGGATGTACATCTTTGGAGGATGTGATGAACACGATTCTTCTTTCAACGACGTATTCAGCTATGATCCAGGTGCTGTGTTTTGTATTATGTTTTCATTTTTATTTTCAAAGGAAGCAGCGCATTTTGCTCCACGAATCAAATTGTTGCCAATTTTCTCTGTGTGTTCTGAGCGCATGGATTGGTGTGGCGTTAGAATTCAAATATTTAAAGCACCTTGTTTGTGTATCTAATTAATTTAAAACTGTTGATTGATGTTAAAAACGTTATCAACGTTGAAAGCGAAATTAAAGTTCAAAAAACGAACATGAATAATTATGCGCTATTAGAGTTGAGGTCAACTGCATGTGAGTGAATGAACGATGTTCAGTTTAATCGATTCAGAAATTGGAGAAAAGAAAAATAGTTTCTAACCAATTTTTTAATTTCAATTCGATTTCAATTTTGTGCAGAAACTTTTGAGTGGAAGGAAGTGACCCCAAATGAAGAGGCTCCGTATTCACGTGAATCTGCAGGATGCGTCGCCCTCAACGATCAAGTTTTTATTTTTGGAGGATACAATCATTACGATGGTTTGTATTTGGATGACACCCACGTCCTTCAAATGTAAATGCACCGAGGTCTAATTCAATGGCAGTTGGGAATAATTTTGAAAAGTATTTCGAGTCATTTAATTTTATAAGCATTAAGTAATGTTCAGTAAAATATTAAATTTTGCTTTTGAAATTTAACGTGTTGCCTAAATACTTTAAGAAGAGCATTTAAAACAAAATTCAAGTGCAGAGATTTCGTGGATACAGAGTTTGATTAAAAAAGTTAAAAAATCGTACATAACAAAAATCTGTTTAAACTTGCGTGTGAATTGTTTTGAAATAAAGAGCGAAATTCACTTCGCCGATCTTCTTGGTTATAGTCAACCCAGAGAAGCAATTAGAATGGACTCAGCATTTTTTTCATAGGGGATTTACAGGTACGCTTTATAATTACCTTTAACATACAAGACACATACTATATATGTAGTTTTTTAATTCAGTAAACAAACAGGTGTAAGTACGTACCATTAATCAATTAAATCCTAATAATTATTCCTTACTTCCGTATACAGCACTAGAGCAGATTTTAAGTAAAACAAGCACGGATGGAAAATTCTTTGTTTGGAAATACCTTCACCACTGCTGACTGCTGTTTACCCGCTCAGGTCTACAGTGCCGTTGCTAGGTGTGCAATAACAATGTCATATACCTACTTACAGATATTTAGATATTGAATTGTGAAATAATTAATCTATATAATATGTGTATGTAAACTAAACCATTAGCACCAATTAATGTAACCCAAACTTACGACATTCTTTTTCAATTGTTTTTTTCTTGCAGAGGCAAAATTGACACGACGACATATCTGAAAATTCAAAGTATTTACAGTCATCTCATGGAACTTGAAACAGTAAAAATCGGCCATCCAGATAATCCTCTTTAAAAACCAACACTGAAAAAAAACTTTTGTCTGGAGGAAATCGGAAATAAAATTAATAATTTACTAATAATCAAAAGCCTAAGAAATTGTATACAGTCAACAGTGCCTTGCGTTGTTGTGACATGCGTTTGCTTTATTGCTATTTGACTTTTTGTGTAACATTTTAATTAATCATTGTACTGTAATAAATTTTCCAATAATTTATGCCAACTGAAAATCTCTGAATTTTTTGTTGGTATTTTAGCGTATATTATTTATAATAGTTTTTTCTCTAAATCGATTTGTTCGTAGCCCATACCACCATTTCTTTATGATTTACATAGTACATAATATATTATAAGTTGTGCAGGCATTAATTAACTGCGTCGCTAACAAATAAAAATAAAACGTAAGGCATCTCGTTCATTTTATAATAATGAATAATTTAATCCATGAGGTTGACGAATTAAATAAGAACTGTTTAGATACGATTCCTATTCTGACAATTTTAGCCAAATATGCTATCGCGATTACATTAAATACTTATTACAATACCGATCATCGATCCAACACACACCAGTCAAAAATAATAATATAAGGAATTTAAATTACATAATTCATTCCTTGAATTTGTTCATAGCAGCTTGTCAACAACATGACTACAACAGGGATTAATTCAGTTTAATTCAATCCGGAGATTTAATACAAAAAGTAGAAAATTAACTTAACAAAGTAAAATAGTTTTGTCCTAATCGCTGGCTACGAGTACCTATTCATTACTAATGCTGCTTCTCCCGGACAATCTGAACGTATGGCTTGATGCTCCCGAAGCACAATTCTTCATACTTCTCATTCTCATCATCGAAATCGTTCGTGTCGTTTCCCCCAAACCGAAACCGAACTTTCGCATCTTCACCTGAAATCAAATTCAAACTGTTGTCACTAAAATACGACTAACTGAGCGTCAGATAAAATTATATGATGGCACCTATGGCCTATTTGTTTGTACCTTAATTTAATTAAAGTAATATGAAGTGCAAAAATAACTAACCATTTTCACTGTCACTCTTGCCACCTTCACAATCCCAGTCACGGTAATAGCCGTCATCGCGGATCTCGTCGTCGTCATCCCTGCATTCGCTGCAGTCGTCCTCACCAACATGATAATGGTTATACTTATCTTTGGACGAATATAAAATTACATTCAAAAACACATTATCAAATTATTGCGATTAACTTTTACATCGGAATACACTATGTGGAAGAATTAAAAAGGCAACTTTTGGCGTGCTTGCAGTGAATGAACTGAAAATAAAAGTTATCAATTACCTACAGGATCTCCACTAATTTTGTCTGGGTCATACGACACGATCATTTTCGTATGTGGCATTTCTGAAAATGCGTAGACTCCCGTAAGACGAGATGCGAATTGAGCAGAAAAATTATCAGAAAACCTTAATTTCAATTCCCTGAGGTCTGAAAAAAAATAGTGGTCGATAATATTATAGGAAATCATCATACAACTAATTAAACTGTATTGCTCCAAATCAACTGTGAAGAACCAAAATGACCTATGTCTATTTTTAGCTAAAAACAATATCAACCATCTATAAAAAGTTTTCAAATATGTCTTGCGAGCATTTAAATAGAATATTTTGCACCTTTTCAAAAACATGGAATTAGAACATTTGGCACCTTTCAAAAACATGAAAATAGAACATTTTACGTTTTTCAAAAACTTGTAAATAACATTTTACGCATATTTCTCATTTTGGTATTATGACATGGTTCATTTTGACTCGAGTATAAATTGGAAATGGGTCATTTTGGTTCTTCATAGGCGATATGCATACCAGTGTGATAGAATAATTGAAAATTATTAATACAATTCCAAATAAATAGTTAAGTTGATGAAAACAATAATAATTTGGCAAAAAAGAAAGAAATTAGTAAATTCGTACTGTGTAAATCAATTATGGATGGTTTCACCCGAAGAAAGCTGAACGTATTTTCCGTATCCAAAGTCCAGTGTGTTGGAAGCTGATGCCTCTGCAACTTGTGACACATTGCAAGACTGAAGCCCGTGAAGAACTGATCAACAAAGGGGACCAAACCCGGATCCGGATGAGCAAGGTATTTTCGATTTCTTGAAATATTATATATTTCAATAAATTCCAAGGAACTCAGCATCCACAAAGAACTCCTCAGATAGCGAATCTTCCCACAGCTGAATGTCAAAATGCGTAGATTCGGAAACACTTTGGGGAATACTGTCCAGTGAAGGTTAAAATTCTTGGGATGCTCCCTTTTATCAGTCCGCAAGTCTAGAACATCCACCTGAGCTAAGCTTTTTTCAGGAAAATGACGGAAAAAAGAGCCTGGACTTGCTCTAGTTGTCTCCCCTAACGATACTATTTGGACTCTGAGTAAGCTAGGGAAATATTTGGAGCCCGGCGGAATCCATTCCTTCCATCCTTCAAAAAATGACAGAGGATGATCCAGATCATTTACAAGATTCAGACCTTCGAAGCCATAATCGAAATTTAATGCAATCAACGTCATTCGTTTCAGATTTTTCATTGGCGGAATCACTACTCTTGCGTCTTCGTCTTCATCAGATAGGGGGTAATTTAAACTTAACTGCTGCAAAGTTTCCCGAGATGCATCCAATAGCTCATTTATTGGGGCTAAAGTCATTTCATTGAAATCAAAAGAGGAGCTCACATTCAAGAACAATTTTGACAGTTTTGAGCTCAATTCTAATTTCTGCAGGAGTGGTATGAAGCTAAGTGATTCTTCAAGTTCTGGATTATAGAAAACAAAACTTTTTATTAGGTGCCCCTTCCCCTCCTCAAGAACTTGAGCTAAGTTGCTCAGTCTCGCTTCGATGTGGTTCAATTTTGAAGGGGAGGACAGGAGGAGATGCGTCAGTTCTGAATATGCTCCATGGTTAACCTCACTGTGGCAAACGGTGTTGTAGCTAGGTCTTAAAGATTTGAAGGGAAGAGTTTCCGAAGCCCACTTGAAATGAAGTTCTCGACTATTTCCAGGCACTGCTTCTGTTTCTTCGTCTGCGGCGCTCAGATCCAAACATTCCAATTTAGGTGCATAGCTAGTGCAAATATCCAGCACTAGTTTCTGAGAGACGGAATGACCCATAGCGAGGGTTTTGATCTTGTCCCCGTGAAGTTTAAAAAACAACATTAAATCCGGGTGATCAGCGTAATCAAGGAGTTTATGAGGCCTACTTCCACGTATTCGAAAAGTACAGATTGGAAACTTTGGTGAATTTGACATTAATTTCGTTAGCTGAGCGAGAGAATTCCCAGCCTCCTCTTTGTATCCATACCTGTAAATGAATGATTCATGTCGAATTTCATGGTCATCATCCCAATCTTCGTCAACAATTTTAGTTTTGACATTCAAATCAACACAACAGGAATCTCGTTGAAGGAGAACTGTCGTGGCAGCATCTCTCCAACTTGTATTCACAAGCCTAAAGTTGATCAGGTCTTGAGTTGAAATCCAGTAGCTGCTGAATAACAGTGTGAGTTCCTATGCACCAATATAGAATAAAGAGTTAAGAAATCATCTTTTTATCTGATCTCCATGTGTAAGTTGTTATTTATTAAATGTTAAAGGTCGAAATAATAAAGGCTTTATTACGTCTTCACACAGTTTATCTGCGGGGCTCACTTCCACTTCAGATAGTGGGCTAGCAGTAATATCTCGGGGCCTAGATCCGGTTTCGGTTGGATCATTTCTAACCTGCCAAAAGACACGGGGAATGCTGATTATATTTCCCATTTTCCTTTTGATCTCAACGACTCATGAATTTTTGAAGGCTGGGTTGCTGACAAGTGAGATGTATTTATGTTGAGGCTGAAATTAATAAACACGAGTTCAGTTAGTCATCCTTTATATGAGCTAAAAAGTAAATCAGTATCCAGGAAGCGTAACTACTGAATTAATTCGTAAACGAATATTCTTATCTAGCTTATTTACGAAACTAGTAGGAAACAAGTTAAATTTAAACGTAGGTAGGTTGTAGGTGCGTAGTAGTGAAATAAAATAGATCCGCATCTTAGAAACATATTGACTTTAAGTATTAAATACCTAGGTTGTAAGCACTCATTCAGGAATAATTATTATGTTAAATGTACAACACGCTTGGCGCAGAGGGCAGAGGCACACCGTCAACCCGAATGCCGCTAACACAGAATGTAGAATGCGATAATTCTGTATAAATAATAAATATGACTGCAATCAAAACAAAATAATCATCAAAACTATTCAATTCAATCGTATTACTTACAACTTACGCGTTACTGCTGTCTCGTCACTGCCAAACTTGGAAAACAGTTGAGAAATACACGTGCTCGATGTCGATGCTTCCAGCTTCGATTCTTTACAATGGCATATTTATCTAAAGATATCAATGTGCCCACGCAATTTCACCCAAATTCAAAGTTTATTATTACGTTTAAAAATAAATCCGAATGCAAATTCTACGACTTATACTTATCACGTTATGACTTAAAGTTCTAAAATTTCAATCCAAATTGAGAATAAACTAAACTTTAGCTTCCGAAAAACTGAGAACAAAACGAATTTTGGAGTTTGGGAGCAGCTGGTGGCTGGTGGTCGGTGGTCGGTGGTCTTCGTAATTCCTTCCTTCCTACTCATTCTTCCTGTCTTTCTTCCTTCTCACTGCCTTTGCAATGCTGAAGCTGCCGACGTTTTCCAGCCGTCGCGCTTCCCCTGTTTCCCCATCCCTGTAGTAATAATAAATCCTGCCTTAGGGGCAGTCCCTCAATGATGTTATCCAAACGTTTACATTTTCAAGACCCTATACCCCCCACTCTGCCACCAGCTTAAATGCCTTAAATTTCCAGACAAGACAGCAATTACATGCAAAACGATTAGGATCGTATCAGTAGCCAATGATAAGCGGACCTATTGACCCTACCAGTGACATCCTTTTTGGACGATCCCTTATTGTGACAGCAGCGATTTGATTTGCTAGATTTCTATGTTGGCTAGTCAAAAAAGTCAAATGACTTTGAGCGCGGGAAATCACCTCCATTCTTCTTTCCAGCCTGTTCTACAGTTCTACTCTTTACCTACAATCTACATAATTTACCGGAATTTTGGAAATTCGGCAATACTAGACCAATTTCATCGAGCCATAGTTATATCATTCGAAAGCTAATCACCAGTAGAATTAAAATAACGGAATGGGCCTCCATTATAACAAAACGTTTTCAAAATAACGGTCTTTTAATTTTTAAATGCCGCCAAAAATGTGTTGTATGGGTCACAATCAAAAAACAAAAAAATGGTGCCTGCTAATTTTTGAAGACCTTTCAAATGATATATCACTTGACACAATCCGTTAAAAATTTTTAATTTGCAATTATGTTATTTAAAAACCATTTAAAAACTAATAACGATCGTGCTTCCACACAATGTTCATTAGCTTTGCCTAATTGTCACCATTCCAATGATGTATCATTTTAGTGTAAATGTATTGAGTAACCGGTCGAAATCTTGAGTTAACACAATAGTTAATGTTTTAGCGGGAAATTCAAAAATTGGAATTTTGAATTTTTTACTGTATTACAGAAATTGATTGTAAATAAGATCGATAAGATAACCAAAAACGCATTGTGCGGCTTAATTGCTTCTCTTAATTTAAAACACATAAATTAAAATTTGGCGGCAAATTTAAAATACCTAATTTTGCTATTAAGGCTGCCATAAAACAAGGGCTTTAGCCCTTGTTTTCTTCATACAATAAATAACTACAGTAAGACCAACCGAAAGTGATATCTGGCAAGAATAATTTGTTCATGTAACCAAATGGCAGCTTTATCCTTGCCGCATGTCCCTTTCGGTTGGTCCACCAATACGTCATGTCTTTCTAGTTGTCTAAATATTATAACTCGATTTTACTAATACTAATTTCACTGTCTATTTAAGCTAAGGAAAAATCCTCTTGCAGATTAAAAGCATCTCGCGGGAGCCACTTGGAACTATTTACAAAAACCAATAGAAAATACTATGCTCTTAAATGGCTTCATTATTCATTAACAGTTCATTAGATTTCAATTAATACTCTCGACGTGGACTAGATGAAACTTACTTCCTAAAATTTACATACCTACGCAATCACCACAGCATTGGTTTAATGTAGAATTTTGTGTTGATACAACTTGAACTTGATACATGCCGAGTGAAGGGCAAAATAAAAACAGCCGTCGTCGTATATAATTATATACTACCTCATCTTATTTACTTATAAGTAAATTACAAATAGAAGATTAACCTTGAGAGCCTATTAGGTAATCAGTATCACACATGACTAATCATGTCCTTGCATGCCTGTTTCAAGTTCCATAGAAATACAATTCAGTCCTGTTCTATCGACGCGACCGTGAGTCATTAATATACTGACTGTCAGTTACAGAGACAGGCTGTGGAGGAGGAACGCTAAATTCATTCAATTTTCAGAAACACAGTTATTCAACATATAATTCCAAATTAGTTTGGAGTCAGTTAATTATTAAAAAATAAAATTTCAGTTTTATACTAGCTATTTTTTATTTTTGTAAACTTTATTTCCTATTTATTGTAGAGAACGAGAACGCATTACTATGAGCGAACCAAAGGCAAAGCCAAAGTTGTACTATTACTTTTTAAGTTCTTGCAGTTGGCGAGTTCGCATTGGTAAGTTCCTATAAAATACCAGCTTACGATTAAGTGCCTAATATGTAACTTTAGATGAACATTTTAAATATCTATGATTAACTAATTGCCTCCACTTTTAAAAGCACTAGCGCACAAGGAAATTGATTACAACCTTCAGCATGTTGAGGACCCGGTAGGAACAAGATATACTTATATGCACAATAAAACTTTTATAATCTCTTAAATGCAATTTTACTTGAACATGTAATAAAGTCACAATCATCTTTTTTTTCGAATAATTTGCTAAACATTTTCAGGATTCTGAGGGGTATAGAGCAATCAACCCATTAGGACAAATCCCTGTTTTGGACGTAGGCGGACAGTTCATCGCTCAGTCAGTAAGTTATTGTTAGGAATCGTTCACAAATGACGTACTGATGATAATCAAAGAATTCCCGTTTGTATCCCCCTGTCACCGCAGCTTAGCCAGAGCGGAAATTCTAGTCTTTAACATTGAATGTCATCAGTAGCCGCAAGTAAATCTATATTGACCCCACCTCTGACGTCATTTGTGAGCGATCCCATACACTGATTAATAAATACCTGTAACTTAATCTTGCAGATAGCAATTCTTGAGTACTTGGAAGAGCGATATCCACAGAAGCCCTTATTGCCTACTGAAATTCTTCAAAGAGCTAAGGTATGACATGCACCTATGCTAAATATTTTTGATTTTTTAGTTAACAGATTTAATTCTACGTGTCCATGTCTAAACTAATTATGCGCAATATTATACTCGATTAATGTTACAAACAATAAAATTTTGAATTCCCCACATTTTGATCTTATTTGAATGCAATAAATCAAAATTTGAAGGTGAGAGAAATTTCCGAGTTGATTGTTAGTGGAATCCAGCCGCTCCAAAATCCAAATGTTGCTGAACGCTACAGTGAAGACCCAGAGAAGCAGTTGGAGTGGACAACATTTTATATTTGCAAAGGATTCACGGGTACACATATGAATTTAATTTAGGTCTATAAGTACGCTACTGTTAAATTTATAAATTATTTTGTTGCCATCCATATCATTGAATACATTTTTATAATGGACTAAAATAGTCATATATGAATTTTTTTGAGTGAAGAATCAAAATAAAACATGATATGCAATTTTGTCGAATTGTTTTTAATTATGCCACGAGGGGGGGCTTCCTAATCATTTGTAGGCAGAGCTAATCCAATGCAATTTGGATGTAGTGGGCGTGAACAGAAATGGAAGGGACAGCCTTTTTCATAAAAATTCGGCAATATGTCGATGTATAACTTTTTAAGTGAGATAGGTGTATAAAGTGTTAACTACGAGTTTTTGTAAAGTGGAAATTGTTTTATTTACGGGTTTTTGAAAAGTCCAAAATATTCTATTTAAAAGTTTTTGAAAATTGGAAAATGCTCTTTTTCCATGTTTTTAAAAAGTTTTAAAATATCATATTTGAATGTTTTTATTTAAAGTACAGAATGATGCATTTACATATTTCTGAAAATTTTAAAATGTTCTATTTACACATTTTTAAAATATGCAATTTATACTGTGTATTTAATTGTTTAACAATAGTGAAAAATTTTCTATTTCCTTACTTTCAAGTTTATGATATTTTAATACATTTTTTTCTTGTAGATAATCTAATTTTTTTTATCTAAGAATGGATCATAATGGCTCATTTGGACACTTCACAAACGATTTTTGTATTTATTGTAGCACTGGAAAATATTCTAAACGGAACGAGCTCAGATGGGAAGTTCAGTGTAGGAAAGACACTCACAATAGCGGACTGCTGTCTGGCTCCTCAAGTTTATAATGCTATCGAAAGGTTAACCTATAGTGTAATTTGTATTTCTTATCTTAAACTGTAATGAAGTATATAGGTAGCTTTAGATTTTATAAATTAATAAATTGGAATAGTAAGTAGGTACTTTTAAATGTCATGAATATAATCATGATGATACAATATTATGATTGCAGATTTAAAGTTGACATGACACCCTTCCCAAAAATACAGCAAGTTTACAAGGAACTCATGAAATTAGATACTGTGAGTCTTGGCTGTCCACTAAATTATGTCAAGCCGATCTAATTTATACAAATTAAAGTAGTTAACATTTACTACAACAGGCAAAACTCCTAACAGTCCCTTTGAGTTTTAAATTAATCAGTGACTAGAAAAATAATAGTGTAATAGTGTAAATAACAATAGTAATAAATAAGGTGGAATGATGGCCTAATTTCGAGGTAAAATAAAGTAGTAAAATTTGTTTAAATTATTAAACTTAAGCCCTACAAATCTAATTACTGCTTTTTCTTAACTTGATAAATTAAATATTTCAAAGATAATGTAATGAAAACGAAATGCTATATCTGTATCACTGCGTGCTGTTATGGTATATTTGACAGCTTCGAAATAACTGCGAACAAATTACTCGTTTGAACATAATTGTGGCAGCCTTTAAAGTTTGTTGAAAAGACGATCTTTGGGACTGCCATCACAATTTAGTCAAATGCGGTTTTTGAAGCTAAAGTTATTTTGGCTCTGTTTTCGTGACGGTCTTTTGACCTGAATTCTTCCTGCCGTGGTCTTTTGTCCCAGAACCGAATACCGTAACTCCACGAATACGACGGAACTCCTGTAAA
Source organism: Dicyrtomina minuta (assembly GCA_949802685.1). Classification (NCBI taxonomy): domain Eukaryota; kingdom Metazoa; phylum Arthropoda; class Collembola; order Symphypleona; family Dicyrtomidae; genus Dicyrtomina; species Dicyrtomina minuta. Next base: position 10,574,780 of record OX461811.1, read on the forward strand.
TTGCATCCTTTTGCGTCTGCGTGTGAGTCACTTCCAATTCACTGCAAATAAAAAATAATCAAGTGTATATTAATAAATACTTGTGATATTATGACATTATGATTTGTTAAAATTTATAATCCAAAATAGAATCAAAATGAGCTGTATGTTTTAAAAACAAAATTAGAAAAATGCGTAAAATATTAACTAACAAGCAAACCACTTACTATGTTTCCTCGGGATCTGGACAACCATAGCCAGAAACGTTTCCTTGGACCTCAGAATGAACGAATAGTGTGATAACTCGAGTTGCATTTTGCGCGGTGCTTTAGCAGCAGCCCGCAAAAGTTCAAGAAAACCGAATTTTTAAAAGTTTGCCACGCTGTAGCTTGTACAGTTTTTGTCTAATTTCAATGAAACTTGCAGTTTTGTGATGTTGAGACTTTTATCTAAGATGTAATTCCTGGAAATTTTGAAATTCGATTTTTTTTTATTGTTTCGAAAAATTAATAAAATGTTATACTTTTGAGACCCATTTTTTAATAAAGGTTTTTTGATAAAAAAACTAAACATTCGAATTTCAAAATTTCCAGAAATAACATTTTAGATAAAAGTCCGAACATCACAAAACTGCAAGTTTGCTTGTAAGAGACAAGAGATTTTTAAAAGTGTAAAATGTTCTATTTACATATTTTTGAAAAGTGCAAAATGTTCTATTTACATATTTTTGAAAAGTGCAAATTGTTCTATTTACACGTTTTCGAAAAGTGTAAAATGCTCTATTTACACGTTTTTAAAAAGTGTAAAATGCTCTATATACACGTTTTTAAAAAGTGTAAAATGTTCTATTTACATATTTTTGAAAAGTGCAAAATGTTCTATTTACATATTTTTGAAAAGTGTAAAATGTTTTATTTAAATGATTTCAAGACATATTTTAATAATTTTGTAGAAAGTTGATATCGATTTTAGCTACAAATGGATATAGGTAATGTTGGTTCTTCACAGACGATATGTTAAAATAAAATAAATTTTGAACTTATTTCGAACTTACTTGAAAAAGGTGTTGTAAGTGCCGTTTAGTAATGGTCCCAAACTGTTCTTGTTAACATTCACCTGGTTTAAAATTCGATCAAAGAAAGAGACTAAAGCAATAAAAGATGGACGCTTCTGAGGAGTTTCGTTCCAACAGCTTAACATGGCATCGTAGCTACGAAAAGAAATCATGATAAAAAAGGCTCAATTTGTCCAGTTTGGTAAGGGAGCGTCCATAAATGATGCATTGAAATATCCAAATTTTTAGAACCCATTGACCCCCCTCAATGTCAATGTCGTCAGCTTAATCATTACGTAAATGGCTATCTTTAACAGATGTCATTAGTATCCAAGTAAACCCATATTGAATCTAACCATGAAGTCATTTATGGACTACCCCTAACTGGTTATTTAAGTATAGTGATTTTGCTTAAAGCAAACGGTGGTAAATATGAAATTATTTCTTTTAGTGATTAATATGGTGAATAATTACACAATTTTTGGAGACAGTTTTGGCTTAGCCATTCGCATCCCATTGGCCAAGATATCCACAAACTCATGCGTCCAGTTAAGAACACCCGGGTAGGGGAGTTGGCCCATGCTGAATATTTCCCACATAGTCACTCCCAAAGACCAAACATCGGACTCTAAGGAAAACTCAAGAAAACGGAAGGACTCCAGTGACATCCAGTGCCATGGGAGAGGTGCCTTTTTTAAGTTTGAAAAGTAATAAATCAAAACAACAACGTGCTTCTAACGTAGTACTTCTGCAATGTGCTAATTAAATTGAAATTGTATAATTAAATTCAATAAACAAAATTTCTAGCGCACAAACGTATAACAACAAATACGTGCATCTCATCTGTGAAGAATTAAAATAACTCACCTCTATTTTAGGCTAGGATTATTAAAATATGACACAACATTTGAAGAATACAAAATGTTCTATTCGTTTTTTTTAAGTGTGAAATATTCTATTCACATTTTTTTGAAGAATGCAAAATGTTCTTACTGTATGTAGGAATAATTGTTTTTAAAATGTTTTTGAAAAGACAAAATTGTCCTATTTGCATGTTTTTGCAATGTGCAAAAAGGTTCTATGTACATGTTTTCAAAAAGTGCAAAATGTTTTATTTACGACTTTTTGAAAAGTCTGAAATATTCTACTCATTATGAGGATTTAAATTTTAAGTAGTGCAAAAGTTTCTATATTCATGCCATAAATATTATGATACTTCTTTTTATATTTTGTAGATCATGTATTTTGTATTCTCAGCAAAAATTTGACATGGCTCGTTTTGATTCTACACAGATGCTTTATACCGTATTATTACATCTGGTTTCCTGACATATGTAGTATGTAGCACTTATCGGATTCTCCAGGTATATACCTATAACCCAGTGCAGTTACTGTACCAGCATGTGAATGTAAACAAACATTTCCCCTCGGTATGAACGACACGAATGTCTGAACACCACCTATGGAGCGTGCCCGAAGGAAGTCAGTCACAATGCACAGCTGGTATCTTAAGAACTAATATGTATTATAAATGGATTGTGGCTACTTACCGCCGACCTCTGTTGCAGTCGGTAGATTATCCTCCTCTTCAGGAGCAATGAACACTTTCCCTTTCGGAGGGCTACAGTGCTAGGTATTTGCACTTGAATGTACTTCGAGACCAAGCCGAAGTGCAGACGAGTACACCCAACCCTGAGTGCCCCACGTATTGCATTCCGTATATCGACGCAGCGTGAGAGTAATAGCAGATGCTATGGAATGAAGGGCGCAATGTATGGTCTGCTGAATGGTATTGCAACTATGCTACTGCACGAAGAAATAGCTGTTAGCCTGCGAGGCACAATTAGCACGCCGTCTTCGTCTCTACACACGAATGAACGGAAACGTACACTACTTCCCCTTAGTTGCGCACAAACAGTTCTCACACACCTCCCTCCACCAAGCATTTCCACTACACTAACTTCTGTGCAACGAGATGCAAATACGCTACCGGCTAAGGATTCGCTCAGCGGATCAAAAAGAAACGCCGAGTTTATCGAGGATAGAGAAAATCTCCCCTCGGCCACAGAGCCGGATGGTTTCCTGACATATGTCGCGTATGCTTAGAGTTGTCTTGACAGACCAAAGTCACAAACTTTGACGACGTTACCCGGGAACAGGAGAACGTTTCTTGCAGCTAAATCCCCGTGAATGACTCCTTTTGAAGTTAAGAATTCCATTCCGGTCGCAATTTGCTTGCACCATTTCATCAGATCAATTGTCGTTACTACTGGTTTTTCTTTGCTACACTTAGCTTTGGAAATTGGAATCACAGCATAGGAACAGAATTAAAATTCAAGTTATTATATAAGAATATTATATTCTTATTAATCCTACTTGGATGAGGAATACATTTAGTAAGGGATCGTCCATAAATGATGTAATCGAAATATCGCCATTTTTAGGACCATCTGACCCCCTTTTCATTAGCTTAAGCATCGCTTAAATGACAATTTTTAACATGGCATTATGTCATCATAGTATCCGTATCCAAAGAGAACCATTGACTCTAAACCATGACGTCATTTACGGACCAACCCAAAAAGGTTATACCTCGTGGAGCTAAAGGTACAGATGATGAAGCAGAGGCGGCAGGGGACAACGGGTGGTCCGGTAAAAGATTTACGAATTCACAGGGACCTTTCCCCTTCCGGATGTTTCTTAAATATGAATACAAGGACCCAATTGGGCTGAACTCCAGCACAGCCTTCACATCCCGCTTTTGAATATGCTTTGTGACGGCTCCCACAAATTCCACAATATTCTCATGATTTCCAATGCTGCCCATAATCTTCAGCTCATTAAGAAAGGATTTCATGTACAAGACGTCCGCACGCGGCAGAATTGTTTTTACTGCCACTGCTTTTCCATTTAACAGGCCACGGTGCACCATTCCGTACTGACCCTTACCAAGAACGGCATTGGTATCTTTTGGAAAATGAAATAGCATGATAATAGCACAAACAAACTATCAAATATCAATTTTCCTTACTAAGGAGCGTACATCAATGACGTGGTGCAAAAATATATAGAAACCTTTTGAACCCCTACTCTCCATTTTTTGGTATGTACGCCTATGCAAAAGGGTAGTAGACAGTTTGAGAACCCGTTCACGCAAAATGTACAGCGTAATTTATCCATACTCCATACTCGCCGCAACAACATTATAAAGTATAATGTAGATATAGATAACTACATAAAAGCTATCCTGCTTACGATTAGAGATTGCCCACAAATGATGTCACAGAAAACACCAAAATTTCTAGGACCTTATAATATATGACCACAATAATTATATATAATATAGCGAACTGCAGCGTTGATGCTAAGCACACCAAAAATACAGACGGCGCTTTGCCCCTGGCTGCCTTCCTTTTTGGCGGGGAGTAGTGTCTCTAGAGGATCTAACTCTGTGCCCTATACCCCCCACTCTGCCACCAGCTTAAATGCCTTAAATTCCCAGACAAGACAGCAATTACATGCAAAACGATTAGGATCGTACCCGTAGCCAATGATAAGCGGACCTATTGACCCTACCAGTGACATCCTTTTTGGACGATCCCTTATTGTGGCAGCAGCGATTTGATTTGCTAGATTTCTATGTTGGCTAGTCAAAAAATTCAAATGACTTTGAGCGCGGGAAATCACCTCCTTTCTTCTTTCCAGCCTGTTCTACTCTTTACCTACAATCTACATAATTTACCGGAATTTTGGAAATTCGGCAATACTAGACCAATTTCATCGAGCCATATATCATTCGAAAGCTAATCACCAGTAGAATTAAAATAACGGAATGGGCCTCCATTATAACAAAACGTTTTCAAAATAACGGTCTTTTAATTTTTAAATGCCGCCAAAAATGTGTTGTATGGGTCACAATCAAAAAACAAAAAAATGGTGCCTGCTAATTTTTGAAGACCTTTCAAATGATATATCACTTGACACAATCCGTTAAAAATTTTTAATTTGCAATTATGTTATTTAAAAACCATTTAAAAACTAATAACGATCGTGCTTCCACACAATGTTCATTAGCTTTGCCTAATTGTCACCATTCCAATGATGTATCATTTTAGTGTAAATGTATTGAGTAACCGGTCGAAATCTTGAGTTAATTAACACAATAGTTAATGTTTTAGCGGGAAATTTAAAAATTGGAATTTTGAATTTTTTACTGTATTACAGAAATTGATTGTAAATAAGATCGATAAGATAACCAAAAACGCATTGTGCGGCTTAATTGCTTCTCTTAATTTAAAACGCATAAATTAAAATTTGGCGGCAAATTTAAAATGCCTAATTTTGCTATTAAGGCTGCCATAAAACAAGGGCTAAAGCCCTTGTTTGGCTAAAGCCCATATAATAAATAACTACAGTAAGACCAACCGAAAGTGATATCTGGCAAGAATAATTTTTTCATGTAACCAAATGGCAGCTTTATCCTTGCCGCATGTCCCTTTCGGTTGGTCCACCAATACGTCATGTCTTTCTAGTTGTCTAAATATTATAACTCGATTCTACCAATACTAATTTCACTGTCTATTTAAGCTAGGGAAAAATCCTCTTGCAGATTAAAAGCATCTCGCGGGAGCCACTCCGAACTATTTACAAAAACCAATAGAAAATACTATGCTCTTAAATGGCTTCATTATTCATTAACAGTTCATTAGATTTCAATTAATACTCTCGACGTGGACTAGATGAAACTTACTTGCTAAAATTTACATACCTACGCAATCACCACAGCATTGGTTTAATGTAGAATTTTGTGTTGATACAACTTGAACTTGATACATGCCGAGTGAAGGGCAAAATAAAAACAGCCGTCGTCGTATATAATTATATACTACCTCATCTTATTTACTTATAAGTAAATTACAAATAGGAGATTAACCTTGAGAGCCTATTAGGTAATCAGTATCACACATGACTAATCATGTCCTTGCATGCCTGTTTCAAGATCCATAGAAATACAATTCAGTCCTGTTCTATCGACGCGACCGTGAGTCATTAATATACTGACTGTCAGTTACAGAGACAGGCTGTGGAGGAGGAACGCTAAATTCATTCAATTTTCAGAAACACAGTTATTCAACATATAATTCCAAATTAGTTTGGAGTTAATTATTTAAAAATAAAATTTCAGTTTTATACTAGCTATTTTTTATTTTTGTAAACTTTATTTCCTATTTATTGTAGAGAACGAGAACGCATTACTATGAGCGAATCAAAGGCAAAGCCAAAGTTGTACTATTACTTTTTAAGTTCTTGCAGTTGGCGAGTTCGCATTGGTAAGTTCCTATAAAATACCAGCTTACGATTAAGTGCCTATTATGTAACTTTAGATGAACATTTAAATATCTATGATTAACTAATTGCCTCCACTTTTAAAAGCACTAGCGCACAAGGAAATTGATTACAACCTTCAGCATGTTGAGGACCCGGTAGGAACAAGATATACTTATATGCACAATAAAACTTTTATAATCTCTTAAATGCAATTTTACTTGAACATGTAATAAAGTCACAATCATCTTTTTTTTCGAATAATTTGCTAAACATTTTCAGGATTCTGAGGGGTATAGAGCAATCAACCCATTAGGACAAATCCCTGTTTTGGACGTAGGCGGACAGTTCATCGCTCAGTCAGTAAGTTATTGTTAGGAATCGTTCACAAATGACGTACTGATGATAATCCAAGAATTTCCGTTTGTATCCCCCTGTCACCGCAGCTTAGCCAGAGCGGAAATTCTAGTCTTTAACATTGAATGTCATCAGTAGCCGCAAGTAAATCTATATTGACCCCACCTCTGACGTCATTTGTGAGCGATCCCATACATTGATTAATAAATACCTGTAACTTAATCTTGCAGATAGCCATTCTTGAGTACTTGGAAGAGCGATATCCACAGAAGCCCTTATTGCCTACTGAAATTCTTCAAAGAGCTAAGGTATGACATGCGCCTATGCTAAATATTTTTGATTTTTTAGTTATCAGATTTAATTCTACGTGTCCATGTCTAAACTAATTATGTGCAATATTATACTCGATTAATGTTACAAACAATACAATTTTGAATTCCCCACATTTTGATCTTATTTCAATGCAAAAAATCAAAATTTGAAGGTGAGAGAAATTTCCGAGTTGATTGTTAGTGGAATCCAGCCGCTCCAAAATCCAAATGTTGCTGAACGCTACAGTGAAGACCCAGAGAAGCAGTTGGAGTGGACAATATTTTATATTTGCAAAGGATTCACGGGTACACATATGAATTTAATTTAGGTCTATAAGTACTGTGAAATTTATAAATTATTTTGTTGCCATCCATATCATTGAATACATTTTTATAATGGACTAAAATAGTCATATGTGAATTTTTATGAGTGAAGAATCAAAATAAAACATGATGTGCAATTTTGTCGAATTGTTTTTAATTATGCCACGAGGAGGGGCTTCCTAATCATTTGTAGGCAGAGCTAATCCAATGCAATTTGGATGTAGTGGGCGTGAACAGAAATGGAAGGGACAGCCTTTTTCATAAAAATTCGGCAATATGTCGATGTATAACTTTTTAAGTGAGATAGGTGTATAAAGTGTTAACTCCGAGTTTTTGTAAAGTGGAAATTGTTTTATTTACGGGTTTTTGAAAAGTCCAAAATGTTCTATTTAAAAGTTTTTGAAAATTGGAAAATGCTCTTTTTCCATGTTTTTAAAAAGTTTTAAAATATCCCATTTGAATGTTTTTATTTAAAGTACAGAATGATGCATTTACATATTTCTGAAAATTGTAAAATGTTCTATTTACACATTTTTAAAATATGCAATTTACTGTGTATTTAATTGTTTAACAAAAGTGAAAAATTTTCTATTTCCTTACTTTCAAGTTTATGATATTTTAATACATTTTTTTCTTGTAGATAATCTAATTTGTTTTATCTAAGAATGGATCATAATGGCTCATTTGGACACTTCACAAACGATTTTTGTATTTATTGTAGCACTGGAAAATATTCTAAACGGAACGAGCTCAGATGGGAAGTTCAGTGTAGGAAAGACACTCACAATAGCGGACTGCTGTCTGGCTCCTCAAGTTTATAATGCTATCGAAAGGTTAACCTATAGTGTAATTTGTATTTCTTATCTTAAACTGTAATGAAGTATAAATAAAGGTAGCTTTAGATTTTAGAAATTAATAAATTGGAATAGTAAGTAGGTACTTTTATATGTCATGAATATAATCATGATGATAAAATATTATGATTGCAGATTTAAAGTTGACATGACACCCTTCCCAAAAATACAGCAAGTTTACAAGGAACTCATGAAATTAGATACTGTGAGTCTTGGCTGTCCACTAAATTATGTCAAGCCGATCTAATTTATACAAATTAAAGTAGTTAACATTTACTACAACAGGCAAAACTCCTAACAGTCCCTTTGAGTTTTAAATTAATCAGTGACTAGAAAAATAATAGTGTAATAGTGTAAATAACAATAGTAATAAATAAGGTCGAATTATGGCCTAATTTCCAGGTAAAATAAAGTAGTAAAATTTGTTTAAATTATTAAACTTAAGCCCTACAAACCTAATTACTGCTTTTTCTTAACTTGATAAATTAAATATTTCAAAGATAATGTAATAAAAACGAAATGCTATATCTGTATCACTGCGTGCTGTTATGGTATTTGACAGCTTTGAAATAACTGCGAACAAATTACTCGTTTGAACATAATTGTGGCAGCCTTTAAAGTTTGTTGAAAAGACGATCTTTGGGACTGCCATCACAATTTAGTCAAATGCGGTTTTTGAAGCTAAAGTTATTTTGGCTCTGTTTTCGTGACGGTCTTTTGACCTGAATTCTTCCTGCCGTGGTCTTTTGTCCCAGAACCGAATACCGTAACTCCACGAATACGACGGAACTCCTGTAAATTGCATCCTTTTGCGTCTGCGTGTGAGTCACTTCCAATTCACTGCAAATAAAAAATAATCAAGTGTATATTAATAAATACTTGTGATATTATGACATTATGATTTGTTAAAATTTATAATCCAAAATAGAATCAAAATGAGCTGTATGTTTTAAAAACAAAATTAGAAAAATGCGTAAAATATTAACTAACAAGCAAACCACTTACTATGTTTCCTCGGGATCTGGACAACCATAGCCAGAAACGTTTCCTTGGACCTCAGAATGAACGAATAGTGTGATAACTCGAGTTGCATTTTGCGCGGTGCTTTAGCAGCAGCCCGCAAAAGTTCAAGAAAACCGAATTTTTAAAAGTTTGCCACGCTGTAGCTTGTACAGTTTTTGTCTAATTTCAATGAAACTTGCAGTTTTGTGATGTTGAGACTTTTATCTAAGATGTAATTCCTGGAAATTTTGAAATTCGAATTTTTTTTATTGTTTCGAAAAATTAATAAAATGTTATACTTTTGAGACCCATTTTTTAATAAAGGTTTTTTGATAAAAAAACTAAACATTCGAATTTCAAAATTTCCAGAAATAACATTTTAGATAAAAGTCCGAACATCACAAAACTGCAAGTTTGCTTGTAAGAGACAAGAGATTTTTAAAAGTGTAAAATGTTCTATTTACATATTTTTGAAAAGTGCAAAATGTTCCATTTACATATTTTTGAAAAGTGCAAAATGTTCTATTTACATATTTTTGAAAAGTGCAAATTGTTCTATTTACATGTTTTTAAAAAGTGTGCAATGTTCTATTTACACGTTTTCGAAAAGTGTAAAATGCTCTATTTACACGTTTTTAAAAAGTGTAAAATGCTCTATATACACGTTTTTAAAAAGTATAAAATGTTCTATTTACATATTTTTGAAAAGTGCAAAATGTTCTATTTACATATTTTTGAAAAGTGTAAAATGTTTTATTTAAATGATTTCAAGACATATTTTAATAATTTTGTAGAAAGTTGATATCGATTTTAGCTACAAATGGATATAGGTAATGTTGGTTCTTCACAGACGATATGTTAAAATAAAATAAATTTTGAACTTATTTCGAACTTACTTGAAAAAGGTGTTGTAAGTGCCGTTTAGTAATGGTCCCAAACTGTTCTTGTTAACATTCACCTGGTTTAAAATTCGATCAAAGAAAGAGACTAAAGCAATAAAAGATGGACGCTTCTGAGGAGTTTCGTTCCAACAGCTTAACATGGCATCGTAGCTACGAAAAGAAATCATGCTAAAAAAGGCTCAATTTGTCCAGTTTGGTAAGGGAGCGTCCATAAATGATGCATTGAAATATCCAAATTTTTAGAACCCATTGACCCCCCTCAATGTCAATGTCGTCAGCTTAATCATTACGTAAATGGCTATCTTTAACAGATGTCATTAGTATCCAAGTAAACCCATATTGAATCTAACCATGAAGTCATTTATGGACTACCCCTAACTGGTTATTTAAGTATAGTGATTTTGCTTAAAGCAAACGGTGGTAAATATGAAATTATTTCTTTTAGTGATTAATATGGTGAATAATTACACAATTTTTGGAGACAGTTTTGGCTTAGCCATTCGCATCTCATTGGCCAAGATATCCACAAACTCATGCGTCCAGTCAAGAACACCCGGGTAGGGGAGTTGGCCCATGCTGAATATTTCCCACATAGTGACTCCGAAAGACCAAACATCGGACTCTAAGGAAAACTCAAGAAAACGGAGGGACTCCAGTGACATCCAGTGCCATGGAAGAGGTGCCTTTTTTAAGTTTGAAAAGTAATAAATCAAAACAACAACGTACTTCTAACATAGTACTTCTGCAATGTGCTAATTAAATTGAAATTGTATAGTTAAATTCAATAAACAAAATTTCTAGCGCACAAACGTATTACAACAAGTACGTGCATCTCATCTGTGAAGAATTAAAATAACCCACCTCTATTTTAGGTTAGAATTATCAAAATATGACACAACATTTGAAGAATACAAAATTTTCAATTCGTTTTTTTTAAGTGTGAATGTGAAATATTCTATTTATATTTTTTTGAAGAATGCAAAATGTTCTTACTGTATGTAGGAATTATTGTTTTTAAAATGTTTTTGAAAAGACAAAATTGTCCTATTTACATGTTTTTGCAATGTGCAAAAAGGTTCTATGTACATGTTTTCAAAAAGTGCAAAATGTTTTATTTACGAATTTTTGAAAAGTCTGAAATATTCTACTTATTACGAGGATTTAAATTTTAAGTAGTACAAAAGTTTCTATATTCATGCCTTAAATATTATGATACTTCTTTTTATATTTTTTAGATCATGTATTTTGTATTCTCATCAAAAATTTGACATGGCTCGTTTTGATTCTACACAGATGCTTTATACCGTATTATTACATCTGGTTTCCTGACATATGTCGCGTATGCGTAGAGTTGTCTTGACAGACCAAAGTCACAAACTTTGACGACGTTACCCGGGAACAGGAGAACGTTTCTTGCAGCTAAATCCCCGTGAATGACTCCTGTTGAAGTTAAGAATTCCATTCCGGTCGCAATTTGCTTGCACCATTTCATCAGATCAATTGTCGTTACTACTGTTTTTTCTTTGCTACACTCAGCTTTGGAAATTGGAATCACAGCATAGGAACAGAATTAAAATTCAAGTTATTATATAAGAATATTATATTCTTATTAATCCTACTTGGATGAGGAATACATTTAGTAAGGGATCGTCCATAAATGATGTAATCGAAATATCGCCATTTTTAGGACCATCTGACCCCCTTTTCATTAGCTTAAGCATCGCTTAAATGACAATTTTTAACATGGCATTATGTCATCATAGTATCCGTATCCAAAGAGAACCATTGACTCTAAACCATGACGTCATTTACGGACCAACCCAAATAGGTTATACCTCGTGGAGCTAAAGGTACAGATGATGAAGCAGAGGCGGCAGGGGACAACGGGTGGTCCGGTAAAAGATTTACGAATTCACAGGGACCTTTCCCCTTCCGGATGTTTCTTAAATATGAATACAAGGACCCAATTGGGCTGAACTCCAGCACAGCCTTCACATCCCGCTTTTTTTTAATATGCTTTGTGACGGCTCCCACAAATTCCACAATATTCTCATGATTCCCAATGCTGCCCATAATCTTCAGCTCATTAAGAAAGGATTTCATGTACAAGACGTCCGCACGCGGCAGAATTGTTTTTACTGCCACTGCTTTTCCATTTAACAGGCCACGGTGCACCATTCCGTACTGACCCTTACCAAGAACGGCATTGGTATCTTTTGGAAAATGAAATAGCATGATAATAGCACAAACAAACTATCAAATATCAATTTTCCTTACTAAGGAGCGTACATCAATGACGTGGTGCAAAAATATATAGAAAACTTTTTGAACCCCTACTCTCCATTTTTTGGTATGTACGCCTATGCAAAAGGGTAGTAGACAGTTTGAGAACCCGTTCACGCAAAATGTACAACGTAATTTATCCATACTCGCCGCAACAACATTATAAAGTATAATTTAGGTATAGATAACTACATTAAAGCTATCCTGCTTACGATTAGAGGTTGCCCACAAATGATGTCACAGAAAACACCAAAATTTCTAGGACCTTATATGACCACAATAATTATATAATATAATATGGTAATTATTATTATCGTATGCTTAGGTAGTATAGTAAAATAATATTCAAAATTCAAACTAGTACGAACCAATAGTCAAATCTGAAGGCTGAATGATGTAATTTGGATTAAACGGAAGGACACTGAAGCAGACATTTCCATTTTCGCCTGAACTCCCAAATCCCTTTGGGTTTCCATTCGTAAATTCATCCACCTCTGCATCCGTAAGATTTCTTAATTTTGCCTGAAAATGAAAATGATATTAGTCACCCTGATTTATTTAATTAGTGCATGCAGTAGAATTATTCATTAACTTTTTAATTCGAATCTGAATTAATTTGTTATTTAATTGTATTAAAAATAGTTATATAGGTAAATCAAGTATAAATTAAAATTAATTCAAATTCAGTAGGGGATTGTCAGCGTCAGGAATCGCATATTATTGCGACTTACATTCAAAGAACTATATTTGTGGCTGAATGCAATAAGAGTTGAAATGATCAGACATAGCAATACATACACGACATCCTCCACTAATACCAGCAATGCCCCAAGTCTGGAAGCGGGAATCTAAAATCAAGAGTTATTTCATTAACAATTTATTCCTTTAATACTTTAATTAAATCCATTAAATTAGGTGTATGAGATGCATGTATTTGTTTTTGTAAACATTTTTATTCTATTTAAGTGCATTTTAAAAAATTGTAAAGTAGAAAATTTTCATGACTTATATGTGTTTTATTTACGTGTTTTTGAAAATTGTAAAATTTTCTATTTGCATATTTTAAAAAAAGTGCAAAATACTTTATTTGTAGGCCTTTAAAAGGAATAAAATGCTCTATTTAACTTGACATTTTAAATTCTTTTTTTGCTGATAATTCATTTTGTTTTATGCAAAAAAATGGTAATACGTGATTTTGATTCTTCACTGTCGATTGTCGATATGTATCTATGTATATACATAGGCTTACCTGGCTGAGTGATTTGAAACTCATGACAAGCACTTATTATATTTGGGGTCGACCTTCTGCTTGCAAAGCACTGCACAAGACGAACTTTGACGTCACGATTCTGAGATCTCGTCAGCCTCAAGATACTGTGGGTTACATTGCTAGTAACATTACACCAGCTGGATGACTGATTGGTCTCGGTAGACCTAACGTCAGCACTGCAAGGCTTCAAAATTAAATTAAAATATTTACATATAGCTAAAGGTTAAAACCTACAGAAGAATGGATTGCGAAAATTTACTCGAAACTGAAATGTGTTTTATTTAATTATTTTTTTAGTCATTTTTCAACCAGTATAATTATTAAAGTTTGAAATTCAAATTCTGTAAAACTGTTAATAAAAATGATTTTACTCGTTACTACTGTCATTTTGATTGGTCACTTTACCATACTTAAAGAAAGCAATGGATCGAAATATGAAATTTTAGATTTAGCGGCAAATTCAAATTTCGTACTGAAATTTTTTAAATTTTGTGCAAAAAGTTAATTTTTATAATATAATTAACTATATTAAATTAGGCATATATGTAAACTACTAACGCTAAGCAAATTTCAAAATAGGTTGTAAGTTAAAGTTAACTATTACAATTTGGCGGCAAATACAAACTGCCCAACCTTACTATTAACGCTGCCAATAAAACAAGGCAAGGGTAATATGGCCTTGTTTTTGTGACATTAACAAAAACATTACAATGCCTTCAACATTCCAAAAGTAATTTCGGCAGCGGGTAGGCCAGTTCTTGGACACACGTAATGTTCCCTTCCCTCAGCAGTCTCCTCGCAAGAACATTCTTCTAATGCTGATGATGATATTATCGGTGTTTCCCTGCTGCAGGTTTTTATATCTGCTGCGCTATTAAATTCGAACGTAGGCTTCTTCGATTCTGATAATAAAATAAAATTGGAATGCACATGTTTACTGGTTTTCCTGCAAAAAACTGTATATTTGCTAATGACTTGGTAATCAATTTGGTATTTAACTAAATCATTTAAAACAAGTACCTGTGACACTGACGGAATATGTGGACTCGGCCCACTTAAACGAATTCCACCATGGAGCATCACATCGCACCTTCTCAACTCGGTCAGTTTCAAATGTAATTTTCATTTTTGAATTAATTGAATCGCCCTGACTTTGAGTGTTATCTCCATTTTCTAATTCCTCGCCAGAACCTAAACATTTGTAATAACGGTTAATAACGGAAACAGTTTGTCATTTAAGTACTGAGTATTTAACTCAACCATAATTAAATATTTAAATAATGTTGTGGACACTTTTGTGGAATTCCTCACCTAGATAGTCAAAGGAGCCATTCTTGTAGAGTTTAAACCATCGGAATCCATGCGTGAGGACAGACTTGAGCCCCGTGCACTGAAATTCAATGGAGTCGCCCGTCGTTGGGTAGCAATGGCTAGTACCAATTGAATCATTTGTACCAGCAGGTTCGCGGTCTTTCTGGTTGAGCAGGTCAGTTCCTGCTGCTAAATGAATCATGTTCAAAGTTAGTGGGAAAAAGTTTCTGGCCACACTGTGTCTGTTTCCTTCACCACAAACGAGTATGAAGGGGGACGAGGCAGCAGTTTGAAGTGGGTAGCAGTTTGGTCTAATACAATTTTCCTCAAATAGTGTAGTAGAATTTTTTTCTTCAAAATTTTCTTGCGGTTCCTTTATTACAATGTACCACATTCGGTATTAGCTTAACTGGTCAATAAGTATAATCTTAATAAAGATATTGAAAAAATACAAAAAATACGAAAATATCGTACGTGAATAATCATCTCCAATTTAAGCTAGCATTAAAATGAGCTATTGAGCTATAAAGCAGTAGTTGGGATAGATGCGTAAAATGTTAAACCACGAGGTTTTAAAAAGTGCAAAATATTTTATTTACTCGCTTTTTTGAACCTGGAAAATGTTCTATTTACAAGTTTTTGGAAAGCGCAAATTATTCTATTTGCATGTTTTTGAAAGGCGCAAAATGCTTTATTTTCATGGTATCAGAAATGTGCAAAATGTTCTATCTGCATGCTTTAGAAAATGTTTAAATATTTTTATTTGCGTGTATTCAGAAATGTGCAAAATATTTTATGTACATGGTGATGGTATTGAAGAGTCAAAATGTTCTGTTTAAATGTTTTTGAAAGGTGCAAAATGTTTTATATGCATGCTTTTGAGATGTATAAAATATTCTTATAGATTACACGTTTTTTGGGTTGAACATAAAGTTTGTACAAATAGAATTTTAGTTTTAGCTAAAAATGGATAAAAGGGGACAATTTTGCACTTTACTGACAATATGAAGCACGAGGAACCATAATAAAATGTGTACTATAATTACCTTTGCATAGAACATCTGACATTCATCCAGGTTTCCACAAGGAACGTAGTTTGCCGACACTTCATGATGCGAGTTTCCTGCACCATTTTTCTTACAACTGAATGTGCTCGTTTGAAGGTCTACATAAAGTGAAAATGAACACGATGGGTGACTTCCAATCTTGCCCCAACCCCTAAGATCTCCAGGAGATGGGTTTCCTGCGCCTATTGAAAACCGCATATTTACAATAGTGTACCGTATTTTCTCTAATAGTACGCCCCGCGTACTATTAAAACTCGAGCTCCGACCCCCCGCGTACTAATAGAGACCCGCGTACTATTCAATTTTCAAAAAATCGAGCCTAAATTTAGTTCCATAATTTTAATGAAAAATCAGATTTATTGCCGGTTCCCAGGAATTACAAGTGTAAAGGTACATCGTACATGAATCACTGCATATGATAAGAGATAAACTAAAAAATATTTTGTGACAAGGGGGCGGAATCAGAATCAGCCTCACTATCAGTGAACACGCTCTTGTAATTCAAACTTTCTGCATCACTCTCTTCTTCGTCTTCATCACTCTTTACTTAAATTACTTAGGCAGAAAGCAAGTAAAAGGTACCTACCTACCTAAGCTAGAATGCAGATTAGACTTTAAACCTCGTACGGTTAAATTAATAATTTATTGCCGGTCATTAAGTCTTGAGATGCAGCTTGATGTTAGATTTGAATTTTAGCGCGCATGAAGGCTTTCAATGATCTCTCGATGCAGTCGATGTTCTTCGAGTGTATTACGTCATACCAAGCGTACTATTAGAGACCCGCGTACTATTAGAGACCCGCGTACTATTCAATCTGGAGCTCCGACCCTCCGCGTACTATTAGAGACCCGCGCACTATTAGAGACCCGCGTACTATTAGAGCAAATACGGTACTTTATACTTTATACAGATAACTAGGCTAAATATAAGTAACCGCAATTTTTTAATGAACGCTTTTGCGAATATTCTCAACTATAACTTGTAACTATGACGTCATTTATGAACGACACTTAACTTGAATAATATAACGAATTGAATATTTTTTACCTTTGATGAATTCAATAAATACGGAGGCATCAAGTTCACTCAGTTTAGATGTTGAGCGGTGTTTGTCGATCTCATTTTCAGGCGAATTGTCTTGATAGTAACTCGGAACATCTATTGTCTTACAACGTTTAAGCTCTTTCACTTGCATCGATGTCCACAAAAATTTGCAGCTTTTATTAATGCTTTTGAGTTCTTCGGAACACAAATTTTAACAAGTTAAATTCTGGAGTGACTCCGTCGTTCGAAATTCCATGTGAATCGTGGAGGTAAATTCGTACTGACTGTTTCGATGCCTGAACTTACGAACGTAGAGGGTTTTTAAACTTGTATCGTGGCGCTGAGAATAAAACAAAATCCAAGTAAAATAATTAAAACGTCACATAGATAATACTAATAAGTAGAATCATTAAAGCAAGAGAACTGTAATAAAAAATAAAGCTAAAGCACGATGCCTAAATGTGAAAGCATACATGTGTGAACAATAGCAATTTTCATCAAAAACTTTGTAAATTTTGAAATTTTGTACAACCTCTGAAATTTCAAAATTTCAGAAAAGTTTTTGATCGAAAGTATCATTCACACTTAGGCTCTTGTACACATTTAGGGAAGCCGCTATTAAATGGTGTCTTCTCAAGTTTGTTTTGCTTTAAATTAATTACCCTTCCTTCAAAATGCCATCGTGTTGGAAGTGTGGAGTTGCATTCAAATACAAGTTGAGGGAAAACCTTTGGTATTTTAATTACTCCATTTTCCAATCTCTCAATGCATTGCAATGGTTCGGTTACGTACAAAAAACGTGGAAGATTCTAAATCCATTTAGGGATGAGTTTCAGTGAAGTTGGAGCGTATTAAAAGTGTTGATGCAGCTAATAGCGGAATTGGTGTTAAAGTGAAAATTAAGAAAATCTTAATCATTTTTTACCCATTAATTATCTATCAGTTTCTGTGAGTTCGTGTTCTTCACTTGGAAGCTTTCAGTCAAGTGTGTCTACCAAAGTATCCAAACTATCCAAAGAAAGTAGTTGTTTGAATCCAGTAATGAGGATTGAGTTGATTTTTATGTCGTTATAATTAGCTCCAGCTAATTCCAGAGCACAAAATCAGCGGAAATCAGCACCACACATCCTTTAATATTATTGTCATAATTTGTACTAATATTTTGTTTACATCATTATCCAACTTCCGTTGTGGTTAGATTGACGTAGTTGAGTAAAAGTTCATAACTGTTTTCCAGCTAGTGGCTAGTTTACTACGAAATAGCGGAATATTATTAAATCTTGTAAAAATGCCTTGGTTAAAATCATCGCACTTTAGCATAACTATTTTGGTCTAACAGGGTCTCACAATCTTTATCCCTAACGAAATTAAACAGAGCTTGCAAGTAATAGAATAATTATAGCACCTACGTCTACGTGCGTCAATATTCTCGTGAAGGCTATTATTAACGTCATTGGTTAGTAGGAAATGTATAAAAATGTAGCTCAATAAACGTAGAATAAAATTCTAATTTAAGCATTTTTAGCGTAGCATGTATGTACTTTACAAAAAAATTGGAAGCAGGGTGAGATTACCTATATGTGGTTGGTGTATATAATATAAGTAGTATGTTTTAGTTAATTGTGGAACATTTGAGGCAAAAAAAGTGCATGCCTGCGCCATCTAGCGGATTTTTTTGGAACTAAAGTTTTCAAAAGTTGCCGTAAGGTGGCGCCAGCGCCTAACCTAACCCAACCTAACCTGCTAACCTAACCTAACCCACTAACCTAACCTCACCTCTTAACCTAACCTAACCCACTAACCTAACCTAACCTAACCTCTTAACCTAACCTAACCCACTAACCTAACCTAACGTAACCCAAGTGCTAGTGGTGTCTAACCTAACCTATCTCCTTAACCTAATGGCGCTACTGTCGCTTGACGTTGGTTTTGGTCTCGGTCCTGTGGCGCTAGTGTCGCATGGCGGCTC
This sequence comes from Dicyrtomina minuta, assembly GCA_949802685.1. Taxonomy (NCBI): domain Eukaryota; kingdom Metazoa; phylum Arthropoda; class Collembola; order Symphypleona; family Dicyrtomidae; genus Dicyrtomina; species Dicyrtomina minuta. The sequence continues at coordinate 10,593,833 of OX461811.1, forward strand.
TGCCTGCTCGTGGTCCTGGACTCCTAACCTACCCTAAGTGGCGCTAGTGTCGCAATTGGTTGGCATTGGTTCCGGTTAAGTGGCGCTAGTGTCGCATGGTGTTGGTTCCGGTATGTTATCGATCGGGCGCCTGGTGTTGGTTCCGGTATGATAATGATCGTGTGGCGCTAGTGTCGCAGTCCAGTTGTCAGTCCGAGTTGTCTAGTTGGCGGTAAAGTTTAAATTCAAGGTGGTCTAGCAGTCTGTGGCTGGCGGCAATTTTGAAATCTCAACCTTGCACTCTATGTATTGTACTCTATACCTGCCAATGGTCACTCTACGTCCAGCATCTGTCCGTCATTGGCCACCTTATGTACGCCATGACACCCTGCCTGCCAAGGGCTCAGATTGCTGTCCTGGAAGCTATCATGGTGTCTTTGGCTTGGCATGATGTCCTGGACTCGATACACTGTCCGTCATTATGCCCTATGTCGGTCATTGTGGACTATGTCCGCCATTTTGCCCTATGCTTCCTCTCTACACCATTGGTCCTTGCTCTCGATGTCCGCCATTGCCCTTTCCGCAATAGGAAGCTCGCCGTCGCTCTAGGGTTGCTTGCGCTTGCCCTGAGCTGTCATCGCTGTGAGGAAAGACCCTTTAAATGCTCTTTGCAGTCTGTTGTAGCTATGGAGGGTAGCGAAAGACCTTTCGAATGCCCTCTGCAGCCGTAAGGGGTGGGGTCTGCTGTACCTTGAGCCCGCCGCTGCCCTGGACCCGCCACTACCCTGGACCCGCCACTACCCTGGACCCGCCACTGCCCTGGACCTGGCGCTGCTCTGTGGGTCTGCCACTGGGTAGGGCTCTACCGCTGGTGACTGTATATTATGTATGGGATCATGCACACGCTATGTCACATGCAGTATAGACTACGTAACACTTAAATGGTCTGTATGGGAATCCATTTGCCTTTTGTATGCTTTATATATGAAATTTTTTATGAGCAATGCATATATTTTTATAATAAACCTATCAACACATGTTTTTAAATGCCAATTGATTTTTTATTACAGTTTTCAAATTTTGTTTACAATTTTTTTATATTTTTTTATGTTAACAAATTATTTCTCTTACTATTTGTTTTTAAGTTTAAGTATTCTAAAATGTTTACAAATTATTTTTTACAAACTAAATTATTTTTTCTACAAAGTATCTGTATAACATTATTTGTTTTATTAAGTTGTTTTTAAATTTGTCTGGCCATTTTTTAATTACGTTTCTACAAACTAGTTTAGAGAAATGTTTTTACAAACTAATTTACATTTTAAATTTTTAGATAAATGTTTTTACAAACTAATTTACATTTTAAATTTTTAGATAAATGTTTTTACAAACTAATTTACATTTTAAAATTTTTAGATAAATGTGTTTACAAACTAATTTTACATTTTAAATTTTTTAGATAAATGTTTTTACAAACTAATTTACATTTTAAATTTTTAGATAAATGTTTTTACAAACTAATTTACATTTACATTGTTTTCTCACTAGTTTTCCTATAGGTTTTTTTTCAAAACGTATTATTTGTCTAATGCGTGAAATCCGTAGGGTAAACTAAAGTTTATGTTATTGTTGTCTGGATAATATCTGTTTACATCTAATCCATGGAATGCAATTTTGTCTACATTCATCAGATATAATTTATGATCAATCGATCTAATTAAGTTTACAGGCAGTCGTTTAATTTTTTGCTCATTTATTGCTGTTTCATAGGTATCAAATGTACAGGATTTCAAACTATTGCTTGGAATTCCCTTGCATTTCAATTCGTCATGCCCTCCAAAGGATTTTATAGCATATTCCTTGGCTCTGGAAGCAGCAACTTTCCAAATATCTATGTCCTCAATCTTCCATTTCCCGCCAACTCCAGCATTATGATTTACTGAATCAGGATACTCTGCCAGCAATGCATGTCCTGCTGGTAATTTAGAATAGTCCACAAAGCTTTTGCATTTGTATAGGTCTTCAAAGTATGTATTATTAGGATCCGAAATCTACGAAATAAAAGAAACGTTTAATTAGATTTATTTTTAAGTAATTGCTGTATTAATTGTTTAAATTTATTTTACGCTTTAAGATAAATAAACATTACTTGCCTGGAAAATATGGCTGTCGGTGTCAGAGTACTGGTGATGGATCCTTTCTTTGAACACCGGTTGAAACTCTTGGTAAAATCCAGAGTAAAAAGCCACTTTGGAATGCTCCAAGCAATTAAAACCTCCTTGAATAGGCTTGTCCAATATAACTTCTTCGGGTTTAAGTACAACTTGAGTTATATTGTCTGATAAACTTTTGAAACCCGTGCATCTTTCATCAGCTATTGTTTTCACCACACTCACGCGAGATGAACAAAATTTCACAGTTATAAGATTTTCGTTTGACTGTAAAAATTTTCCATAAATAGCATTGTTCATCAGTTTTAAAAAATCTTTGTCTGATTTCGATTTTGCATTTCTTCTTCTTTCAACGTTTGTTGTTATATAGTCTTTAATGTAGGCTTGATGTGAGAATGAAAATCCTTGATGAATTTTCACAAGTTTCATTCCCATTTTTAAATAATATTGCAGCGATGCATGGTTTACTACATAATTCTTCTTGTCATAGCATGTGAGCATAAGTTTTTCTTGAGTCAAAAAAGATTTTCCCAACTGTCCAAGTTTCGACACGTGTTCTTTTTGACGTTCTGACAGCTCGTTCAACTGAATTTTAAGTTTTTCAGGACACAATGGAATTTCCTTGGTTTTTTCTTGAACATCAATTGGGTATTCTAAATCCACTTCTAAGATATACCCTTTGCTTCCAGCTTCAAAGTCTCGATTTATCCAGTCAATACTGTTTAATGCGTCTTCAGTTTCCCATTTAAAATTTCCAAGCGGGAACTTTTTGCACAAAGCTTCAGCATACATTCCGTTCTTGTCAACATACAGAAGGTGTTGTCTTGGTAGGTCAGGGGTGTAGTGTTCCGCATCTCGTTCTGTATTGGCCACTACAATTTTCTGCGAGGCATAGCAAATCCCACCTCGAATCCCCTTTTTGACCATTTTATACATTTCATAGTCCCGTATAACATCAATTTCAACACCATTTGTTTTTAAAAAACTTTGCCAAGCATATCCGCTGGTAGTGCACACGTACGTAGGATCAAGTCCAGTGTTTTTTATCCCAATGCGTCTAAAATTCTCCCACACTGCAGCCAACAGTACACTGTCCAGTAAATTGTACAGTTTGCAATACTGATTAAAGTCTTTTATATTGAACTTTGTAATTATTTTGTTCACAAGTTCCCATTCTGAGTCTGTAATTTCTTTTCCCGTCAAATCATTATTGAACCATTTACGTTCTGGTATGGGATGTCCATCTTGAAATACAGTAGGAGAAGTAAGATAACTGTACGGGAACGGAATTTTTGCAAACAGCAGTTCAATATTTTCTTTTGTATTGGGAACTCCAGCCGGAACCATTTCCGGGAAACACTGATCAATTAATGTCAAACTTTCACATTTTTCGTTTGCAATAACGTCAGCCAAGTTGGCCAAACTGTCTTTCACAAATTGACAGCTGTCAATAAATCTTATTTTTACTCTTCGATCATTTTCTTCTATTGTCTCTGTATTGTCACTTCCCATATTTTTATTAAGTGCTGGTAAAGTTTTATTTTTATGCGCAATTGTCATTTGCACAAATTTTTCTGACGATTTTGCAATAACGTGCACATCCTCAGCATCAAACATTTCTTGTTCCAATGCATTTACAAGCAAATGCAGATCAAATCCGGTTGAATTATGACAAACACATACAAGTTCATGTTTGTATTTTATCTTGAGGTTGCATGACTGACACAGAGCAGCAATGTATGTACCTTCTGTGTGGTTATGATGATAAGTTTTAATTACAGACTGCTTTGCTTTGCCATTAACTGCATCAACTGCTCCAACAAATCCGCCAATTTCATCTCCAAGTTCTTCAATATATTTGTCAATTGAATCTTCATCAAACGCTTCTGCATAGCTTCGTTTTTTCTTTTTCTTTTCAACAGTAAATTTCCGATGACAAAGTTCACAATGTGTCGCTGCTTTATGTTTTCGCATTGTTTCAGCATCCGGTTTGTTGAAATTATTAGTATTTCGAATTTTACTCACAAGTTTGTCAGCCCAATAGAATACAGACTTGTAAAAATGCTTGACTGGATTTTCTCCATTGTAATAATTTGCATGAACAATTTTCATATCAGATGTTGTCGTTTTCACAATAACAATTGCATAACTTGCTGGTTTAAATTCGGACAACATCGTTGTTGCCTTTTTTCGATTTCCCAATGCCTTAGCAAACGTCTCCCAGTCGTAGAATAATATGTAGGGCACTGGTAATGTCATATGTTCATTTTTGAATTTAATTCTGAATCGTTTATCAGGAAAATCATATATTTTTTCTTTCACTTCTGTACAACTGTGTTTTAATAACTGTTCTTGCGTTTTTTTAAAACGAAAACATTCTTGACAGAAATACATATGCCCGGGTTTTATATGTCCAAGAAATCGATCCAAATCATTAATAAGAACAAAATGGCAACGTTTTCCTTGTTCATCGTTTTCATGTATGAGAAACAAATTTATAACTTTTGTAGATTTATATACACTTTTATAGTTGAGAACTATTTTGTTTCCTTCATGTGTAAAGACATTTACACAGATATCGTTTTTCTCTTCAAACAATGGAATGTCTTGATGAACGTTAACACCAGCGTCACTTATCATTGAAAAGTCAAAGTTGCATAGATATTTTTTCCATAGTTCAACTCTGTACAGATTCACTTTTGATAAGGTTGTTTCATTAGTTTTTGTTTGCTTTTGGTTTTCAATAAACAAACGATTACACAAGTTTATTTCATCTTCCATGTACACTCCAGCAGCAATGCAGTAGTGAAAGCATTTTCCATCTTTGTTGTTGATATTTACAATTCCGTATTTCTTAAATGGCATCTTAAGATGTCCGCGTATTTTTGAGTTCTTTAGTAGTGACAGCTCACCCATTTTCACTTGAAATGATACAATTTTAATAATTCTCCAACCACTTCCAAGTTCAGTGAAATTATTCTTTTTTTCAATAATTTCGTCAGCAGCTTCGAGCAACAGAGAATCTATTCCGTTTGAATCATGAAGATCAAATGGTCTGGAATCGAAGAAAATAGTTTCCTCATGTGTAAACGTATGATCAGCGTCTTGAATATCTTTTTCCATTAACACATCAATTCCAATAATGACACTCATGGCTTTGTACACAACCAAATTTTCATTTAAAAGTTTTTCAGTTGGATTCTTTACAAATTCGAAAATATCTTCAATGCTGATAATTTCATCTGTTGGTTCATATAAATACTCTTTGACTGCGCCAAGATTTGATCTTGAAGTTTCTTTGAAAAACGACAAGTCAATTTCATGTCTGGCGTCCAAGTGGCCTCCTCTCTGCCCAATACGAGTACATGCATGCGCAGATTTGCACGGAGTATACATTTCACAGTCTTCGCAGTAATGCAAACGCTCAACGTGATGGTAGTAAGGATACCATTTACGAGTATCGTAAGAACATCCAGCCATAGGACAATTAAGTAGCTGTAAATTAAAAAAAGTAAAACAATCAATATTCAGTAAAAAATTAGATCATTTTTTGAGCCAGGAAATTTGGCTCATTTGAGCCAGGAAATTTGGCTCATTATCATACCGGAACCAACACCAGTCCGGAGCGCCCGATCGATAACATACCGGAACCAACACCAGGCGCTCGATCGATAACATACCGGAACCAACACCAGACGCCCGATCGATATCATACCAGAACCAACACAAGGCGCCCGATCGATAACATACCGGAACCAACATCTGTCAAGAGAGATGGCGAGATAATCAATAATCATGGCATCTGGCTCATTTGAGCCAGGAAATTTGGCTCATTTGAGCCGGGAAATTTAGCTCATTTGAGCCAGGAAATTTGGCTCATTTTTGGAGTCAGGAAATGTGGCTCATTTGAGCCAAGAAATTTAGCTCATTTTTAAAATTTTGACCTATTTTTAAACATTTAGCTTATTTTTTTTTAACATTTAGCTTATTTTAAAAATTTTGATCTATTTTTTAAACATTTAGCTTATTTTTAAAATTTTGACCTATTTTTTAAACATTTAGCTTATTTTTAAAATTTTCACCTATTTTTTATGAATTTGACTGTTTTTTGTTTTAATTTTGCTCATATTTTTAATAAATTTCACTCCATTTTTATAAAATCTAGCTTTTTTTAAGTCATTTGTTTCAAAATTTTTCTGTTTTTTTTTAAATTTTGTTTCATTTGAAAACAATTCAGCACATTTTTTAAAAAAATTTGGCTTATTTTTAGGACATTTTTTAAGAAAAAGGATTAAATTGTAAGACAGTTGTCTTAAGAATTTAAGAAAAAACACATAATTTAAGGAAATTATTTAGTAAAAAAAAGAACTTACGACATATTTAGGATCCTTCTCTCGTGGCTGGGTTTTCACAGCGCGTGGAAATGTGAATGTTTCCTCCATTACTCCAATATAGGTTTTTGCCACTCACTGTACAGTCTTTTTAAAAATTTATAGAGTTTCAAAATGCACAGAACCAACAGCAATCCAATCGATAAATACAACAGTCCAATATCTTGAGCAATTTCAGGCTTTCCGCCGGGATCAATTTTGCTCTGCTTCAGCAGGGTCCACAGCAGAAACTGAACTGACTCGGCGAGCGAATGGGACAGGTGTTGACTATCTAGCTGCTCCCCCTCTTTCATCAAGTTCGATCGAATGAGCTCTAATTTTTCGCTCAACTGTGCATGGTCCAACTCCCCTATTTTATTGCCATATGCACATGACATGCACATAATGGTTACGCACAGTGTTTTAAAATACATGTTAACTGTTTGACGTCACTTACGCAACTGGCTATTTTTTTGAACGTTTTTTCTTTATTGGGAATTTGTCAATACAAAACCAATAATCAGGCAATTCTTTTTTAGTAGTCGGTAAATGAGGCAATTCGTTTCTAACAGATGGCGGGTCGGTCACTTCTATTAAATCAGATGGCGGGTTAGACACTTCTATTAAATCAGATGGTGGGCCAGACACTATCATTAAATCAGTTGGTGGGTGGGAAACTTCTTTTTCAGCAGATAGTGGGTGGAAAACTTCTTTTAAATCAGATAATTCATTTAAATCCAAGTTTTTCACTGGTGATTTTTGAATTTTATTATCGATTTTTTCCGCAAAATTATCAGTTTCTGGTTTATTAGTTTCGCACGATTCTAGATATATGCGCATTAATTTATTATAAAGGTCAGGATCGATACATTTCATTACTCTAGCCATTGTAAAAATATTTCACAAGCTATAATTTCACAAAATATGGTGCATATAATTTTTTTAATAACTTCAGAATTCCTCAGTAAAACGTTTTTCAAGTTTTTGGAATTTAATTTGTCTAGAATGTTATTGATTTTATAACATTTAGTTGTACAGAAAATTGGATAATTTTTTAAACACTCTGCTTTAGCCAAAAGCTGATTTTCACTTGCACTTTTAATAACAATTTTCGGATTTTTGCATAAAGTCAGCTTGTATAAAAACTCGCATTCTGTCTCTAGCCTAGTTATCATGCTGATGAGTAGGCTTCACAATTTTTGTCCGGAAATACATGTGAACGACACCAGTATTTTACGTTCGTGCTTCTTGGATGCAAGTCCATCATCAAATGACCAAACTTACGCAGTTTAACTGCTTTTATATACGCATCTTGTAGAAATTTTATATTATTTGGACATATTTGAGACGCTAATCTTTTAATTGTACTTCGGTCACGTGGTTGATCAAACATAATTAAGTACTGGGAATTAATATTGACTTCTCGCAACTGTTTTTTAAATGCATTTTGTAAAATAAGTACAATGGAAACTCCTCGGTGATGCGCATGCTTTACAAAAAATCTAGTTATGAGTTCCAAGCTGTCCCCTTTTGTAAGTAAATCCATCTGGTCATCAACTATAACTAACGTTGAATCTGTAGCCAATTCTTCAATGTCTTGAATGTTATTAGTGAATATAATATTATCATTTTCTGCTTGCATCTGGTAAAAAATAGGTTGAAAATCGCAGTACACGTACACAACTTTATCCAATTGTTTAGATATGATTTCATGTCTGCGTCTAATTAACTCTTTAACCATGAATGTCTTTCCAGACCCGGTGCATCCTATGACAGACATTGTAAAAGGATGCAGCAACTCAAAATTTATGACGTCCATGCTGAATAAAGTGCCAACAACGACTGATTTAAAATTATAAAAACAAAATTAATTTATTACAAATTTTTGAGTGATTATTTAAATTAACATTTTAGGATTACAATTTTTTCTAATTACTTAAATTAACATTTTTTTCTTATTAATTAATATTTTATCAATTTGTCTAAGTTCACAATTTCATTATCCGGAATTATTTGAAACAATTACAATAACATGAATTAACAAGACATTTTTCTTGTCTGTTGTAAATAACATACGGATTAAAATTTGGAATCAAATTTACAAAACGTTCAACTTTCTTATCATTAACATTACAAAAAGTTGTAAAAGAGTCTAAAATATTTCTATAAGATATACCTATAATTCTAGCGTACAAATAGTATATACAATATTGCCCACAAACGTACGAATAATCGCTTTGGAGCTGCCTACAGTTTACATTAGTTATACAAATATTTGGTTTTTCTATATTATAACTATTTACAAATTTGCCGAAGCTATCAAAGAATTCACATTCACGTTCGGATTTGATGAACCATGCCACCCAATGGGATCCGTTATTATTAATACTATCTACATTTTGCACTATAGCTATAGGATAACTAACGAATTTTACTTCTTCTAACAAAGTATCAGCTGCTACAATATATAAAGGTATATCTATATTTAAATCTAATAGTAGTTTACGAAGTGCTTCTCGAATAGAACTTGTGTTCATATTTTCAGTGTTCGAAATGTATTTGTTTGTTTCTATCCAGTTCAAATACTCCTTGGTACAAGCAATAGACGAGTACGGTTATGGCTTTATCCAATGGTTTCTTGAATTTCAATCCAATTTTCACTTGGCCTTTTCGGTTTACAGACAGAGCGTTTCCAATGTTTGGTAAAAGTTCAACAGCAGTAAATACATTACCTGTAAAATACAAAAACACAAATTATTAAGCTATGCTAGCTATGCTAGACTGCTGCTGCCATGCCAAGTCAATATTGTGTTTTTATACTTTACCTTTGAGGTAATTATCTCTCGAGATTCCATTTCCCAAAGTTTCAAATGCGACTGTCTTCCGCAACGTTCTTAGAGCAACTAAAAAGTTGTCACCGGCTGTCGCGTCATCGCCTTTAAAACTGTATGGAATTACTCGATTTTCCACGTTTTCTCCATTCCAAGTGACGTTCAGTTCACTTATATTGAAATTTTCAAAATTAAAAGCTGATTTCATCATATTTCCATTGAAAGCTTCAGAATCCAGCATACAGAATACCATTAGTTTTGGTATTTTTCCAATAACAATTCCGTCAGAAGTTACCGATGACAATCCTTTTGGTACTGAAATGGCTTTCATTTGAACTTCATTCGTTACATATTTAAATGTTTCATTGTTTGATAGCTGTTGTCGATGTAAATTCACAACATCTTGCGAAACTGTCTTCTTTGCAGCATAAAAAACAGCATCTGTAATTTCTGCTTTATACGGGCAACCAGAAAATCCATCTTTATCGTTTTTTGCACAATCCAAATACAAGTAAGGATCGCTTCGTTTTAAAATAATTCGACATTCTGTCCCACTTGGAATATATCTGTTCTGGTTGAAAAAATTTCCAAGCAGAGATCCAAGTAAATAGAACTGTTTCGAGTTTTGCGTCAATTGATATCTTGCATTAAATCCAACGTCAGTGACTGCATACGTATTAGGCGTAGTATTTGGATACCACATTTCATCTTTCAAGTATCCATCTTTTTCAAGTTGACTTGTTCCCAAAGCTCTTTGCAAGTAGGCTGACCATGGATAAAAATTAGATGTATCTAGTACTAGCTGTCCGTTCAAATACAATTGTAGATTTGAAAACAACGCATGGAAAAACAAGTTGGTTGGAGCCACAATGTCAGTTGCTTCGCATGCTTTACCGTCCTGCTTGACAATTCTCGCGTCTAAGCCTAGCATACAATCTTGTAGCGAACCGTACCCATCGTATACCCATCTGAACTCCAGTGGGTTGTGGCTATCCTTAGTACTTAGTAAGGAATAGCATTGGATATAGTCTGTAGTTGTAAGTTCACTTATATTAGTAGGCGGTAACTCTACTAAATTTAACTCTGAACTCAGTGACTTTTTAGATGTTTCGTAAACGGTTGGTTTTTCGTCAAAAATGTTGTTGATATCCATGATGAGAGATGTGTTCACCTTGAAGGTTGATCTATTAATGAGCAGTATGGTTCGAAAAAAGCATTATTTATACTATTTTTTGTTTCGACGATGACACTTTTGTTTCTTTGCAGTGTTTTTTCTTGTGTAAAACAACGATTTCTTAGGTTTTCGTCCTCTTCCTGCTTGTAACCTCTTGGGTTTCTTAACACTTTTCTTCTTTTTCCCGCCTCCACGTTGAATATGCTTCTTCCTTACTCGTTTAACTTTTCTAGTTGTTTCATGTTTCTTTTTGAAAAATGTCATTGGAACCAAGTATGAAGATTCTTCAGGTGCAACACCAGAGCTGCCAGTATAGATACCACCAGCAATTCCTCCATTTCCAGTTTGAATATACGACGGATCTTGCAAAACGCATTTTTCGTCGTCACAATTGACTTGCCTCATCGTGTCTAATATCTTGGTTTAAAGTGCAATTTCAAACTCGTTTCACTGTCTTTTCCAAAATCAAGTTGTCTTGCGAATTCGTCAACTAGTTGCACATGAATCTGACGTATGTCCGCACGGCTCAAAGGCAAAAATATGACTGGGTTAAAGTAGACAATCGTTTTGTTTATATCCTCATGACTCAAATCAGAATCTTGCAAAATTGGTAAAACGTGATGATTATAGTACTGGTTCTGTACAATATCACTCAGAACTACAATTCGTTTTGCAGTTGCAGTTATTTTATCATCATCTTCGCCAATTTCTTCTTTTTCAATTTCTTTTTCTTTTTCTTCCTCTTGAATATCTAAACCAACTTTCACTCTTGTATCGCGAACAAACACTTGGTTTTTTGGAATACTTAAGAGTTGATTAACTGCAGGCGGCAGTTGCACAGATACTTCTTCATCCAAATTTTCCACATAAATGTCGCCATTTTGTATAACAAAGTTGATTTCCATGTCATTGAATATGCGTGTTTCTATACTTTGGTTTATTTCTTCCAACACATCATCCACCGCTAGCGAGGTGGGTTCTTTCATTGGTGCATAGTATACATGATCAATTGAAAATCGAAAGTCTAACGTTTCTTCATCTTTAATTTCATTGTACTTATCCATATCAAAGTTAACACTTGATACATAAAGCCCAATCTTGAATTTTTCATCTAAAAATCCTAAGCATTCAAGTATTTTTACAGGCAGCACACTGAAGCTTTTCGAATTAGCAAAATCCTCAAATTCAAAAACAGCTTTGCCATCGTCTGGATCTATAGTTATTTCAAACTTTTTAAAATATTTCTTCATTTCTGTATTTAATCGTTCAAAAAACTTTTTTGGATCTTCATCCCCTTGACTATTTTGTCGTGTAAAGGGAACAACGCTTTGAAAAGGCTGACGAATGGTTACCAAATTTTGATAATCTGTGAACGTTTCCATTCTTATATCAAATTCAGTATTCAATGGAATGTTTTTAAATGCATCCATAGAAATAATACTCAAAGCTGGAACGTTTCCATATGGAAATTGATTTCTATTAAATCCGAATACAATAGCCAATTCATTTGGTATAATCACGAATTGTCCTTTTGCTGGTCCCTCGTTTACTGCACTAATAAACACAGTATCTGGCGGTGTAACAGGAAAAAATGAAAACGAGAATGGAATTTCTCGCTCTTTTAACGCTCGACGAATATCAGAGAGAAACGTGAACAGATCGTTGGTAGATTTCTTGATTTTTCCTGCTAAAACCTTTGGAGGTTTTAAATTGGGAAACAATGGCGACGCTTCAATGCTGCGTGCGACGCGTTTTGGTTTTGCTGGTGTGTATTTTAAGCTAACTAGACCTACTTGATACAAATTTTGAGGTAATTTCAACTCATTAGGCAGTTCTGCAATAAAATTAGTAGCTGTATTTGATGGTAAATTGTTGCTGTAACTCGAAAGCGTACAGCATATGCTCGGAGGAGCAACGTTTTCAATGACGGAGCGTGAAAACATTTTAAACTAAATTGAGTTCTTGCTCGTAAAAACCTCCTGTTATATCTGAAATCAATATTTGTCATGTGAAAACATATTGATTAATTTTATGTCAAAGATATTCATAAATTAAACTTTGTCTCTTTTTTGAGCCAAAGTGAGCTAAGAAATCTGGCTCACTTTTTTTGAGCCAAAGTGAGCTAAAAAATCTGGCTCACTTTTTTGAACCAAAGTGAGCTAAAAAATCTGGCTCACTTTTCTGAGCCAGGAAATTTGGCTCATTTGAGCCAGGAAATTTGGCTCATTTGAGCCAGGAAATTTGGTTCATTTGAGCCAGGAAATTTGGCTCATTTGAGCCAGGAAATCTGGCTCACTTTTCTGAGCCAGGAAATGTGGCTCATTTGAGCCGGGAAATTTAGCTCATTTGAGCCAGGAAATCTTGCTCACTTTTCTGAGCCAGGAAATGTGGCTCATTTGAGCCGGGAAATTTAGCTCATTTTTTGAGCCAAGAAATTTGGCTCATTTGAGCCAGGAAATTTGGCTCATTTGAGCCAGGAAATTTGGCTCATTTGAGCCAGGAAATTTGGCTCATTTGAGCCAGGAAATCTGGCTTACTTTTCTGAGCTAAAACATTTCGCTTATTTTTTTTATTAAAAAAGACTTGCCTTCATCATTAAGATCTTTTAACAAGTAGGTAATAGGATTAGTTTTTTGTACAGCTGCTATTACAAATATTTCCCTGCTCCAATTTTCCGCAGATCCTAGAAATAATACGTTATTTTCACGTTTTTTTAAGTAATGTACAGTATAACACTATAATTAATTATAGTATATAGTTACAATTTATATATTTACATATTTACATATAAGAAATACCTTTTTCAAACAACATCTTAGCTCTTGATATTCTAACTTGATCACCAATAGCAAACTTTGCTGGTTTTGAAGTTTGGTTTTGCAGCGAATTTTTAAATATCCTGTGCCATATCTCAAACTCGTTCTTTTTTGTCACTTTATTTGGTGTAGTCTGAATTGTTTTATGAAAACTGTTATTATAAGCTTTCACAAAGTCTTGAATTTTGTCGTCAATTTTTAATGTATTTCTCTCGGTCATATAGCGTTCAAGTTTTGTAAAAAGAGTACGAATAAACCTTTCGCTGAATGTACTTTTAATATACGAGTAGATATGGTAATTTACAATTCTATTTTCTTTTAAGAACTGTCTAAAATTTTTATTTCTATATTCTTTGCCCATATCTGTAAACAACGTCATTGGCGTAGTTCCAGCTTCTTGAAATATAGATTTGAACGCACGAATCATTGAACTTGATGATTTATCCTTCAGCATACGTACAAATGCTTTTTTGCTGAACGAATCAATAACAATGAGTACAAAGTAATTGCAATTGTTCCATTCTGCAATGTTGCTAATGTCCTTGAGATCAGACGCATAATTTTGATTAATAAAATTAAAAAACACTTTCCTTCTAGGAAATTTGCGTCGTATATCTTTATGCAAAGAGTAAGCAATCAGCTTTGAAAGTTCTTTTTTCACTAGTTTTTTATCAGTCCACTTTTTTCTGTTTGCCAAAAATCCGCTCAAACCAGAAAAACTTCCGACTAATTTGTGATTTAGATAGGATCGACGTACACTTTGGTCAGCCATTTTAAGTCAAATGAAAGTAAAACTAACTGATTCCTGTATTTATACATTCAGTCGCTGTTCAAGGCTAAGCTATGGCGGACGAATTGTACACTGTTGATTTCACTATTCATATTTACGGACAGATAGCTGTTATAAAGACCGGCATTTTAGAACAACCTACAGTCAAACCACGCGTGAAATGGGAAAATAAATGGGAAAAATGGGATCTCAGTTTTCCGCAAGTTTGTCGAATTTATAATAAAATTGAAAAAGCATCACATACTGAAAACAGAACATACTGCGTCAATTTATTTCCAGAGTACCCTGCTGAAATTCTCGGAATTACAGACTCTGTTCGTTAATATAACATCGTAACGTTTCTGTACGTCCTCAGTCACGATTTGACAGTCGGGCAGTAAACATCTACCATGGAACACCTTGAATCTTACGATCCTATATTGTGTAAAAATTGGGATAAACCAATAATTGAAAAAACGAACAAAGTGGATTTTTTCAAAAACCCAAATTCAAAAATTGTAAGTTTTATTTTTTTCTCATTATTTGAGTCAAATGTTTCAGCTCATTTGAGCCAGGAAATTTGGCTCATTTGAGCCAAAGTGAGCTAAAAAATCTAGCTCAATTTTCGATCCCTAATAATCAATAATCAATATTCTATAATAATGTTTTTAATTTTAGATTGGTGATCGACTTTTGGCACGAAAAACATGGAACAATTATAAACAGTGCAACTACATTTACGTTGGTCGATTGCGAAACGAAACTGAATCCACAACAGTTGAATTCTCACTTGTCACCGGCAAGTTGTTACTGAAGTTCATTCGAGGTGTCCATGATCACAACGTTTACATTCAAACGCCAGAGGATAACATTGAAAACCTCAATCTCACATACTTCAACGACGGAAAGTATTCAAAACTTGTTTTGCACTGCCCAGTTTCAGAAAAAACATCTGTGAAATATGGAGGATGGTTGGGTCCGCAAATTGAATTGAACTACGATGAAATTGAAAACCTTGTGTTGTTCTTAACCCAAGATTGCAAATTGTAACTTGTGCAAAAAACATGAATACAATAACTCTGGAAAGTTTGTGGTGTGACGCATGCCAGTTCTGCTGGTTAAACTATATGCCGTCAAATTTGCAAAGCATAAACTATATGACGTCAAGTTTGCAATTAATTGAGTATAAAAACGAACAATACTGTACGCGATGTGAAGCGCAAGAAAAGAAAAAAGATGAAAAAGTGGCTGAATATCTAAATACACCGTACGATGAATGGATTGACTTTGAGAAGTTCGATTCTGTTGACAATTGGTGTGAAGTAACCAGAAGTTTGGACAAAACAGATTGTTTTGTGTGTGAATACGATCCTCATGATATCGTATCATCCACAGGAGAACCTGATGTACAATATATACATAGTGTATCTCTGTATGGGGAAACTGTATACATATACAAGTACATGCCGGAAATTAAAGTGTGTAACTATTGTATGTTTTGGCGAAGCTCGAGAGTTTTGGAGAATGTTCAAGAATATATTCGCAACTACAAAGAAGACGAATATAAAGCAATGCAATTGTCAATGGAACAAGTGTAATTCATGATGAAAACAATATGAATACATGGCAGAGTTTGTTGTGTGAGGCGTGCCAGTTTTGCTGGTTAAACTATATGCCATCAAGTTTGCAAACAGTGGAGTATAACAACAAACAATACTGTGCGCAATGCAAAGTGCAAGAACAGAAAAAAGATGTAAAAGTAGCTGAATGTCTAAATACACCGTATGACGAATGGATCGACTTTTATAAGTTTGACAATATTAACAATTGGTGTGAAGTAACCAGACGTTTCGAGAAAACGGATTGTTTTGTGTGCGAATACGATCCGTATGATAAACCATCATCTACAGAAGGCCCGGATGCAGAATTTGTTCACGGCGTGTCTCTGTATGGCGAGATTGTGTTCATATACAAGTACATGCCGGAAATTAAAGTATGCGGTTATTGTATGTTGTGCCGAAGCTCTACAAAAGTTTTAAAGAATGCTCACGAATATATTTGCAAGTACAAAGAAGACGAATATAAAGCATTGCAATTGTTTATGAATCAAGTGTAATTCATGATGAAAACAATATGAATACACTGCAAAGTTTGTTGTGTGACGCGTGCCAGTTTTGCTGGTTGAACTATATACCGTCACATTTGCAAAGCAGAAACTGTATGACAAGTTTGCAAACCGTCGAGTATAACAACAAACAGTACTGTGCAAGATGTAAAACTTGCGAAAAAGAGAAAGACGAAAGAGTTTCAAAATATTTGAATACACCATACGATAAATGGATTGACTTTCGTAGATTCGAAAACATTAAAAATTGGTGTGAAGTAACAAGAAGTTTGTCAAACACCGATTGTTTTGTATGCAAGAAAAACCCTTGTATAAAAGGCACTACAAAAGACCCTAATTCAAAATATATTCGCATGGTTTCGCTATACGGAGAAACAGTATACGTATACAAGTACATGCCTGAAATCAAATTGTGCGAATACTGCATGATTGTGACAGACATGGAAGTTGTACAAAAATACATTTGCAAAAACAAAAAAGATGAATATATAGCATTGCAGTTGTCAATGGCAATAAAACAGATGGTATCCATCTTAAAAACAAAATGAATACTCTACAAAGTTTGATGTGTGAGTCATGCCAGTTCTGCTGGTTAAACTTTAAACCATCAAGTTTACATACTGTAATGTATAACAACAAACAGTACTGTATAGATTGTGAAGAACAAGTAAAGCTGAAAGAATTAAGAATTGCTTACAGCTTAAATACACCATACGTTGTATGGATTCGGTTAAAGAAGTTCACAAATATTGAGAACTGGTGTAAAGTAACAAGACAAGTGGAAAACAACGGATGCTTTGTGTGTGAAAACAACCCGAGCAATGTCAAAGCCTGGACTGAAAACCCTAGTTTAGACTATATTCGGAAAATAACTTTATATGGTGAAAGAATTTTCATGTACAAGTACGAGCCAAAAATAAAAATGTGCGGACATTGTATGTTTTGGCGAACCTATAAAATTTTAGAAATTGTACAAAAATATATTTGCAAATACAAACAAGATGAATATAGGACATAGAAACATGTATGTAAAAATAATTATGTTACATCTCAAAATAATATATAAAGTTAAGTTATGTATGGTGAAGCACAAAATATATGTAATGTAATTTAAAAAAAAAAACAAAATTAACTTTGAAAAATAAGTTAGTGTAAAAAATAATTTACACATACTTTAAAAAATCAATTTAGTTTGTAAAAATTTATAAAAAAAATTATTTAGTCTGTAAAGATTTTAAAAATGTTAAGTTAAATTTAAAAAACAAAATAGTAAAAAATAATTTGTAAACATTTTAGAATACTTAAACTTAAAAACAAATAGTAAGAGAAATAATTTGTTAACATAAAAAAATATAAAAAAATTGTAAACAAAATTTGAAAACTGTAATAAAAAATCAATTGGCATTTAAAAACATGTGTTGATAGGTTTATTATAAAAATATATGCATTGCTCATAAAAAATTTCATATATAAAGCATACAAAAGGCAAATGGATTCCCATACAGACCATTTAAGTGTTACGTAGTCTATACTGCATGTGACATAGCGTGTGCATGATCCCATACATAATATACAGTCACCAGCGGTAGAGCCCTACCCAGTGGCAGACCCACAGAGCAGCGCCAGGTCCAGGGCAGTGGCGGGTCCAGGGTAGTGGCGGGTCCAGGGTAGTGGCGGGTCCAGGGCAGCGGCGGGCTCAAGGTACAGCAGACCCCACCCCTTACGGCTGCAGAGGGCATTCGAAAGGTCTTTCGCTACCCTCCATAGCTACAACAGACTGCAAAGAGCATTTAAAGGGTCTTTCCTCACAGCGATGACAGCTCAGGGCAAGCGCAAGCAACCCTAGAGCGACGGCGAGCTTCCTATTGCGGAAAGGGCAATGGCGGACATCGAGAGCAAGGACCAATGGTGTAGAGAGGAAGCATAGGGCAAAATGGCGGACATAGTCCACAATGACCGACATAGGGCATAATGACGGACAGTGTATCGAGTCCAGGACATCATGCCAAGCCAAAGACACCATGATAGCTTCCAGGACAGCAATCTGAGCCCTTGGCAGGCAGGGTGTCATGGCGTACATAAGGTGGCCAATGACGGACAGATGCTGGACGTAGAGTGACCATTGGCAGGTATAGA
This sequence comes from Dicyrtomina minuta, assembly GCA_949802685.1. NCBI lineage: Eukaryota > Metazoa > Arthropoda > Collembola > Symphypleona > Dicyrtomidae > Dicyrtomina > Dicyrtomina minuta. The sequence goes on from OX461811.1 coordinate 10,612,204, forward strand.
GTACAATACATAGAGTGCAAGGTTGAGATTTCAAAATTGCCGCCAGCCACAGACTGCTAGACCACCTTGAATTTAAACTTTACCGCCAACTAGACAACTCGGACTGACAACTGGACTGCGACACTAGCGCCACACGATCATTATCATACCGGAACCAACACCAGGCGCCCGATCGATAACATACCGGAACCAACACCATGCGACACTAGCGCCACTTAACCGGAACCAATGCCAACCAATTGCGACACTAGCGCCACTTAGGGTAGGTTAGGAGTCCAGGACCACGAGCAGGCAGAGCCGCCATGCGACACTAGCGCCACAGGACCGAGACCAAAACCAACGTCAAGCGACAGTAGCGCCATTAGGTTAAGGAGATAGGTTAGGTTAGACACCACTAGCACTTGGGTTACGTTAGGTTAGGTTAGTGGGTTAGGTTAGGTTAAGAGGTTAGGTTAGGTTAGGTTAGTGGGTTAGGTTAGGTTAAGAGGTGAGGTTAGGTTAGTGGGTTAGGTTAGGTTAGCAGGTTAGGTTGGGTTAGGTTAGGCGCTGGCGCCACCTTACGGCAACTTTTGAAAACTTTAGTTCCAAAAAAATCCGCTAGATGGCGCAGGCATGCACTTTTTTTGCCTCAAATGTTCCACAATTAACTAAAACATACTACTAATATAGTTATCATCTTACCATAACCATTACCATTTGCTATATTTCTACGAAGTAAGCGAGTCGATACATATAAACTTTATTTTTGTAAAATTTGATGCTTACATTATATGGATGCTGCTATTAATTCTTCAACTAAATGCAAATTAAAGTAGTCAAACAATTTGGGCCAAGTCAGCCAGTCATCATTATTACAGATATACCCATCTCATACAAACTTAGCAAGCTAACATTATGGTTGATGGTGTAAAGTAATATAATGAAAATAATGAACTAGATATGCTACTAATAGGAAATATCTTCCATTGAAATTAATACTTTAATTAATAATAATTATGTGGGTAGGTATTTACGAATAGAGGATAGTAGAATTCATGTGAATTCTAATGCATTATAATTAGATACACGAACATACTTATTAGGTAACGTAAGCCAACATCAGTTCATCGATCAGTTTATGCATCATATCAGTTTATGTATGGTACTTGGGAATATAACAGTAGGAAGTATCACACTACTGCACTTTTTACAAAAAAGCTGCATTTATTTTGGTAATCATTTAGTTTTGTAAAAAATAAATTCATTAAAAAAATACGACACTTAATTTACACGGGCATCAGTAAAACTATTCGATAGTTAGAAATAACTTGAATATTCCATAATTTAGGGTTTGCGTCGCTTAAATTCATCTAGTCATGAGCGAATGTGCGGCTGCCACAGAACTTCATTTGACATCCGTAAGAATAATAATTGCAGTCAATTTTCATAAATAAATAATTTAGAATTGATGGTTTGGCGAGTTCATTTATGTTATAAAGGCTCTGGTTCCGCTGCCAGCAGGAACCTGCAAAATGTTTCCACAAAATAGGCGAATTAATGCTTACATAATTTTTTGAACTTATAGACTTTATTAGCCGGCTACGGGACATTGCTTATTAAACTACCTTGTTTCATTATGCATGCACAGATAACATATTATAGTTAATCCGGGCTTAACCAAAGTCAAAGTACCTGCGTATTTGCAGTATGATTGAAATGGTGCAGTGTAATATTGAATTTACCTAATTAATTAATTATAAGTACAATAAAAAAGTAAACCGTTTTTTTACGTACTCACCTCTATAGTCGCCCTATATCAACTATTTATCTGCTGAAGTCGAGGGGCCGGCAGACGATTCAGTAGATTTGGCGTCGCGATCTTCAACTTTCTTCTTCGGTTTTTTGACTTTTTGAATTCCACTCTCTAAACCATGAAATGACAAGGAAAGTGGAAAAAACAGTGCATTATTTCCAAGACACGTTCCGCACAGAGGACAAGTATACTTAACTGGATTTCCTGTGACAAAACGAATCCCTTCCGCAGAAATGCTATGAAGCAATAAAAGGATAATTAAAAAACCTAGATACATAATTTACCGAATTTTTCACAGTTTTGAAATACTTGACCAATTTTCACGTGTGATATATTATTCGAAAAGTCATGACTAGTACATTCTAAGTAACGGAATTCTTTTCAGTTTATCAACAAAACGTATTGCACTTATCCTGCTATGCAAATATATACGTACCCTGGTTTTTACCTACCGATAATTAAGTAGAAAATTTAAAAGTACAAATTACTTACTGGTGATTCAGATTTGCATTTACGAAGCTTTGGGCAATGGCAGTGTCCCACCAGTGAAGAAGACAATGTATGTGCAGGATATGACCACATTGTGTTGACGCAATTCCAAGGCTGTTCTCCAATGTGCTGATCACTTCCGAGCCGCCATCCAAACCACCGAGACAGATCATGCACATCATGGAACTCATTTTGATTAAATTTGGGTCCAACTCTGTTATTTTATTGGGATTGATTCCACTTAAATATCGCAGATTTTCGTTAGCAAAGAAGATTCAGCTATGAATGCGATGATGTCGACACGGAATAATTATGATTCTCTTTTGCTCTTCAACTAGCGATAAGTTTGCACTTTTCCAAGAAACTGTAGTCGGAGCAAAACGAGCTGGAGAACTGAAGGACTAACTAGTTAATGACGGACCAGGATGAGCTACAAGACGTAAGTAATGAAGACCAAAGCCTTCGTCTTTTACGTTTTGGGGTACGACTGAAAGTACTGAAACCTAATAAGTATGCTGAGCTAAATAAATATTACTTCACTTAGAAATCCTCCTTGAAATAATTACAACATAGTTACGGGTAGACGGTAATCCAAAGGTATACTGGATTTCATAGAAGTTACACAAAAGTAGCAAATATTACTGTGTACGTAATATTTAAGTACCGCATTACAACTGAGCTGTAATGTCATTCATTGCAATGGTCGGTGCCGTGACAAAAATTTATTCAATGTAATCAACGTTAGCAAAATTTACATGTAAAAGCCTTTTTAATACACACATATTGAAACATTTTGGTAATCAGTACAAAAGATAATACTGAATACATAGTACATAACAGTAACTAATAATACGACGCAGCTAAAAACGGTGAATGAATTTAACCAATAAAGCATTTTGAGCTAAATGAAACTCTCTTCCACTACTCCGCTATTAAGTGAAATATTGCAAACTGAAAAATGTATTGCAAATTAAAGATTGATAAGTAATATACGCAGTGAATTACTACGCTAATTGCAAACTGAGAAGTTTCAAAGTGAAGTGAAGAGCAAAAAGAAATCTTTTACCTGTAATAACTAATTTTTATATTGACTAACTTATTTCTAAACTCAAACGTTCAGTTTCAATTTGAGCGAGCAGGGTGAGAACTACGGTCTTCAATTCTTCCGTATATTTCATGTCAGACCGCAGAGAATTCAGCTGGTAATCCACTGTTTGTCCTCTTTCAATATTTGGGGGATGCTTGAACAATAACATGGTTTCATTTTGATACTGTTGACACTTCTCCAACTCCACCAGAATGGGTAAGAGATCTTCCCTTGACTTCTTAAGAAGTTCCTTGCAAAATTCATCCTGAGCAAAACGACTCCGTAGGCGGCGAGACATTGCAACACAGAGATTGTGCACAATCACGACTGGAAAAAGTGTAAACAAAATAATTACTTTAAAAGAAAAGTTTACATAGCATACATGCAGTTAACAACCAGCAGAATAAGTATTTTATATAAGATTCCAAGTAGGTAGATTCCAACATTACATCTTATGAAGCCAAATTAACAAGGGTTAAAGCCCTTGTTTAACTGCAGCCTTAATAGTAATATGGCGTATTACTCGCAAATACTAAAATCGGTATTAAGAAATTGCAATTTTAAAGTAAATTATAATTTAAAAAAATTAAATGAAATAAATTGAAATTTTAAATGAAGTTTTTTGTTTTTAAGAGCTTCAAAATCATATATTGCAAGTCTTTAATTGAGAAAAGCAAAAATGAGATAAATTATGTAGATATGTAGAAATAAGGGAATTTTGATTTTCCCGCCAAACATAAAATGTCAAATTTCGACCGATCACTTTCTTCAAATATGAAAAAATGATAGATCAAAATGACGAGAATGAGGAGAAGAACAATATGTATTGAGATTGACGCGCAAATTATAAAAGCTATAATTTAAAATTTCACATTTAAAGTCAATTATAATTAAAACAAATAGTAAATTAAATAATTTTCAATTTTCAAATAATTTCATATTTTTTATTTTTAAAGAGCTTCAAAATGACATATCGCATGTCTAATTCAAATGACAATTGCCAAAGGTTGCTAAATTATGTAGATAGGTAGGAATAATTACATGGTCACAGATTTTTCCTTACAGTAACTAATTGAAGCGTTTAATTTTTTAAATCCGGGAAACTTACTTCTCTCATGAATTATTCCAGGAACAGTTTTATCCTTAAGATCCAACATAAAACGCATGACCTTCTCAAATCCTGACAGCTCTTCTGTATTCATCAAGTGAAGACGTGGAAGCTGATATATTCGGATGAGTTTCGCTGCCATCTGAATGAGCCAATGGTTCGGATGAATCAGCTGGTTTCGATACATCTCAATAAATGCTTCACACACTTTGTCCCCCGACACCATGATTCCACCGCATTTTATCTCGAGATTAAGGGAAATTTCTTCAAACTTCCCATAGACCAGCGATGCAGTCGTCATTTTGTTGCAAAAGTTGCATTTCCATGGAGCATCATCAGCAAAGTTGAATGGATCTATCGGTAGGAGGTATCCTGGTGTCGAATTTATATCGGCATCCGTCTTGCACGATTCACAAACTACGGCTGACTGATACGTCCCACATTCAGTTGGATCCAGACACAGATCACAACGACAAGGTAAATGAAAGATGGATTGAAACTGTTTTTGTCGATTTCGTGTTCCATTGGCAAAATCTATTTTATAGATAAAACGCGATACTGTGAGCTTTTCTTCTTTCTTTACTGGCACACTCGTTCGGATTTGCATCTTAAAATCTGGAAATATTCCAACCGTCCAGAAGCAGTTGGGAGAACACGAGTGAACGAAATGTCTTGCTGTCTTGTAAAGATATGTCTTAACATGGTCCCGAGTGTGACACAGTTGGGCGGACACTCCGAGTGTCCGCCCAACTGTGTCTATTCGTAAATAAGAAAACACAAACGATATCAACAATAATTTGGATTAGGAAGTTATCCTATTATTCCGTTAGTTGTCTTAGTAAGTAATAAATTACGTAGCAATTACTAATAAACAAAACGACTTAAAAAAATACAAGAGAGTTACCCAGACGCTGTGGACTCTTCCTGAATGAAAATGATGTATTCCTGAGATAGCGTAAGTCGCATTAATTTAGAAAGTATTCCCATCACCAAATTTACGTCCTCCTTGGCAATGTTCGGAAAGTGGGACGATGCTGAAGTGATTTTTTCAAGGTTGACAGGATAAGGATGGCTACTCAAAAGAGCACCTATGCTACTGCTTTCGACATGACTCGATTCCAACATTTCCTATACTTCTTTCCACTGTTGCGGGTTCTGGGTCATGACAGCATAATCCCGCATCCAATGTGGATACAATTTGAGTTGTGTGAGAGCCGTAAATGAGCAATAACGTTGGGATAAGGAGCTCTATTGGCCACAAAGACCTTGCACTCGTTGCTAGCGTGAAGTGAAAACTGAAATAAATAATTATTGAGCAATTTATTTGATTTTTTTATATTGAAGCAATATATTGTGTAGTTCGTTCCAAATAAGTTACTAATTAAGTTGAAAAATATATAATTGATGACAAACGCTATTACCTCAGCACAAGCAGTCCCACAAACGGGCCAGTTACAATTAGGGCAACTATGCGATGCATTTCTTCCACTTTTCGGAGGTAGTTTAATCGCACATGTTATGCAACGATCATGAATATCGTTTGAGGGCATTTGGATTAATGGAAGCTCCTCCAGTATTATCGATCCGGCATTCAGATCTCGGAAAGCTGCACAATACTTCCCCGCCCTAGTGAATTCCCTCGGATCATCCTTAATGTGAAAAAATACGCATGACGACCTGTGCAATTTCCAGTGCTTCTTCTGATGATCCACACAGCATTAGGATACTGACTGACAGCCAGAACAAACCAAGGTTGCATCTTCTTTGCAAACAGGGCATTTCGATTTTCCTTTCTTCTGCAACAACATAAAATTAACGGTAGACAACATCAGTTTAGAAATCAATTGCGGGGATAAAAAAAATGTAATAGCTTGACGTAATTATTTATTTAATTAGAGTAGGTCATAGGTAGGCAATCAATATTTTATTGTTAAATACGCATAACTAATGTTTATGCATGTACCTAGTTTGCCCTTCATAACGCTTCAAATCCCTTTATCGATGCAGAGGCATTACATATTGAACCCTGATGGGTTCGAAGCTTAATTTTGATTGATATAGGTACGCCATGAGTCAAGAGAAATACGAAATGAATGGTGAATGCAACATAAAATAATATATACTACCTTAAATGTGACAGACACCTAAGGAATGTGGGAGCTCTAGTTTAGCTAGAGCTAGACCGAAATGTTTAGGACGTTCTATGTTCTACACAACTAACTAAATAAAATTCGAACTAAATACACTAATTGCGAATTAGTAATGCTACTTTACCATCTAATATTTATCTATGACCTACATTTAAAAACATTGATGACTTAATAGTACTTTATTGGAGCGTTTCTTACCTGAAAAGGCTCCGAATTCAATTTATTTTCCATTGTCAGTGGTCAGTGCGCGAATGACGGTTTTCACTAGTCAGCAGTCAGCAGCAGTAGTCTAATAATCAGCAAATTTTCAGGAATCAGCCGAGTCCCTTTCACAACTTCTTGAATTTCAGATTTCGCAGTCAGCAGTTCAGCAGATCTCGAATTCACATTTGAAAACTGGTTTTCAAATTAAATCGGATTTTAAAGCAAATAGAACTTGAGTGAACTAGTCGTCAGTAATAAAGAATTGTAATATTGAAAGAGTTAGCGGAGGTTTTCCCTGCTAGTCGGTCGTTAAATTTTCTCTCTTATATTCTGTTGGATCTTGCCTCTCGTCAGGAAGGGATCCGTCATCCGTTTGCCAACGCCAGCCAATTCGAATGTGGTGTAATTTTCACTTTAGTTTAGTAGGTAGAGAGCAGAGTAGCAGAGCATAGACATAGAATAATAGAGACGAACCACTTCAATCCCTTCGCGGGTATTTTTTATGCGGCACCATGAGTGAAGTTGTACGTAAGAGCCATAGAAATCTAGAGAACACCCGCGATAGGCACTCAGCATTGTAATGAAACTCCCATGCAAGGACGTTTTTCCAGTTTGGCCTGATACATAGGAAAAATCTTGGCGTACACTCGCGCCGTCTATACGTGTGGGGAAGCAACAGCTCCTCAGCATTACATTTGCATAGGGACTGTGCACACCAGCGCCTCTCCAGCTGTAGGGCGGAACTGCTTGCAACAGCTCCTTAGCATTTCACAACATGCAAGTTGCGCACTCATTTAGATGGCGCAGTTCTCCGCTCGTAGGCACTTTTCTGAGCTTCGTACATGTTCTATAGATTTCTATGGTAAGAGCTTTATCATTGCAACAGAAATTCCCCGCAGTAGCGGCATCTACAAATTGTACCCAAACTGCTTGCTCCTTCGCCTTTGACAAGGAAGAGTATAGCAGCCAGTTTTTACATCCCGGAGACACCTTATCGGTGGAAACGGGAAGCATGCTTCAGCTTTTACTGCCAGCCTTTACTCTGTTGGCACAATTTACAGATGGCGTGTCGCCCCTTGCCTATGCCGGTTTTAACTCGGAGTCGTATATCTTGTATATAGATCTGTGGAGCAGAGCGTACTGACTACATGGCATGACATACTGAGCGATGCGATGTACTTACGCTTTACGCAGTTAATTACGCAGTTCCAATTCAAGCTCCGAGACATGAACAGTTTCGCTGTTTTTACGTGTGTTGAGGAATGGTCCATACGTGCTGTCACGGACTGCGTGGGTGAGTCATTCAGACTGTGTACAGTAAGCACAATGTAAATGAAGTTTTCATCCTGTGGTTAGCGTGGGTCGTGGGTGGGTCTCCTCAAAAATGATATTTCATGAATAACATCATTTATGGATAATTTTGTCTGAAATTCATGGGAAATTAGGGGCGAAAGGCGAAATCCAGACGTATCGCCACCTTCACAAATTCACAATTTTCGTTATTCGTTTCAACAACTTTATCAAGTTAATTTTTGGAAGATATCTCGCAATCAAACATCTATTTTTGTGTCTTGATTAGTAACATTAACTATTGTACTCAATCTGTCATACAACTACAAGCCATCATAGTTTAAAATAATGCATAAATGTTTCCAGCGCTTATAAAATAAATATACTTCACTGAAAATTTGTTAACTTATAATTACCGGCATATAATATGCATACCGCAGCCTGTTAAAGCACTATATACATACTACATATTTCTATTTTTGATGCTGACCTTTGAATTACCGTCTGTATTATTACAAGAATATTTGGCCCACTACAGACTACAGCTACGTTTTTGACATAGTAGTATATAGTTTCCTTCCTTAGCAATTTCAATGAATTGAAATCATTTTGCTTTAAACGGAAATTGGAATGACATCATATTGCTTCTAGCAAAAAATGGGCAAGGAACCAATTTAATTTTATCCTTCACCCTCGATATTTAAGGTACTTAGAAATATAATAGTAAAAATTATCTCACTGCTGCACTCTTTACAAGAACAGTACTTAGCTTCATAAACATGAAGCTTCCTAAAAAAAATTCATTGAAAAAATACTTCAATTAATTTAAACGGGCATCAGCAGAACTAGTAGGTGGAGTAGGTGGAAACAATTTCAAGAAATTCAGAGCTTGAATATTCTAGTTCGGGATTGCGTCACCTAAATTCATTTAGTCATCAGCGAATCTGCAGGTGCTACAGAACTTTATTTGACATTCATAAGAATAATTGCAGTCCATTGCTGACATAAATATTATTTAGAGTTGATATGGTGGAGAGTTCATTTATATGAGGGCCCTGCGGTTCCGTTGTCAGGATATAAACCTACAAAATGTTTCCACAAAGTATAGACGAATTAATGCACACATCACTTTTCGAACTGACGTTAGTCTTTATATTTACTGGCTACGGGATATTACTTATCGAACTATCCCCTTATGTTTCATTAGGCATGTACATATAACATATCGTCTGTGAAGAACCAAAATGATCCATATCCATTTGTTCCTAAAAACAGTATCAACTATCTACAAGAATATTCAAATATGTCTTAAGAGCTTTTGAATAGAACATTAAGTACTTTGCAAAAACATGAAATTAAAACATTTTGCACCTTTTCAAAAACATAAAATAAGAAGATTTTGCACTTTTCAAAAACATGAAATTATAACATTTTGCACCTTTCCAAAAACATGGAATAAGAACATTTTGCACTTTTCAAAAACATGGAATTAGAACATTTTGCACTTTTCAAAAACATGGATTTAGATCATGTAACGGTTTTTAAAAATTCCTAATTAACGTTTTACGCATAATTCTCATTTTGTTTTTTGATATAGCTCATTTTGATTGTAGCTTAAATTGGATCAGCGTCATTTTGCGGCGGGTCTTCACAGACCATAGAGTTAAACAGGGCTTATTACCAAAGTCAAAGTACCTCTGCGAATTTGCAATATGACTGAAATGGTGCAGTGTATTATTGAATATACCTAATTAATTAATTACTTAAGTACAATAAGACAGTAAACCAATTTTGCGTACTCACCTCCATAGTCGCCTCATCTCACCTGTTTATGTGCTGAAGTCGATGGGCCCGTCCACTAACCTACAAACATATTGAAACATGTCTTGAAAGCATTCACATAGAATATTTTGCACCTTTAAAAAATATGTTAATAGACCATTTTCATTATTCAAAAACATGTAACTAGAACTTTTCACATTTTTCAAAAACATGTAAACAGAACGTTTTTCGCTTTTAAAAAACTCTTGGTTAACAATTTCACATGTTTCTTATTTTGGATTTATGACGTAGCTCATTTTGATTCCAGCTCAAATTGAATATGGGTCACTTTGGTTCTTCACAGACGATATGCAAAAATACGGTTCTGTTTTATTTGCTGCTTTTATAAAACAATGAATATTCTTTGAGCCATAACACTGCGTAATAATATCGTTGAAATTATCAATATATAGTTAAATATTCAAATACACAGGATCATTTTCAGCTACAATTTCAGCCTTATAATTCCCAAGTGCGTTGTAATTACATCCCTTGTTTGTAGCCAACGGACACAGTAAAAGGCGTTTTTCGTCGTGGTTCGTCAAAACATGGAAACACCTCCCGAGCTCCTAGTTGCTGGAACTGAGTCATCACCAGGCGGCTACACACGTTTAAAATATTTTTAAAAGTTTTTTTATTTTTTAAAAAATTTCTCAAAATAAACTAATTAAATTAATTAGGAAACTAGAAAGTTCTTATATGTAATCCTTTACGAATGTAGAATGTTTGAGCATTCTACCGTAGTTTATAAAAATATAAAATTTTTGCTCACTAGGTTTGGGGTATTAGCATTTGTATCTCTAGTGCGAGCTAAAACCGAGTTAAAAATTCTAAAAGCATTTTGTACTGTAGTTACTTACTGTGTGGTTTAAGGCCTCGGCGGCGTCAGTCTTCAACTGAACCCCTTCTAAATAATAATACTGTGTGGTCCCATTTTCATCTCTGTACGCAGCTCTGTAAAGATAAAGACCTTGACCAGTACATTCTGAAATTGGGGCAATGAAAGACATAGCGAGTTTGTACTTCTTCCCTCCTTTTAATTGACTCCCAACATTTATTTCGTAAAAATGAGTTTGTGCATCGTAGTTTTGGCCTGTAACTGGGATTGTGTCGTTCTGAATACCTTTCAGCTTTCGGTGGTTCCACCGACACACAAAAGTTTAACAATAATTTTAAAATTTCAATTTATGTTTTGTTTCAAAATAATTAGCTAAAAAAATAATTTTGTCACCGTAATAGTCGTTTCTTGAATGAGGATCGTGGGGTGTCTTTTAATCACGATTTTCTTCGTATCTGTCAGACACTGAATGTCAATCTCAACTTTGCCCGGAGCGGTCCACTCTTCACCCGTTGCATCATTTGGGTCCAAAAAAGGTCGGATCTTGAGCTTGTACGCTAGCGGAACTATATCATCTGGAAGATCTGGATCCGGCTCAAGAAAGTTTCGGGTTGATTGAAAGCTTTTTGTAGTGTCAAATAAATCATTGCTTTCTAGTCTAATTAGAGGCCAGAGTGGCTTTTGATTTGAGAATGCAAATAGATCCATTGTGCGAGTGTCATCTTTTCCATGAAGGAGTTGAGAAACACATGCAAACGATTTGCAGCTACTGCTCCCTAAGAGCAAGAAAGTCAGAGTTACTTGTGCCTTTATATTTTTGAACATAAATTTCATTTTTAACCATTGCATTGGGCTGCAAAAAGAGCCAATGGATAATTTCAAGTGTAGGAATTTCGAATTATAGAAAATGTCACAAGCATAAAGTTAATTATCGTCTGCGAAGAATCAATGTGATCCAACTCCAATTTAATCTAGAATCAAAATGAGCTATGTCATAAAAACAAAATGAGAAACATAAGTGAAATGCTAATAAATTAGGAGTTTTTGAAAAGCGTAAAATGTTTTATTTCCATGTTTTAAAAAGTTAAAAAAGTTCTATTTGAATGTTTTTGAAAAGTTCCAAATGTTCTTTTTACATAGTTTTCAAAAGTGTATAATGTTCTATTTCCATGAATTTGAAAAGTTCAAAATGTTCTATTTTCATGCTTTTAAAACGTTCAAAATGTTTTATTTCCATGTTTTGGAAAATTTCCAAATGTTCTATTTTCATGTTTTTGAAAAGTTCAAAATTTTCTATTCACATATTTTTAAAAAGTTCAAAATGTTGTTTTTTTAATTATGTTTTAAGACAATTTTCACAAGGTTTTTGTAGATAATGGATATTTTTTTAGTTAAAAATGGATATGGGTCATTTTGATTCTTAATTTTTTTTAAATTATACCACAACTAGTCCACGATATTCTCTCACATCCTTTCTTTACACCAAGTGGATATTTCGATTTTTCATTAAGTGGAGGACCAAGTCGGTTTTCATTGAGTCTGAAGGACGTCATCTGGTCACAAACTGCCTTTGATACACGCCAAGTGAGTAACTTTCTTGAACCTGTGAACATTCCACAGAGCAGAATTAACAGAAGCATAAACAAAGATGAATAAAGATAAGTTATTTTTGTATTTAATTTAGTTTTCAAGTTTTTAAAACACTTTCCTGTAGCTCCTTGATTAGCCGTTCCAAAATATTTAGTGATTAAAAATAAATTAAATACCAACACAGTTTTGTGTCTTAGTGATTTCAACATTTCACAAAGTCGGCAGTAATTTTTTATAGACTGGTATTAGCTGTCTTTTTCAACTAGATAACAAAATCGGATGGCATTTTGAATTTTAAATCATTTTGCTATAAATATTGTGAGCATTCAGTTATATTTTATATTTTATCATTGCATGACATGTTTGGCAATCTCCGCATTTGGAATTGGATCATTAATGAAATTATAGCTGCGTATCTAATATGTAATTATTAGCTCACAAAATAAACTAATTGCCTTAATAAATGGGTCAATTTGCTTTTATGTAGCTACTATGAATCTTAAGAAAAATGAGCGCATGTGTACAACATTTGTGTTTTTATTAGTCACATTTATGTCTAAGATTATGTGTAGATAATGGTTTATTGTGGTTACAATGCATAACTTATTTTCGTAAAAATACATTAATTCCTAAATGTGTTATAAATTAAATTTTTTGAATTCAAAAATATTTAATTTAAATGTTTCAAGACAGTGCAATGCTTTTTCCCAACTCCGCGAATTTTAAAAGCGCAAATTGTGTCATTTAACAAGTGTTTAAAAATTTAAGATGTTCTGTTCCCAAGCTTCAGAAAATTTTAATTCTATTTGTGTTTTAGATTAGATATACATGTGTTTAGATCCACTGACTGTAAATTATATTTTTGGTAGTTTGTGGATTTCGTTTTTAATACGAGTTAAAATAAGTGATTTTGAATTTTTACTAGCGAGCATTTAGTGTTTCTTGGTTATGAATTCAAATTTTAAAATTTTTAAAAATCCCAGAAATTACGCTAAAGTCGTCTAGAATTTTGAACACCCCAGCCTTTAATATATGTTATAACGTTCGTGGTGGTTTCGTTGCTATTGGTAACAAATGATGCATAAATAACATCGAACCAAAAACAATTATTATTATTGTTTTTAAAGCAAGACGCATTTTTATATTACATTGAATGTAGCCAACTTACTGTTTCCACGGCGGCAAATGATGGTCGCTATATCGCGCTATATCGTGCTTGATTTTTGACACTATAGTTCAAAAGTGATATAACGCCAAAAATTGATAAAGTGAAATCATGAATACCGCTAACATGTTAGCATTACATTACATTTGTATATTGCTTTGGGTTATATAATATGATTATATTATTAGATTTATTACTGATAAATATTTCGTTTTTCATATACAGGAGAGTCGCTTATGACTGATAAGTGATACTTTTATGGCAAATAGGGCCCATATCTTTAAAGAATTACTGCTTAAGTAATTTATTATATTAATTACTAGAGTGTATAGGACCCTGCGGATTGGAAGGCAAAACATACACATTAAATGATATATCGTCTGTGAAGAACCAAAATAACCCATATCCAATTTAAGCCGCAATCAAAATGAGCTATGTCATAAAAACCAAATGAGAAACTTGTGGAAAATGTTATCTAAACAATTTTGAAAAACGTAAAATCTAGTATTTTATGTTTTTTAACAATGCAAAATGTCTTATTTACAATTGCTTTGAAAAGGTCCAAAATGTTTTAATTCCATGTTTTTGAAAAGGTGCGAAATGTTCTAATTCCATGTTTTTAAAAAGGTGCAAAATGTTTTAATTCCATGTTTTTGAAAAGGTGCAAAATGTTCTAATTCCATGTTTTTAAAAAGGTGCAAAATGTTATAATTTCCATATTTTTGGGAAGGTGCAAAATGTTCTAATTTCATGTATTTGAAAAGGTGCAAAATGTTATAATTTCTATATTTTTTGAAAGGTGCAAATTGCTCCAATTCCATATTTAACTTAGGTACCCACTTATAGTTATAGGTACGTACCTACTTAATATTTTCATTTGTCTTACGGTGCCCCTGGGTTTGCATTTTTCAAAAATATTCAAACAAAACAAGGGGCTTCGCCCCTTGTTTAAGGGCAGCATTAACAGTAAATATGTAGTATATCATATTATTTTTTATTCTCATTTTTTCCCTCCGACAAATTATGCATATTACTATTTATTTGTGCCCCCTTTGGAAATACTCGGCCAGTTTCGACGAAAAAATATATAGTCTGAACACCTTGAAAATATAAAAATCGGTTTCCTTTTTTCACCTCCTATGATATCCGACACTTTTTAGGACGCCTTTTCGAAAAGCAGCGGTTTTTCTGAAATATTCTAAAACTGTTGCAGTAGATTGAGATAAATATACCCTAATTAGAACATAATTTATTGCTAATCAAAAATCGGTTCTCCGCCAACAAAAAGCTCAAGCTCATCACTGATACCAATTTATAAGCAATGAGGTTACACGTACTTTTTTCTTCACTTAAACTCTTATTCATTGCTCATCTTCTTACTAGTTAGCAGTTTTTTACTTCTAGCCTATGCAACACGTTATAAAGGGATTTAAAAAAACGATGCGGTGAAGAACATGTGGAAAAACTGTTGAGGTATTACGTATTACACTGAAATTAAACATAAATGCCTAGTTTCCAGTATTCATCCCCGTCCAAGTGGTGTCTAAGCTCATGGAGTGGAGGATGAAACACAGAACTCAAAGCTGCACTCCATTTCACTACACTCCGCTTCAATGAAAATTAAAGTGTAGAAAGAGTTCCCAGTTGTTCCAACCCATCGACCCATCCCCTCCGTGACCCTCTTGAGCTTCGCTTAAATACCTGTTTAACATGCAGTGTTTGTTTCAATTCAATACGAAACACCCTCAACATTGAAAGGGATCATTTGTGTCGGTCGTAGGACATTTTACCCCTGGACACCCAAGGAAAATGTCCTCCGCATGAGTTTGGGAGGAAAACGTCCGGGAGGAAAATGTCCAGGAGGAAGTTTTCCTACAGTCCTACAACCGATGGGCAGATGCGCTCGTCGAAGAATGAATTATTTTTGAATTAGAACTAATATTGCCATTGCCTGTTTACCAGCTAAAGCAACCTTAAACATTGGCGGTAATAAAAGAACATTTATGACAGTTAGTTATTCTGTCAGCATTAGTGAAATTACAGTAATATTATTAGTATGTCATGAAAAAAATGTCTGACACGATAAAGCGACCCACCTTCCATCCTAACCCGGTGTGTGAACCTCGGCCTTAAATGCAGACAGCCTACATCATAGATCCATTTGGGGCCGAACACTAACGATGTAACTCAAATTTACGAAACTTCTGACCCACCCGCTCCTGGTCACCCTCGTAATCAGTGCTTAAATATGCCTAACATGCAGTGTTTTTTCAATGTAACATACCCTCTACATGGATGGCGTTATTTGTGTCCGGCCCCATTAGATAACAATGATTCGAGACAATTTGAAGTTCCCGCAAAATGTTGTCGAAACTGAAAATTCGGTTTTTAGACCGGTAACTCACTGAAAATAGGTTCAAATAATACGTCATTGGAACGGCCATTTCTGTCCGCCGTTTATGTCCGCTGTCCTTCTCTTTTACTTTATGTATCTCCTATGTACCATAAAATTACTTTAAATGAGATAGGTTTTGTATTCTGAACAAGGAAATGATTTCAGACCAACCAATATCAATTTCAATACCTTGCCAAATGTAATTGTCAATTTTTTGAAAGCTAACATAGCGACACCGACCTGCAACATACTGTTCGTTGGGGAAATAAATTCTGTATTAGGTGTATTAAAATTGGTGATCGAAATGGTCTGGTCTGGTCCGGGTTTTATGGTCTGGTCTGGTTCGACATCACCGGACCAGACCAGACCAGACCACTTCGGACCAGTAAATCTCAAATCAAAATTTTTCTGAGGATTTTTCCCCTAAAATTTTGCTCCGGATTTTTTAAAAAATAAACATCACTCATTTAAGAGAATTGATTTTAAATGTAATACATAAATATATATGTAGGTACATAGGTAATTTAAAAAAAAATAGCAGAAAACAAAATTGTACCGCTGAATTTTCTTAAAAATTCTGCATATGGTCGGACTAGTAAAATCTGGTCTGGTCTGGTCTGGTCCGAAAAAGTCTGGTCTGGTCCGAAATCCTCGGACCAGACCGGACCAGACCACACCCAAACCAGACCAGACCAGATTTTAACGGTCCGGACAAGACCATTTAGATCACTAATTAAAATATTGTGACATTGGTATTTAATACTGACTGTATGTTAAAAGAAACAACGCATAATGAAGAATTTTTTAGTTTTTTAGCTATAAATATGTCTTGATAAATGCTGTTACATTTCGTCCGTAGGACGGGACGCGTTACTAGTTCCTTATACATTACGTTAACGGGAGCTTTGGGTCACTCGGCTCAGTGTGGGCCCCCTGATCGCCAAACCAAAAGTAAAAGTAACCAGTCCGCCCCTGTACTGTTGCAGGAAATACCGTATAAAGCTCATATATCAGAAGTCCCGCAAATTATATAGTAACATCATTCTTGATACTCTATTCACAGAAGAGGTAGAAATAATGTTAGTAAATAAAATTATTCAATATACAGTCCACTCGCTACATAGCGTACTTCAGCGGACCAGCCAAATAAGTACGCTATGAGGAGAGTACACTATGTAGAAAGTACAGATTTAAAACCAAATCAGTATTTTACATGAAAACTATAAAAATGCTACCGTTTAAAGTAATTATTAGTTCTAAACAAATCAATCAAGTAATATGCTTAGTAATTTTGATTGTATCAGTTTGCAAAATCAGTTAGATGAAAAAAAAAATAGCAACTTTTTGAAATAAGCTCTGAAAATTTAAAAATTTTTGAAAGTACGCTATGAAGCGACGAAATTTACACTTAAATGTTACTTTGTGCCTCTAAAATTAGTACGCTATGAGGAGGTTTCCACTATGTAGAGGTACGCTATGTAAAAGTATTATAACATAGAAAGCATAGAAGTTTAGCCGGGGAAACAGGAGCAGTACGCTATGTAGAGGTATCCACTATGAGGAGGTACGCTATGTAGAGAGTGGACTGTATATTCTAATATGCAGTCAATTTGTCTTCTCATTGTACTCAATAAAGTACAATCTCACCCTCTGTAGGACCCACTAATCAAAGTATAAACAGGAATAAAATGAAAGATTTGTTTTAGTTTTTAGACGTTTTGCGAAATTCAAACTGTAATTTCCGTTTATTTCACAATTTAATTGTGTATACGTGATCAAGGGGTCGAACCCTCCCCTCCCCTCCGATTTATCGTATACAAACGTGATCAAGAAACTGGACCCCCCTCCCCCTAGTTTGTATACGAGATATATGGATGACGCCTTACTATGCACGTCGGACACAGAGACTGCGTACACCGTAGACGTCGGACTTAGAGACTTCGTACACAATGCACGTCGGACATAGAGACTTCGTACACAATGCAAACACTTTCGGACACTGAACTTCGTACAAAAGACTTTCGTACAAAGTGCATTCGGACTTGGGACGTGAGACCTTAACTAGATACGTTACTGTGTTGAATGGTATTGTTCGAAGTTTAACCAACAAGCAATTTTTTGAGATAGTCAAAGTTTTGTTTTTTGGCAAAGTCTATCAAATAGTTTTGCAAAGTTGAATACGTTCACTTAAAACACACATTTATTATTTTTTGGTATACGAGTGTTTGCGTAGTTTGTAGATATTCCCATGCGTAAATTCTTTTATGAATTTTTAAAATTGTTGCATGAGCTCATTCCTTCGTTACGTACTGCTGCTATTCCGTTTGTCAAAGGGAAGAAACTGAAATGCTGCGCCTGATTTTAAACGTTAAAATAGAATTCAATGACTTTATAGCAAATATTGCGTAACCACAGAAACAATACATCTATTTTTGTATTTTTGTTAAACCTTGAAAAACTTTCGAATAAAAAATTGGTATTTTACCCAGCTCAAGGCATGTTACGTGTTGTTTTTCACATAATTATTCTCGGGTGATATGTACCTACAAGGTTGAGTCTTTTATATTCATAAAAGTCAATATCTTACAACTTAGTACATAGCTTACTATAAAACAAACTGTATGCTAACATTCAATTTTTGTTGGTGAGGAATTAAAATTACTCGATTTCATGCTATAAGTAGACTCACAGAATGTTTTTTGAAATGGGCAAAATGTTGTATTTGAGTGTTTTTGAAAAGTACGAAATGTTCTTTCTACACCTTTTTTGAAATTGCGCAAAAAGCTCGATTTTCATGTTTTTGAAAAGTGCAAAATGTTCTTTTTACACACTTTTGAAAAATGCAAAATATTCTATTTGTGTATTTTTAAAAAGTGCAAATTGTTGTCTTTACATGTTTCTGAAACGTCCAAAATATTCTTCTGTTTATACATACTTATAGAGGCTCATTATATTTTACTTTGTTTTGTAAATATAGCTGGTTTTGCTTTGTATTAAAAATGGATATGGGTCATTTTGGTTCCTTACAGCCCGTGTATTAAATTGTACATACGCCAACTATAATACTTGCAAAACACCCTACACACATGAATTTTAATAGAAACATCATATGTTTTCAAATTTTTAAATAATTTAAAAATTTGAAAACATAGATGTTCCACACTGTGGAACTGTTGGCTGTGAAAAACGAACTGGAAGCAGTTTCTTACAATCGAGGAAAAGATCATTTAATCATTATTTTGAAAATTGATTTTCTGTTTGAGCCTCCTAAAATAACCCAACACAACAGAAAAACAATTAATTTTAAGTTTAATACCATCTAAGATAGATTTATTTATTACATGCATAGCTACAAAAGACTAAACAAACAAACTGATTTCTATGTAATTATATTATTTGTTATATATATATATATTGTTCTTGGAGCAGTTGATCTACCTCTTAATGTAGGATATTAATTTACTGCCGAGAGCAGCTGATTTACTGTTCCGAGCTGTAGATTTACTGCTTAATATAAATATTTGCTTTTCTATGATCCCTTAATGGTGAGATCGTGAAGTGGTGGCCAACTTCGCATTAGTAAGTGATAATTAACTTATCTTTAGTGCGTGATGGCCCAAAATTTATGGCCCAGCAGACCCACCTAACTTCTGCCAATGTCATTTGAATGGTAGACTTTTTAAATTGAATACTTCAACTCTGTACTCATTACTCATAATAATATTGAGATTTCTCAAACATTTAACTTGCTACATCTCGTTAAATACGTTAACATAGTCACTACGTACTAAGTAATTTTTAACCACAATATTTGTATCATATTACAGATTACATTATTATCTGTGGTCATGATTACAATACATTACCTATCCGAACCATACAACGAAATACACTAATTAATGTTTTTTTAAAAGTCTAAAATTTAACCTATTAAGACTATTAAATGGTATCAGTGTCGACAATAAATAAAAGTGATGGAACATGATTATTATGGAGATTTTTTTCAGTCAGTTGGTCACCACCCACAACCCACAGTTGCTGTCAGTAAGTGTCATCGTGACGGTTAAATTTCATCGATCCAGCGGGTATCGCATTACTTGATGTAATGATTAATTTGTATGTTTCAAGGGAGTAGGTATTTAATTGTTGGTGACTTGTTGTTAAAACTGATACCATTTAAGAGGCTTCGTAATTTTTATGGGTGACTAAACTTTATGAAACTTTAAAAACTTGAGCAATACATTGTATTTCGAAGTACAGCTCATGTGCTTGATGAAATATCTAATTTTACACAGCACCAACAATATAATTTTATGTAACTATCAATCTATAATTGCGAAAAATATGGTGGAATAGCAACTACTGCACGGCAAGTTTTCATATCAATACTTCAAATGTATTTTGTATGGTACAAATATTGTGGTTAATTATTTAGTAGTTAACGTAGTGACTACGTTAGCGTGTTTAACGAGATGTAGCAAGTTAAATGTTTGAGAAATCTCTATATTATTATGAGTTATGAGTACAGAGTTGAAGTATTCAATTTAAAAAGTCTACCATTCAAATGACATTGGCAGAAGTTCGGTGGGTTAAGTGGATGATTTCAAAAGACTGCTAGGATTCTACATGCTATCCTAACAGCTTTAATCATCATACAATTAAATGGCGTTGTTGCATTACTATATGGAACTTATTCAATTTACTTTTCTATAACTATTCTAAATTAGGTACATAATTTCAATAATTTATTGATTAATTTCATGTGTATTTGGTTTATTAGAAAGAATTGTATGACGCCCTAAAGGCAATGTCTCCAGATGAATATCTCGGAACTATGAAAGGAGCAATCAAGATTGGCGTGAGTAAAAATGCCATGGGTCCGATGAAGAACCTTTTGTCAAAAATCACAAATAAAGGGAAGCGTGACATGCCCAGTAGCAGCGTCTTGGAAGGCAACCCAATGACCAGCTCTGGGCATGTCATCCCCCCCACGAGGCCGGCCTGGGAGGTACATAATTTAGTTTTACATTTAGAATTTTATATGATGCACAGTTTTGATAACTACAGACAATATAATTGATGATTAAAATTAAAAGACAGATCAGTTTGTTGTATTCCTTCAACGATACGGCTTTTATTTTACTTGAATCTAAACTGAATTTTTAAACTGTATGGAAATGCAAACTGTTGCAGGTACCGCTCATATTCCGGGGTGACTTAATTCCGAAAAACAAGCATTTGTTCTGCGATGTAGAGAAGGTCAATGAAGTAGGGTCTCATAGGAATGTTGCTGCTACAATCTCAGTTGTCGATGAGCTAAGGCAGCTCGTTTTTTGGGCGATCATAAAAAGAGACAACGTATGTCAAGTATTCCCAAGACTGACAGGACTAAGCCGCGATAAAATCGCAACTGGAATTCCCATCGATGAAGTTAGTTATACGTCTTTCATTTAGTTATGTATTATTTTTCTTAATAATGCTGGGTGCCGCGTGTAAGGAGCTCGTAGCCTGGAAAGAATTTAATTTTACTTTGAATTAAGGCACTTTGTAGGTTTAATGTTGCTAAATTAATTTTATTTGACAGCATCTAAATTCTTTGTAGCCTACGAGCTCCAATATTTGTTTCGTGCAATGAATGAGAGACGGATCAACTATATACATTTAGCAATGCTGCTTTCAAAACCAAAACCGTAATCCGTAATGCACTAATTCTTATTACAGGTTAAGAATATGTTGGACATACTTCTCGTTGAAAATACTTTAGTTGGAGTAGATATAATCAACGACCTTAAGAGTCTGGATTACTGTTGGGAATCTAAAAACATACAAATTGTAGACGTTCATGACTTCTACAAGGATGAAAAGGGTCGAATTAATCTCCAAGATATTGTGACTCACCTTTTCCCCTTGAAAGTCAACTTTCAATGCTCGTTTCATTCTGCGATTTCGGACTCACGTATGACTCAGAAAATTTGGAAGAAGATGATGAAATTAAAATCGGATGGACATGATATTCACCCTGAAAAGATTGATCAGAATAAGCGAGGTAAAATCGATGTCGAGGATAGGTGCACTTGTGAGGTCTCTAAGAAAAAGTTCAAAAAAGCTGGCAAAGGCAGGAAGAAGATTCAATTTTCTGATTTCGACTTTAATTCATACTAATAATAATTACATTTACGATTCCTATGTTGAATAATTTTCGTGATAAAATGACCAACCATAACGAAAATATAATATTTTATCTTAATGAATATAATTATTGAATTGAATTGAATGACATTTATTAAATAAAGTGTTAACAAACGGATCAACTACATTTGTGTGAACAAATTTTATTAAAATATACTTTTGATAAAATCATAAGCATGGCATAAAATGTAACCAATAACACCTAATATTAGTAATTTTAACTTTTATAACTTAAATTAAGTTCACACCAGTTTTATTCGATTGAACCACAAGTTCACAGGACGGATCAGTCAGGTACATTTGACGATGCTGCCTGCAACTAAACCTACAGCTTATATAATTATAACTTTTATAACTTAAATTAAGTTCACACCAGTTTTATTCGATTAAAGCACAAGTCTACAGGACGGATCAGTCAGGTACATTTGACGATACTGCCTGCAACTAAACCTACAGCTTATATAATTATAACTTTTATAACTTATATTAAGTTAACACCAGTTTTATTCGATTAAAGCACAAGTCTACAGGACGGATCAGTCAGGTATATTTGACGATGCTGCCTGCAACTAAACCTACAGCTTATATTAGTTTCTTCCTCGTCCGACGGAACTGATGTAGAAACATGGCTGTGAGATGCTGCAGAAACTGTACCTGGTTCTGACGGATCATCACAAACCATTTCAAATACTTCAGCTTCAGCTTGTCTTGTACTGAGTAACAGTATTGTTGTAATTGATAATTTACTCATAATTTTATAATCATAACAATAGTGAAATTGGTAATTTTGAGCATTAGTCAAGTTGTAAGTGTTCTATTTAAACTTCAGATTCACAGTTTTAAATTCGAAGAAACTATTAAATACTATGAGTTTGCTAATTATTCTGCGTGTACAGCTCTCGCTCTCATTTAATCTTTTGCTGAATTTATCATAATACATCTACTGCAAATTTGACACTAATCTACTAATATGAGAAATGCGGAAAAGGTGAATGCAGATAATACCGAAACAGACACCACATTTCACGTAGTTCATTCTTAACTAAAGAGATCACTAAGAACTCATAATAATCTACCGTATAATTGTAGTAATGTAATGACTAACTTAATATGCCTCATTACTAATTATAGTGTATTATTAAGTTTTAAATCTATAGTACAATATATAGTATAGTGTCTAATATAGTCTCCGGCATAAATCTAATAGAGTTTAACAAAGATCTAGGAGCCAGCATGCGGGCGGCCTCTGCTGCTGCTAGCCCTTACTGGGGGAGCAGTTATTAACTCCAAATCAGAACCTTTTAATTTAAATTCTGGGTCTCGCACTTTGATCAAATCGTCCTCCGTGAGATTATTCTTTATAATCTGGCCTTTGCATTTGGTTTTGTATTTGTGGCCGCCAAAGAACCAGACAAGACTTACTTCTTGATCACAATCATGGCATCTTGCTGAAAATATAAAATGAAACAAAAATTAATAATTTTAATTTCCTATCAAAACTTGAAGAAACTTAAGAAAATCAAACTTTGAGAGTTTTAAGTTAATAGCATTTATTATTCGATTTAATTCCTTGTATCATATTTTGTACTATTTTTGGTTGCAAAATCATGTAACGTATACTGATTCCATTAATCTATTATCATTGCATGACAGTGATAGGTTTGTCCCTTTGAAAACAATTATCGTTCACTCTACATTGTTCTGAAGGAAAAATTGTTTCAAATTACATTTAACTTACTGTTTTTCAAACTAAAAATGTTTTTCTTTATTTCTCAAACTTTATAGGCTATTCAATTTGTTTAGCACAACGCGACTATGAGTGTTCATCAAACTACCAAAGGAACTCTTTGGCTAGTTGGGGGAGGGGCAGGAGCGGATCGACCGACGTCCCTCGGGATAGAGCTCTGATTGGGTCCAAAAAACGTGGACCCGCACCCAAACCCGGACCCAAGTCACGGGTTCAGTCAAATTTGAAACAGGACCCGAACCCGAACCCGTGGTTCCGAGTTCAATTTTTTGTGCACCCGCACATACTATGCACATCATTTTTTGAACATGGAACCGGATTCGCACCCGAACCTGCAATTGGACCCATTCCTGAACCCGAACCTGAACCCGTACCCGCTGCACTTGGACCCGGACTCGGGTTCGAGTTTATAAACTGTATCTCTAAATTTATTATTGGAGGTAGTTGCCGAGTAAAACTCGATCAGTGGCTATATCTCAGGAAATATCTGGGAAGTTTGGCGGAGTTTAATCAGGGGACTATTTGGCAAGACGATTATTTCCCAAGTTAAATTTTTTATGAAGAAAAAGCAAACCCAATGGGCCTGTACCTGTCCATACAAATTTTACGGAATTGGCCCAGTGCACTTATTGGAGTGCAGTGCTGAGCCTGGCGATTCAGGCGTTCACCAAAGCACGGCAGAGTGTTGAAATTTTACTCTGGCCTTATATTGATATCAAACATTTTAAAATTTTCAAAATGTTGTCATGTTTTTTCCTGCTGGGATATTTGAAGTTCAATGTTTCTTATCTGCATTGTTTTACGCTTTAATTTTAAATGAAAGTTGTTAACCAATAATTTTAGGATTGACCAAACATTCTAAGAGCTGTGATTTTTGTTAGTTAGTCCATTTTGCAACCAATTCTTGGCTAATTCCAATAGATGAGGTGTCAAACAAATCTCCCAGAAATTGTCTTTATTTTAGTATATTGCTCGTTATATTCGAAAAATAAACTTGGCTTTTATAGCCTGTTAGAATCCCCGGAAATAAATTGCCCACCCTGTATAAGAATGCATACGGCCACAGAAATGCCGTAGTTGAAGTGAAGCGACAGGCAAGCGGGTGAGCGCTGGCCTAAGGGACTTCAAGCGTACGTACAACCAGAGAACTGCCAGGTTACGGTCTTTGCTCGTTTTTTCCACGACAGAACTAAGGCGGAGCACTGGCAGTCACAACTGAAACCAGGAATTGGGATGGAAGGTATCAGTTGGACAAAGTAGTTGGATAGCCATTCCATTTATTTTATAAGGGACTAGAGTTAGCCCATTGTTCCCGGTTTTCCTGGGTGTAGACGTATACGTTTGTTAACAATAAAATCAGGTTTAATTAAAAGTGCATGTTTTGTGTTTTTCATGTTCAGCTTCGATATTTTCTTCAATTTAAAACACATATCTTTATGTGGCTTACGAACTCCACTATTATGTTTACTTCAAAAAAATTAAGCATACAATACACTTCAATAAAAAGAATGTTTTTTCAAGAAAAATCATATCGTGGGCGAAGTATCAAATCCGCTTCCTTCCAATTTTCGCTGGAACCAAATCCGCTTCCTTCCATTTTACCTTAAAAACAAATCCGCTTCCTTCCAATTTTGATTTAAATAAGCGTTTTTGTTGACCAATTACCAATTCATAATTACATGCATATGAAAAGTGCAAATTGCTCTAATTGCATCAAATCCTAAAACGTAAAAGGTTCTAACTACATGGATTTTAAAACTGCAAATGGTTCTAACTACATAATTTAAAAAATATCAAAATCCATTAAATGCATGGTGTTAGTCACAAACTGTTCTAACGACATGATTTCAAATGCAATTTGTTCTAACTACATAGGCTTAAGTTGCAAACTAATCTAACCAGGTACATAATTTAAAAAAATACAAAATGTTCTAACTACATTTCATTAAGATGCAAAATGTTCTAACTACATTGCATTAAGTTGCAAAATGTTCTAACTACATTGCATTAAGTTGCAAAATGTTCTAACTACAATGCATTAAATTGCAAACTAATCTAACCAGGTACATGATTTAAAAAATACAAAAGGTTCTAACTACATTGTATCGAGTTGGAAAATAATCTAACTACATAATTTAAAAAACTGCAAAACATTCGAACTACGTGATTTAAGAGCACAATTTACTCTAACTACATGGTTTTAAAAAGTTCGAAATGTTCTAACTACATGATTTTGAGAGGCAAACTGTTCTTACTAGATGATTTTAAAAAGTGCAAAATGTTTTAATTGCATCATATCCTTAAACGCAAAACGTTCTAACAACAAGGATTTTAAAACTGCAAATGGTTCCAACTACATAATTTAAAAAAATCAAAATCCACCAAAGAACAGTTACATGATGTTAGTAACAAACTGTTCTAATTGCAGAGTTTTATGTTGGAAATTGATCGAACTACATGGTTTTAGGTTGAAAAATTATCTAACTACATAATAAAAAAATTGCAAAATGGTTTAACTACATGATTCTAATTGCAAGTTGCACACTTATAGCAATACATAGATTTGAAAAGTGAAAAATGTTCTTGTTACGTGGTTTTGAGAATTACACGTAGTTATAGCTTTTTACACTTCTCAAACGTTGTATTTAGATCATTTTGCATTTGTGAAATTTTTTAACTAAAACAGTTTAATATTTTTATAACATGCAATTAAAACATTTTGCACTTTTTAAAATCATCTAGAAAGAACAGCTTGCCACTCAAAATCATGTAGTTAGAACATTTTGAACTTTTTAAAACTATGTAGTTAGAACAAATTGCGCTCTTAAATCACGTAGTTAGAATATTTTGCACTTTTTAAAATTATGTAGTTAGATTATTTTGCAACTTAATACAATGTAGTTAGAACATTTTGTATTTTTTTAAATTATGTACCTGGTTAGATTAGTTTGCAACTTAAGCCTATGTAGTTAGAACAAATTGAATTTGAAATCATGTCGTTAGAACAGTTTGTGACTAACACCATATGTATTTAGTGGATTTTGATATTTTTTAAATCATGTAGTTAGAACCATTTGCAGTTTTAAAATCCATGTAGTTAGAACCTTTTACGTTTTAGGATTTGATGCAATTAGAGCAATTTGCACTTTTCATATGCATGTAATTATGAATTGGTAATTGGTCAACAAAAACGCTTATTTAAATCAAAATTGGAAGGAAGCGGATTTGTTTTTAAGGTAAAATGGAAGCAAGCGGATTTGGTTTCAGCGAAAATTGGAAGGAAACGGATTTGATACTTCGCCCACGATATATCAGTTAACAAATAGGTATTATAGAACGCAAGTTCTGATCATACGAGTTAAGAAGTTTTAAACTTGATTTCAATCTGGGCAATTTTCGAAAATATTCAAACGCAAACGTAGAAAAACTATAATTAATCTATATACTAAAGTGGGGCTGGATATCGTTGTTGTGAGGCACGTAATCCCACTCAAAATAGGAACCGTCAAATTTGTTTACTTTGAATGTTGGCTAAAGCTATGGCAACAATAAATGTCCAGTGTCAAAGTCAATTGATCAATGTAGTAATAAAATGCTTTTCCAACTAACAATAAGCACCATAACGAAGTATTCAATTTTAACACAAACAACGAATCAATATGCTTTAGCTATGACAAAACTGAGTGTTACAGTGTGAGAGTGGAGTGGAGTGTGAGTGGTTGATTGGAGTGCAACACTATCGACTATCACATACAGTATCATACGCAAAATTATTCAACAATGCATGTACTCCATGGTAACGGCTGTGTGCACAGTAAGTTCCACTCCACGACCACACTACAGCAAACGGCGAGAGTTACGATTTTAAATGTTGGTGACTATAGAAGCGTGCAAAAATTTAAAATTTTAAACCCCCACCCTAACCTTTTTTCGGAATGTCCGTCCATTTAAAATGATAGGCAGATTTAACCCCTACCCCACGTAGACGTCCTGCGTTATTTATGCACGCTACCCATGGCTATGAAAAACCCTCTTTAGTCTTAAGTAGTTCCCAAATACATTCGCAGCCACATTCAATTCCATCGTTGCATATTGCTATGAAAACAAATTGCAGTTAAACTTTTAACTGCTGGCGGATGCTGTAGAGAAACGATGTTCGTAGATGCGAATGTATTTGAGCGCCAAATCAAATTAGCCAAACCGAATACAGTATTATGTCGATTACCTTCCACTCACTCTGAGACTGTAATCTCACACTCGACACTTATTTTTGTCATACCCTAAGCCGACATTCAGAGTAAACAAATTGGCGGTTCATTTTTTATATTCAAAATTCAAACGCCAGAAGTTATCAAAAAAATATTAAAAAAGCAAACAAGAAATCAATATTGATTGCAATCTTTTACTTGGATTTTTTGTGACCCATTCACTCCAACCACACATTGATGTCTACAGCTAAATACATACTAAAAGTTTAAATAATTCTTTTATTTTGTTAAATAAGTAGTAGGTTTGTGTGTTTATAAGTTCTGATCCTAAAGTACCACATAAATTCATTACTGCTGATATTCGGATTTTAATCCCATAGATAAAAGCTCCGAACCGTCAATCGTCATGTCTATGACAACACTGAGTGAGAGTGAGTTGTGGATTTAAGAAGTAATAATTTAAAAAAATATTCTACGTCCAAATAGGCCTTGGCTATAGTACAGCACTATCACTGCAGAGTCAGATTGAGTGGTTGATTAAAGTAGTAATAATAAGTCTTATTTACACTATCATTATTGACTATATAGTAAAGCATTGCACTGACTATCGACAAAATAATAATAATATTCAAAAGTCTGAAGTTGACAAAAAAATAATCTTCCCTTTAAAATTTGAAGTGCAGGTCAGCATACGTCACTCAATTTCCCACTACAAAAGTTTCCACGCATCTCCTCCCTCAGTATTAAACCAATTTTGTTCAAATAAAACTCACATGTCCGGTACCATTGGAAAAGATCATTCTTTGCCAAAATGGCTGTCTACGTATCTTTTTATATATTTCAGAACATGTCCTAATCAGCAGTAATTAGTATAGTTTCAGATCAAAATGTATAAAGGACATATCTACTATTAACCGTATCGTGTCAATGGTGAATTATTAGTTTGTGAAATACGTAGTAGGCATGTTCCTTTATAAGTGGTGATCTGAAAGTATTTAATATTACCTTTTACATGTACACAGCTAAAAACATCCAAACAATGGTTTTTTGAAATGAATATACATGGTGATTATACAGGTGACTTTACCAGGGGGGCGGGGGAGGGGGGGGGGGGGCGCAGCGCCCAGGTAGTTCCATGTTACTTAACAACAGACTTATGATTAATAGGGGCAAGGATATGATGTAACAGCCACGCAGACAAGTCACATCCACCAATGGTTTTTTGAAATGATTATATATTATAGTTCACATTATGGGGGGGGGGGGGCGCAGCGCCCCCCAGTATGGGGAACTGACGGCAAATATGAATATAAGTAGGTACATACAATGGTACCGGGATTAGTCGGCCCCGCATTTCTAGGCCCCCCAGCAGTCGGCCCCGAAATACTTGGCCCCGTTATTTCTGGGCCCCGAAATATATTCGGCCCCGACGTTACTGGGCCCCATTATTTATTTTACCGTCCGGCACTTGCTTTTTCATAACGTACATAAAATGTAAATAGCATATCTGATACTCTATCTATACTTTAGCTGTTACTGCTCGGCAGAAGAAGTATTGATAAGATTAATTTGGTTTTCAAGGAACAGAGTGTAGGGAGCTGAGTGTACTTGCAGACGTGGCAGCAAAGTCATGTCGAGTCATTCCTGTGGTTCCATATTTAGTTCATTTCAGTTGTAACAGAGTCGGTAGCAGTGCACACTGTATTTCTTTTTAAACGTAAAATGGATTTGGAATTAGAATTTGAGTTGATTCTTGACGGTTATGACAGTAACAGTGAAACAGAGGAGGTGGAAGTTGAAAGTGAAATAGTGGAAGTGCTAGCTGAAAGGGACGATGTAGAAGCTTTAATTGAAACAGACGAAATAGAAGTTGTAGATTTTTTTGAGAGCACCAAATCTGTTCAAACCTGGACAACCGAAAGGGGCGGCGAAGTAATGTGGTTTGAGGGTCATGCGTTTACATACCAAAAGACGTCAACGACAAATGGAAACATCAGGTGGAGGTGTCGCCTGTCGCCGGCCCATCCGGTCATCGAACAACCAAAACGTCCACGTGGACGGCCAAGAAAATTAATTTAAACAAAACTTGTGCTTCTACCAGTTATTGACGACCATGCTTTACCAAAGCGACGTAGAATTAACGATTTACTAACGCAGGAATGTTAGACGCACAATGATACACGTTAAATGTACATATTTCGGTCGTTTTTTCAATCTTTTTTTTTTAACTTCATTGTTTTACTGCATTACTACACCTTTAATAAATTGACGAAAGCTAATTGACAGCAAAAGTTGAATCATTGATCATTGTTCATATTAATTCTTGACGGGGACCAAAACACAATTATTGGGGCCCAGTAACGACGGGGCCGAATATATTTCGGGGCCCAGAATAGCAGTGCAAGTCAATCGGTCCCTAATGAGCCTTTAAAAAAAAGTGACCGAGGACCGAAACGTACCTTTCTTTTTGGCCTCATTTGAGCCTCCGTATTATTTAACACAGGCCGTCCTGAGCTTGTCTCAAAAGTATAGAACTGACCGGACCTCCGGTCAGTGCAATCGGTCCTACCGGTCACCGGCTCCGTGTCTTACACTGCAGAATAGTCGGGGCCAAGTATTTCGGGGCCGACTGCTGGGGGGCCGAGAAATGCGGGCCCGACTAATAACCGAACCACATACAATAACTAGAATAAGGCCAGTTGCCATGCAACTGAGTTTGTGTTGTATGGGCTGACTCGGCCTGTGGAACAAATTTTTAAAACACTGCGCAGTTCCACACACCGAGACGGCCCATACAACACACACTCAGTTGCATGGCAACTGGCCTTATTCTAGTATTAATCTAAAATGATCCTAAATGCTTGATCTAACACATGTGCTTGCTGAATAAAATTCTTGCTGCTGCGAATTATTAATCTAATCTGCTCCTTTTTTATCACAGTTCAATTTTACAGTGATTGCTATAACTAGCTGATTATCGCTAAAAATAAAACATACTTAAGATAATAGGACTAAATAAGTCTTGCAAACTGAGTATACATTTTCAGACTAACAGAGACTACGCACTACAATATGCAGTTTATTTTTTTTAAATTATTTTAAGTGTCAAGCAAGAAATTTAGCACCAATTTAAAAACCAATATACGTCTAGTTCTAAAAAGTTACTTCATGGTTTAAAAAATTGTGTTTTATATACTCATGAAGGTAATTAATACGGTAGCAATTCTTGTTACCTCAGAAAGTCGTATTAGTTGGAATAGAGCCACACGCCGCCGTGCAATTCCACGCAACATTCTGTTTTTTGTAGTCGATTACATTTAATTCTACTGGACCCCAAAGGACCCAGGTCCAATGGGTTCGGCTTTGGGTCCAATACACGTATGCACCTGAACCCAAAGGGTCCGGACCCACAATCATACATAGTCGGACCCGAACCCAAACCCGGACCTGGACCTAAATTCGGGTTCAAAGCAACAGGGTGCGCCCGGGTGCACCCAAACATTTGGGTTCAATGAAATTGCACCCGGGTCTGGACCCAGACCTGAACCCGGGTCACACCCGGACCCGATCGAAGCTTAACCTCAGGAAGTAGACAAAAATGACTTACGTTTAACCGATTTGCCCGTAAAAATTAGGCGGTGAAGGGTTGGAGGTTTCTCCTTGCATAAGAACAGCTGAACATTATCGCTTCTTACTGGAACCAGTTGTTTAAGTTCTTGTTTAGTTGCAACTGTGACAAGTCTTTCAAATACAGGAATAGGATTCTCAGGCACAATAAAAGCATTTGCAATTTTTGTTTCCATTAGATTAAGAGCAATCTTGGTTTTCTCGTCTTGAACACGTAGCTGCGTTTCCAAGAAATCGGTTTTATCTTTCAGTTCTTTTAAAAAATTTTCTGTTTGCACCTTGAAACCATCAAACGAGGTGTTAAGATTGCATACATCGCTCCGAAGTCCCATGATGTCTCTACTTGTCAGTGCAATTGAATCATTAACGGTATTAAGTTGTTGACCAAGCCCAGCTGCAGTCCCATTATAGTGAGCCAACATTTTCGCTGTAGCTGCATCAAGAGCTCGCAATATATCACCATTTGGTTCTCCAGCAACCTCTTTAGAAAAAAATCACAGAGAGGCATGTCAGTTAGTTTTAAAACTGTGATATTTTAATTGTAATTAGGCGTTGCAATGCTGTAAAACAACAATAGTGTCCAGGCGCGTCGAAACCAACTTTGAATGGAAGGAGAAGATTTGTGCGCCTAAAAATCAGCGTGATTTGTCCTTCGTTATCCCGAAGTAGATGCTGACCTCTCAGAAATTAAAAGCTACTACGAAATAGCAAAATATTATAGTGCAACCATTACATATGATAAGTTTTAGTTAGAGCACTAAAATAATGATATTACGTACACGTAACAATTCAATGTTTTTCACAATCCCTACTATCTCCATTTTAGTCATTTAATACATTCAAATTACAGCGTATGTCACACTTGTGTCGTCGCTGTCGTCGTGAATAGTTATTTGTTGGCAGTTAGTTTGACCCTATCAAAAATTATATCGTGATGTGTGGAAAAACCCTTTTAAGGGCGCGCCAACAAGGCCTTGTTACCAAACTTTCCTGAACCCACGATGCACGAATCTCTTTGCCTAAAGTAGGAAGCTTTGCCCACCCTTTCCTAAGCCTAAGCCACGCCTGTTCCAAATACTTTTGGCACAAAACATGTTTGATAAATGGGATTAAAATGCAATAGTCCAACCCACATACAAATCCAACCCACCTAGTCCGATGTGGGTTTGACTATACAATTTGGCAGCAAGATATTCCAACTTACATTATGTGTTAGTTAGTTAGGGTATACAAGATATTCTCCAATTCAACTAGAATTAGTTTCCTTTATTCCTGAGGTATTATAACAAAAGTATCCTGCGGGTAGTATGAACCCCTAATAGTCCTTCAATTCATCAAAATTAAACTAGTTGCAAAAACTGATTTTTGAAAATTCAAACTAAAGCTCTTAGACCGTTATTAAAAAAAAATTTCTTATGTATACACAGGCGCGTTGGAACTAACTTTTGGAGAGAGAGAGGGGGGCAAGATATGTGTGCCTAAAAATCGGCGTGATTTGTCTACCGTTAGCTCGAAGTGGATGCTGACCTCTTAGCAAACATAAGCTACAACGAAATAGCAAAACATTATTGTAGAAACAACTGCATATGAAAAATGTTAGTTAGAGCGTTCTTAAAATAATATTACGCACCACCTAGATAACAAACAAATGAAAAAAAATAGTTGGCAAATAGTCGGATTATTGCAATTTGGTTGGGAAATGGTTAGCGTTGGAAAATAGACTGATAACATTGTTGTTATCAATAAAATCAACAATAATATTGTTGTTAAAGAAGTTTTTAACTTCTGAATGGATCACTGCAATTAATATGGTGAGAAATGTTTTACCTATAAATGCCATTCCGCGACTTGACCAAGGATCCCTTTATTGCCGTCATAGTTGTAAGGAGATTGAAACATTAGGCCATATCCTTGGAAAATGCCTGCAAAGTGAGCTTATACGTAATAACCGACACCATGTTGTTCGCCGTTTAATTGCCGAAGCTATGCAGAAATTAAATTGGAAAACCTTTGATGAAGCTAAATGCACAGGGAAAGGTTCAAGAAGGGTTGACATAATTGCTTACAACCTAAAGTCTACACGCGTTATTACACGCGGGATAGATTTTTATAATAACTCAATAATTTAGGAAAATTATTTAAGCTGTGTTGAAGAATATCTGGTTGAACCCAACTAACTTAAACATGATGTGAGTTGGATTATCTTGCTGCCAAAATGTATAGTTCAATCAGCATGGTACTAGTTGGTTTCACTATACCCACTGGACATTACTTACTGAAGTTGGACACAAATTACAGGCCTAGACATCACTCACTATACAACAGCCTTATTACTACACGCAGGATACTTTGGTTTTAATAACTTAAGAATTAAGAAAAATAATTTTAGTTAGCTGAAAGAATATCTGGTACAGCCCAACTAACTTACACATGATGTGGGTTGGAATATCTTGCTGCCAAATTGTATATTCAAACCCACATTGATACTAAACACGAGTAAATTAAGCTAGTTTAACTCCTATCATTAAATGTGTGGGATAAACCACTTAGAATATTTATTAGGCTAATACAGTATTATATGTACACGTAAAAAAATAATGGTTCAAAAACTGCGTGTAAGGACGTGAGTTTAAACTATAAAAAAATTGTTATTGCAACTAGATGAATGTTGTTTTGACTGACTGACCGTTTCCAGTCAGTTTTTCTAACCCACCCCCCTAAACCTAACCTAATTTCAAATACAACAAACTACGAAGGGTAGCCAATGTAAATAAGTAGCGTGAACAGTAATAAAACGTGTAAGAACAAAACAAAAAGTATACTGAACGGATCAGAGATTTATTTATGTAGTAGGCAACAATAATAATAACATAATAATGTGAAAAACAATACTATGAGTCTACAAAAATATTACTATCTTAATACAGTCAAATCCGGTTATAAGGGATCCGGATTTAAGGGAAAACGGCTAAAAGGGACAGTTAAAATATTTGGTTGGCCAGCCTATGTTTCCATGGTTAAAATATCCGGATATAAGGGAACTGATATAAGGAAAATTCGGTTATAAGGGCCTGTTTTTCTATGCATTTAGGGCCTTTTTAGGTCATTCATAAGGGAAATTGTAATAAAATGAGCAGAGTTGTACATAAGATGCTCTCTAGAATACTACAGTATTTTTTACTGTGTACGTGACCACAAGACTGCATTTATCTTAATATTTACATTATCTTTTGTTTAAGTAAGTAGGTCGTCTATTTATTTATCACGTAGCTTTTTTTATTGTTAGTATTCCTTCTTATTTACTCCGTATTTAGTTTTTAGTTCTCATTGAGTTCGCAACCGACAATGTTGACTAAGCGGAAAAGAAACACGTTAGACACTGAACAGAAATATCAAATATTACAAAAATTAAAGACCCAAAAGCAAACAGACATTATTAAAGAAACCAGTATAAGTTCCAGTGTAATTAGTAGAAGACTCATTACAATTGATGTAATTAATCAGCTGGACAAAAATGTTGAAACCAAACAAGTGGACGTCAAACCTAACTATATTTAAAAAACGTTGTATATACCTTGCTTTTGTCTTATTCTTGACTCCTAATAAAATAATTTTAACATTGTAAATAACGGTCCCGCCAGTTCCCTTATAAGCGAACTTTACAGTAATACCATTTTATCTTTTGGAGGGAAAATTGTACATTTTATCGTACAAAAAATATTTAATTTTGTAGTGCGGTATAAATTATATGTATTTTAACTACAATATAGTATGTATAAAGTAGTAGGCATCATATTTATTCTCTTCAGTAACGTTCCTGGTGCAGTATTAATCAATTTTTTAGAATTTTTTGTTGGCCGGCACTTACTAAAGTCAAACTGGCCAGCACTTACAAAAGTCGATTTGGCCGGCACTTCCTGGCCGGCACTTCCTGACTTGGCCGGCACTTATCAAAGAACATCCAAATGTTGTATTTAAAACATAATACATTATAACGCACAAATTTTTCTGATCCAGGATTTTTCCTGGCCCAATTGACCGATAATCGCACGATGCTGTTGTTATTCACTAAAATTTACCACTATAGCCCCTGATTTAAGGATACATAAAAACGAAATTCCCTAATGCTTCCAGATGGAGAGCATATTTTGTGTCGTGTGCTGAATTTAAATGTTCATTGGGGATTTGTAATGTTTGTACACTCTGCTTTTTGCTATTAAGTGTGACCGCACTTTTAAGTATTTCGTCATTTGATCACATTTCATTACTGGCAGCCGCTCCAGAAAATAAAGCATCGAAATTATTTACTAACACATTCAGTGAACATTACTTTTAGTCAAATATGTATTATCTACAAGCTGCGGATAAGCATGTAAAATACAAAGAAATTTGAGACGATTTTGATTCATTGTTGTCCTCAGATAGGACTTCATACGTTTCAAAATTGTCAAAATAGAGAAACTGCGTTCACAAGACGCCACACTTGCTGGAATTACCAAAAGTATTTTTGATAATTCCATGAGCTCCAACTTAATATGCAGAGTTTTTGGTTTTAAATTTGAAGAAGAAGTTTACCACCTCTGCAATAACTTTAAAAATATTATAAAAACATAATGAATCTAATTAATTTTAGAAGCTTCTGATTTAAGTATCCGTAATGACTAATGACACGACTTGTTAATATTACTAATCAGAGCTGTTGTATTTAATTGATAGTAATTATTTGTCGTATTTAACTTAAAACTGTTCCTGTCTTCTTTGACTTTAATTAGTAATCGAAATGGTCTAGTCTGGACTATGAAAGCCAGGTCTGGTCTGGTGCGAGCATTTCGGACGAGACCAGATTTCCATAGTCCGACTATAAGCAAACTTCTTAAGGGAATGATATGGGGGCCTAACTGGCTCATCTCGAGTCAGTCTACAGAGCCATATCTCATGACTCCGGGTAAAGCATCTCGCTTCACTTACTATCTACATTTTCTAATTAAATAATTTGTAACTACTATAACTACAGGACAAGCGTCTCGCTTGTCCAGTAAAATAAATAAAATCGTATCTCATCACTTACATCGTGTCAACGGTTTAGGTTTATGGGGTTTATACAAAAGTCCCGTTTATTTCAAAGTATTTTTTTGTAGGAATTTTATTATATGATAAGAAGGAAAGGGAAGGAGATGTTGATGGTTGAAGAGGAAAATTGAGAATGAGCGAAGATGAGATCTTCGCTCTCGCATCTCTCGTTGGAGGCATCATCCCTCCTCTTCAACCGAAACTTGCACACATCGTTGCCAAGTCTCGCTCCTCCTTTTCCTTTACTTCTTAACCTAGACTACATCTATCTAACCTACATACACACATGGTACATAATTTTCAAAGGCTCACAATTCTATGCCATATCAATCATCTCGCCTCCCCTTAAAATCGCGGTCTCCGCATTTTGTTTTAATTACACACTTTAGTTTGTTCACTTATTGGTCGTGGTATTAATTATAACATGTCATGTATTTGTATGTTGTTCTCACATGTGATTACCTTTGATTCACTCATATTGATCAAACCTTTTGTGAAATATACCATCATAATGCTAGGATAGAAATCATCTTAATTAACATTCATATTGTATTGTAATTGTATTATTTATACTATTCTTATCTTATTTTAATTATTACTGTTCAGACTTTTAATCCGGTTATAATATTCAGTACCATATTGTCATAAGTCATTTTGTTTCTTAATCATAGTGCATATTATTAGTATCTATCACTTATTTGTGATACTAATCCTTATTATCTTATGTTCAGTCTATGTATTATCTAATGTCTTATAGTTATAACAGCAGCAATATATTTTAACCAGTCTCTAATTCAGTCTAATATTTAACATAATTCAGTCAATTGTTATAATACTCATAAGTATATAATTAATTTAATAAGTATAAATTGATAGATTTAAAATTATCATGGTTTAAGTAACAAGTATTATCACCTAAATAAATTTTGTACATCGGTTTACATATATGGCTTTTTAAGGGTAATGTATTAAAATCTTAGTTGCAGAACAAGTATGATATTAAAATAATACTGTCAAAGTTTAGTTATGCAATAAAAGCTTGATTTTGGGAGTTATATACATAATTAATATATTTCTGGGATATTAATATGTGTAAAATATTATATACTGATATTATACTTCTTAAATGTAATTATGTAGGTATAAAAAATGTAGGTATAA
The DNA here is from genome assembly GCA_949802685.1 of Dicyrtomina minuta. Classification (NCBI taxonomy): domain Eukaryota; kingdom Metazoa; phylum Arthropoda; class Collembola; order Symphypleona; family Dicyrtomidae; genus Dicyrtomina; species Dicyrtomina minuta. The sequence goes on from OX461811.1 coordinate 10,650,135, forward strand.
AAATGTAATATGTAGCATATGTATATATTGTGTTGGTGTAAACTATTATGTATTAAGTAACATATCGGCTTAATTCAAATTATATAGTTATTATGGCTTTTCGTGGTTTTAAAATAATATTGAGTAAGTACTTTTTCATTATGTCATACGATATTTCTTTTAAATGTGCTTTTAACATATTTAACAGCATTTGCGTTTCAATTACGTACGTAGTAAAGTAATGTAAAGTTGGTGTTATATACTTAATTTAATTCATTTGTTATCATTTGTTATGACGCTTTAAATATATTGGATATAAATAAACTGTAGCTTTGTAAGCGGAAATCAGTTGTTTAATCAGTTTAGGTGTAACGGCCGCCCCGGGTGCGGAACTGCGGTCCCCGCAGTGGGGTAGAAAAGTGAGTAGAGTTGAAGAGTGGTAGGGGTGTAGATATAGGGGGGGGGGGTAATGGGGTGATGAAATAAGGGGGGATACGAGAAGGGATATAGAGTAGCAGTGAGTCAGCCGTCGAGTATAAGAGAGTACTCCCGAATGTAACTAAAAGAGAAAAGACATCATGTGGATTAATATTGGAGAAAATAATAATATACGAGGATCATAAATAACGATAAGAGGTTGAGAGTGTGAAGTGGCAGGTTGTTTTTGGTGTTGGGTTTTAGGCATCTGGAAGGCTAAGGAGAGCAAAAGAAGACGGCTGAATGGACGATGTGAGGGGTTGTGGTTCCACTGAGTTGGTGGTAGTGATGTTGGATGAAGAGTCAAATGACAAAGGGGGTAGAAGGAGTGAGGGGTCGACACATGATAAGGAGTGATCAGATGATGTTTCCATGGGGGAATTAAAAAGGTCGTTCATGAGGGCCGCAGGATCGGGTTCTGTAGAAGACGTTGGTGTAGACAGGAAGTCTGAGAAGATGTCGTTGAGGTCCGATGAAGAGGGAGGTTGCAAAGCGAACATGGGGTCATCTTGAGTACGTAGAGGTGGAGAAGAACGAGGAGGTATGTAGGGGTGAGATGAGGTTGGAGTAATTGGAGGATTCCAGGGTTCGGAGGGAGGTTCTGTGTTGATATGGGTGAGGGGAATGGCGCTGGTAGGTGGGGATGAGTCCGGAAGGGTGGCAGGTGGAACGTCGGCTGGGATAATGGGGGAATTAGAAGATGGGGATGTAGAACTGGGTGGCAAGGGAGATGACGTAGACAGCGGGGAATGCAGGTCCCGCATAGGGGAGGGATGAAGGATAGTAGGAGAGGGTGTAACTGCGGCAATTGATGGTGGCGCAGTAGGGGCCAATGGAGGATGTGGAATACGGTGTAGTTGAATTTTGACGACTTAAGGACAAGTAGTAGATATAGTTGGAGGGATGATGGTGATGTGCTGAGGTGTAGCCGGTGTGGAATGTGATGCGGAAGATGAGTTGGAGTGGGAGGAGGAATGGTGAGATTTAGAAGACGTTGTGGAGGTGGAAGACTGAGACGATGATTTTGAATGGGATGAGGGTTTTTGTGAGGCTGAGGGAGCTTTGGAGGAAGAAGTCTTGGAATGGGATCTTGAGGACGAGGTTTTGGAGGATGATTGGTGATGTTTGGAATGGGATCGTGATGACGAAGATTTGGAGGATGATTGGTGATGTTTGGAATGGGATCTTGAGGACGAAGATTTGGAGGATGATTGGTGATGGTTGGAATGGGATCTTGATGACGAAGATTTGGACGATGGTGTGGCATGGGGTGAGGAGGGGGTATTGATCTCGTCGAGGGGATGAAGGTTAACAAAGGTAGATACATCTTCAAAGGTGTTGTTACGAATGGCTTCAGGTGTGTGTCCGCCAGAGTTTGAAGCCTCTTGTGTGGATTCAGTAGAAGTGGAGGCGTTGTTGGTGTCGATGGGGAATGAAGCTACGAATGTGATTTCGTTGGAGGGGGGGGGGCGGCAAGTGGTTCAAGAGGTTGCATATGAGAATCAGGAGTATGAATAGGTATAACTGAATCGGCAGCTGGAGTTGAAGTCGGTGAAGTGGCCCTGGAAAGAAGTGAAGCGGGTGTGAGAGATGACGCTGTGACCATTGCTTTAGTAAGATCAACTCGGATTGTAACGATGTCCAGGAGATGTTGCTCGCTGTCAGATGGGTAAGGGCGAGTGGTTATGTTTGCTAGACGGTCATCCATGGCCTGGAGCTCTGAGCGAAGCGTGGAGATCTGATCCATTTGGGAGGTGTAGTGTTCTAATGCCCTAAATGTGGACATACATCGAGTGGTCTCGTGAGTGAGATCCACAGTGAGTTTGGCATGTTTTGCAAGAAGGAGTTTGTTATCTGCTTCGAGTTTAAGGTTCTTGGCACGAGGTTCTTGGTTGCTTTTTTCAGTGGCTTTGACTCGAGCTGAACGAGAGTCGAGGGTAGCAAGTTCCTGTGCGAGCTTCTCGTTTTGATTTTCAAGAGTCAAAACCTTGTAAAGGGTGTCAATAATTTGTTTTGGGGTGTGTTTTTGGAACAATTCGTTGATCTGGCGAGTGTAATTTAGTCCCGAATGGAGGTTGTTGAGAGCACGGAGGACTTCAGTAGAATCCTTGAGGTGGAGGTAGGAGTCTTTTTCGCGCTTAATGTGCGCCTTTAATTCCGGAGTAATATAAGCTTGGTCATAGTAGAAGGTAAAACCGCCAGTGAAAGCGGCGCGAACATATTCACGGAGACGAGTAGGGGAATCGTCGGCTTTTTTACGTGAAGCTTCAGCGTGCATGCGGAAGTATTCTGGCATGACGCCCATAGTGTCAATCATGTGGACATAGCTGAGAAGTGTTTTGAGGGGACAAAGATGGCAAGCGGGATCCTCGGGTGGTTGATTATCAGGGATGAGGGGAAAGAATGAATGTTTCAGCATTTTTTGGTAAAGATTGTAGTCTGGCAAATGATCAGTGAGCAGAGGGCAACGAAGTGTTTCCGCGATGTGACCTGGTTCGGAAAAGTCAGCCGTTTGTCGGCGGGCTAAGACGTAGTCACTTACAATTTTATGAGCCTCAGATAAGGTGACAGGGGCATGGTTACATCGTGCCGGAATAGGACGGCTTATCGTCTCCGACATTTTCTTTTTGAGTGATGGTGGAAAGTCCATAGTATAAGGTCGAGAATGACGTCGAGTATGAAATGACGGAGTATATGGTTGAACTATAGATTTAACGCTGGAACGATGGTTACAAATATGCGACTGATTTGAGTGAGCGCGAATATGTGGCGGATCATGGTGTAATAGACCATGTGGGTGTTGATACGAAGTTGAAGGCTGAGAATTGAATGAACTGACAGCGGACGGACCTGGAGGGGAATTATAGAAGAAGGTAGATGAGGAAGAGGCCAATGGAGTTGGATAAGGCTGCTGGTGGGGGATGTTCCATAGTAGTCCGGGTGGTCTAGGTAGGTGGGGTTGAGTGTTGAGTGGAATATTGCGAGGTCGTGGTACAGGCGGAGGTTGTAATGGAGGGAACTGCGAATTGGGTGGTGGATAGTAATCAGAGTGATGATATATGTTATGGGGATCCATGATGGTTTTAGGATCCGCTGTAATAAGAAGAATCGTTAGTGAACATAAATAATTGGTATGTTTGTGTAAGGTTGAGGAGAGCGAGAGAGCGCGTATTATTGTGTGACAATATTGGAGAATATTGTGAATCGTGTGCAATTATTGTGATGGTTGGGTTAAATAGGCGCGCTTTGAAGATAATAGTGCTCGTAAAATGTGAGATGTATCAATATTTGTTTATCATCATGTTTTGTTTGTTTTGTGTATGGTAGATACTGTATGTATATCATGTGTGTACCTAATATTTGTATGTCATATAATTAAAATGTATGTACAATTAAGTGGTCCAGACAATCCGGAAAGTGTAAGTTCCCAGATTATCTGAATATATTCCCCGCGTATAGGTTCAATGTGCACTAAATCTCGTGCTTCGATCATGTGGTGGTTCATAAAACCATAGAAGATCAAGAAGCGTGCAATTAGTGTGTACTGACCAACAAACTTATAGCTAAAATTCCTCAAATGAACCGAAGGACAAGCATATCATTGGGGAAAGGCTCTGGTCCTTATATCACTGATAAAGGTGATCGGATTACCAGAATGACACAATGAGCAGCTCCACAATGAAAATTTCGGCTAATTTGAAGATCTAGTAAGTAGTATTACCAAGTACCTAAATTCAATGAGCACTGCGTATTAGTACGTATGCATAGCATGTACGGTTTTACCCAGACATCCGGAGATTTGGGATTATCAACGCAGGGATCATTGAAGCGAATTTATTAAAGTACAGAGAATTCCAGTCGAGCTGGAGAATGGTATGTTCTAATTTCAGCGAGTGCTGAGAAAAACTTATAAAACTATAATTCCATCCAGACGTGCCGGAGATTATTATTATCTAAATTCAGTGAGCACTGAGAATGAAACTTACGAAACTATGAATCAATCCAGACGGGCTGGAGATTATTATAATCTAAATTCAGTGAGTACTGAGGAAAACGTATGAAACTATGAATCAATCCAGACGGGCTGGAGATTATTATAATATAAATTCAGTGAGTACTGAGGAAAACTTATGAAACTATGAATCAATCCAGACGGGCTGGAGATTATTATAATATAAATTCAGGGAGTACTGAGGAAAACTTATGAAACTATAAATCAATCCAGACGGGCTGGAGATTTTTATAATATAAATTCAGTGAGTACTGAGGAAAACTTATAAAACTATGAATCAATCCAGACGGGCTGGAGATTATTATAATATAAATTCAGTGAGTACTGAGGAAAACTTATGAAACTATGAATCAATCCAGACGGGCTGGAGATTTTCAAGTATTTACACGTCAGGAAAAGGGGCTAACGGGTTATATCGGATGTTACGGTGAAGGTCAATACGGGAATAAGTTCCGGGTGGGGTATGAGCGGCTGCTAGTAGGGCATCACTGAGGGTGTACAAATCATGGGATTGGTCGAGACAGCCAATAGGTCTGTCATTACAACCTGAAATATCCAGGTAATGCCAATGTGGGGATATAATACTGGGTCGAATTTGAACCCTATAAGAAAAGTCATTATTAATATTGATATAAAAGTGGGCAAATGGACAATGAGGTCGGCTACGAAGGAGTTGAAACAGTGTATCAAAACATGATTGCCAAGATGGCCAACAAGGATTCTTGACAGCGAGAGCAAGGTTGAAACTCCGAAGGATAGGAGTATTGAAGGTAGTCACGGAATGAAGCAATTGGGTAGTATCAAGGGGTAAATGTGTCGATGGATATGTCCGACGTCGACGAATGTGTAGGGATATATGGATATACTTCAGTTGAGGGAATGTGTATGATCCATATTTGGTACACGTCAAGGCGTCGTGTATACGCCCAGTGTGGGAGAATTCAAGATAAGAAATATAATCCTGAGTGGCTGTGAGAATAGTGTGGAGATTTAAATGAGTAATATGAAGGGTTGCACGGTGAGAACGGGAGTTAAAGGGATCGTATGCATTTTGGACATATCCGATTTGAAGGATGGTTACGGCTAAAGGGGGTAATATAGGTTGAAGTAATTTAACTGTGTGAACATAAAGCGATTGGATTTGGATAGAATTACTAAGGTGTAATGTTCGGGCATACAACCAAGAGAAAGTTTCATCTGTAAGAAAATAACGTCGGAGAGTACAGTAGTTATTATCTATAGTGGTTGTAAATGTCGGATGAACTAATCGGAGGTGGCGGTGATCGTCAGTCGTTAAATATTGAAAAATGTAAAGGCGTAGTTCAACTGGAAGTGAAGTCAAATAATCCATAATCTGAGTGAAGGTTATAGCCGCTGGCAGGTAAGACTATAATACAAAATAAACAGGGATAGTTAGTATGGGTGATAGAGGGTAAGGAACTAAAAGTTATAATAGTAAGGTTATTCGCTATCGTCGTCAATTTCGTCCCAGGATCGAGGAGGATCGAAGTAGGTGTTAGGATAAAATTTAATATCTGAATTGACACAAGTACCATATGGGGTTTGAGCAGCATCGAGTAATATGTTACTGAGCTTGTAAAGTGCGAAGACGTCATGCAATAGATAGTAATCTGGAACACGCCGGATATTATTGCCAGTAAGGCAGAGAGTATGCCATGGGCGTTCACATACATGGATTGATGCCTGTACTCGATATAGGAAACAATGGTTTATGATAATTTGGATCAAACCGGCGTGGCATGTGGGCCGGAAACGAAGAAATGAAAAGATATTAGCAAAGGCGGGACGCCATAGACCCCACCTTGGATTAGCTATCATGAAAATAATTGAAAATTCGGCTAGGGCAGGTGTGTCGATAAGATCTAGATTGGCGATTATATGGGTGATAGACGTAGAAAGATCATATGGTCCAGGTTGGTGCTGATTAAAACATTGTAGGAAATGAGGTTTGTGAATTTTAATCGACTGAAGATGGGGCATACGTATGGAGGACTGGCTCGTACAAGTAAAGGCAGCAACTACCTCAGGGGTAAGAATAATCAATAAGTGTACTACAGAGTCACAAACGGATGTAAAAATAGAAGTAAGGTTACGTTTAGTAATAGGAAGAGTAAGGTACCAACAAGGGAAATGACGATTGTCAAGAATCCTGACTCTGTGTCCTAGGCGTAAGGTAGTAATTGAAATGAGCGGCAGAGGTGGATGAACGCGTGTGGCGCTTTCAATAATTAGCGTCTGAATGCAAAGAGGTGTCAACAGGTGTTGTGTCCGATGAAGCAACCACAAATACGTACTGTCACGCAAACGGAATCGAGTAAGCGTACGTAATTGTATATCTAAGGTAGCTGTCAAGATAGGATGAACTAGCCGGACTTGAAGGCGTTCAGTGTGAGTCAGTTTTTGAAGGATGGCGATTTTTAATTCCGTTGGAAGAGTTGTAAAGTAATCCATGGAGAGAAGGTATCGGGATCTATAATTAAATAAGATAAGGGGAAATTAGAAGAAAAGTTCTTTACACCTTATCTGGGAGATGGATTTCGGCATATGTCGGGACTTTTGGCGGGGGGAATTGATCTAAAAGTGGAGGATACAAGGGTTTCGTATCAGATTGTAAAGAAAAATGTCGAGGTGGGGGAAGCGGTTGTACATGAGGTGATTGTATAGTCTGTTGTACCATACTATTTAATGGAAGTTGGTCGCGTGATGAATAACGTTTAGGAGAACGTTTGTGATGAAGGCGGCGACGAAAATAACAGAATACACGAAGGGCATGATGGGCAATGCCGCGGCGATAGACATAGCATCCATACAGTATTATACCAAGGGCTAATATGAAAAGCGCTGTGGTCAGAACTTGATATGCACGTTCTTTGAGTGGACTCAATGCTACTGTTCGTAATTCGCTCAGAATTCGAATTGATTGAGGGTTCATATTGAGAGTTCCCGTCAGAGATTCACGGATAGCCTCCTCGTAAGTAGGTCGTGACTGCATTTCTCGTAACATTGAGAAGATTGTTTCGGATCCCGACATCTCATCAATACTGTAGACGCCTGGGGCAGAGAAACTAAGGGACGGTAAGGTCGAAAGATTCTGCAAGCCGGCATTAGGAATTGGCAAGCTAGGGATATGTGTCTTTATCGATCGGTTTGATAGTAATACGACGCGATGCCCCATATTAAAGTAAAAACTTGGAGAGGGGCATGTCACGTTAGGGGCTTTTGTAACGACTTCATGAGATAATGGAGTAACGAACCCGTACTTCTTTACGTGGTCCTCGTAATAACTAATAGGCATCTCAATGGTACAGCGGTCCTGGACTTCGAACATGTAGCGGTAAAGCTTTTCACATTCGAAGACGGAGACAATATCTCCGACCATCTTGGCGGTAAAATATTTTGCCGAGAATAACGAACGCACTAACAGAGCCGGATTGCCCGATTCTGCTGAATAACGGAGTATGCGTAATTGACGTTGATTGCTGCGGCAAATCTCCATATGTAGGAGCTGAATGTTGTACGTTATATTATCTTTAACAATGTCGTACAAAAATTGGAACTTAGCGTTTACTTGACTGTCGCTCATAAAGCGTGGTACAGCGGAAGATCCACCATGACTTAAAACACGGGGAGTGGTACCACTTCGTTTAAAACGACGTTTAGGTGGGTCTATCAATAACTTAAGTTCGGCTGTCTGAATGATTTCATCATCAATTTCTCCGATATTTTTCTGTGAGATGTAAATGCCTTGGGGACTAAGGCCAATAATTTTACCGCAAAGTGTTGTCTTTTTTATCTCACTTACAGCTATTTCTTCTTGTGGACAGCTCATTTTTGTTCCACTCCTCAATAAACATGTGGTTTCGGCGTGCAATTTTAATTTGCACCCTAGATTGTCCTTAATGTTCCAAATGAGCATGCCCTCAGCTGTGGCACAATACCCTTGTTGGAATTTACAAACCGTGTTGATTTTGGTAGTCGTTTGAACTGTGTCATCAACACTTGACACTGCAACAGTAAGAGTCACATAATAGTAATTTTCGACTGTGTCAGTGTTCGTACGACACCAAGTATAATCAACTTTTGCTTCGTTTTTAGTACCGAAATACCCTGTGCGAAGTCTTTTTAAAACCTGTCCCGTATGAGTACGGCTAGTGCGAACCATTTCACGACAATCTTCTGCAGAGAGTGAAATTGAGGTATCGCGACGTTCTGTAGCGTAAGCACCAAAAAATTGGTAACGCTTAGAAATAGTCGTGCGAATTGCAAAACATTCAAAAGCCGAAACAGGATGTGACAGTATGTTACTTACAGTACTACTTTACTTTCTGCAGGGGCAGGGGCTAACGAGCATGCAATTGAATCAGGTGTTGGGATACGAAACTTAATGCCTTCGCGGAACCCTGAACATTTGTATAACGGAGTACGTTTTGGTTCGTAGTTATGAAACAAGGAATACAGTTCCGCGTCTTCTTCTACAGTGCCTGTAGATGTGCCGTCGAATATATCCTGTATGGATATTACCGATGATAAGGATGCAAAAAGGGCTGAGAAAAGGAGTAGTTTATACCTGAAAAGAATAAATAATAAAAGATAAGATCGAAAGTTCTACAGCAATCTTATAGCGCTGATAACAAGCAGGGATGTAAAGGAGACGATTTAAGAATTCTTTGATTGTGAATACTAATGTATCCTATACGAGTCATACCAAAGATACGAAATATGATTGGATAATCCGTACAGTTATGAGTACGGATAAATTCATATCTATTGACAGGGTTACATTCTTGTAAATCTACGTATCCATTTCTTGGTTTTAGGCGAAAGTTATAGGGACCCTGAGTTAGTTGCGATGGTATCAATGTGGAAGTGCGTCGAAAGTATAGTTCACGTATGGTAAGTCGGACGCGCGAATATCCTATAGAGACACTTCGACGGAAACGGGAATGTCCGTCGTCATTGTCTTGCAGGATATTTTGGAGAGTGTTAATGTCTGACAGGGATGTTTGGTCCCCCGCATCATAATCATTAATATGGGTTTCCTCCGTTGGTGTATTGAGAAAATGGAATCCGCAAGGATTGCTGACATTTGTAATTGATCGTAGTATCGGTATTTCAGGGCAAGTCAAACGGTTACGGTTTTGATTGCAAACAATTGGAGCGGTCAATATACGCAAACAATTTTCAAATCGAGGAATGTCCCAAATAATTTGTCCTTTCTCTGCTGGGGCGCATGTAGATGCATTATATATACACGGAGAGATCATACGTGTGTATGGTGTGGAGATAAATAGAGAAGATGAGTTAACGGTAACTGAAGTGGAAATCAAGAAGTAATTTATTACGGAGTCACCCGGTCTACCATTTCTGAGTTTAAGGTTAGTTTTATAATAATTTGATTTGGTAGATATCAAACGACGTCCAGAAGGGGATTTCCGGGTATTATTGAGTTTTCGACAAGCTTCAGCTGTCATAGGAACCCAACGATACTCAAATATATTCCTTGTGATTTCCTCAAGATGATGAGGTGGCGGAATGCGCGTTTCCCTGGCAAGGCATTCCATCGAGTCAATAGTGACAGTCCAGTTAAGTCTATCCCAATAGAGGATTATAATTAGAACAGGATTAAGGGATTCGGTTGCCCTTATTGTTGTAGTGTAGTTCATTTCTCGTAAGACATCTCTACATAGTGACAATGGTTGAGTTTGAACGGGTGGTATGATGTGCGAAACGTTCTGAGTGAAGTTAAGAGATGGTATCATAGTTTCCTCATAATCGTAGTCAGATTCAAGTAGATCAGGTAAAGATTCCTCAGAATAACCTCCACCAAGGAAGAAAAGCAAAGCAAATAGAAAATTTGGAAGCGACCTATAAGACAAGACAGTCAATTAATACCTATTTTGGGTTTGTAGGCACCTTACGATAAATATTTTCTAATGGTGGAAAATTATTATCCTTAATATATTTGCATGTGTGGCTAAAATTTAAGGGGGTTAGGGATTTCTCATGGTCTGTCAATAGACCGACGTGATTAATTCCTTCATATCTATAAACAACAGCTGTATACGGTGAGCAATTTAAAATTGGCAGCACGTTGTATTCAACAATGAGAGTACAGCTTTTTAGATCAACTGTCGTGAGGCTATCTCCAACAAAATGAGCTCTATAAAAGGAACTCAGTTCAAGTGGGGATTCCTCTAACGGACAAAAATAATGAGCAAGTGCTTCAAGATCGTAATTAGCGCGCATGGTTAGAAAGCGGTCACGCAAATCATTATTTTTAAGCGGGTTAAGGTAGGTTGTGTAATCATCAAGGGGTCTAAAATCCTGTCGACGAGATCTACGTTTTGGAATTATATCAGTAAGAATTCCCTGCGGAATATAGTCACGTTCCATGGTATATGGGTTTGATTCATACAGGGATCGGGGTTCTCGTTTCTTGGTTGAACGAGACACGGATGTTTTGGTATTGAAATCTGTATGAGCATTGAACCGAACTTGGCAACGGATAGGATCTGTATAGAAACGTTCGTAAGCTCTTAATTCGGGGCAATCTGCTTGGGATTGTTCAATAGTACATCGAAAATATGTATATAAACGCTCTTGACAGCGAGTTAAAGCATCCACATCCCAGACTAAAATTCCGAATTTTGTTTTAAATCTTCCTAAGTTTGGGATTTGAATGACGCTGTCTTGGTGTTTGAATTCAAGAGTATTTGTGTTACTGTTCAGTTTAAGTGAATGAAAATTTATGAAGTTAAACACATAGACAAATTTTATATTATGAGCATGTTTATAATGTGTAGAATACACAAGGTTAATTGCGTATCTACGTGTCTGTCCAGGCTCTCCAGGAGAGTGCATTTCAAGTCGGTAATCTTGATACTCATAAACTGCCTGATACATATGCATTAGGCGTATGCAATCCATATGGTTTATGTGCCCGGGTCGGGTATATAGAATGGGCCTATTAGCTAGCATGTCTTTTAGAAAAGATTGTAGGTGCACGGCCTTGATGTTGTGCGAGAACTGAATAAATTCATTTTGTGTTTTGAAGGTTTTGTTTGAATACTCTCGAATAAAAGTCCATCTAGAGCATTCAGTGGCATTGATTGAAATGTCAGGATGATCGTATGGCCATGAAAATACGTAATCGCCTTTATGCGATTCGTTTGGATTATATTTTCGGGCTTTGGGAACGAACGTGAGATTATTAAGAAAAGGAGTACACATGGTGACAGGTTTTTCCTGTATAATGGGTTCAATACAAGGAGTATTATCGGGCCAGTCAATTTTTGAAAATAGAGGATGGTCTGCGGTATAGATACATGCTGCAACTGAAGAAAATATGTAGACGAGAGAAATCCAAGAGAGAAGTCCTAACCTATAGACAACATAAAGAAGAAGAATACATAAATAGTATGAAGTAAGTCTACTATGGTAAGGTATAATAAGGGTTTGCTAATAGAATATGAGCCGTATCAATAATGTGGCCGTGAAAAGGGGATTGTAAACGTGGGCGTTGGTAAAGAGTTGGGGTACAAGTGGGTGGTATCTGTATTGATTTGTATATACGCAAATACGTAAGGTCCACGTAGGCCGTCATTCGAACTGTATCAATCTCATATACCAATGGCAATGCATTTGTGCAGTTGTTTTTTGGGAGAATAGAATAATTCAAAATCCTCATACACTCCGTGAGTGTGAGAGTATTATCATCAAAATCTGCTCGAAAATCATATGTGCGTGTAGCTGGTATTGTGACATCCCTATCGAGATTTGCTTTCCTCACCAAGTAATTCTGAGGCGTTAGAATAACGTCTGATTGTCCTACAATCGATGTGCGAGTTGGGGGTAGGATGCTGATTTCATACTCGGATCCTTTTAAGTATAGATTCAAAATCGATTTTAATTCCGGACAATCTAATGATATTTTATTTAGAAAACAAACTCCTGGGGCTGACAGGCGATTTCGCATAGAGACAACTTGCTGAGCGTCCCAGATGAGAGTTTTACTATTGTGGATGCATATGCCACTGTCAATGGCACAAGGTAATGAGACATTATTCAGATGAAGCCACTGACTGTTAAAAGGACTCTCAAATTTAATAACTTGGGTTCTGTAATTAACAATAGTGGATTCCGTGTGTTGAGCACTATTGTTGCTAGGGATCATCTGGTGATCAGTAGAAAAATGATCCACAATATAAGTTAAGGGATGACCATCTGGGCTACGTTTAGTACTTTGAAGCTTGCCACATTCCTCTTTTGTTATTGGAATCGAGGATTCGTTAAAAGTTTCCATTCGGGTTCCGTTTATTGTAGAAGAGGAATACTTAATCCGAACAGCTTGACACCAAACGCCTGGAAACTTTAGTTTCCAATTGATGTCGTCAAACCAGTATTGGATAAAGGTTCCATTCCTCCTTTCCTGCAGGTGTAATTCATCTGCCGTGTGCAGGTATCGTGAACTGTTCCAAGTTAGTCTTTGCAGGCGATTCTGACACAAATGTAATGGGATGACCTGGGTCTCAGGGTCCGGCAGCATAGGTGCCTCAGGTGAATTCAAGGAATAGACTTGTTGAATAAGCAAGAGGCTAAGATAGATGGAGAAAAGCCTAAAGAAAGCAAAATAGAGTAAGCTTAGTGTACATAATCTTTTAAGTGCGAAGGAGGTTTTGTTTGTCTACCAGTGCGAGTAGTAACACCCACACGATCTAATGGAACGTAACCGTCTTCATCGTCTGTAGATGACTTATCGGATTCCATCGGATCCCTTGAAATTGGGTCACCTCGATATGACTCTAAATCACGCAGGGAATCCGATGAACTCCCTTCAACTAGTGTGGGGTCTGGCTGAGGCTCTTGATCCTCCCTTTTTTCTGGTTCGTTCATGTTAGGTACACCTGGGGTTACATTGAGAGGTACTGCGTCGGCTTCTGGTTTTAATGAAGCTTTATTCTCTACGTTGTCATCTGATGCCCTATTACTATTGAAGTCCGTAGTTTCAGAAGCCTCAGGTTCAGGGGTTTTATTAGGTGTTCTAATTATTCTAATTAACGGTGCCTCGGATTGGTTTGGCGCTATTTCAGTTGCCTTGTTATTTTAGGGTTGATTTAGAATTTCCTCGGCCTTTTCAGAATCAGTCTGGATATCAATGTCTGATGATACTTTCGATACCATAGCATTCTCCATTGGACTGTCCTCTAGTGCAGGCCGTTGATCAAACTCTTCACTTTCATTTCGTTGAGATAGCACTGCTAAGGATAAAAGAAGTGCCTCCTTAATAACTTGGGGTTTGTTATAATTTTCTGGTTTGATATAGTAAAATTCTTTTGTAAGTTGTTTTATTGTTTTAATACAATTAGTATTCACCTATTACCCAATAATAGATATTGCTAACGCCATTGCCCAAATGCAGTTGTTGCTACATGATTGATTAAATACAAGTAGACCGGAATTAGTTTGACTCATTAGGAATTTGATAACTGTCACACAATGTAAATAAGTCATATTCTTGAGTTGTAGTACTTCTACAGAATACTGTTCCTCGGGATCTTGGCAGGAATATATAACCGTTTTACAGGGGAATCCTATCAAATCTTTTACATTAGATTTCATGACGGTCAATGTTGCGGCTGTTTCTTTAGGTTTTCGAATTAATTCATCTGTCCGGGGAAATTCGAGTTGTGAATCATCTAATTCGATAATTATATTTATATGGTTTCGATATTGTTTAGCACATTTACTGAGTATGTATCGAAGTGATTCTTTGGAATTACTATACTCAGGCGGTACTACATGATATAAGTAGATTGGAAATTCCATGATATTTATGAGTCCAGTTGGTAACATTTCTGTTTTTGGTTCGTCAAGTGGCGGTTGGATTGGTTTAAACCAATGTTCTGGTAATTGATCCCATAAATTCCTTCGCTTGATGATTTCTATCATTTCCTCAAAGGTAATGACAAATTCCATTTGTGATATTGTGAACGTCGAAGCTAATTCGTCCACTTTCTCAACAAATGGCTTCATGCGTTCCAGATGAACGATAGTGGTTTTGCTAGTTTCCATATGCCAAACCTCATAGTTGACAGGTGACGTCTTACGTATAACCTTATATGGTCCGTAATATTTGCGCACAAGCTTTGGATTAAGACCGATAGGGCATGAGGGAATTTTGATTAACACTAAGGACCCCAGGTCGTATTCAGCGTCCCTGCGATGTTTATTTTCTCTTAAGCGATATACTTCTTGTGCTTTAAGTATTCGCGCTCGAGCTCGGCGTCTTAAGATTTTTGCATCAGAGGTTCGGTCTAAAGCCACTGGATGTACAGCGACCGGAAGTAATCCTTCTGCTACATTTAACGGTTCTCGAGCGAATACCATTTTGAATGGACTTGTTCCACTAGCAGAATGGACAGCGGTAATAATACTAAATGCTACCTGATGAACATATTTATCCCAATCCTGTTGACTTGAGTTGTTTACCATCTTTTGCAAGCTTTGCTTGACAGTAAAATTGGCCTGCTCACATAACCCATTGGTTGAACCTTTGTATCCGCTAGAGAAGAGTGGGGTTACACCTAATTGCTTAAGAAGATAACGTACTATCTTTCCCACAAAATTTGTTCCTTTGTCGCTGAGTATTTTGGTTGGTATACCATGCACACATATTATGTCTTGCATTAGAAATTCTGCTGTTGTTGTGGCTTTTATGTTAGGAACCGCTTTGAGGGTTACAAATCGAGTAAGCATGCAGATTGCTATTAATATATATCGATTTCCTTTTGCAGTAGTTACAAACGGACCAGTAGCGTCCCATGCAACTACTTCATGTGGTCGTGTTGGAGGTGTGATTGGTTGAAGTTTCCCCGGATACAACCCATAGGTTCGCTTGCCTTGCAGACATAGTGTGCAACTGGCTACATAGTTTATGACACTACGATCCATGTGTGGCCAATAGTAGTAACGTTTACAGCGTAAATATGTTGTTCGGATGCCACGGTGGCCTGTTGTTGTAGTGTCATGATTTTCTCTTAATACTTGAGAAACTAGACAACGAGGAATGACAAGTCTTTGAAGGCCATTGTCATCACGATATAATAACTCATTATGAATATAGTAGTTATTCAGAGTTTTATTGTTCTGTAATAATTTGATTTTATTTTTACAATGATCGTCTTCCTGTTGTAAAAGTGCCAGATCCTTGGCTTCAATAAATAATATCGGAAAATTTAGTGGGACTTCTGCAAATTTAAATAACTCACTATCATCTTGACCTGTATCTATCGGCGCATGTTCAAGTCGTGATAATGCATCCACATCTGAATGAACTCTTCCAGGGCGATGATGAATATCCATCTCAAATTCACTTAACCGGCAAGCTCATCGATGTAATTTCCCCGAAATGGGCCCACTAGCTTTTGTAAGCGATAAGAGAGGATTGTTATCTACGAGCACAGTAAATTTGCGACCATAGATATATTGGCGAAATTTTTCAAGAGCATAGAGAAGACTTAAGAACTCTTTCTCTATTGTAGAGTACATTCTTTCCGTCTTATTAAGTGATCTTGATATATAAGCGATAGGGTGGTTCTTATTGTCTATTCGCTGAATAAGGGATCCTCCAATACCGTGATCACTGGCATCAGTGCATACTATCACTGGTAAGTGCTCACAGAAATGTCGTAGTATGGGAGCTGAACATAGAGCCCTTTTTAGTAAATCAAACGCCTTTTGTTGTGCTTCACCCCAGTAAAATGTGGTATTTTTTTCAAGTAACTGATTAAGGGGCCTTGCTTTAACGGAGAACAATGGTACGAAGCGCCGATAAAAGTTTGCTAATCCCAAGAAGGCTCGTACTCCTTTTTCCGTAGTCGGTACGATTGCATTTTGTATACATTCAACTTTACTTGGGTCAGCCTCTATTCCCTGAGATGATATAATAAACCCTAGGACAGGAATTCGGTGAGCTCCGATTCGGCATTTATGAGGATTAACAAGCATCCTATATTCTCGAATTCTTTCAAATACTAAACGTAGGTTTTCGAGTAACATTTCGAAGGTAGCTCCAAATACAATCAGATCATCAAGGTACACTATACAGCGTACGTATAATAGATTAGCAAGCATGGTATTCATGCCACGTTGAAAGCAGGAAGGCGCTATATTTAATCCAAACGGCATTCGAAGAAATTCCCAGAGCGCCGCGTGAGTTATAAATGCAAGTAAATGTGTGTCTTCCGGTCGGACTTTAAACTGATGAAACCCCTTTTTAAAATCAAATATGGCGAAGAATTTCATACCTCTTAAACAGGAAAACACTAATTCAATCGTCGGTAAAGGATACCGGTCATACAGGATGATTTGGTTCAATTTTTGAAAATTGATGCAAAAACGCGTAGAGGTATTTATTTTAGTTATATCGTTAGGGTCGCTTTTTTCACGGTGACCTGATTTAACAAGAACAATAGGAGAAGCAAAACTACTTCTACTTGGTTTTATGATACCATTTTTATGCATTTCTCTACATTGTTCGTCAATAAACTGCCTTTCGGCAAGAGAATATAAATATGGTTTTTGAGCAATAGGTCTTGCATCAGGTTTTAATCGAATTTTATCAATTGTTATATTACATGCAGGCAACAGGGCTCCATCTTTATGAAAAATATCCTCAAATTCTTTCACAAGGTTATAAGTCAAAGGTTTCTGCTCATCAGTTAGATCATTACTTATCATTGTTTGTAACGGGTCTACAAGAGATGCTAGTTTACATTCTTTATCAGAGGATCCTACAAATACTGATCGTTTGAACAGTGGTGTAGCATGAGCAATTAAAGATCCGGATTTCAGAATGAAGTCACTACTGCTCTGAACCAAAATTCTTCCTTTATATTCATCATCGCATGTCATTGCTTGGTGTGTCATCTGAAGGGAAGAGTATAGGTCAAGAAGATTACGCGTATTTACATACAAGGATATGGATCCCCGAGACACACTTAATCTCTTTGATGGTTTCGCAATTATTGAAACTACGTTTATACCTTTCATTATATTCGTGTCAGCAGCTGTACATATATCTACAACATCAGAATGAGAATCAACACTGTTTGTACTCATTTGGTCTTGTGGTTTCATATATTGGCATCGTAGTTGGGAACCATCAAGAAGTGTAACTGTACGTTCCGTAAAATTTACTGTATTGACAGCCCGCGAAAGAAAATTCTGTCCAAGTAACCCCGAAAATGGCAAATCTACAACTATGAAGAACTCTATTGGAAACTGGATTTCCTCTGTGAATTTTACATTTATATATGTCGACCCTATTGGGTGTAAGGGTGTTGCTCCAATTCCTTTTAATACTACTCTACTAGGTTCTAATCTAAGAGAAGGATCTACATATTTACTATTGATCAAAGAAAGCGCTGCGCCCGAGTCTATAAGCAGAGTAGCAGAGCGATTATTAATATACGATGGAAGAAAGAGTAAGCAACACTTATCATTGGATACCGTGTAAATATCTTGGGTTAACGTGGAGCCGGGACGGTGCGGGGCGGCTGATTTCGTCTCGGCGCCTCCCGGCGGTTTGAGTTTAAAGGTTGAGTATTATGATTTTGTTCTCGTATGCGCCTACGGCAGTCACGAATGAAATGACCGTTTATGCCACAATAGTAACAACCTTGATTTGTAAATCTCTCACTGTTACGATTAGTGTCTTGGCTTGAACGGTCATTTGGTGATCTACCTTGGGGTCGGTCACGCATAGGCTGTGTAGTAGTTGTTTAGGGGTAATTAGGGAAGCGGGAATTATAGTTTCGAGGAGGACCTGAAACATTCCTATTTCCACTATTTTGTGTGTTGGGACGTCCACGATCCCTATAGGTATCTTTGACGGGAGGCGCATACTGTCTGTTGTGCTCTTGGTGGCTCGAATTATACCGCGTAGGAGCATATTGAGACTGTGATCGAGTAGTTTCATTATGCATGTCCTGAAAGGTTACCTTACGGTTAGGATATTGGAAGAACACAAGTTCATCTTCCTTCTGTCTGGTTAATTTGCTTTGATCAACACCTTCTTCGTATGTAACCAATAGCTCTTTTAAGGCTTGCATAGTAGTTGGTCGAAATAGACGAACTTTGTCTCTTACTTCAGGCCGTAACCCTTTAAGAGCGCATTTTATTCGCAGATTTTCGTCAGCAGGTGGTGAACATAGATCTCCTAATTCTTGAATCTGCCAATAATAGGTCAATGAATTTTCACCTTCCTTTTGAGTATGTGACAGTAAATTAAAAAGATCATCTGTATCTACCGCTGCTGAATATTTAGTCTCAAGGAAACTCCTTGATAAGTCAGACCA
The DNA here is from genome assembly GCA_949802685.1 of Dicyrtomina minuta. Lineage (NCBI taxonomy): Eukaryota > Metazoa > Arthropoda > Collembola > Symphypleona > Dicyrtomidae > Dicyrtomina > Dicyrtomina minuta. The sequence continues at coordinate 10,668,981 of OX461811.1, forward strand.
GGTCCAAGCACCTCGTCCTTGCCTGGTTCGCTGAGCTGTTTCAGCTGTGTACCAATCAATTGCGCTATCTCGAAGATAAGCTTGGAATTGTAGCAGCCGCAAATTTTGGTCCCAACTGTTGCAGTCTGCTATTCTATTAAAATGTCTGAGATACTTTCGAGGGTCATCATTTGGACGTCCTCTATATAACTCTGGGTGTTGCACTATTCGGATTGGTTGAGACACTTCCGATTGTGCTTGGACTGCCCTAACAGCTCGAACAAACGATTCGGCTTGCATATAGTCCGCATTATCTTTAGTGTCGTCTCTGGGGTTATCATGACCTGTGTTGATTTCTGAAAATGTATGATCAGGGTTGAGTAATTCTCGTAGTTCTTGTTCGAGGCGGAGTTTCCGACGCGTCGTATCTTGACTGTCTGATACGGCTCCACTCGACATATATTCCTGAATTTCACGCAGTTCTTCCCGCAACTCTCTGATTCGATCCGTTGGACTTACAGAATCATTGTTCATAAGATCTTTACGTAATTCAGCCATCCTGGCATCAGCAGGATCAGAGGAAAACATGGGTATTTCAACTAATTGTTTAGGTTTTGGATAGGGATTTATTCCCGTGAAATAGTTACTATGAAATGCGTGGTCAGACGGTCTCCGTGGAGTGCCTTTACTCAATCGAACGCCTGACCCGTTATTGTCAACCTGCTGTTCGGTTTCTATCTGACCCTCGGGAATAGATAAAGGTTGTCTTTGGGATGTTGCACTCCAGGAGGGTCTACCTCTACCATTACCTTTACTTATACTTAAGGGTGTTGTTACTTCCAATAGGGATGTTGTATCATCAGTTTTTGCTTCCGTTTCCGGATTATTAAGCATAGCAAAATCTGTAATACAGAATTTTTACAATTGTATATGCGAGTTTTTATAATTCGACAAAATATTAGGTCCTAATATTTCATACAATTGTAAATATAAATATCAGTAAGTTGACACTATGTTAATTCTCTTAACATTTGGTCTCTATATAGTAAGCATGTTTAATCAAGAATACTAAATCTCTTAGTATTTTTCTCTACATGAAAGCAACTTTGATTATCTTAACTAAATACTAATTCTCTTAGTATTAATTTACACATAAAGGCGAAATTTTAATAGAGCATATATCTAGCTTCTTTAGTATATCCAATAACTTAATTTATTTATATTTACAAGTGCACTTTTATCTGTTAATGTACTTGACGTCTAAGTGCCCACAGGAGAAGTTTAGATCCGTCTCAGTCACCTAGACATATTTAGAACAGTTATAGTTCTATTAAATTCGGCATTCGTTTCTTTATTAATTTGTGTTTTAACAGTTTCTCCATTTGAATCTATTGCTCTCTTTATCTCTCATACGTCTTGTGTCAAATCTCTCAATTTATTTTTAATCATTATACTTGTTGCTGAATCATATTATTCAACTTCCTATTATACTTTGATTTTGTCATTATGACCTGAAATTAAACTAAATTGTAAGTATTTCGATCAGCGTATCTCAAGTGTTTATTCATATAACTCAAATTGTGAATTGCTGCCTTGCGATCATTATGATCGGCTTATTCGTTCACCTAAATGTTCTTGTTTCGTTAAGAACGCAATTTATCATTGTTTCATTTAATATCCTTTTGTCATCTTTATCAGTCTAAATATTTTGATTTTTAAAAAGGCCTTAACTTTTTCCTAACTATTAGAAAAGTTTATTATCTATTCCGTTGATACTTGACTGGGGAGAAGCTTCTCCTCTGTGGGCGGCACTCACTTCGGGATTGTTCTGCTATCTTATGATATTTTACTTATTTTTGGACTAAAACTATTGATTACGTTCTCTTGGCGTCCCAAGTCTGGTTATAATCAATTAGTTACTAATAGACTAGACAATATTCGTGCACGTCTACTATTAGTATGACATGTCTTATCACCTTTTTGATTTTGTTTTGTTGAGCTCATGAGTTTCATCATGAAGGGATTAAATTTTAATGCTAATCATAGATCAAAAATGAATGAAATAGATGGAAGGAGAGTGTTTCTGTATTGGGGTATGGTAGGGTATCACATCCGCTAGGGCTGTGAATCTGGGTAGGTTCGAATATTTCTTGTATTCATCCGGGGGGGGGGATTTGTAAAGCTTAGCGTAAGCATTAGATGATAGTTCTACGTATTTTAAAGTCAAAGTTTATCTTCACATGTACAGATATAAATCTGTGATATGGGCATGGAGATTTCTATCTATGTCGTTACATTACTACTTATTTATGTGTTTCTCATTTTGATTTTATTGTGTTTTTAAAATCTTTGTTAAAATAATATTTTCACGTGATGGTTACATTATTAGCTTTTATTAAAGGAGGGTGTTAAAATCTTGTATATAATAATGTGTGTTGATGGTTGTAAGAAAAAAGTAAATTTTATATATATGGGTCATTCATGATGGTATATTAAGTTAAGATTAAGCAATTTGAATGCCGTCGCAAGCGCTACGCTTTCTCTCTCTCATAAGTGTGTATAAATCTGATTAAGTAAAATGCATTTTTCTTACTTTCAGTGCCTTTTATTAGCTTTTTGTATTCCCGTCACAGTTCCTTAATCAGCAGCGTTAATCCTTATTGGTTTGTCTAAAATATAAGATCATCATCGTAGTGGTTATAGCGACTGTATGCTGTCTGATTTATTATCTCTTGATTATTGTTAGAAAATTCTTTTAACTGAATTTTTGATGATATTGCTACCATCTTTCAACTAAAGTTTAATATTTGTTCTAAAGTGCTTAACAATTCACTAGATGGTTTGAATTAAATGTATTCTTGTTTTAAACAATACGTCCACCATTGTCTTATCTTATCTCTAATATTTAATGTATATTCAATTTTTAATATATATCCAATTAATACATTGACATTACGTCGGCGAGCAATGATATTATATTTATTCAACAAATTTTAGTTGATTTTTGTCTGTCTTTATTATTAAAGTGGGGAAGGCAATTGCCACTGGGCAGCAAAATTCAAAGTTTCCACTACGCAGTAGGCATTATCCTATGATCATTTTTTTTATAGGCTATAAGTTGTTACATTTGAGCTTATTAGAAATACTTATCAGATATATCGGGCCTTTTTCTGTATTTATTTCCCACTGCGCAGTTGCCACCAGGCCAATAATATTAAACCGGTGTAATTTTAAATCTATGATTTTTGATACCTCTTGGCATATTCCGTTGCACTAGGCTGTCACTACCAGGCATACTGGGCAGTCACTACTAGGCTGATTAGGCAGTCACCACTAATTTTGCTTAATAGTAATAGCAACAGTGGTCTTTATACATAGGTGATCTTGACGATCACAGTTCGTAGATGTATATTACGTCATAACTTTTAAGCAGTTGCTCCAAGACATGGATTAAGTTGAGTGCTATTTATGACGTACTTACAGCGAGTTATTTACCCGACAGTGTCACATGGCAGTTACCTTTAATTTTAATCATATGAGTACGATCTACTCTACAAATTGCCAGTTTGTAGATCCACTGGACTATTGTCACAGGCATTTGTCTGAAAGGCAGTTACTACTAGGTAACAGTTACACAACGTGGACAGTCTATTATCCTGACATGGTGTGGTTTGTATGGAGTCTGCCGTTAGCCTTTTTGCTATTACCTCTAGGTGGGTATCTATGAGACAGTTGCTTCATGTATGATATTACAGAAGAAAGGGCTGATGCTAGATGTTTGAGTATAAAGGCATTTTCCACAAGGCTAAACCCATTACGGGGGTGGAAGTTGTTTACGGAAATTGTTTTTACGATACTGTCAACCGAAAGGCAATTACCTATAAATAATGTTACCTATTTCGAGGCAGTTATCAATAGGTGATTGCTCGTAACACCGTGGCCCTTTTCTGTGGCAAAGCTGCTGCTAGGCAGTTGTCTCTAGGAGGATCATTCACTAGAAGACAGCGTGTGTTGTCACCACTGGGCAAATAAGGCAATCACCACTGGGCAGGCTAGGCTGACACCACTAAACAAGGCAGTCGCTACTAGGCAGTTGTCTCAAGATAATCCTTAAATGACGGCTTTCCTTAACCCCATTTCCGTGTTCCTGGTTGACGTGAGCGAGTGGCTATAAGGCAGCTGTCCTAAGGCTATGGTGTGTAGGTCGTTGTTATATCGTTTTTATAAAATGAGTAAATAAGATATCGGATCAAGTACAATAATTTCATATGTGATCGCTCTCCGGCATCCCGTTGCAAATTATTTGTTGATTCATATCATTTTAATTTTTAATACCTGGTCTGTGTGATCCACGCTACTACATTATAGGGCGCTTTTCGCATAGGTGGTCGTTTAAAAGTAGTTTAGTGAAAATCGGTATCTTACTATGATCTGCGGAACCTGACCTACAGACTGACGACATCTACCGGCAGGACAATATGACTATTTCAAGAGACGCAAAAAATGAAATACCTTATCTCAACTTGTACTACGGGGTGTAATGTGATTGGTTTTATTAATTTTCTGTTGAACATCGTGTTTTTATAATTTAAATCCGCATATATTATGCACTGTCGAATCTACTAATTTAGTTCCTTATAACCGGATAATTTAACATTGAACCATAGGCTGGCCAATTAAATATTTAAATTTGTCCCTTATAGTGGTTTTCCCTTGTAACAGAATCTTGTTTAAACGAATTTCTCTGTAGTATCTTTTAATTATAGTTTAGTTTTGTACAAGTTCCTCTGTGTATTTTCTAATTTGCAAAAACTTGCTAACCTCTCAGCTCTGTATGCATCTCTGACTAACAATATACATTGTGCACAAAATACAACAGCAACCCAACATATGGTCCAGTACATGTCAATGGTACAGTTGCCTGGTGCATAGGAGGGAAATCTAGATTTCATGGTACAATCTCGAGACGTGGTCTCGGTACTAGTACAAGTTACTGGTACACTTGCCTGGTGTATGGGAGGGAAATCTTGATTTCATTGATTAGTACTGACAAGGTTTGGGATTACTGTGGACGTACACAACAGATCTGTTAATAGTTAGTGGTAGTGTGTTTTTTTTGTACTCTCTCCAGACTTCACTGTTTATGTACTTGATTACGCGCCAGCTCCTTCTCTATGTAGGGTAGAGGCGGGTAATTGTGATCGCTTTTTTTGAAAAACTTTTGGTTCTGTTTTCCGTAAACCTTAGTAGAAACAATATCGAAAGCAATGACCTTTTAAATTTGATGAACATATAATTATGAGCATTTCCTCCAAATTGCTTAAATTTCTGACGATTTCATCTACAGGAATTTAAAAACTGCACCCTTGGCTGAGTTGGAAGTTTGTTAAGTCCGTTAAGTGTGAATTACGGGTTATTCCTATCGTCGGTTTTATTTTGCTGTATGCCCACCAAAGTTTATTGCTTTGATAGTATCAATATTGAATACGTTAATAACTCTAAAATTTATATATCACGCTAAATTACGTGTATGAAAAATTAGCGTTTAAACTGTGACATTAACCTACTTTTACAGTTTAGTATCAATTATTTACAGACAAATCAGCACTGTTTAGGTCAAAGTCAGTGTATTTTCCAATAGGGTAAGGTCATCTAACTGTGGTAGCTTTTGGGATAACTTTTAGTTTCTTTCTTTTTTAATCTGTAATACCAAGTATATAGAATTTTGAAATCAATAGCACTATACACTTGACACACATACTGTACTGAATACTTTCCCCAATTCTTATCAAATTCTGTTCACCGCATCGTTAAACGACAGATTTTCAAACTATACGACATCAGTGGATTACTAATTCCTGGGAATGTGGTATGTAGGGTTCTATAAATAATTTTTAATAAAATAATCGTTGAGTACTACAATTTCATAAAAAATACGTGCTAATTTATTATTAATGATCCACTGGGTACAGCAGAAATGGCATTGATAAGGTCTACTTTGGTGCATGGCTTACTTTTGTTTCCCTATATCATTTATCGTGTTGTTACAATTTACGGCATGCCAAACAAATAAAACGAACTGAAATATTAGTACTTATATTTTGAAACACACTTGCTTCAGTTTAACAGTATTTCCGATGAGGTTTACATGGTTTTTACGATATCGCAGTTAGAAACCCTGACATGACCACATTTTAGTACACTACTTTTAAAATGACTAAATATTTCCCTAAAATCCATCGAATTGAACGTTAAATTAATATTTCATATTAATCGTGATTTACTTATACCGACTAACTCCAACTATCTCCCCGCAATCAGTTTCACTAAGAGTGTGTTTAACCCAGTAATGACAGAGACTGGAAGGAAATGAAAATAGTTTCCTCCACTAGTTGAAATGACACATTAAGTTTTGTAATTGTCTTCTCCTTCAAGCTTTTGATTATCGAGGGGACATTGATTAATTGGGTGAACTGAAATAAACTTCGGTCTGCGTCTGTCGTTCATTGCTTTATAGTTTCCTACTACCACAGTTACCGGACTACCACAGATACCAGATCCTACCCTATATGTATTATGTCTTCAAAATCTGACTGGACCCACATCCAGCCGGACGACATCACTGCTGGACGAACCCAAATAGTGCAAAACATCATTTGTCAAATTATTTTATTAAGCTGTTTGATAATCTGAATTGCTTCCATGCTATTAGCCGTCTGCAGCTCTGATCACATTAAGAGCTCATAAAATGGTCACATTATAGCACAATTCTTGGATTCGATACCTCGATCTTTTATCTATTTTACTGGGAACTCTCCGTACAAAATCGCATACAGTATATTCAACCGGTAGGCAATGAATGTTGCAATCACATTGCATACGATGTTTAATTCTAAAATGTACAACACTAAAATTTGTAAACTCCAAATTAATTCAGAACACGGGTTTTTTTGATATTCGGACTTCGGAGATTTTACGCTGCCCAGATTTTTCAAAATTTCGCATCCTAAATTATGCTTTCTTTTGATAAGAGTATTACCTATCATTAACGGCTGATAAAGGATTTCTGATGCAGTTTATGTTTTTGTTTTTAGTACCTGCCACTGATCACATATTAAGGCATAATCAAATATACGCACTCTACTGCTAAACATAATTTTTGTCTTACGGACTTTTGACTTTGAGCAGTCAGGAGTTATAGAGAGAATTAAAATAAATAAATTTTATACAGTAAGGCTGTCATAATGGTATATGGCTATAGCTGTTCTTCTACAAGTAATAGTCAGTGTTAGTTACTGTAGTAAATGATCACCAACTTGGATTTTGAACGCCAACTAGAATACTTGAATCTACAGTAGCAACCCTGATAAATCAACTGTGAACAGGCAAGTTGCCTGGGTCGTTGAAAAACATTGCAATTTCTGAACTATTGTTCTGACGACGAGCGGCGTAAAATCGAATTTTAAGTTTAAGGTTAGAGTGTTCTTCCAAAACTCATACCCCAACATGCCACCCCATACTCAGCTTCGACAGCTCCGACCCCATATATCAGTTATAATTTAATTTGAAGTTATTATAGTCACTTGGGTTCATCAGTAGTTAATTTGTTTTGTGAAACAAAATATAAACTCGAATCATAGCTGGGTTTTTATCGATTTAAATTTTTGAAAATAGAATCGAAGCTCGAAGTATCAAAATCGATTTAAATTTTCCTACTTTGTTTTCAATATAATTTATGCTGATAATTCAGTTTGAACTCAATATATATAACAAATATAAATATGCTCCCGAGAAATTAAAATTGTTTTAATTGGCATGAGCTTGGTGTGTTTTATTGAATGAGCCACGAGTTAGCGAAAAGAGGCACGGGTTCTTGAAGTTAGGCCTGAGCTATTGAAGAACCCCAATCAATATATGTATGTATGGAAAGCTTAATGGATATAAAATCTTAAGCTGACGGGAATTTAACAATTTCTGGATCGCAAATTGCTTTGATAGTATTTGCTCAATTTGTGTTATTAACATTGATTAAAATTAAATTAAAATTCGCTTGTGACTGTACTTCCGCGTACTGACTGTACTACCTTTAGTAGTTTTAAGTCTATAAATTTTGTCATTGGGAGGGCTGGGGATTTTGGGGGCGTCGGTACCACATCTCTAGTAAATCAGGAAAATATACTTTTCCTCCCGTCGTCGCTTTAGAAAACAAATTACCTAACGATTCTCACCCAACTTTAGGATTGAACTTGAATGTTGATTGAAACTTTTTTAAATACAAATCAACGATTAGTTTTCTAGGTTAAAATTATATATCAGTATATTGCACTTTTTTCCAACTTCCCATGCGCCTGTCTAACCGATTTTCGGCCATCAGGTACTAAAGATAAGTTAATCATTACTTTTACTAATTCCAAGTTAGCCATCAGTTCCCGACCTGGCCATCATTGATCAAAGAAACAATTATTCGACTTAGGCAGTAACTTTATAGCTCGGAGTGGTAAATAAACCGCTCAGAGCAGCAAATTAACATCCTCCACTAAGAGGTAGATCAACTGCTTCGAGAAGCCAAAGTACAGCTTTAATTCCTGACTGTTGAGGCTAAGCAAAAAATTCTGCAACTTAAAATTGTGCGAAATTTTCAAAAACTTTTTAGGGTCAGTCCAGATTTGTGAAACTACTTGTAATAACGATTAGTCAGTGGCCGTACCTGTGGACAAAATTGAGTTGAAAAATTATCCTGTCGCCCTTTATTCATTAGTCGTTGCTCCTGTAAGTTTTGTTTTGATGGACTTGTCCCGTTTTGCCAAATTAAACTCTTCATAACTTCATATCTGTTATATAAGGTTCTCTCTCTCAGCGGATTTCCGTTTGAATGTCAAAGTCACAATCATAGCTATGAAAAACAAACAATGCTATGTCAATGTTATTTGGTGATAATAATTATGAATTAATTTATCTTGATTTTTACATTAGACTGACACATGCTGACGAAGCCTATTAAATCATACACAAATATTTCAAATGGATTGAATCAAGATGTTGGACTAGTCAAACTACAAGAAGATCCGCTGCATTTTCTACATCCGTCCAAATCGTGGTAGTAGTAGATTAAGCGGTCATGACCGTAACCGTAACCGTGGTCATAATTATGATTCCTTCTGTGCTTTCGACACAACAGGGTTTAATTTACATACGGATCTTCCCAATCAAAATCAAAATCACAACAGAAGCTGTGGTTCATATTCCCTCTCTACTAATCATAATCTGGTAAAAGATGACTTGGAAAATTTCAGTGATTTACAAAATTCAGAGTTGTGCTCTTCACAATTAAATGCCAATCCCCGAAATTTTATTTACAGCATTATTCCTGCATCACCATCGTCTAAGTTTATTGGTTGGAAGCTAAATTAAATAAAGCTTCCGCAACAATCACGTTTAATTTCCAATCAACTCACCAGCATCGGCATCGGCATTCGGACTTGAATGGATTAACCGAGTTGCCAACCAGTGATAGACGAATGAGCAGCGGCGACAAATTTTAGCAACCTTTACATCAACGGGAAAGGCGAGGTGAAAAGTTCCGAGTGTTCTAGTAATTTATCCGGAGCAAATTCCTTTTACCAGATCCAGAAAATATCTATAAGAGTACAGTCACTTTATCATCTGATCTATCGCTAGGAGTTTTATTTCCAAAATCTGATAGGCAGTTTAAATATTAATGAGGATTATGATTTATAGAAATTCTTTAATTATGTTGGATCTGATCATAATCAATAATACTGCAAGGTTAATTTTTAAATGTGCATAACTAAGTGCAGTTAAGGTAATATGTAATTATATAATAAATTAATGTACCCATTGATAAAATTTTCCACTAGACTGTACCAAAGTATAATTCCACTAGTCCGAAACTGTAAAGGACAACCCTCCTGGCTTTAATAATCCGGATCTCTTTGAGATTTCGTCCGATGGTTTCAAAACTCCGCTATCTTCCTCTCATAATTTTGTAATACTTTTTAATTATGAACTTCAACTTGGACATTAAAATTTCCACAACTTAGTCCTAATTTGTTTTTAGTAAAAGTCACGGTCAGAAGGACAGAATGGGATGTCAATAGCCAGTCAATATTAACATCAATGTTTTTACTAATATGATCAAGTCATTCCAGAGCCAGAAATTATTTTTATTGATATCAGCCAGACTCTAACTGATTTCTGTCACTAATTTTTAATCGCTTATCTTTACTACAGACGATAAATTTACACAATCATAGAAAATGGAAATAATTGACATGATTGGCATACTGTAATTTTTAACTGTCACTATCACTGTTCTCAGTACTATAACTTAAAATGTTGACAATAATAATTTTTTAATTCTTGGTGCTCGAATTTAATTTGGGTATCATTGTGTCAGTAGTATCTTTCGACTTTTCAAAATTCACAGAATTAACCAGTTGTCATGAGACTTGACACTGTCCACTTTTTTGTTTAAAAGGAACTATAGGGGCTATAATTAATTGAATAATGAAACGCCTGTTTATTCAGTTTCTAGATGTTAGTTTAAATAATAAATTCGATATACGTTATTGTAATGTAGTAATACTATTATCAGACTCACAATTTTTTTTTAAATGTTGAGGGTTATTAAAACCGCAATCGTAATGTTTGTGCAGTAGTTACATAGGATGACACGGACAGTGAACTTTTATGTTGGATTGTTTCGAAAATTTTAATCGCAGAATAATTTAGTAACAGTAATGGGCCCTACTTCTGAATATTTAAATAATCACTGAATTCTGAATTCGCACTGAACTAAGGAATGCAATGCACTAAATCAAAGGAGAGAGCGTCTTTTCAGCTTGGCGCTTGGGGACGTGGCCAGTATATACGTGTACTGTTTAGTACACTACTGCAGTAGTAAAGTAGTAGGGGAAAAGTAGTAAAGGTAGTAACGGAAAACTAAACTTTGACTTTAAAATTCAAGGAAGGTTACCAAGTTAAAATTGTAATTTTCCTAAATGGTTCAACCTGGCGTGTGCATCTCGCACACTTACCTGGCAGAAACACCATTGATATGGGGGCCTAACTGGCTCATCTCGAGTCAGTCTACAGAGCTATTTCTCATGACTCCGGGTGAAGCATCTCGCTTCACTTACTATCTACATTTTCTAATTAAATAATTTGTAACTACTATAACTACAGGACAAGCGTCTCGCTTGTCCAGTAAAATAAATAAAATCGTATCTCATCACTTACATCGTGTCAACGGTTTAGGTTTATGGGGTTTATACAAAAGTCCCGTTTATTTTAAAGTATTTTTTTGTAGGAATTTTATTATATGATAAGAAGGAAAGAGAAGGAGATGTTGACGGTTGAAGAGGAAAATTGAGAATGAGCGAAGATGAGATCTTCGCTCTCGCATCTCTCGTTGAAGGCATCATCCCTCCTCTTCAACCGAAACTTGCACACATCGTTGCCAAGTCTCGCTCCTCCCTTTCCTTTATTTCTTAACCTAGACTACATCTATCTAACCTACATACACACATAGTACATAATTTTCAAAGGCTCACAATTCTATGCCATATCAGGAGGCCAGCGAGATAATTATGTTTTCTGCTCTATTTTGATGAATTATTTATTTATATCTGTAGTTGTGTATTAGAATTAAAAACATTTGTTTTAAGTCAAGTAATTTACAGTTTTCGCAGAATTCGGCGCAAAAGTTTAGGTTGAATTCCTCACGTAAACTAGTTTTGAAGTTTTCGTGATCCTAAATGGTCTCGTTTGGTCTGGTCTAAAGGTGATGAAGGACCCGACTATACTAGACTATTACATCAGGACACGACCAGACCATTTCTATCACTAACTTTAATAAGGCGGTCGCTGCTTTCACTATTTAGTTTTAGATTATTTTGGAAAAAATCTGATCTACTCAGTTTGTGTTTTTTACCAGAATGTGATTGTCCTGTGCGAGACATACTGACTATCTGTTTTTGTTTTGAAATAATAAAATCACCGCATATAGGACACTTTGATTAAGTTACTCAGTTAAAAAATCCTAATAATTGTATAAAACCTACCATTACCTACTTTAGATTCACATTGAGTTAAACTTTTGGTTTCTGCATGTGGATCCGACAGAAAGTAGATAAAATGACTTAATTGCAATTACCCAGAAGGTTTCTGTACTTTGTATGTAACCGCGCTGTCTAACTTTTCAAGTATAACTGTAATTTTTTTACATTTTAAATGCCGAACGTGGCAATTATTGGAAATCTTTAATGTCAAATGGTGCATACGTAAAATAAATATATAGCTTTTTACTAAAATAATAAGTGGGGGGGGGGGGAACAATACCTTTTGACCCCCATCGATTTTATTGGGGGGAGGGGCACGCTGCCCCTCCTTCCCCGGTGGTTCTGACGCGCCTGATATTGTCATAGTTGTCATTAAAAGAGGTTCATTTAAAAAGTCCTACAGTTTTATCTTAGGTGAAATCAATGTTAAAGAACAATGTGTGCAAGTATTGTTAACTTATTGTTAGCTAGGATTTAAAACTTGCAGAAATTGTACTTGTTGCAGTAAAACAACGAAAGTGAATATTCCTACGGCAACTGTCACAATGCCGATTACAACCTATTGGTTTTCTCCCTTTAGTAGCAAACTTGAATAATATTAACAAAATGAAACAATAATTATTAAATAATGAATAAAATTTAAATAATGTCAAAAAAATGATCACATTAGTAACTGACCCATGCGATACGAACAACCAGGACCTTCTATTGTATCCATTTTGATTTTTCCAAACCCTTGTCAAGAGAACAACTATAGAAATTTGTAGTAGAAAACGAGAAAATGTATGTGTGAAAATATAACCACCTTAATCGACTATTGTTGAAATCACACTAGGCAAAAAATGCAAAAGTACAATAGTTGTAGTTTGGGATTGGGGCCGCGGAGGGCTGAGGTAAAGGGGAGTCAGCAAAACAGTTAACTGTGCCAATCACGCCTTTGCTTTATGTTTCTCATGCCTCTCCGATGTTGTTGCAGCTATGTATATAGCCATGTTAAATTATGCTACTTTGACATGCAGTCGGTGTGAAGACGAAACAGAAATTAAGATTTTTCATGCTTTGACCAAGCATCGAAAAAACTTGTTCTATGACTTTCTGCCAATGGATCGGCATATAGCTAATTCAAAGTAGTTGGCGGGACCTGTTGGTACTTTGGGCTCCACCGCTTCCCGCCAACTACATACTTTGAATTGGCAATATGCTAATCCATTGACAGAAAGTCATAGAACAAGTTTTTTCGATGCTTGGTCAAAGCATGAAAAATCTTAATTTCTGTTTCGTCTTCACACCGCATACAGTAAGAGACAGTATCTAAAGCATCGTAGAAAAAATTTAACTATACAATTATTACTAAAAGCGCCAATCAAGATTAAAAACTGTGTGTGTGACACTTCATTTAATTTTTACTTTTACCTACTGACTGTCAGATATTGTCGTAAATCAATCACTTTAGAATTCGACTATTGAAGTATTCGATTTAATCGATGGTCGGTGTGTGTGCCGTCTCCGTCTCCTCGTCTGGGTGTCGTCGTTGGTCTTACTAGAGAGCTGAAGTAAAATGAAGTGAGAGTTCATGGTTGCTGTGTTCGATGGTTGACATTCAATGGCATTGCATGGAGCTTAGATTTAAAATTGGAATAATTGCCAAAACAGATTAAGACTGCGAAAACTCAATATTTATCAATCTGACTTTTTAATGTTTTTTGAACTGGAACGTAAGTCACTTTTAATCTGTAAATACGTGCTAGGTGGGAGGTTGTTGTTAATTAGTGATTATACGAGGTGGCTTATGGGGGCTGTTGTGTGGACTATTAAAGGATTAAAATCATAGGATGGTTATGGGGATTGTGCGGGTTTAAATTTCAAAGTGAAAACTCTTGCGTACGCAATTTAGTTTAATATCCCTAATGTTCTTAGTAGGGTGTAGAGTAGTCCAGGTGCCCTAAAAAGAAAAGAGTTTGTCAGATCAGACCTGACTAGACCATAAAATGTCGTTCCTATCATATGCAAACATTTTAAAAGGTAAGAGTTAAATCTGCTGAAAACATGTATCTCGAAAACTAAATTAAGGTGCAACTGTTGTGTTTATTATGTTTAGTCAAATTCTTTAGTCAAAATCTAGCTAAAATTATTATTCTTAGGAAAAACTTTTTCATGGCTACATTTTTTGGTTTTCTGGTCTGATATAGTCTGGTCTAGTACAAAAGCTAAATCAGACCGTTTTTATTTTCAAAGTTGAAAGTCGATTTGGCCTGTGGCCTACATAAGTATTAAATTTTACAGCAATATTAGAAAATCAACATAAATTAAGGAAATATAGAATGAGGGTATCTCTGCCAGTCGTACCTTGGCCATTCGTACCCTGGTTCCAGTCGTACCCTGGCTATCCGTACCCTATACGAAATAATGTTTGTAGTAACATTTGGGACCAGTTGTTGGCATTGCAAGTAAATAATAGGTATGCACACTAGTGATGTAGTTTTATAGTGAGTTTAAAGACATTGTGTCTATGATACAAAACTGGAAACGGTACAGAGATAAGAAGTAATTAACGCAACAGTTCGGTATACTTCCTGTTCAGGCGTTTTGTTCATGATAAGAATGTTGATTAGCAAAAAAAGCGCACTTGTAGAATCACTATAATTTATTTGTGAGTTTTCTTGTTGATGTTATTACTGTTTTAATTTGGTAGGGAATAAGCTAAAAAAGAAACGTGTGATATGTGAAGGTGTGTCAAGCGACACGACCGAATACAAAATAAATAAAACGCCTAAAGAGGAAATTAACTGAATTGTTGCGCTAATTAATCTGAATTTCAAGAATAGTTTACTACAAAATTAGTAACTTAAATACTCCCTACTTACACTATCATTTATCAACTCTCACCTTGCGCAGTAACTCATTTATCCCATACATATGATGTTATTTCATAATTTTGGTTTGAACAATATTGAAACTAACCCTGTACTAGATGTAGGTTAGACTATACAATTTGGCAGCTAGATATTCCAACTCACATCACGTGTAAGTAACCCTACCATCTCAATTTTAGTCATTAAATACTTTTAAATTATAGCGTATGTCACACTTGTGTCGTCGCTCCCGGCGAGAATAATTGTTTTTTGGCAGTTAGTTTGACCCTATTAAAAATTATACCGTCATTTGTGGAAAAACCCTTTTAAGGGCGCGCCAACAAGGCCTTGTTGCCAAACTTTCCTGAACCCACGATGCACGAATCCCTTTGCCTAAAGTAGGAAGCTTTGCCCACCCTTTCCTAAGCCACGCCTGTTCCACCCAATAAACCACAACCGTATGTTTATCGTTTGTGCTGCGTAAGAAATTATCGTTAAATCGTATGTATAACATTACTCAATGACGATAGCGCAACGATAAAACTTCCGCGGCAGGCACGATTGAGAATCGCTGCTAAATAACGTTACTGCAACGATAATTTTGAACGCTCTCATTACGCTATACTGAAACGTTACTCTAACGCTAGCAAATTCCTTTACTGATACTATAACGTGATTAAATATTTATGATTAAATGAACCAAACTATTTACGCTATTTTAAATAATAACTTGGTTAGAAAGCAAAACATTTTTTATTCCCCTCTTATATCGTCAAACTCATCAATATCTTCATTTCGCACCAATAACTATCTTACACACACAGTTGTAATCGTTTAGATTAGATTAGGTCGCTTCTGTACACTCATGTACTAATGTATCAGGTAATTGCTGTAAATATTCATTGTCCAACAATTAACAATAGTTTTCTGCATGTGTATTTATAATCTTCATATTTTTACACTGTGAAGGCAAAAATTGCACGTAGGGTAGGATTGAGAAGTCCAGCTGATTTAGTTTTTTCTGCTATGAACTTGCAACTAAAGTGACACGAATTAAAGGCATTTAATGTGCGCAGAGCAACTACACTTATTTGGAGGTACATGGTTATATTTGATATTGATGAATGTTTAATCGTTAAGCTGAATTGAGTCGTAAGGCCACAGGTGCAAAGGCAATGTATTATTATTATTTTAAACAAAAGCGTAGAATTGTCTGTATGTTGAATATGATTTCACCAGTAACTATAACCAGAATTAGCTTCTACAATAAAATTGTAAAGGCAACTATAGTTGGCGTACATATACGAGTAAACGGTTATTGGTTAACTCGGTTAAGGGATAATGACACATCCTTGTACTAGGTCAGATGGTGAGATCGAGGTCGACGGTCAAGCAAAATATTAATTTCGCCGACATAATCAGTATAACACTTTGCTGTTGTTAATTATAAGTAATTCAGCTGCCGTTGCACCTGTAGTACTAGGAAATTCATTTAAAACTAACTTATCGTCTTTCACGAATAGGTGGTGAAAGGGCGAAGTAGGTGTCCAAACCCTGCCGTTTCCATATGATTGCATGAATATGACACTGTTTGGACACCTTGCGCAGCTATCTCGACTTTGTATCTAGACAAAAGAGCTTGCGTTGGAGTATTTCAGAAAATTAATAACCCCTGCTTCGAGGCATAAGAAATCCATTAATGTTTGTTTAGGTTTGTATACTCTATGTCACTCAAAATGGGAGCTCCATCGTTATATTTTGATGAAAGTATTGCTTTTTTCCAAATGTGACCTATGACGTCCATTTTAGGGCGACTTTGACAATTCACATCCTAACATGTGTTTGACAATGTGCCTGACAAATTAAAATTAAAAACTACATCATTTTTTGTTTAATTGTTTATAAGTTTGAATAACTTATGACTTTATGTCAGCAAGTTTTATTTAAAGCTTTAGCTTCAGTGTTGATTAAAATTATTGTATTAGTCATTTATGTCATTTTGATCTAACAAGTGAACATAATTTGAGGAAATCAAGTGGTCGAAATTTGACATTTCAGAATTGAAGGAATATATTCTGTCTGTATTACTCATTCCTACATATTTACCTAATTCTCCTAAATTTTGAGATTCTCAACAAAAAAAACGCAAACGGTATACTATTTTGAAGCTCTTATCAAATAGATTATAAAATTATATAAAAATTGAATTCATGAACTATTTTTTTTAATATAACAAAACATCCTGTTCAACTATTATACTAACCTTCGAACATAGGTTTTATTTTGTTCTTTACATTATTAAGACATTACACATAGTTTATTGTGAAATGTTAAATAAAGTTTTATTCATTACACCACAGGCATGGATTTATCCTACAGAAAACAAAAACAACGGCGAATTACGGGCCCACAAGCTACTCTTTCTGACAAGGCAAATTCTAGGGGTAAGCTAACTGTGTATTAATAACTTCGGAAGTTTTTAAAGCTCTTGCATACTAACTTTGCTCACTTCTACATTTGGTTAAAAATAAACAACGATCAACCAGTATTCACTTTGCTTCTTGCATTAAAACTCGTGAGTAAGAAGCATAGTAATTAGAACCAGTACCGTGGTAATATTTATTTGTATTTCATATTCGTGGTTGTACTAGCCTACTATTAATCGTAGTTCAAATGTAGAAGCAGCAAGACACATGTATCGCAGCAAAAGCATATTAGTTTTAAATTTAATAATACGCATTAGGTTAAACATTATCTGTAAACACGGCTTACAAAATTTATTCAAGCTTCACTATATAAAATAATATGCAAAATGTATTTTAGCAATCCAATGGAGCCAAAGTGAAGCGAATGAGTTGAACGCCGTTGATGAATATGAAGCCAGTTTAAAAAAAATGCATGTTGAAGTCATGGATGATCTCAAAAAATTGCTCATTAAAAAATTACCTAAAGAACAAGAACAACACCTCTTGATAAATTGTAATTCAAATTACTCTAAACATGCTCTAGAACATCACGCTAAAATGGTGAATCTACTAGCAAAGCTTTTTACTGCCTTGAAATGTATATTATTCCTTAACACTAACATAAATATTTTGCAAAGACCTGGAGCCTGAAAGTAAGGGGCTGTTGATGTAAAAGCACCACAGGCATAACTATGACCAACCATGTAATCTGTACGGCACACAAAAACGTGTCGTTTTAAGCACTTAACACTCTCAAATAAGCTCTTTTACGTACTTTACAATCAATGAATTGTGAATAGGGCCCAAAGTAGATGCTGAGCTTACAGCGCAGTTTGGCTTGAATAAAAGAGTAGAAACTCTATTGTTACAACTCCTAAATTACGACAGCGCCTAACTCCCCTTCTGCCGCTCCTACTTGAATTTATCTTTGTATTAAATGTTTAGTTGCCCGCGAGACGGACGGGAGGTGGTAGGAGCTTGTTCATACAAGTAGCCAGGGTATGACTGGGTAAAGTACAATTATGCTTTGAAAACGCGGGCTGGGAAAATGCTCCTGGTACAAAACTGTTTCTTACACGTGGGTTGAGCACCCATGGTACAGAACAAGTGTTGCGAGTAAGATAAGTACGTGTTAGAGAGTATATTAAGAATAAGAATACTAGTCGTACGGAAACTTGTGTCGGTTCGAGTGGGCTGAAGACCATGCGTAAAAGCACGGGTGGTCTTGGAAAATAGTGAACTACGTACGATAGAATTTGGCTAGAGTGCTGTCTCTGCAAGAGGTACCGGCCAGAGTAGTGTTGGTACAAGTAGTACGGGTACATGAACTACTGAAAGGGAACTGGTGACTCGTAGCATCCTATGATAAAGACATTCGTTTATTAAATGGGTAAATACACAAACAAAGAAGGGGTATGTAAAATAATGATACCTATATAACGCCATTAATAGGCAACTTCTTACTATCTTAGGCCCGTACACGTATTCGCATGCTATAATTAGAGTTAAAAATTGGTTAGAGTTTTTTCAAAAGCTGTTTGAAACAGTATTAAAAATTCTTATATTGAAATAAAGAAATTTCAGTACCATAGTAGAACGGGTTCTTTTTAGTTAGCCAAACTGTAAGATTGGATTTTGGAATTCGGGAGGACGAATTTGTCCTCCGTTTTCTCTTGAACCTTGGATTCTGTGCAAAGGTGCACTGTCTTTTGTCTGTATTTTTTGCAAATAAGTTTATTGTGAGATATGACTTCTCTTAATAGGAGAGGCCATCACCTTGCAGATATCGTGGGGGACCAAGATACTATTCCTTTGTCTTAGTCTGCTTTTTGTTGGCTTCCAGCGTAAATAAAGAGCTGTTTCTCCTGACTGGCGAGATTAGGTAGGCTTTCATCGGATGAGTGTTTTCATGCGCTCTTCTGTTTGTAATATACAGGCATATCATAAGTTAGATGATTATTGCAATTTTAAGTCTGTCTCTGAGTGCCACAGATCCTTTTTTTGTCCCTTTCTTTTGGTTCAGATTACTTTCTTTGGTACCGTTTACAAAGTGCTTTCTTCTGACTTGTTTTCTCGTGCAGTGTCCAAGACTGGACACGGTGTCTTCAATACTGGCTCGGGGAGCGCTTACTTGCTTCTGGAAAGGCCTAATTGAAGATGTGAATTGTGATACGTACTCATCGGATTATGATTTAGTATCACTTAGTGTGCTAGGACATGCTTGGTCTTTTTTACTAGTGGAAGTGGGCTGTGTTTTGCTTCTTAATTCTTTTCGGACTTGGTCCTCAGAAATAGGTGTATTCTTCGCTTTCCTTCGTTTCCAGTTAGTTTCTGACACCAGTGTGTATTCGGTAAATTGCGCGTTCGAGGTATGTGATAGTGTTTCTTTCAGGAGGCTTTGCTCGAACTCTTCACCTTATAGTCTGTCTCTAAGGGAGATGCGACTGTACATTATAAGTCTTCTTTCATTCTTGCAGGCTGCGGTCCAGGGTAGCATTTGCGCATAGAAGCGTAAAGTTGTACTTGTTTGTATTATCACTATGAGTTTCTCTTTGATTAATTTTTGGAGATGGTTGAGCCTAATGTCGCTGTAACCACTCTTTTTTACTGCTTTTCAAGTACTGGTGGGATTCTTTCAATCGATTTGTCTGGGTACCATACAATAGATTGTGGACTTCTTATTGCTAAGTCTGATTTTACACAAGTGGCAATGCAGGAAAAGTACCAAATGATGGGCTTCAATGATGACGTCTACTCGTAGTCCAGTCATATTTGAATTTTCCATTCTTGTTTTCTGGACCTGCCAGTATACAAGAGTCTGGGTGAGAGTTATACAGCTCACGGCTTTAATCGTGTCCTTCTGGTGACACTTGACTTCTGTATCAACTTTTAGGTTAGCTTCTGTAAAGGCCTGAGTTTGTTTTTTCTGGATTTCTCGATCTTAGTAATATCGAATGTTGCTGGTTCCTGTCTGGTGTAGGTATTGTACGATTTTTATTGCATGTTGCAAATCTTGATTTGTATAGTTACTCGTGACTATATCTGAGCTGTAAATATTGTATGATAGGTCCAGTCAGGTAGAGTCCCGAATTTTCAATAATTGGCAGAGTAAGCTATGGTAGGCTATTTGATCTGGTTTTGACAGGTTCTGTACTTTCTAATTTCCTTTTCTAAAATATTTATGTTTAATACCCTCTGCATATTTCCGATATTTAGTTGCCTAGGCTTTGAGTTTGTGATTTTTGTAACAGGCTATTTAGCTGTCCGGAAGAGGTCTGTCTTCCTCCACTTTTTTAGATAGAGTGTGCAGTCCACTCTAACCCTACGGCTTAATTCTTTTGACAGTAGGTGTATGTCGTTTAGGTAAGTCGCTGAGACTAATGCTTCTTGACCATTAAGTAGAAAGAACGTATTGTGTACTTCTTGGTCTTTGTCAGTGTATGACTGGATGTACAATTCTTTGTAGTACTTGCTTTGATGATACTGGAGACTTTCCAGGTTCTGATGAATTCTAATTCTAGCCAAATCCCGAAATTGTATTATCTGATAGGCTGAGTCTGATCGGTAGACTAAATTGTATGGTTGAGTAAACCCTTCTAGTGGTTCCAGAAATAGTGTTGGTCCCGTGGCAGGGTTTTCGTTTGACAATAGGCTGAGTGAGAACGTCGCAAATTATTTTGCTTTAATCCCAGCATCTGCGAAGATGATTCTAGACGTTGTCAGGCTTACCATGGCAGCAGTGAGAATATCCAATGACTGAAATTTATTGTTTTCAGTAATTCTGTTTATTTTAGCTATGTATACTTCATTTTTAACCTTGTCAACATAGGTCCAAACAGATTTGGAAACATCTTGATCAGTAGGACGTTGTAATAGAGTCCAGTGGCCACTTCCTATGTGAGCTTAAATGTCTGTGGTTATTGCTTCTTTCCATTGAAGGCTTTCTGAGGACTTGAGTGCCTCTTGAAACGTTTTGGCAATAGGTATCGGTTTTTCTTTGTATGAGGGTAAAATGAGCTTCTCAGGGAGTCTGTGATATGTCTTTCGGTCCTTGTTCTTGACTTTGATTTCTTCTCGAGCTGAGTAGATTCTGACTATTGGTAGTCAATATGCGCTTTGGGCGTTTTCATGTGTAATTCTCTGTTTTCAATGAATGACAAATTTGTTCCAGGTAATGTCTGGAATATAAGTATTTCCTTTCTGTAGGTATGGTTTGAGGGCTATGTAGCCTGAGGATCTCAACAGGGTATGTTGAGACTCCTGTTTCAATCTTGTCTCAATTACCTGTGGAGCAGTAGATCTCAAGAAATAATTTCCTTCTGTTTTTCTGGCCGTTGCTATAAATGGGCTTTCTTTCTAAATGCTCGACTTTTGTTTCAGGAGAGTGAGTAATTTAATTTTTGGTTGCACAAATATTTTTTGTATAGAATTGAGAATGAGTTCCTGTTCTCGCATATTGTTTTCTTTGCTGTGGACAGTACGGCCTACTGTGTGCCTTCTGATTGTCCCCGAAGACGTTGCTTCGTACTTCTCTGTTTTCTGATAAATGCACTTGCAAGGCTTATGATTCTGAATAGGTGTAGTGGGAGCTGACTTTGCTATTTGTGTGCCGATGGGCTTGATTGAGGGAGTTTGCTGGAAGGTCATGACCAGGCTTTCAGTATCGTTGCTGCCGTTCTGTAGCGTTGTGGCTTGCATCACTTGAGTGGATAGCTGTATGTCCCTCCCACTAGTGGAAGGTGACTCGTAGAAAATCATTCTATTTTTGTTTCCAATGTAAGTTAGTCTTATGCTTTTGCATGCATAGTTAACTGAGAAGATATTTGTTGCCTCTGGGAGAAACCAGACATTTGTAAGTACTTAAGGTTTCCAATCTTCTCTATTGTAGGCGGATATAATGATCGATCTGCAGCTGGGTGATGAAACTTCTTTCTCGTCGGCTGGTGTGATTGTTTTTTCTCCGTCAGAGAAATCCGAATATTCATAAAACCAGTCCAGTCTCCTGCAGAGATGGACAGTGGCACCAGAATCGCATGTCCAGTAAAATTCTGGTTGTTAAGAGAGACGAGCTTGTAAGTAATTGTTCTGTGCGAAGGGCTTTTTAATTGTAATTGTCTTGGCTTCCTTGTGTTAAAGTGCCTAGTATTGTGGCCTCTTGCCTGGATTAGGGTATCTAATGCTCTCTCTCTCGTTGCTGTCTCTTGTAGTATGTCAATATCATACAGATATGAATTGAGGGCTTATCGTCTCGTACAGAGATTTGATTTCCAGTAACCCGTAGGTTTGATTTCTGGATTTTGGAATCGTACTATATATGCTTTGTTTGGTATATTTGACATTTTTTGTCTGTTTTGCGCCGCGTCAGGCTTCTTTTTCAGTTCCAGATAAATATCTCGGAGTAGGTTTAGTCTGATGGGGATGCACCAACTGTCTTGGTTACATCTGTAGTCTGAGTCTGCCTCTGTTGGGGACTCTCGAATCAATTTGATTGAATTGGGGTGCAGCTTAATGGTGGCGCACAGTGACTCCGGATTGAAGGTCAATCCTAATCTGTTTTTTTACTTCTTTGAGTGAAGGTTTTGCGTTTTTTTCTAGGTAAATTTCTTGTAATTTCCCAGGTACAACTTGCTAAGACATTTCCAGTTTCTTATCATTGAAAATGTGAAAAAGACTTTCATTGCTCGTCTTTTGAAATGTGACGTTGGTTTTAAATGTTGAATGCCGTCATTTCGATGGGCTTCGTGACTAGTGATGTTTTTGGCGTACCAGTCCTCAAAATTGGGTTCAAGTAGATAAGGTATTTCAGATTTCTTATCCATGAGGAGATAGTATCCCAGGATGTGATTCATGTACATTTCTCGGTTTTGTGTGGGGGAGAACGGGTTAGCTGCTAATTCTTTGAATATATTATCATCTGTCAATCCTTTTACTAATGCTTGATTTTCAGGGAGATGAGACTTGAGTCTGTGAAGTTCATTACGTCTTTCCTGTGCGTTTATGGATCAGAATTCCTAATTCGGCTTCGGCGTCTCCCAGAATGGATTTACTGTCTGCCATTCTCTGTTTTAATTGTTTCAGTCTGATTTTTGGATCTTGAATGTCCTGATCGCATGATTCGGACTCTGAGTCGTCCTCTTTTAACGGTTGAGGTGTATTGTGCTCACCAGATGAGTAGTTTAATACTCTGTTGCTGGGTCTACGTAGGTAGGTCTTATTGATTTATTTTTTCTTTTGTTTAAGTTTCTATAATTTATAGAGAATTGATTCTACAAAAGAGGGTCTCTCATCTTTGGAAATTTGTAGGTTGTCTAAAATCTGTTTATTTTCTTTATGCCATTGCATGGATTGTACGAGAATTTCATTTGAGTATCTGTAGACCGGTGGAGGTAACTCCCATGAGTATGTTTTCTGAATAGGTGTGTAGCTCAAGCTTGTACTTTTAGTTGACTGAGGCTCTTCGATTGTGTTGAGAGCTCAGGTTTATTAGAGTGCGGAACTAATGTTTCTCTTTCTGCCTTTTTGTAAGGCTTATTGCGGACCATATAAACGTTATGACTTGTGTCCGGCTTTGTTCCCGTGGTAGAGAATGTATCCTTTGTCTCTGTGGACTGGATATCTATCATGTCTGTGTCAGTATAGCCAAGAATAAAAGTTCGTCTGGTAAATTCAGGTGTTAAGTCCTCAGAAACAGGTGACAACTCCATAGAATTTTGATATGAATGATCAATGAGAGCAGTCAGTATTATTGATATTCCTGCTCTTTTAGGGCCTTTGAGAAGCGAAAACGATGAGGTCAGTATTACCTTTTATTGTACTGGATTGATCTCGTAATTCAGTTCAGTCTCAACAGTAATAATGGCCGCTGTTGTGGCTAAAGTGTGTTTGGACTTTGTAGGCACGGATTTCGAGGCTAGTCTTGAATCGACTGCTCTTCCTGCTTTGTCATACGAAAACTCTATTTTGGGGCCCTTTTTTAGTGTCAAGTTTATTTTTGAGTCATATTCTTGTAGTGCGGTGACGAGCCGCCTAATAGTATGGTGCTGAGTCGGTTGCTGACTCCAGGTTGTCATGAAATTGCTGTAAATGTCCCTTTGCTTGAAAACATGTAGCGTTAACTTGATGATGTTCCGATTCGGGTATCCATCATATTCTCGGTGAAGAATAGTGTTAATACCTAGTAGCTTCTGGAGGTATTCTGACCCATATCCTGTCATCTTTAGCGTTTCTTGCTGTGTAATTAATTCATGTCTTGGCGTAATTTTTACAGCTTTATACTTTGACTTGAGGGTTTTGTACATTTCATGAGAGGTCTTAATGCTCGAGACTTCAGTAATTAAAACTTTATCTATCGTTTTCAAAATGAGTTTTTGTTAAATATGATCGGCAGCGATTCAGGCCTTGTGCAGGGCTTCGGTAATAACTCCGGTATACGGGTATTTTTGTGGTTTCGGCCACGATCCTTTCATGACTTCCATCCTTCCAGGGCCAGCATTCGTTGCATGATAAAAGCTTCATGATTTCATTTTTCAATTTTTTGAAATTTCCAGTTGTAAACAATTAAGGGATATCCTCTGTGAGATTCTTGTCAATACTCACGGGATCAAGTGGGCTTACAGATTCTTGTAGCTCCTGTTATTGATTTTGCATAGTAAAAAATACGTCGGTGTGATGCTGTTGCAGCTTCTTGTACTAGCGTGCAAAGTGTTGATTCGCCCCGGCCAGGAGATTGTACGGTTTCAAATTTGTCCACTCGTAAATGAGTTGTCCAAGATTATTGTCAAAATTCTGCCTTTTAAATTGGTTTCCTTCGTATGGCTTCGTATTGAAGGGAGGCCAATGTTTCCAATTCTTCCGTCTTCCGGATATTGATCCTAGACTAAGATGGTTCATTTTTTAAATTTAAAGGAGATAGCACTGCCGATTTTATGACTTTAAGAGTTGAAAGTTTTCTTTTTAAGTGTCCCAAGGTAACTTGGTCTATCCTGGCGAAATGAATGTAGTACCTGGATTATTAAATCTTGGGTCAAAGGCCGTTTGAATTTGCTTGATGCGCTCTTGAATGATGAACGGATTGTATGGCGCCCTTCTTGCAGGTACGTAGCTTTGAAAATATTATTCTATTTCTTTCTTAGAATTCCCAATTTTGATTCTTTTAATCCTCTTCTGAGCCACTCTTCTGCCTGAGTATTTCCACTATCAGTAGGACATTAATAAAGGTCAAATAATAGCTTATATCCTTAAGTTTACCTAATTAACCTTCTCTAGATTTGCTTTAAGGGCAATTCTCTTGGTTTAATAGGGTAAGGTAGTGTTGTTGGCTCGCTGCAACTGAATGAAATCTTTTCCAAACGGATTAAACAGATCTGTTATTTATCCTCGTCCAAACAGTTAAAATAAAATACACTAAAGTTCTTCTCCAACGGATTAAATAGAACTTATCAATATTTGTTTCTTAAACGGATTATACAGAATAATTTGGTTGTCTGTACTTTTAAAGGGATTAAACAGTCACAAAACAACTTAAGTAGAAAGCTCTGGGAGGATTATCAGGGATCTTTCATATTGACGTTCCTCAAATATCATAATTTAAAATGCCCCTATTTCTAACATTAAAATGTTTAAGATACTAAGCAAGCATCTATTGAAATCGTGTTGGCTGACTGTTTGTTGGTCTGTCTGTCTGCCTGTCGATAGGGCTGCTGGTCACACGCTGCAGGTTACATTTTAAAATGGTTGAATGCAACCAACTTTCTATCTTCTGCAAGTGAGATGAATAATTGCTGTATAGTTGTGCGAGCAGAAAGTGCTGTATAGTTTTTGGTTAGAAACTGAAAAGCATTGTTTACTGGTGACTAAGCCAATTTTTTTAAAAGCTCAGCATCTACTTCCAGCCCTTGGTCGCCAAATCTGGCGCGAAGAGCCGTATTTTTTAAATTTGATCAGACTAACTATTCCTATACAATTAACAGTTAACTGGACCAATGTCAAAAATCAGAAAAATGAGATTTTTAAAAACCAATAGATACGTGTAAACAATGAAGAACATACATGTACACGTAATTTTGAGGTTTTGCAGTGCGTATACAAGTACATCTTATAGTACAGACCATACCAATCTCAGCTACAGTTTTCACTGGTCAAATGGTCTGTGGTCTGCTACGTCAGACACGCAGTGAATATGCTCTAGATATTCAGTACATACGTTAAAGATATTCAGCGATCGACCACAATGACGTCCTTCGAATATCATAGATTTTAGAACCTCCAGTTTTAACTTTAAATTTTGGTGTTATAAATATTAGAAGACAGTCCATAATGACGTCGTTCAGTTTTATAGATATTCAGGGATCGCCTATAATGACATCTTTCAAATATCGTGGTTTTTAGTACCCCCAGTTTTAACTTTAAATTTTTTTTGCAACCTGATTTAACTACGTGTCACGGACTCATCTATATGTGTTATTGATATTTAGGGATCGTCCATAATGATGTCCTTCAAATAATATAGTTGTTAGTACCCCCAGTTTCAACTTCCAACTTGTATTAACCACATAACACAGACTTACGTTTATGTGTTATCGATATTTAGGGATGGTCCATATTAACGTCCTTTAAGTATCATAGTTTTAAGTACTTCCATCTCCAGCTTAAAACTTTTTCCTAATATTTTTTAACTACATGTCACGAACTCACCTATATGTGTTATATATATTCAGGGATCGTCCCTAATGAAGTCATTTATATGTCATAGGACCCCCATTTTCAACTTTGAAATTTTTTTGAATCTTTTTTTTATCTGCTTGTCACGTACATTTGTATAGTTTATGGATAGTAGGGGAGGCACCATAAATGACGTCATTTGTAAATCATGCAATTCTTAAAAATATCCCAGCTTTTTCTAACTACATGCCACGCACTTCCATTTCAGGCTTATTGATGGTGGAAGACCACCCAAAAATGACGCTATTTGAGAATTATGCGATTTATGAACATTATTGAGCTATATTTAACTACATTTTACGTACATTCGTACATGGCCTATTGATTGTAGGGGAGCCTCGATAAATCTTACATTATCTTTTAGCGTAATCTAATTTGCCTTGCGCATTTATTGAAGCTCAGCGTCTACTTCGGCCCTGCCCCTGGTCGGCGAATCCAGCGCGAAGCGGCGGATTTTTTAAATTTATTGGCCAGTTAAATCGAATAATAAACTTGGCATTTATAGACTTTTAGAATTGTTGGAAACAAATGGGCCCCCTGTATGTAAATAAATGAGAGTCCCGTCTGCTACTGTAAGATGAGACGTGAGTGCAACTGACATGCACTCACACTCACACTCATGAGTGGGTTGCAGATTATACTACACTCGCAATCACGAAATGAGTGCACACCATTTTATTCTGCATTGGCATTCATCACTCGCACTCATGGCAATAGGTGTGAGGGTGAGTGCAAGTGCTGCGCTCATCACTTGTGAGTTACGCCCATCTATGTCAACTTGATACATGAATTTAAATTTGATACGGAATCCCTCTGCCCTGGCGAAGGCGGGAGGGAACAAATACCTAATTTATCCGTTTTCAGATTTTTAGCGTAACATAGACCACGCTCTTAAATTTGTCTCCACCTCCTGCATCTTTTTGTTCGTTTCATATTTTCTCTCCTGATTCTTTATTCCTAGGACTAGGACTTTGCAAAGTCAGTTTAGCGAAGCCCAAAAAAAAATAGGCCTGAAAGGCCTGACAAAGTTAAGTCGATCTAAACGTTTTATAGTAAATATGCTATGTGTGTTAGAAGTTTAAAATTTCTCTGCCGAATCTTCAATTGCCTAGTTTCATTTGTTAATATAATTATTTTAAAATCTTAATAAGGGTGATCTTGGCGATTTGAGGTGGGGATGGAATTCAAAAGTTTCTGTATGTAGTGGTGTTGGTATTGGTAAAAACGGTAGTGGAAAATGCAAGTTCTAAATTTTTTTAAATCTGTTTTTGAGTTGAAATAAGTTCGTATGCCTATTTACAGTAGTTACGAGAGGGAAATTAGTGTGTATCAGTGCTTGCCTTAGATAAGTTATGTGGACTGTGTTGCTTTTAATATTTAGAATTTAGATGGCAATAATTGTGTTTTAATATTATGAGAACTATATTTTATTTCTAGTTTTGCATACGGAGTAGTTGACAACGAACGAATTAGCTAGATTTTGAAAAACTAAGCGGTTTTGATTGCATCAGTAGTTGCGTCCGTGGTTGCAGCGGTGCGGTGGTTTAATCTATTAAAACATCGACGGTTATTATAGATTTTTTTAAAGTTAAATAATTCTTTGTTGTTATAAATTTATTAAACGTTTATAAAACTAATTGACTCGATTCGACGGTGGATTTAACGGTTCTCCAGTAGTAGAGTAGTGCCATAGTTAGTATTTAGTAGTAAAAGAAAAATATTGTAATTTATTATAAAGTTGTAATCGTAAATTACAACACAATTACAGTTTACAATAAATTACATTTTGTGCTTTTGAAACCATATCACGTTATCACTAACTTCTAATTAAAATTAAATTACTGACTGGGTATTTATCATTATAACTTACGTGTAGATACACGATTTCAGTGTAAAACAGTAGCTTAAAACACAATGAAGAAAATACAATTTTATATTGTATTGCGATTGCGTTTACAATTAATAGTATAACGTATATAATTCTCATATTAATAAAAAATAAAATAATAATAATAACGTTGCGATAGATACTAACCATTGTATATTGTATTGTATTACAGAGAATCGTAAATATTTTCGCTTAGTTTTAAAACTAGAATTTAATTTGGTATTTGCAATTTTTGTTCAGTTAAAAGAGGGGACTAAGGTTACTCCGTACCTAGGCGTAGGCGGTTGTGTTATTGTTGGTTCAAAATTACTTGGGACTTTTTGATGTTTGAAAAACAGTTTTGATCCTATGCTTACTATTATAGACCACCATAGTATTAAACAAATTAACGCAGTAGTTCTTCGAAGAAAAAGAAAGTAAATATTTATTTACATTTAGTAACATGTAACATTTAGTTTTAATTATTTTTAAAAGGCATGACAGGTAGGATAGAACTTTACAAGTTAACATTTCTGTAATGATATATATCGTAACTACTGTATTGCAATTTTACGTAAAGAAATTATTGTGCGATTGAAACAAGTTTTTATTTTGCTAAGAGCAAATAGTATTACACATTGTTAAATATACTATCTTCCTAATCCACTAATTAGGAGTGTTAAATTATATACTAATTCCTAGCAATTAAAATTACAGATGTCAACGTACAACTTCATTTTACCAAAAGATCCCCTGTTAGCAACACGTTCAAAACCTTGTGTTTCTGACGAGACAAGCAATGCAGAGTCATCACTATTAGAAGAAGCACAATCGGATGGAGTTCTGTGTTTTAATTCGAATTTACAAATACTTGGATCACACCCATTGTTATTTCAAGAAGGCGAAGAGAGTTGTTCTAGTAATGAGATACTGAAAGTTCAGCGGCGTTGCAGCCTTCCCAGTGTGCCATGCCATACACCAATACTAGATGAACAACCGACGGACATTAATGCTCATCTTGCAACAATATCATCTTCCTCAAATGGTTACACAGATAATAAAATATCCCCTGTTGAATTTGCACTTGCCATTGATGACGTAAGTAATTTTGTATATAATTTATTTTAAGAACGAACTGTTTAGGATTTTGAAAAATTAATTAGGGAAATTTTTAATTTTCAATTAACTAAAGCTATTTAGCAGAAACTTGCCAGTTAAGCAGCAATTATTAAATTTAACGTTTACTAATAGTCATGGCTAGATCGTTACTACAAGTGACAATATAATGTTCCATAACATTTAGTAAAACAAAAAAGTATATATTACGTTTAGAATAGACAGTTTGCGCAGTTTAAGTAAAACGCAGAAGGTTATACGTAATAAATATATTTACGTTAGCTCCTCCCATTTTACATAAAATTAAAGTTTTACGTGTAAATTTGAAATAACGTAACGCTACATATTTTACAGTGAGTTTACGTATAGCCTAATCAAAATATCACGTTTACGTCAAAATTTAAATTTTCGCGGATTTACTGACGAAGGAACGTTTACAACCGGGCGTAGCCAAACCTTCCAAATTAATTTTTTCTGAAAGGAGCATGTAAAAAAAAATGGGGTAGCGGTAATTATATTTCAGAATAGGCTTTTTTAAAAGCCACCGGAATTTTTGAAGGCATGAAATTGCTAATGGTAATTAAATAAACGTCATATTCAAATATATTTTTCAGACTTCAATTGTGTCTGCAGACTACATTTCTAAACCGATTTTGATAAAATTTATAGTTTTGTGATCGTTTCAATATTCTTCAAATTATTATTTCTGAGAATTTGAAAACTAAAAAAAAATTCAAAAATTGCGTAGCATATTTATTTTAAATGCAAAATGTTACCACGTTTTGATTTTATCAAAACCCTGTACCTCTTTTGGTTTTCATACGATTTTTAAATACATTAAAGTTTTCTTTATCTTTACAATATTATCTAAAAAGCAAATTTTAGGTTTTTCAAAATCCAAAAAAATTGATTTTTTTGAAAAGAATAAATTTTAATCAATTTTGAGGTTATATATACGCATTTGTTTTTGAATTTTCAAATTCCCACAAATTATAATTTAGAAAATATTGTTACGATCACAAAACTATAAATTTTATCAAAATCGGTTCAGAAATGTAGCCTGCAAACACAATTGAAGTCAAACAATAAATACAACACAAATAAATTTAAATATGACGTCTGCTTGAATGTAATTAACATTAGCAATTTTATGCCTTTAAAAATTCCAGTGCAAATCAAAAGGCACATTCTGATGTATAATTGACGTACCCCGCATTTTTTAAATGCTCTTTTCAGAATGAAATAATTTAGAAGGTTTGGCGACGCCCGGTTGTTTACGTTCCCTTGTAGGAGCCCCAGGGGAACTGCAAGCGAGCTAAAGACCGAAGATATGACCTAGAAGCTGCCTAAAGAGCCGAAAAAAGAACTGCAATCTACCCGAAGAACAATTCTGCAAGTCACCCAAAGTTCGAAGACTGCAACCTACCCGAAGACCGAAGACTCTTCGGCTGGGCTGAAATCTAGCCAAAGAAGTCCCATGAAATTTGACCGAAGCCCGACGTTCTACTGCAACCTGGCCGGAGAACTTCGGCACACGCTACCCAAAGACCTTCGTCTGTAGCTGCAACCCGCCTGAAGACAATATTTTTATTAAATGGCTCTTCAATCTTTTGAATTAGAAAACACGTATGTTATTATTTCAAAATCAAAAAAAAATTATACAAATTTAATGCGGTAAATTTGAAGTGCTTTTCATATTTTTTGCATTCCTAAAACCAGTTAAAAATAAAAATTTGAATTGTCTGCATTAATTTGTTTGGAGGTGATTTTTGATGCTGATTTTTGTATTCTAAATTACTAAGAAAACTGCAATTTAGATTTATTACAGTATAACAGTATGTGCAAGTAGGCAACTGCTTGCCTTGATATGGTGATTAAACACATTCATTCAGCTAAATATAGGAGTATTAGACCATACCCTTGGCCCTTAAGTACAAATGAATACGAGACGCCAACCTCCAATTGTTCAATTAGGGGCCCATGCACGATTTTTAAAAAATTCAAAGTTTTGTGATCTCTTGGATATTGTTATACAACAAAAATAAAAACTTTTATAACTTCGGAATTTTTATTTTTTTTTAAGAATTTTTTTGAAGGCACTCAAAATACCCCAATTTTATAAAAAAATGAACATTTTCGAAATTTTATTTATGTTTTTAGATAATGTTTTAGAGATCACAAAACTTAAAATATTTTGAAAATCGGACCAAAATCGTAGGAGCTACAGCGTTGCAAAGTTGCAAAAAATTGATTTGTTTGAACTTTGGCGCGTAATTGTGAGCAAACGGCGAAAAATGCAGTCGAGTTACTTTTGATCTGTAGTAACCAAGTGCGGCCCAATTCATTATGAGTATCGGTTTTAAAATCAAGATAGTACATGCGGCGGCATTCCCTTGTAAGACAAAGTTTTCTGTAACTCCTCCAGGAGTTATTAGAAGCTTTACAGTAAAGTATATAGTATTAGTATGTGTAATAAGCATGTTTAATAAGCCTGTGATTAAACGTTTAGGTAGTGTAATAAGTATGTTTAATAAGCCTGTTATTAAACGTTTAGGTAGTTTGACGGTGCTGAAATGTTTTCATTGATTTTTATGCACCAGATCAGGACCTTGTACTGTAAGGAAATGTAGCGGCGGATCCAGAATTGTTTTCTGGGGGGGGGATCTAATGGCCGCCTGGAGGGGGGCGAACAATGTTAAGCCGCCATATTAGTAATGGCAGCTGCTATCTCTACAATGTTAAAAACTACTCTTCTAAAGGAAACCCCCTAACCCTCCCCCTGCTATGGATCCGCGGTTGAGGTAATGTGAACTAAATCATTAAACATCATGAAGGGTTTACATGCCACTGATATCACCTCTACAAAAATTAATGCAGACAATTTAAATTTCTATTCTTAACTGGTTTTATTAACGCAAACAATCTGAAAAGCACTTCTTTACCGCATTAAATTTGTATTAAAAGTTTTTTTTGCTTTTTAAATAATAACATACAGTTTTCTATTCCAAAAGATTATAGAGCCATTTAATAAAAAATTGTCTTTGGGTGGGTTGCAGTTTTAGACAAAGGTCTTTGGGTAACTTGTGCCAAAGTTCTCCGGCCAGGTTGCAGTAGAACGTCGGGCTTCGGCCAACTTGCATCCGACTTCTTCGGCTAGATTGCAGCCGGGCCGAAGAGTCTTTTCTCTTCGAGTAGGTTGCAGTCTTCGGGCTTCGGCTGACTTGCATTGGTTCTTCGGTCTTCGAGTAGATTGCAGTTCTTTTTTCGGGTCTTCGGGCAGCTTGTGGGTCATATCTTCGGTCTTCAGCTCGCTTGCAGTTCCCGAGCCCTGGTGGCCCAGTGAGTAGCGAAGCAAATTATCCCAGGTTAATGCACACGAGTTTAATTCTCACTAACGGCGAATGAATTTTATGTGAAAGTTGATCTTATACGACATGTGTGGTGAACCAACGTCGTAGATAATTACCTAATCATCGCACGCCAACTTAAATTTTGTTTCTATATAATTAAACCTATTTTCAAAAAATATGTTAGAAATTTAAGATTTCTAGTTTTAGTAGTCAGAGTTTAGCAACTGGAAAGCTGTAACGTCATGGCAGAAATAGTTTACTAAATGAAATAGTTTGTTCAAATATATATTATTGTTCACTTAGGTATATTACTTTTGATGAAAAAGAAAAAAAAACCAACCTAAAATTTATTTTTTAAAATTTCTAAATGTAACGTGTAATTTTCTTGCGTTATATTATTGGAGTGCGCAAACTGTGCAACGTTATTTTGTCTAAAATTTTTTAATAACGTCAAAATTAAATTTTACATTTTACATATTGCGTAGAAGTGTAGTATTTTACGTCGAACTGCTCAAACTGTCTAATAAAACATAGCAAATTAGTTGTGAGAAACGTTCAAAACAATTGATATCTGAAACTTATCGATGTACAAGTTAAATAGTAAATAACACGTCACTATATTTAATTTTAATTTGCATAAATACTACCTAAATAAATTAGAAAGATAGCCGACTTTAAAAATAACGAATTGAAGAGATTCTGCTGTATAATATTCAGAAATTTCGGATTTAGGACCTATTTTAATGTAGTTGCTAGTTATTTTTACTTTTTTATAG
Source organism: Dicyrtomina minuta (assembly GCA_949802685.1). Lineage (NCBI taxonomy): Eukaryota > Metazoa > Arthropoda > Collembola > Symphypleona > Dicyrtomidae > Dicyrtomina > Dicyrtomina minuta. Next base: position 10,703,186 of record OX461811.1, read on the forward strand.
TCAGATAGGCACAGTTAAACTGAAGATCCTCTTTCTTTATTCTAGGTCTTGATGCAAATCATAGGGCAATTAGACACTCGGGATGCACTTATCTGTCGGCATGTAAACAAGAGTTGGAAAACAGTTTCTACTACGAAACTTCAAAAGGAGGTACGAATGTATTTTCGGTTTGAATTTAACAGCAAAAAACAAGATTGGAATTCAAAATGTTTTAAAGTTGTATACCAGTCTGGTGTTAGTAGCACAGGCGCTCAATTGAAAAAGTTCAACGTCAACAAGTTGACATCATTTCTTAAATTAAACTGCCAGGAATTTCCGTGCTCAAATTTTGTAATCTGTAGTGGATCTCTAAATATTCCACCAGTTAAGAGATTTCTTAATACTTACGGAAATTTTATAACTATATTAGAGCTAAGAGTTGGGGTTCAATACAAATGTGAATCGTTGTTCATTAAGGATATCCAAACACTTTTATCCGTGCAAACGCCAAACTTACAGAGCTTACGCATTCTGTACTCTATCATTAAAAAACCACTGCATGACGAAGATACAATAGCTCATATTGCAGCTCTGAGTTTTGCTAGTTTTCCAAGAAACTCAAGTTTCAAGCGTCTATGGTGCGCTACATTATCTGGTATTCAACTTAGTTCAGATTTCATTCAACAAATTATTAATCTTGCCCCAAATTCAGAGGACGTAGAATGTGGAGGCCAAGAATTTCCTATGAAACCTGCAAAGAATATTTATTTGCTTAAAAAGTTTGCATTGCGGGGCTTACAATGCTTAGAAGCTTTAGAATTTGCAATTGCAGAGTATAAAAAATGTCCTAATCAGAACGGTTGCCTTATAAAGTTTACGGAGCTTAAGGTTGTGTTAGATGGAGTTTCAGAAACATTTGAAAATATCAAAATGCAACAACGTCTCGTTAATGGAATCAGTCAGGCAATCAATATATGTGCTCCTGTCTTGGAAGAAATAGGCCTCTACGGTTTAGATGCAAGTTTAGTTAGTCAAATCAAATGGCCAGCTATTATTCCTAAATTAAGTAATTTCATTTTGTATCCCAAGAATACAACTGGATTAGAACTCTTTTCGGCAAATTGGCAGCTGCAACAAACATTTCCTAGCCTCAAACGTGTATGCTTAGCTGTTAATTCAGAAAAAGTTCGTAATTTTTTTAAATTTTTAAATTGCTGCAATTTTAGCCCAATTTCCAGTGTTAAGATCGTTGAGATCTATGAAGGTGAATTGACAAGTATGGCATTGAATCAAGTTACTGAATGCAAACTAAATATTCATAATTTTTGGTTGCAAGCAATTCGTGTAATATTTTCATCTGCTAAATTAAATTGTAACTAACGATTTGATTGCTGGTGGAATAATTAATGATTCATGATTTGTATTTTAATGTACAATGGCAATTTTGTAAAAATTATATTATATCTTTACATATAGTTATTGTTTCTACTAATTTGTATTCAAACTAACTTTATTTTAGCTTGTTATGTTTTGTAAATATTTTTTGCTCTTGTGTTTTTAATTTTAATTTAATTAGTATTTTGTGTTTCCGTATAAATAACAGGTAAACATAAATAAAACGACAATGTACTACATGTACAATGTACTGCAACTGCTAAGCCTAAAACAAACTTCAATTGTACATTTTGTACTTGCTTTTTGTTGCATCATTCCGTAACATTTTTAGTAGTTCTAATAAAACTAAATGTTTTCTAACATCTTTCATCAATTAAGTGGATAGTAAAATAGGTAAAATAGATGCTTGTTGCATTACACAGTGAAAATCTCAACAAATACCGACAAAATTGAATATAGACTGGAACAATTTATTTAAAACCTATAATAATAATTCATAATTTGTTTGACTGGCTTTTGTGTTTATTAAATAAACTAGTGTTGGGCTATTATTTAACGCGACCGTAAATATGCCTTTTTCGTCTCTCATTAGGCTTTTTCTTAAATTTCATTAAGCTAAATCATGCTTATTTTGTCAGCCCATTATGCTTTTTATTTTTTATGCTTTTTAGAAACCTTTATTTGCGGTGCCAAAAATACTCAAAATAAAGTGGAAAATCAGGAAAAATTACTTCAAAAAAAATATATTCCTTCACGTAGTTTATGTCATAATTTAATTTTCAAAGTCGATAAGGCCTATGGTCAACACAATTATTAGATTATACATCAATATTTAAGACAAGTAACCCGGCCCTTCCTGCGGACAGAACTCATCGTTGCCTAACAACGTAATCGCAGGAGCATAAACTATTGTTTAGTTATAATATGTTAATTACAACAAACTAACATTTTTCCTGACCTAATGATAGTTAGGACATAATTTAACGACAAACTCTTGAATTTGCAATAAGGATAGTTGCGACGTATTAAAATATATATTAATTTGCATCGACATTTTATTTGTGCGCTGTTTTATGTTTACAACCCGCATGCGAGTTTTATGTTAAGGGGTATCGGCGTAAAAACATCGATCGAAATTTTTTCCGTTGCCAACAAATTTTAAAATTCAAAATCAACAAACTTCAAACATCAACAAAAAAAGTTTTTGATTTGAATTTTAAGCCTGACGAAAATGATTACAGTATTCCAGTCCCAGTATTCACGGTATCGCGGAGGAGTGTACATCGTTTTAATTCTGTTCCTATTTTTTATTTCAGTGTAATTAACTACGAATACCCCAGCTAACTGTCTTATACGGATAATTTGTCGCCTATAAAATGCTAATATTAATTTAATTTATACTATTAATTTCTTATAGGTTCTAGATTGATCACTAATACGAAATACGTTGTAGGTTGTATCCATTATCAAATTCATTTTACACATATAAAATTAATTTACATAATACATATATTAGATTATATAGATTTTCAAGGGTGAGGCTGATGTGTGAAATTATGGTTATGGCGCAAGACAAGCTCGGCTATTGCCGCTTGCAAAACTTTTACGAATTGACCTCTTCAAAATAATGCAGTACAGCACCATAAACTACCTTTTAAAAATGGTTAAAAATGGCTCTATATTTCCTTCCAGAGAAACGGTATCTCTTTGTATGTACCTACGTAAGTACACTATTTGAAACGTAAGCGCCAAATGATATACACTATTAGCAATAACATTAATAATCTTTTACTTTACTTTTATACTTTTATTCTAGCATGATAAACGTTTGTGGCAATAATTACATTGTATACATCATATATTTTTTAGGATATACCCGGTCCGTGGCCGAGGGGTGGGAATCCACCGTCCTCGATAAGTCTAGTTTTCCTTTTGGTTGGCTTGACTGAACACGCCGGGGTAGCCGATCTTTCCTTTCCGATGGGAATAGAAAATAAGTTGATAGGCTTGGCTGAGGAGTTGGGTCTGAGCGGCGGAGTGAGCTACTAAGCGGGCTAGTGTGTACAATTACAGATATGCGGAAATGTTTACATCTCCAGTGGCATAGGTAATTGGCTTAAACGGAGTCTTGCGAGATTTCGGCTTCCCTGCGTACTTCGGTATAGTAAGCAACAAATTCGTTCGTCTCTCTCTCTACACTCTGAAGCTCAAGTACCAGCTATTTTCGAATACCGTCACACGTGATTGGAACTGTCGGTGGGTGACGAGACAGACAGTACCATTCTCAGCTGTGCATGAAGAACTCGGCTGGTTTGGCTGTCATACTGTTTGTCTCGTTTCCTCCACTCAGTGGGAAAACTTTCTGACTATCTGGAGAAGTCCAGTATAATCTATGCTTTTCAATGTGGGCGGCCGTTACTTAGGCACCAAATACAATTTTCTCTTAAATATAGTAATGCTGAGCACTGCATTATAGTGGTCCTGTGATTTCATCACTTGATCCACCCTGCAAGCTCATAAAGCAAATGTTGTATAATAAAAACAGTAGACATAGCCATATGGTTGAAGTCATAAGCTGTATAAATACAATACATACATACATACATATATTTTTTAGGATAAAAAGCAAAGAAGCTTTTGAAACGAGTAAATCACCATTTTTTGCCGATTAATACCATAAGGAAGATTAAGTCACGGTGTCATATCGTCGACGAAGAATCAAATATAATCATCTCGATTTTGAGCTAAAACCAATTATGATCATCTCCATTTTTCCTTAATTTTTAATACGGCTAACGTGATATTTAGGAGTTTAATAATTGATTAGCAAAAAGTTCACCGGGTTCAAGCTAAGGTCACGCTAACAGGTTTAAATATTAACTTTGACTTATTTTTATGTAAATTTTAAATTATGGAAATCGGGAAAATTAGTTATCTACATGTAAAGTAACATCACTGTGTTAAAAGTCCTTGTCATTGGTTCATAATTAATTTTTTAAATGTTAATTAATTAACAGGGTACGGTAAAAGCCAAGATTGAAGCAATGGCAGGCCACTCAGATTTTTTGTCTGAAATTGGCTTAAACTGGCTAAAATGGCTTAAATTGGCTTTAATGCCTACACATTCTGTATGCTATATAATTATTATTAATTAATATAGTAAATGCTTCAAATCATTGTAGATAGAATTGTGAATACAAAAACATTGCATATTTGCCGGTTTTATTTAATATAATTAATTAAATTAATTTATTATAATCTGTTTGCAGTAGGAAATGGCAAGGCCGTAGAAAAGATGCATTTTGCAACTTACTTATCCAGAGCTAAATTTTCAGCGCCAGAGGGTCGTAGCACGTTGAGTTTTATTTGAACCGACTATAATTTACCTGAGGCAATTACTGGGTTCACAACAGATACTGTAAGCGTTTGAAAAACAAGAACGAAAAATTTAAATACCTAACGAGTAAATGTCGTTTAACCTGCAACAGAACTAGTTGATTTTCGTCTTGAACAAGTTTTCCAGTGATCACTCAGACGAGTGGCTCTGTCACCATAGACATGTTTACATGACGGGCACTTATAGCGCGTAGGCTGTCCTTCGACGTCAACCCTTTCATAATTTTGTCGAATTTCACTCTTTAGCTTGCTTCCACATGATAGCCGTGCCAGTCGTACCCTGACCATTCGTACCCTACCCAGTCGTACCCTTCCCAGTCGTACCCTTCCCAGTCGTACCCTGACTATTCGTACCCTGGTCCCAGTCGTACCCTGACCATTCGTACCCTGGTCCCAGTCGTACCCTGACCATTCGTACCCCGGAAAGAAAACAATTGTTGTAATGTATTTTTTTGATTTTATTATGCATCATTATTATGTATAGGATTGTATAATATAGAATATTAGATAATGAAGAGATAAGAATCTCGTTCTCGTTCTTCAATCTCGTTAACTTCTTCAATTCCTATCATTGTCGCTACTGCGAAACAGGAGTTCCAAGTCACAATTTGCTAACTGCACTTAAATTGCTGATACTCTTGACTAGCTATAGTAGACCACGAGAATTAATACACCACTCACTTCCAGAGTCAAGCAACAAGTCAGAGTAATTTTCTTTTTACATTCTTGACAAACCTTATCAAGATACCTTATCTTATCTCTGTACCTTTCCCAGATTTCTTGTTAAAGGATAGGCAAGATTTCTTTAAACTTGCCTTAAAATTGCATCACTAGTGTACATACTATGCAAAGCCAACAACCGGCATCAACATTTTACCTGCACTGCCAACAGGCATTATATCATATGGGGTACGAATGGTCAGGGTACGACTGGGACCAGGGTACGAATAGTCAGGGTACGACTGGGTAGGGTACGAATGGTCAGGGTACGACTGGGCACACAATCCTTCCACATAGTAATTTAATTTTTTAATAGTCACATTACTAGGAGGAGGTGAGGCTGAACTATTCACTACCTCGCAGTCGTCTGAATCCGACATGTGTACGACTTAATTTATCGGAATTTATTCCGATTTTAATGATGGCAAAACTGTAGCGAATGTCGGATTTCTTATAAAATAAAGTTACCCGTATTTGCCTTAAAAAGAAAAATGTGTGATGGAACACTAACGACTCAATCAAACTAACTATGTAGTAAGAAATTGTAACAATAACTAGAGCCTTAAATCAGATCCAGTCCTAACATGGTAGTAGTTTAAAGTGGAAATAGATTGTTATACACTTGCAAGAGTCAATTTAAGCCAGTTTAGCCAATTTTAGCCAAAAACCATAAATTTCTAAGGCCGGTTAAAACCGGTTACTTACTGACACCACACACTGAGGTCAGACCAAGTCATTCCTGAAATGACGTCATTTAAAGTCCTTGTAATTGGTTCAAAATTAACTATAAACTGAAATTATGAATATGAATGAAATTATTTATGAGCCAATCACAAGGACTTTAAATGACGCCATTTCAGGAATGACTTGGTCTGATCTCTGTTTCGTCCACTTCTGTCCATGGCAGAAAAATTAGTGTCAGCTTATAATTAGCCTAATTTTTTAAAATAATTTTTGAAAAAAACCGCTTACGCTTTGGTGAAAATTTTCTTTCATAATTAATTAACATTTCAAAAATTAATTATTAACCAATGACAAGGACTTTAAATGACCCGAAATGACGACTGGCTTTTAGGGCGGACCATTATTTAAGAGAAATCTAATCGTAGTAAAAAGTGCGATTGAGTCTACAGCCCTGATTACGTTGCGGGTGTGTCCTAAACGACAATTGACGTGACATTATGTATGCTTAATCCCTACACCTTGCTCTCTTTTTCTGACATTTGACATTTCCCAAGTGTAAAATCCGAAATAAAGCAAATTCTATCAGAACATGAACTACGTGGTGGGGTCATTACAACGTATATAATCATATCGGTGCAAATTTCGTTCTGGCGCCAAAAACTAAATTTGAAATTTTTTTCGAAATTGTCGAAATAAAAACACTGAAAAATCATATAGGAAATTCAATAGGAATTTTCCCTTGTCCCTTACTATTGACCCATTTACCCTAGCTGTGAGGTCATTTATGGACGATCCCTAATTTGTTAAACTTTAAAATATAAAATCTACAAAAGAAACAAAGTGACAGGGTTTAGTGAGACAAGCGTAATATTCATAGAAATAACACGAGGGCGCACTTAAAATTGGAGCCAGGATATCGCGTTATTTGGTTTATATGTTTCCAACTTTATTGGTTCGATTTTTTTATATTTGCCACTTGTGCGAAGTTTATAAAAATCCATGCTGGGCCTAAATACTGTAAATATTAAATACAACAGAATTATTTAAGCTGTAAGTTATTGACTTTTTACATCATACAGTCACAGAGTAAATTACGTTTTATATTGGTAAAAACATGGTATTTTGTTTAAAACAAACCAGCCTTAACAGTCAGGTAAGGTATTTTCAGTGTCGAACGGGGGCACGAAAGTAGAGACATTTCTTTTTAACTGATTCTGATTCAACAGTCGATTTCTATGAATTTTGAATATTCAACAAAAACAGCAAATTTTAATTTCCCGCCAAATAATAAATTCAATATTTTGAACAAACAAAATTGTAAATGTATTGTGTGAATACAAAGTCGAGATAGTGGGAAAGGTAGTCCTTACCCTTGGTGGGCGGAACCTACCAGGTGCTATTCGGATGCGATGTATGGGAACTATTAATCGACGGGAAAATCTTTTCCACTATCTCGACTTTGTATCCCCCCAATATATAAGTGATGTCTAATTTTAGTGGTAATGATTGAATGAATGTAATAAACTTAAAGTCAGAGCTGTGATCGTAAAAGTTTTTTGACTGTTTTAAAAAATCAACGAGTAATAAATCGTTTTAATGCTCATGTAAAAGGGGAAAAACCTTTAAAAAAAGTTTTTAACTTCCAGATCGTGCAACAGTATGTAGGAGGATTTTTTTAAAAAATACGTATAAAGCAATGTTCGCAAAGCTTGCTATTACAGCTTTGACTTGAGTCAATTACATTCGTATGTTTACTATTGTTTGAATATGTAGTATATCTTTCGTTATAATGAGTCTAGTCTTTCGAAATAAAGGTAGGTATACTATGTTAATAGGTAGTTACAAATGACCTTCAATGTTGCAACACACAAAAAAAGCACTTACCAATATAAACTGAATTTGTGAATTACTGACTATGCTTTCTACCTAAAAACATAACTAGGGATCGTCCATGATTGACCTCAAGGGTAGGGTCAAAGGGACCCTTCGGATATTAATGGAATCCTATGTTAAAGACAGCCATTTACACAATGGTAAAAGCAGATGACAACGTCATAGGGTCTAAAAACGAAAATATTTGGATGGCATTATTTATGGACGACCCCTTGCTAATTTTAGACTTGTTCGTACTCAAATAACGTGAGCATGATAGGATTTTTTATTTGAGCTTCGCGACATTCAGTCTAGTACGTTACGCGTTACGAAATTTCACAAAAACGCTTATGGTTTGAAGACAACTAGAAAAAAGTTAAGTCAATAACAATTACGTCCAAGTCAACTTGTCCTTGAACATTTCGAAATGTGAAAAATTGTCGGCTGATAATCAGTCAAAAACAATTACTTCCAATTTCATTATCACAAAATAATGTACAACGCTTACTATAAAAACCCATCGCATTGAATTATTTCCGTGTGAACTGATGACATATGAGTCATTAACGGTTATGGTAAGGAGAAACATACTGATAAGCGAGCTGTCTGTAATTAACCATATAATTCGTATTAGCAATCGAAATTATTAAAAGCCATGAAAAAGAGATTTAAATACAAAAAGTCAGTGCTTAATAGTAGCCATTCTCTGAATTTGGCAACCCGCTCTATTTGACGCTTACAAACTGGTTTTGGTTACTGTTACGTCTGAGATTTTAGGACGTCAATTTAATAAAGGGGCACTATTATGCTGCAGAAAATAGTTGTGATCTTGTCTTCCATGCCATTTTTGTAATGTCGTTTGTTTATTTACTCCTGTTAGGTATGAATAGGTAATATGAGGTAATATGAAAAGATTATACAACCCTCTGACTATGTTTCATGCATTAAAAAATGTAAAACGACAAACCCAATCAAAATAAAATATGTTAACTTTGCGTTTACAAACGATTTGAAAAGTGATGGAAATGAGATCGTGATAGTAAAAAACCTTGATCACAAACTAAATGAGTTACTACGACCATCAGTAGGAAACATCATGAAACTTAGATCAATAATCTTTACAGCCAACAAGGATTCCAGTATCTCATACACTGTCCAAGGAATCGATTGGGAAGATCTTTTGCTGATTAAAGAAAACGTTATGCCAGAAGCACTAAACTGTGCGTTTGTAAATGCTCCGCCTAAACAAACTGAATTCCTAAAACTGCCAAAAAACAAGTTTAATTGCATTCAGTATCTGCTTAAGTCCCAAATAATTCCAGCTGCAACCTCCTTTTACACATCTTCAATCCATCTAGACCCAGAAGATTGTGATCCCAGTACCAGTACCAAATCTAAATCCCACAAAAAGACACCTTGCATCGAAGCTGCAATGGTTGAGACGAATCTAACTAGCTGTGAACCAATGCAACCCTTAAGGACCGACACAGTAACTACAAGTGTCCAGCGACCGCGAAATCTACAGTTAATTAGTTTGAATACTGGCAACAGAGCAATTTCTACCCAGAATTTCAGTCTTCAAGCACCTGTTGATGGTGTACAATTCTGTCACCAGTTCAATATTAGACCCCGGGCGCAGCTACGCTATCCTTTGCCTAATTGTCAACCGCCCTTTCGATCTCGCATGCATTTAAATAATGTACAAGGACAAAATCTTTCCCACGTAAATTTATTGCCGCGGCTATCAGGTTCACCTCACTGTCCGCAACATCACGTTACACAGTTTTATCCCCCACGAAATGTTTTCACACCCTTACAACTTCCACGTACAACAGTTGCACAACCACAGCACAATGCTCCTAGTTCAAATGAGCATTTTCCTGATGCCTCTAACTCACAGCAATAATTTATTATTACTAACAGTTTTCCTAAATTCCATCTTAAAAATATGTTTATAAAAGCAGAAGAATAAGAAACATTAACGAAAATATAAAGCTAAACGTTTCCTCATGAAATCCTTTAGATTTATGTATATTGTCTAATTTTACAATACACGGTTTACAAAAACACTGCCTTCTTAATCAACAAAATGTTATATTGAACTGATATGGCTACATTAAAGGTAATTGTAAATATATTTAAACTGCAAGTTGATAAAATTATGTTTTAAATGAATGTTACTAAATTTGTTTTAGGTTGAAGCAGAAAGAAAAACCTTAATTATTTTATTCTTGCTGCTTTAACTTACACTAAGCAAGGAAATAATTGGATTGAATAAATTTACAATATAAATTTAGTGATTCAAAGCAAAATTGTTTTTTTTTCGTATTTTCAGTTGGAATGGTTGCGCCAGCTGCCGGTTTGGTTCGTTTTGTTGTACCTTGGTTGTACACTTCAAAACAACATACTGCATTGCAAAGCAAAAAAAATTGTAAAAGTTTCAATATTCTAAAATGATTGCAAATTGATTACAGATTTTGCTGTTATTCATCAGTATGATTGTACTTTATGTCTGCAGCTTTTGGAAAAAAAACTTATTGCAACCTATTCAATGATATAATAATTAATTATATAATTGTTTACCTAAATTTCTAACATCGGACAAAATCACTAGCACAGCACTTGTAATATGCAGGACCTACAACTGAGGTTTTACCTGTACATGGTCTTTTATTTTGATCTTTAGATCCCTTTTGTATACGTTGAGGTTAATTAAGATTTAAGCACAGCAATTTAGATATGCTCAACGTCAGCTGTGCAGTCCTTTATTTGCAGTTGTAACCCTGAATCCTGCAGAGCAATTGGTGTATTATACATAAAAGGGACCCACAAAGGTACCATAGGTGCATTAAATGGAGACACCAATAACAAAACAAAGCAAGCGGATCTTTTTGTTATGCTATCGAATTAATGGTGCAAATAGGCAACTGTAATATCAAGTAAACCCCTCACAAAGCTAGGGTATCCGTACCCTACTTTATATAGGTACAAAACAGCATTGCTGTTTTATATATTATGATTGGCTTTGACTTGCAAATAAAATGCAACGTGAGGTCGCAGTTTGTTTCTTAACTATTATTAAATTGTAATAGTTTATGACTTACTTGGTTAATACGATCCCATAGTGTTAAAAACACATCTTGATACACAACGACGCATAAAAACACTGCACTTTATCAATTGACAAAATTTTTGAATATTTCATGGTATCACTTACACTTGTACACTGCAGGACGCAATTAATATATTCCAAATTTTGCCATACCCCAATTATGCTGAAAAAAAGTCGTTTACGTAAATTATTAAATACTGTAGAGGACAGCTGCCAACTCGGAACCCGCCTTACTAAACGGTAACAGCCTCTAAAGGGTAGCAATTCATAGAGAAGTTGCTTAACACCTGAACCATAGTTAATCATGTAAACAAAATATGGTCTAAAAATGAGCGTGACACACGAATGTTTGGCATAATTTGTCAAAAAACCACATTAAAATAAGAAATAAGAAACTCTAAACGGGGGTGGACCAGGCATTGTAAAGGGGGAAAAGCAAAAATTTGATTTAATTTCTGAATAGAGCCGCTAAATCAAAAACTTTATAGACACATAAAAGTTTTAAAATGTTTTTACATCAAATAAAATTACATTGGAACAAAATAGAGCATTATTACAAATTTTGATTTTTTCACAATTTGAACATTCAAAATTCGTTCTTTTGGACAATTTTCAAAATTTCAATTTTTCCTAAAGTACACCCTTATATTTGAGTACAAAGAACAAGCGTATTAGGTTTTACTAAAATCCGTGGATAATTACAGCATGCCCAAACTGTTCTAAAATGTCACTTTTCACTACTTTAAAAAATCATATACCCCGTGTGGGGGGATTCTGTGACAATATTTCCACCACTAGGGTTTTATTATGTATGTAGAACATAAATAAAATATAGTAGCATAGTATAAGTTTATCCATTATGGTGTGCTTAAGAATCACATGTACATCCGTACCTTTGTACACGGTGATGATATCTTTAACAGTGCTTAAAGGCTATAGCACAATAATAATAATATGGTGAAAATCTATGATAAATGCACAAATTTTTAGTAAAGGAATGCGCGCTCATTTTGGTTATGTGTTTCTGATGCGGGGAGGAAAATTTCCTCGGCACAATTTGTAAAAATAATTACCTGGGGGCATAGTGTACGAGAAGGGAAATAATCTGGGGGTTTATGTCTAGGAGGAAAAGTACAGTCAAATCCTACTATAAAAAACCCTGACTTAGAAAACCGCAGAAACGGGCAAAAAAAGATAGGGTAGGCTGGCAATACTAAAATAATAGGCATGCAAGAGGCCCAATGTAAGGGATAATTGGGTTGAAGGGGCCGATTTGTTCAACTTTCTTGGTACTTTAAGTCATTTAAAAGAGATACTACAGTGTGTTTCATTGAAATAGACTCGTTTTTGGGGGATAACTTCCCCCTACGCACAAGTAATTCAACGAGATAATTAGTTTTTGTTGACAACCAGTTAGGTGCTATGTCTAAACTTCGATTGACCGTCGGGGGGTAAGAGGTTACTTCACAATTAAATAAAAACCAAAAAGTTGGTGTTTTAATGAAATAGACTCAGACCACAGTTTTCCTTATTCAAACATGACTAACTTTTAAACCAGTCAATGAAAACATGCAAATTTTTGTAAGCTCATTTTTGTGTATAATTTTTGGGTATTTAAAAATTGGATATTTTCTTTTGAAACATTATTATATCTAGTTACATTTCCTCGGAGGTCCCTAGCCGTACCAACTCAGGGAACTCCCCTAGAAAAGTGAAGGGAGGGGACCCTCCGTCAGGTAAAAGGTCTGATAGAGATAGAAATGACGTAGAAATCCTGTAGCAAATCTAAACGTTCAATCTGAAGGAATATTTCCAGTACTCCACTTTCTTTCACATGCTCCTTTTAAGGACAATTACATTGGGTTGTTAGGCATGATTCCATTTCCTCGTTAGTTGTCTGGAACATAGAATTTTCTATACACCTCTGACTGTCTATCACGACTTATAAATTCGACAATAATTCTTCAGTCAGTGAGCATGCTCTTCATTTAAATGCTATGTATTTATGTTTAAATGAATGAAAAAGTAGAATAAGTGATTACTTGTAATTTACTTTTGAAATAAGGGAAATAATTCCATCCGATAATGTAGCAACAAAATATTTATCACACTTTTTTAATAGCATATGTAAAAAGAACATTTAAAGCCTTTTCAAAAATATGTAGAATGAACATTTTGCACATTTCAAAAACACGTAAATAGAAAATTTTGCGTTTTTCGAAAAACCAGTAAATTGAACATTTTGCATTTTTAAAAAGCATGCAAATAAATCATTTCACACATTACAAAAACACGTAATTAACATAAGCATTTAGCACCTTTTCATAAACATGGAATTGTAATATTTTACATCTTTTTAACAGCATGTAAATAGAATATTTTACACTATTTCAAAACCATGTAAAAAGAACATTTTGCACATTTCAAAAACACGTAAATAGAAAATTTTGCATTCTTCAAAAAACAAGTAAATTGAACATTTTGCATTTTAACAAAAAATGCAAATAAAACATTTTGGTTTACCAAAGAAAACAATGAATAAAAACAAAATAGTGGTTTTTGTATTGAAACAAATTGCTGTCTAACAGTAACTCCTTCGTCCGGCCCTGTCTAGGCCACTTTTCATTTCGGGGGAAATTCGGCTTTGGCTTCGGCCTCGTCTCGAGTCTTGAGGAAAGTTTTAAAAAGGAAGTTGACTATTACTATCAATATCAACATCAACAAGAGAAGTTTAAACTATCAAAATAAGCACTCAAACTTTAGCAAAAAGGGGAAAAAAACTCTTTATTTACTGACTACCTACTTACATTGGGCATAGGGACATTTTGTAGGATAGGATTTATGATTTGAAATATGTGTCCTGTGTACATATGTCAAAAGTTTCGTGGGGGAATGTCTCTGAATTTCTGATACTCCTCAGATATAGATTCTGTCCCAAGTCAGATTTCCCGAAATAATCAAAATTAAAAATAAGATAAACAAAGAATCTTTGCCTTTGTGTGTCTATGTCTGTGTGTGTGTGAACTACTATTCGTGAAGACAAAAGCCAAATATACCTACCGTATTTCTTCCAATAAAAGCCCGCCTCCAATAGAACCCCGCCTCTAATAGAACCCGGGTCAAAAATTATAGAATTGTTAATAAAGCCCCTCCTCCAATAGAACCCCGGGGTTGTGTCGGAAGTTAAAGTTTGCGTTCTTAGCGTTGTGTGTTCTAATATAGCCCCGGGGTTGTATTAGAAGATAATGCAAAATTGATATTGATTCTGATGCATTTATGCAAAACATTAATACTTGTCAGTAAATAAAAATGTAACTCTGGATTTTTGAACAAATTGATTATTAACGTTCTATTATTATTAATTATGTATAACTTTTGTGCACTTAGTATTTACTCAATTAAAGAATAGAACCCCTCCTCTAATAGAACCAGAACCCGGGTATCACGACTGATTTGAGTTAAAAGAACCCCAGGGTTGTATTGGAAGAAATACGGTAAACAATATAACTAACGCCTATCCACATCAAAACTCGACAAGCTGGCATTAGCATTGCCATTACCATTAACATCACCTTCACCGTCCACATGACCATATATGTCCAGGAGAGAGAGATAATAATATCATTATACTTTTATCGAAAGATATGGAAATGAGCTCAACGTCGTGGACTGTCGACGTCACACTCAATATGACTACACGAATCGTGTTTGTGAAGAGTGAAGAATCAAAATGGCCCATATCCGTTGTTAGCTAAAACCAAAGTCCAAAATGCACTATTTAGAGAATTAATTAAAATATCTTGATCCTTAAAACATGTGCAAAATTCTTTTTTCCTTTTTCAAAAATGTGTAAATCGAACATTTTGAATATTTCAAAAACTTGTGAATAATTGAACATTAGACTTTTGAAAAACATGTAAATAGAATATTTTGCACATTTTGAAAACATGTAAACTGAAAACTTTAGACTTTTCAAAAAAGATGTTGATAGAATATTTTGAAATTTTTAAAAACATGAAATAGAACAATTTGCACATTTAAAAACCATGTAACTAGAAAATTTGGTAGCTTTCAAGAAATCATATTTAAAATTGTACGTAGTTATCCCATTTACTGTATTACGGACTTGGCTTATTTTTATTCGATCTTAAATTGGATATGCGTCATTTCGACCCTTCACTCACGATATAGCCCAGTCCTATATACTATCGTCCAGAAGCCAGTAGCCAGTTGCTATTAGACATGTGGAAAATTCTCGTATGAATTTTAACAGGACCCCGCTGACCCCGCACGCATTCGGATTTTGAATAATCCAAAAGAGAGCTTCAGAAACTCTAGCTACTACCACTACCACTACTACTCACTCCTCACTACACTACTTATCTTAAACTACGCATACCCAGCAATTAATACGGCGGGAAATAATAATAGAACGACATAATAGATGCGTAATGTTAGTTAACAGTTTTTGAAAAGTGCAAATTCACAAGTTAAAAATGTTCTATTATTTTGCATGATGAATCATGTATGCTAATATTTTTGTAGATAGTTTATTCGGGTTATAGATAAAAATGGAGATTCGTAAAATAAATTAAATCTTGTGCCTATCATATAATTCTCTTATACTATACTATTTGCGCCACTGCCATTACATTCCTTCATAAGTTTATATAATTAAGTACCTTCAAGTAACTACGTGAAGCTTCTGTTTTTGCTTTTTTTCTTAGACGACTTAGATGACTGTAGCAATAAATGAAATAATACCTATGTAATATATTATAGTAAATTCTGCCATGTTATAATATATAGCTAGTCAAGATTTAAAATGACCTATATGTATTTTTATCTATAACCCGAATGCAATGTCTACAAAAATATTAGCATACATGATTCATCATGATTCTTAAATCATGCAAAATAATAGAACATTTTTAACTTGTGAATTTGCACTTTTCAAAAACTGTTGAATAACATTACGCATCTATTATGTCGTTCTATTATTATTTCCCCCCGTATTAATTGCTGGGTATGCGTAGTTTAAGATAAGTAGTGTAGTGAGGAGTGAGTAGTAGTGGTAGTGGTAGTAGCTAGAGTTTCTGAAGCTCTCTTTTGGAATATTCAAAATCCGAATGCGTGCGGGGTCAGCGGGGTCCAGTTAAAATTATACGAGAATTTTCCACATGTCTAATAGCAACTGGCTACTGGCTTCGGGCTACTGGCTCATCTGCTTCCTATACTATACCAGGCTGGTTATGAAATGTAAGGAATTAATCGAAGACTTAGGTTTGCTATATCGTCTGTGAAGAACTAAAATGACCCATATCCAATTTGAGCTTGAATCAAAATGAGCTATGTCACAAAAACAAAATAAGAAACATGCGTAAAATGTTAATTAGGAATTTGTGAGAAGCGTCAAATGTTCTATTCACATGTTTTTTTTGAAAAGTGTAAAATATTCTACTTACAAGATTTAATAATTTCAAAATGTTCAATTTAAATGCTTTGAAAACATAGTCGAATGTTTTTGTAGATAGCGGACATTGGCTTTAGCTAAAAATGGATATGAGTCATTTTAGTTTTTTACAGACGATATATTACTGAATACCTGCATTTACTAAAATTACAAGTAGTAAATTAATCATTAATTGTTGCAATATTACCAAGGTTCAAAGAGTACTGTATACTATTATAGCTGCCTGCAGTATTACATGTAATCTTCTAAATGCTAAAACTTGAAACTGAGAAATCATAATATATTAAATTTATGTAAATAGTCCTAATATTATGTAATGAATTGTATTAAAAATGCGGCATCCTGAAACTACTTAGGTATTTCTTCTGAATTCTGGGCAAGTACCAGTACTACACTACCTAAATACCTATTAAAAAATACGTATGCAGGCATATGTTATACCATATTACAGATATATTCTACACACACACATTAAATTATGTACTGAAGAGTATATTAATTCTGTCGTACTTTTGTACTGAAAATTTGCAATTTTCCGAATTTACAGATTAACAGTGCATGTGGTCATCTGTCCTTTTCCTCGTCCTTTCTTTAGTTGAATATAAAAAAATGGTATTAGTTTTTATATGCCCTTAATTTAAATAGGTACTAACGTAAGCTAATATAGTATTAAAGAAAGCACACATAGTTTTTTGGATAATGCACTCTTCTTAGTTTGGTTCTTTAGGTTCTGTCTTGTTGTTGTTATTTAGGGGTTCCTTGCAAATGACGTTATATTAACATGTAAAAAGAACATTTTGCAAATTTCAAAAACACGTTAATAGAAAAAGTTGCACTTTTCAAAAAACTAGTAAATTGAGGGACAAGCCCACTACCACCACCGCCAAAAAAAACCGTACAATTCAATTCCCACCACCACCGCTACAAAACACTATCGAATCCCCACGAGCACCCTTTTGTAGGTATTCAAAAATAATAACAATAACAATTTTTTATTGGTGGTGGTGGGAATGGAACTCTACGGTTTTTGTTGGCGGTGGTCCGGTGGTAGTGGTGGAAATTGGAATTTGAATTCTACGGTTTTTGTTGGCGGTGGTGGTAGTAAAAACGTTGGTGAAAAAAGCAAGCCCCTAAACTACACAGTTTGCATTTTTAAAAAACAGGCAACTAAAACATTTTACAATTTACAAAACCACGTAATTAAGATTAGCATTAGCACTTTCTCAAAAACATTGAGTTAGAATATTTTACACTTTCTAAAAGCATGTAAATAGAATATTTGACACCTTTTTAAAAGCATGTAAATAGAATATTTTACAGCTTTTCAAAAACATTGAATTAAAATATTTTACACTATTTTAAAAGCATGTAAATAGAATATTTGACACCTTCTTAAAAGCAGCTAAATAGAATATTTTACAGACTTTCAAAAACATTGAATTAGAACATTTTACACTTTCTAAAAGCATGTAAATAGAATATTTGACACCTTTTTAAAAGCATGTAAATAGAATATTTGACACCTTTTTAAAAGCATGTAAATAGAATATTTTACAGCTTTACAAAAACATTGAATTAAAATATTTTGCACTTTTTTAAAAGCATGTCAATAGAATATTTGACACCTTTTTAAAAGCATGTAAATAGAATATTTTACAGCCTTTCAAAAACATTGAATTAGAACATTTTACACTTTCTAAAAGCATGTAAATAGAATATTTGACACCTTTTTAAAAGCATGTAAATAGAATATTTGACACCTTTTTAAAAGCATGTAAATAGAATATTTTACAGCTTTACAAAAACATTGAATTAAAATATTTTGCACTTTTTTAAAAGCATGTCAATAGAATATTTGACACCTTTTTAAAAGCATGTAAATAGAATATTTTACAGCCTTTCAAAAACATTGAATTAGAACATTTTACACTTTCTAAAAGCATGTAAATAGAATATTTGACACCTTTTTAAAAGCATGTAAATAGAATATTTTACAGCTTTTCAAAAACATTGAATTACATAAAATATTTTGCACTTTTTTAAAAGCATGTAAATAGAATGTTTTACACTTTTTTAAACGCATGTATATAGAATATTGTACATTTTTTCAAAAACATGTAAAAAGAACATTTTGCGAATTTCAAAAACACGTAAATAGAAAATTTTGCACTTGTGAAAAATGTCTAACGCAAATTTTTTAAATGTCCTGACAGAAGGCCCCTCCCTTTAGTTTCGTGGCGGAGTCCCCCGAATGTTTTAGGTAATATTAAAAAGATCACACCCCTCCCTGTCTTTCACGACTTACAAATTCGATAGATATTATTCATCCACTGACAGTTCTTTTCATATTTTTTAAAATTAAAAAATTCTTGAAATATTTCCTTACACTGTCACCATGCATCAATTCAATCTGATTGACCTGGGAAAATGAGATCATGAGGCTGGAACTGGATTTGATGTTCCAATGAATGATGGGCCGTGTTCATCGCGAATCTTGTGTAAAATCCGGGAATGCTAAATGCGGGATTGTAATCGAAATGCAATTAGCACACCATTCACACACGGACATAGTATTTTTAGTATCCAATTTTCAACTATTTAAATTGTTTAATACCCACTCAATACATAGGTACGTATAGATAAAAAAATTAAAGTAAGTACTTACATAAATATAATATGCCTACAATTAGAAGTGGAAGTACTTAGAAAGCTGAGCTTCAGAATTTACATTAAGTATGTATATCCTACTTCCTGGTCACAACGCATATCCTAAGGTGAAAGGCAATGACAGATTAGAGCTTTAAAAGACGTCTCTCTTGTAATGACGTCGAATGAAAACAGCGAAATTGATGGCAATGACATTCAGGTATTTGTTGCCTAATTTGTAAAGCAATTTTATACTATTTACACTGAGAAATGCTCTCTATTTACACGGAATTCTTTTGTCTCGGTCTCGGTCTAAGTTAAATTTTAAGCACTCGTGACTCGTAAAAATCGATCCTGTAGAATGTCTAAATTTTTAAAATCAGTTCATTTTTTTAAACGTCTACCTAGTAAAATGATACTTACTACTCACATCGAACAATAGGGTTCGTTTTATATGCGAGTGCAAGTTGTTGTAGGATACTTTCCTGCCGGACTTTTTCCTTCCGGGCGTTTTCTTCCCAAACATTTTTCTTCCAACTTCGTACCGAGGAGAGTTTTCTCCCAGTATCAAAAACACATCACTAAACTTAACAGTGTTCCTTTCCAGAAAATGTATGCAATCCTTATTTTTATGTTAAAAATGTTTACGAATACATACATTTTTTAGAAGGGCAAGCTAATTATAAATTTTGGGAAAACCATTTGGATACTGCGAGGAAACTCTTGATATTGATTTGGGAGGAAAATTCCGGCCGGAGAACGTCCAGGAGGGGATCGCCCGGGAAGAAAATGTCCAGGAGGAAAATTTCCGTATACCACAAGATGTAGGCTTATTATCAGCGGCAATGTTGAATGTTTTCCTGTTGAAGACTGACACAACCACAATTAACCGATTCTACGCTTATTTAAAATTTGAAGTGAGATACACTATACACTTTCACCGAGTAATTAGGTTGAGAAATTCGGATGAATCGGATGTGATTTTTTAATGACATTGAATCTTTTTAAGTACAGGTGCTGGAATGCACCAGTACAGGACATTTGAAGTTTGAAATGAAAAACAATTCGAGGTGGGGGGTGGGTGATGGCAAATGGCAACACTCATTAACCATCCTGACACAATCGACTGAGAATTTCTAAAACGGAAAATTAAAATTTTCCGACGTTTTGGAGTTCCGCGTTGACGGGTTTTTACGTTGTGTCTAGTCGAAATCGGAGGCGGAGGCTGAGAAATTCGGATCTGATTTTTTTTAATCAGATTGAATATTTTTGTGCTGGCATGCACCAGTACAAGATTATTGAAGTTAAAATTATGAAGAAAAAATACAGAGCGGGGGATGGCAAATGGCAATCGACTACAGAGAATTTTTAAAATGGAAAATTAAAATTTCCCGATGTTTTGGAGTTTCGCATTGACGGGATTTTACGCTATGTCTAGTCGAAATTCGGATCTGATTTTTTTAAATGAGATTGAATATTTATAAGTAAAGGTGCTGGCATGAACCAGTACAAAATAATTGAAGTTAAAATTATGAAAAAAAATACGAAGCAGGGGTGGGGGATGGCAAATGGCAACACTCATCAACCTTCCTAACACAATCGACTACAGAAAATTACTAACGATGAAAATTAAAATTTTCCGATACTTTGAAGTTGACGGGTTTTTTATATTACCTATGTCCAGTCCCAATCGGAATGACGTGGCCGCACGCCGTAAAGGGGATGTGCAAAAATTACAATTATTCCTGTTCCGTATGAACTCTTGAGGTCGTGAGATTGAATGTGTAATTTATGGTATGTACGACCATTTAAAAGGATGGACAGCTAAAACCCACTCCCCCCTTCATTTTAAGATGTTATTCATGCATGGATCCAGCTAATAATAATGATAATAACGCCAGCGGTTAAATCTTTCTCGGAGCTCTTAAACCATTGGTTGTTTTCAGAAGTTTGAGATTTTAGAAATATAAGATGCAAGGGGGTAAATCATAAGTGGTGCATTCGCTGCTCCGCGTGGGTCATTTGACACCTCCTGTTAAAGATAGCTATGTACGTAGTGCTTAAGAGAGTGTCAAGGTGAGTCTGAATATTTAGTAAATTTGGGTGGCATCTTTTATGTATGGCCCCATTGCAGGTTCTTTTAAGGCTCCTTGTTTCCATGTCATTGTGAATGGCGAATTGACGAATGTGAAAATTTACTAAAACTATAAAAGTTCTTTTTTCCTTCCCTGCCTGGCATGCTACTTTGCTACATATGTTTATACTGAACATATATACGCATATATACTATACATACTACATGCTACTGCCTGGCGCCTGGCGCGTGGCAATGCTACTACCTACCTACCAACTGAACCTGTTAGGTTAAACGCAATTAAGTCAGTAATAAGCGTAGTTAGTAGCTAATTTTGAATGCAGGTTTTTTAAAAAATAGAATTGATATTTAATAGGTAGAAATGTGACCAGCTTTTCGTTCTTTTTGATCTTCTTGGCACTCGTAAAATGATGTTTAAGAGTTTTTTCCAAAGTACAGATCATTTTTGAAAAAAGTATGTATTAAAAATTACATACTTCATACTAAACTGGTTTTAGTACTTATACTAGTACTTACCTGCTGAACCTGAACCTATTAGTAGCTGAATTCCAACTTCCAATTACACCGAAATCCAGAGCATCCCAAACTCCATTAAATATGGAGTTTAATCATAAATCTAGCTAAGAATTCTGTTTCAGAATTCGGTAAATATTGAGTAGAATTTCTCAGTGTAAATGGTATAAACATATTTTTTTAAATTACGTGAAAGTTCAAGTTACTGTCATTGTCATCGTTGTCGTTGCGTCGCTGTAATTAAGTCAGTAATATGAGTAGGTAAATAGTAAGTACCAGTTTAGTAGACGTTTAAGAAAAATGGACTGATTTTAAAAAGTTGGGCATGTGTGAAAACTTTCGATCTGTATGATCAATTTTTACGAGTGCTTAAAATTTAACCAAGACACAAGAATTCCTTGTGAATCATGAGCAAAATTTTTCGGTGTAAATAGTATAAAATTACTTTACAAATTAAGCTCACTGCCATTGTTGATTGTCATCGTTGTCGCTGTTTACATTCAAACTCATTACGGCAGAGACGACTGTTAAGTCTCTAATCTGTCATTACTTTTCACCTTGTGCCTTGGGATATGCGTTGTGACCAGAAAGTAGGATGTACATACTTAATGTAAATTCTGAAGCTCAACTTACTAGGTACTCTAATCGTAGGTATATTTTATGTACGTACTTATTTTATTTTTTTTATCTATACGTACCTATGTATTGAGTGGGTATTACACAATTTAAATAGTTGAAAATTGGATACTAAAAATACTATGTCCGTGTGTGAATGGTGTGCTAATTGCATTTCGATTACGATCCCGCATTTAGCATTCCCGGATTTTACACAAGATTCGCTATAAAATCGTGCCACACAGCCCATCATTCATGGCAACATCAAATCAAATTCCAGCCTAATGGATCTCATTTTTCCAGGTCAATCAGATTGAATTGATGCATGGTGACAGTGTAAGGAAATATTTCAAGAATTTTTTAATTTTAAAAAAGATGCAAAGAACTGTCAGTGGATGAATAATACTTATCAAATTTGTAAGTCGTGATAGATAGGGAGGGGTGTGTTCTTTTTAATATTATCTAAAACATTCGGGGGACTTCACTAGGAAAGTAAAGGGAGGGGCCCTTCGTTTAATGTTTAAAGTGTATCGTGTATCGTGAGTGAAGAATCAAAATGGGCCATGTACAGTTTAATTAAGAATTAAAATTGGCTATAGGTCTATAGGCTCAATGAGATAAATGCGTAGAATGTTAATTGCGTGTTTTTGTGATGTGTAAAATGTTTTATTTGCGTGTTTTTTCAACATGAAAAATTTTAAATTAAGTTGTTTTTTGAAAAGTGCAAAATTTTCTATTTACGTGTTTCTGAAATGTGCAAAATGTACTTTTTACATGTTTTTGTGATGTTTAAAATATTCTATCTATGTACATGCTGTTAAAAAGATGTAAAATATTCTATTTACATGCTTTTAAAAAGATGTAAAATATTCTATTTACATGCTTTTAAAAAGATGTAATATATTCTATTTATGTGTTTCTGAAATGTGCAAAATGTGCTTTTTACATGTTTTTGTAATGTTTAAAATATTCTATTTACATGCTGTTAAAAAGATGTTAAATATTCTATTTACATGCTTTTAAAAAGATGTAAAATATTCTATTTACATGCTTTTAAAAAAATGTAAAATATTCTATTTACATGCTTTTAAAAAGATGTAAAATATTCTATTTACATGCTTTTAAAAAGATGTAAAATATTCTATTTACATGCTTTTAAAAAGATGTAAAATATTCTATTTACATACATGCTTTTAAAAAGATAGAAAATATTCTATTAAAATACATGCTTTTAAAAAGATGTAAAATATTCTATTTACATGCTTTTAAAAAGATGTAATATATTCTATTTACGTGTTTCTGAAATGTGCAAAATGTACTTTTTACATGTTTTTGTAATGTGTAAAATATTCTATTTACATGCTTTTAAAAAGATGTAAAATATTCTAGCTAAATTTGACCTTTGGTCCTTATATCTTTGACATCGTACTTATGTATTTGTATTTTCTCCCTTGTTTTGCTAATCTTATGTTTGTAATGTTTATGAGGATGTTGGTAATTACATAATATATATAGGTACCTAAGTACGTAGATGATACTTATTAAGAAGTGAGATGATTGTATACATTTATACAGGTTCCTAGTATTTAGTTTTTGTATTTACACGTTTATTCTTCGGAAAAAAAAGGAAAAAGGTAAAACACATAAAAATAAAATCGTCGTACGTAGTACGTAGGTACCCACCTAGTAAGTCTACATACTACAGACTGTAAGTATAGGTAGGTATAATTATAATGCAACTACAGATAAGTCCTGTTACGGTTATGACCATACTTTTACTTCATCATAAAATCAGAGCAAGACAAACTATAATTTGGAACCTGGTACTTTTATGCAAATTTATATTTGCAAGTAGTATACAGAGATAGGTGTTTGGACATGTGAAAAACAATTAATGAATATGCATAATATGTACTCACTTGTTATCTGGAGTTTGTAAATTATTGTATTTCCATATTCATCTTTTGATACTCCGTAGTCTCGAGACTTGACTTGAGATTTTAAAAAAGTGCAAAATATTCTAATTCAATGTTTTTAAAAAAGGTGCCAATGCTTACCCTCTCAGTCAGTACTATAATATACAGGGCCATTATTACCATTAGCATTCCCCACTCACATTATGAATGGAAAGAAAACTGGCACTGACGATTAGTAGACCACCACTCTACTACTAACGCCTTATGTCTTATATTATTATACGTGTTTGGAATTATTTTATTTCCATATTCCATATTCATCTTTTGTTACTCCGTAGTCTTGAGACTTGACTGTCGTTTGGTCGCTGGATCATTTTTCTTATTTTTTCTACTTAGGTAGGTACTCCTTTTCAAGTTCTGTGGTTATAGTTACCCTTTGTCCTTTTTCACATATAAAAATCACTACACTACAGTGTGGTGGAGCGGCGTATCACAGTATGTGTGTAACTAACTGTGGTTCCTATAATAACACAAGTGCGTAATTTAATCGTAAGTAGAAAAAATAAGAAAAATGATCCAGCGACCAAACGACAGTCAAGTCTCAAGACTACGGAGTAACAAAAGATGAATATGGAAATACAATAATTTACAAACTCCAGATAACAAGTGAGTACATATTATACATATTCATTAATTGTTTTTCACATGTCCAAACACCTATCTCTGTATACCACTTGCAAATATAAATTTGCATAAAAGTACCAGGTTTCAAATTATAGTTTGTCTTGCTCTGATTTTATGATGAAGTAAAAGTATGGTCATAACCGTAACAGGACTTATCTGTAGTTGCATTATAATTATACCTACCTATACTTACAGTCTGTAGTATGTAGACTTACTAGGTGGGTACCTACGTACTACGTACGACGATTTTATTTTATGAGTTTTACCTTTTTCCCTTTTTTTTCTAAGAATAAAAGTGCAAATACAAAAATTAAATAATAGGAACCAGAACTCATGGGTCAGAAGCTGTTGTTATTAACTGTGGTTGTGTGTGATCAATAGGATATCGTCTATGAAGAACCAAAATGACCCAATTTTAATTTATACTAGAATTAAAATGAGGTACGTCAAGAAATACAGTAAATAAGATACAATGCTAATCACGAGTTTCCAAAATGAGGAATTTGTTCTATTTACATGTTTTTGAAAAGGTCAAAATGTCCTCTAAATACATATATTTGTGACGGTCAAAATTTTCTATTTAAGTGTTTTTTATAAGTGTAAAATGTCCTTTTTACATGTTTTTTGAAAAGGTTAAAATATTCTATTTACTAATTTACTTGTTTTTTTGAAAAATGCACAAGTTTCTATTTACATGCTTTCATAAACATGTTGTTATAATTTTTTCTGTAGATAGTGCAGTTTGATTGTAGCTAAAAATGGATATGGATCAATTTGGTTCTTCACAGACGAAATGCAAAAAATGTACAATTTTATTAATTAAAATACACTTAAAAAACGTAAATGATATAGCAAGAAACCTTGTAAGAGACGTTTCTATTATGTTTAGTGGTACTTATCGTTAGTAAGAAAGAAGCACAAAGTACGTTTAGAGTTGAAGCTAGAATTTTTGAAGTTTTAGTTTTTTAAGACAATATTATGGAATAATATGAAAATGTTCTGGTTATAAAAGTGAAAAGAGCAAAACTATACAAGGAAATATTATTGTAGTGTAGTAATGAGTGCAGATTGAGTTATACTAATAGCGTATTTAATGGATTTTTACGTATGTTCTTCTAGAGAGCTAGTGCTAACAAAGAGCAGATAAAATAAATATTATCTTTATTGAATTTTTTGTGCTAACTTTATTTATCCCTATACAGTCAATAGACTATAACCACAACTGTACAGACGGTATTTAAATTAAAATACATGAAGGGAATATAAATTTAAATACTAAGTAATTAGAATTAAATATTTTTTGGGATTTAAAACTTACTACTTTCTAGCAAAGTAATTAAATATAAATACCCAGCATTTATAATATATAATTCCCTTCTTGAAGTTGGGAAATGTGCGGGCCAATTAGAGCCCTGGCCCTGACTGGCCGCAAATACTTACTATAAAAATTAAGAGATAAAATAGTTTGTATCTCAAGGCTGGTTCCAGCGATTTGATCGTAGTTAGAAAGTGTGAACTGCGCACGCTTGAATTCTATTGGATAATATATTATATTTATAAACCCTGGCTGGAGGTTTAATTTTGATTCCCCAGCAGTTAATTTTAAATACTTCGTGCATTGAAATCTAAACACAGAGTATTTAGAATTGTCCACTGACTGCTATATACTATGTTTTATGTAACAGGGGTTGGACATGTAATAATGTATAACTCGACAAGGGAAGCCTTGTAATAAATTATTGACTGAAAGAATGCATTCCTTAGACGTCACGCATAATTCGTACCTGCGAAGCTAAAATAACCAACGCTCACACGGGCTGAATAAATTGTCCCCTCGAAGGCAAAAAATAACCTTAACTACAAAATGCACTACTTGTTCACTCCAAGGCCAAAAATAACCTTTCTTAACAACAGTGTATAATTTGTACCCGCGACGCTAAAATAACCAACGCTGACCCGGACTGAATAAATTGTCCCCTCGAAGGCAAAAAATAACTTTAACATCAAAATAAAATGCACCACTTGTCCACTACAAGGCCAAAAATAACCTTTCTTAACAACACGGTGTATACGCCCCTCCACCATCAACTCCTAAACTAGCAGCTGGTATAGTCTTAAAATTTTTAATAAATTTGTTACAAGCAGGATTTGTCATTAAGTCATACCATCAGTCATAAATTCACAATTGTGATGCATTAATGGTTGTTAATGAATTTATGACTGATGGTATGACTTAATGACAAATCCTGCTTGTAACAAATTTATTAAAAATTTTAAGACTATACCAGCTGCTAGTTTAGGAGTTGATGGTGAAGGGGCGTATACACCGTGTTGTTAAGAAAGGTTATTTTTGGCCTTGTAAAGGGACAAGTGGTGCATTTTATTTTGATGTTAAAGTTATTTTTTGCCTTCGAGGGGACAATTTATTCGGTCCGTGTCAGCGTTGGTTATTTTAGCGTCGCGGGTACAAATTATACACTGTTGTTAAGAAAGGTTATTTTTGGCCTTGGAGTGAACAAGTAGTGCATTTTGTAGTTAAGGTTATTTTTTGCCTTCGAGGGGACAATTTATTCAGCCCGTGTGAGCGTTGGTTATTTTAGCTTCGCAGGTACGAATTATGCGTGACGTCTAAGGAATGCATTCTTTCAGTCAATAATTTATTACAGTGTAAGACACGGAGCCGGTGACCGGTAGGACCGATTGCACTGACCGGAGGTCCGGTCAGTTCTATACTTTTGAGACAAGCTCAGGACAACCTGTGTTAAATAATACGGAGGCTCAAATGAGGCCAAAAAGTAAGGTACGTTTCGGTCCTCGGTCACTTTTTTTTAAGGGCTCATTAGGGACCGATTGACTTGCACTGATTTATTACAAGGCTTCCCTTGTCGAGTTATTTATGTGTTTCACAGTTAAGGTGAAAACGCAACAATAGACGAGCATTACTAAGCAACCCTAAAATGTTTCCTGTGAACAACCTGTGCAACGTATTAGGCACTTTGTTACCAATTTGTTAAAGACATCGTTTAAAACTTTTTTAACGCAATGTCATACAGGACAACATTTGCAACCCTTGTGATCATCCATAAATGATGTAATTGGTAACACTGAATGCAAGCTTTTAAACGCGGTGAAGGTTTTGTGGGATCTACCCACTGAGATAATTACATCTTGTATGGACAACCCCTTAATAATCGTTCGTGAATGATATCTAATTTAGGGCTATCTCGTCTATCCAGGTCCGTACTGTTGGATGATGACATTCCATTTTAGAATAGTCGCTTACTCAATGTTAAAACGTTAAAATAGTGGTGGGGCAACATTGTTATAATTTGGTTGACGTCATTTGCAGATCACCCTGTAATGTGTGATTTTGTTTTCAATGCATGAGGGAGAGTGAGGAGTGAGTGGAGCCATTTATTTTTTTGGTACTCGGACTCCAGATGATTGAATCATTGAATGTCCATTCAAATGCTACTTACACATATGCATCTAAGATGCTCTTGATAAAGAAAGCATTCAAGGAGTTACGTAGCACTTAACTCGAGAATTAATGTAAGTATTTTAAATTTTCATATTAAAATGTCTAAAATTTTAATGCATTTTTAATGAATAACAAACATGATGACATCATGAGACACTGGGATGAAATTTCCAGCATTTTCGTGATTTCAATAATTATCGAAGTTATTTCACTCAATTCGATATGCCTTCGAATTTGCAGTCTATCGTTAAGGTAATTTGAGGGTACATAGAGAATGAACTAGCCAGTATTAAGTGCATAAAAGGGGAATTTATAGTAGGTACAATGTTACAGATTTTCAAATTAAAAATGAACACGATAACTGATGACATTAACGTTCATTACTACTATGTCATTTTGAAAAAACTGAGACGCAATGTAATCCACATTATTTTTGAACGAAATGGATTTAATACTCAAAAGTCGAAAATACATTCGTTACACTCATCTTGCACTCGAGAATCACAATTTAACATATTTCAGAAGCAAACACACACACACACCTAGTATAAGATTATTTTGTTATATGTTATGTTAATCTGCAACGATACGCCAAGTGTTACTTGAATTTGAATTGGTCTAAAATGTGCAGGTATTTAAACCATAGAGCACAAAAACAAAAAGCAGTTTGAAAGTGCACAAAATCGAGTTTAAATTTGGTACCATAAGCAACACTGAACCTCAATGGCGGCTTCGGCACCCGTAAGCCAAATTCAAAGTATCTCGTGCATGTTCGAAACAACCAACATAAGAAACATTAATTTGTGTGTCGTGGTGTAATGGGTTATCTGTAATTAATGTCATCACAAAACCCTAAAATTTATGGATCCTCGCTGCCATTCATTTCTTAAACAACTATTTTTAAAATGGAATGTCATCAGTACTCGACTTCAACCACTGACCATCAATGACATCAAATATGGACGATCCCTAAGTACCTACAATATTTATTTCAAAACGGAGTAAAGTATAGGGTATTGTAGAAGAGATTGCGGATTGAAAATAATTTAATAACATTAAAATATGACATCAAAAAAAAATGAAAACGCTTGATTGTAAAAAGATTTCCAAAACATAATCCCTCCACCCTGGCTCGAACACCGGCCATATGGGGACTTATTCGACGCGTAGACCACTACGCTAGCTAGTATGGGTTAGGGGGCTGGAGAATGTTAAACTGCCTAGAACCAGCATGTCGTATGTACATCAATGCATTGGAGTGGTAAGGGAAGAATGAGTGCATTGAAGTTGTAAAGACGTTCGTTATGTCAAGGCTGGGAGTTTGTTACGCCAAAGCTGGGAGTTTGTTACGCCAAAGCTGGGAGTGCGTTATGCCAAAGCTGAGAGTTCGTTATGACTTGGCTCAGTAGGGAATACTATATTGTCTTTCAGTCAATAATAGGTCTGGGAGGCTGGATCTTAAAAAGCGGACGGGTATATTTAACTCACTACTATACGGCAGTAGACGGGCCTGTAGTAAGGAACGGGTATGGGAAGTTCCAATTTGAGTAGTGAGCTGCGCCAGTGTTACAGGAAATACGGTGCATAATTTATTGCAATTTTGAAATTCTTGGCTAATTTCAGCTTCAACGAGTGGTATATCATTTTTGAGCTCTAAAAAAAGTGTAACCAAACTATCTGTTTATTCTGTTTGCACTTCTGTGCCATACAACACTTTTTAGAGTGAGTTTAAAACGAAAAAGATCGTTTTGTAATGCTTCAAAAACCACCTGGTGTCCAGGAACTTCAAGAAGGGAATTAGATCCATAAATGCTGGGTATTTATATTTAATTACTTTGCTAGATTCGCATGTTTATTAAAATGCAAAATGTTCAATTTACTTGTTTTTTGAAAAGTGACAAATTTTCTATTTACGTGTTTTTGAAATGTGCAAAATGTTCTTATTACATATTTATGAAAAGGTGTAAAATATTCTATTTACATGCTTTTAAAAAAGTGTAAAATATTCTAATTCACTGTTTTTCAAAAGGTGCAAAATGTTCCATTTTACATATTTTTGAAGCCTGCAAATTTTTGATACTTTCAGGATCATGGTCATAGTCATGGTTCCTATTGCATGTGTGCATTTGGTGACAAAGGTCACATAAATCATGTCACACGGAAGCTTTTTTTCAAAAAAGTGAAACAAATGCGTTTTATCAAACGATTCACTCACACTTTGACCTATAATTGACCTCTAACGAAAGATACATGATAAAATTAGCGACTTAATAGCTTCAGAAAGGTTAGTATTGGCCCTTCTACCTTAACATACTGGGGAAAAAAATTTGATCTTGGAATTTCGTGTTTTGCCCAAACAATTTTGGAGCGTGAATTTTTCAAATTTTTTGTATTTTATTTTCCCTTCCAGTACAAGAAACTAAACGCTGTTCCTTGCCAAAAATGTTATGTATTAGTAGGCAGTATTAAAAATATCCAAACCTTATGATTTTATGCGCCGTATAATATCCGATATCGTCTAATAATGCGCGGGTCTGTAATGCTACGCGGGACTGAGAGGCTCACATTTTTATACTAAAATGCTCAATTTTCTCAAAAATTGTCTTTCAACAACATGAAGAGTTAATTGGCAAACCAGAGTAAGTCCATCAAGAAAATTTTACAGTAACAACTAGTAATGATTGAAAGGCAACAGGATTCTTTTTTTGAACTCAATTTTTTTGTATAGGTACTTCAAATGACGAAGTGCTATTGCAAGAAGTTTCATTTATCTATACAGACTGAAATTTGTTAGACAATTTTCAAAAACTTTAAATTGTGGGCTTAACCCGTTTTGCCATAAAATTAATAACTTATAGATTAAAAAGACCTTGAGATGAAATTCAATTCGTTTGGGTTTGGAGTGTAATCCAACTTTTTTAACATTAAATTTACATTTTTTCTTGCATTAAAATATGTACGCCCGTGAATTGCCTTCTACGAATTACCAAATCAAAATTAAATAAAAAATGCATGTTTAGGGCGGACTCACCCCATTTTACCAAAAATCTTTTAGTGGACTTATCCTGTTTTGCCAAATAACGAAATTTTGATTATATTAAAAAATAGCTTCGGTAGAACTTTGACTTTTACCATTCAATACAGGGGCGGGGCGAAGGAATTGCTTTTAGGCAGCAAGTTGTTTCCAAGCAGAAATCGTACCATTTTGATTTTTTTGAAGTTTTTCTTTCGTAATCTAAAACGATGTATTTACATGTTTTTTTTAGAAGAGTTTCAAATGTTCTATTTACTTGATTGAAAAAATTACAAAATATTCTACCTACAGTTTTGAGAAAAGTGTTAAATGTTTTATTTCCATGTTTTTGAAGTGTACAAAATAATTTATTTGCAAGTTTTTGAAAAGTGCAAAATATTCCATTTACATGTTTTTTGAGAAAATTCAGGCAGCGGGGGCTGCCTGTGCTGGCCCCACTATTCGACATCCGGCCCTGCTTCTATGTCTCGACTGAAGCCAACAGGAATTTCCGAGAATGTTTTCTATGCATTTTATGTATTAGTATTGATGCCAATTTACGTAGTAGGTTCCGATGCACTGTGCTAAATGAAACTAACGATAAGCTATGTAGACACTTGCATGTCTCGAGGTTGTTTTGTTTTATTAATATCTGTAATGAAATCAAAAATATCAAAGAGGTACTTAAATTTGAAATTGAAGCTACTGTCTAAGTATATTATAGTCTACAAGCAGTTCTAGGTAGATACAATTTATTCGGTTCGGTTCGTTCCTACTTAGAAAAGGTTCCACCTGGTCTCATTGACTCACTATGTTTTGTGTGTACTTTGTAAGATTTCGAGGCGGATAGAGCCGGGACATTATGAGTTGTTAGTAGGTAAGTAGGTAGTATATACTACCTACTGACTGAAGGCAAATACTATATAGGGTACGTTTTTGGTCAGAATATGAGTGGCTGGTCGAAAAACAGTTGGTCATGGATAAAAGTCGGACTTTAAAGTCATAAAACTAGAGGACCGACTTTATAAGCCGTCGGTTGGTCCTGGGGAGACTTCTTACGTTGGCCCATAGTCCATTTAATGTCCGTTAAAAGGCAAGATTTTCCACTCTAAATCTGCCAATGCACCACTGGAGTTTTTTAGTAGGGAAATAACGAATTGTTTTTAGTTGGGTGCCCGCGGATGGCCCGACTGTAGCTTTACCGCTACAATGACTCACTAGTCAGTGCTTACAGATGCAGTAGCGCGGGGATTCAGTATTCAGTTTAGTTGCAGAGTAGATTGTTACCTCGCAGCGCAACGGAAACTGTAACCGACAAAACAAATTCTGAAATTCAGTAAGTCAGTTTGTGAATGTTGGTGACCAATTTAGTTATTCCTAACTACATTCCTGAGTTAATCATTACCTATATTACAGATCTCTGTGTGTTTTTTACGATTTATTTACTATCACATCCGTAAAAATAAGTAAATAATTGTTCTGTTATTCTCATTTTCACATTTAGAGTAACGTGGTAGTAATCTGTGCACAGGCTGGTCTTTATTTTATGGGATTTAACATTGAAAAATAGTCTTAAATCAAACGGTGCAGTTCATAATAACTGTGAATCACATTTTCTAGTGTTAAATAATAAAAATCGAACAATATATGCGTAGAATATTACTACGCTACCTTAAACTGTCGCCACTTAAACTTCCAAGATTTTGATATTATAATTATTAGCATAGAATAATCAGCAAAACTTGTGACCGACTTTTAAGGTAGTGTAGTATGTAATATTCTACGCAGGGCTTTTTTTTGTGTTCGATTTCTGGTATTTAACAGTAGAAAATTTTGTTCACAATTATTAACTGCGAAGTTTGATTTAAGACTATTCGACAATGTTAAATCTTAAGATAACGAACAGTATGTGCACAGATTACTACTACACTACGTTTAATGTGAAAATATGGATAACAAAACAATTATTCACTTATTTTTCCGGATGTAATAGTCAATAAGTCGTGAAAATCACACAAAGGGTTGTAATATATAAATAATGATCAGTCAGGCTGAGCTCTGGACAGCTGGATTTTAGGCGGATTTTCGTTAGATATGAATATCCTGGGCCACTTCGGGGCCTTAGTTAGGGCACGCCACTCATTGGATTTTACGGTTTTTAGTATTGCAACCTCAGTGCAACTGCGAAGACAGATGGAGTGAGTTGTAGTGTAGTGAAGTGTTGCAGTTCTTTTCTTGTCAGGGATTGGAATTTTAATTTACAATTACTAAATAGTTCTTGTGTTCCTCGATATTTTCCAAGTACCTACATGTTTTGCAAGTTTCATTTTGAACTTATATGTGATATTTGTAGGAAAATAATTCAGGTTAGGGCTAGGGTGAGAATATTCAACATTACTAGAATTTTAATCTCGCTTTTAACGATTATAGTGAGTGCAATCACTTAAGGTTTTACTTTTAAAAAACTAATAAATTCAATAAGCTTTTGACGGCTAGATTGAACGTTTCGAAACAGCATTCACAGTTTTTTATTTTCTGATTACGAATTAGGCATATTTTTGAGTCTTCCTTTTCAGTAAAAATTAGGATGTGATACATATTATATTTCATTGGTACTGAAAATAAATCTGACTGCCTGAAATTGCAGAGACAAAGGTGAACCTAGGATAGATAATTTACAACTGCTTAATATTCAACCGATGTTCAACATTATTTTGCAAAACTTGTAGCATCTTATGTTTATATCTTGGTTTAGATGATTCTCGAAAGTGCATTGCATATTGGATAAGTGAGAATGCTTACGAAAAATTAATGCAAACATCGTCATTGTCATGTTATAAATGTATTTTAACTTAGTGAATAGTGTCTGAACCAACTGTATCAAACAGTTTATCAACGCCAGTTAAGTTAAAGTTTCGTCGTAAGGCTCTCGAATGCGGTGAAATTGATGGATGCTATGACCATGAATTGATGAATTAATGAATCCTAAATTAGTACAGTATAAATATGTATGTACATACAATAGTAATTGAAGTGGGAACAAGAGGTGGATAAAGCATGGGAGCACTGTTAAAGCCTTCCTTAATCCAAATCTGGACCTGGTTGGGGCCTAGGTCAAGTACAGTGTCTGGGCACAGTCTGGGACCAGGTTTTGCCGAGGTTCACAAACCTACCTTGGGCCCTTGCATCCCCATGCGACAAAACCTTGCTTGGGCCAGACATCCACTGTTACTCTGCCCCTGACTATGGCCACGGCTTTTGTGTTTAATGTAAAGGTTCTTGTTACATGTTTTTGAAAAGGTGTATAATATTCTATTTAGGTACATGCTTTTAAAAAAGTGTTAAATATTCTAATTCAATGTTTTTGAAAAGGTGCTAAATGCTAATGTTAATAACATGTTTTTGTAATGTGTTAAATGTTTTATTTGCGTGTTTTTTAAAAATTCAAATGTTTAATTTACTTGTTTTTTGAAAAGTGCAAAAATGGACTACGACATATATACTACCTAAGGCAGTATACTACGCTTACGTCAGGACTGCTTCATATCGGTTGAAGTAGTTACTTGACTCTGGTAAATATATTTCATTACTAAATTCCTAAACTAATGACAAAGGGGATCTCTAAAGTGGTAATGTTTGAATAACGTCATGTATGGACGATCCCTGTATGCATATTAGTAAGATCCCATGTGAGTGGCTTGTTTTAATTTACCCACCCTCAACTTGAATGACGTCATTTGTGTCTGGCCCCTAAGCGACGTTGTCCTTGTCTACCACGTACCATAGCTATTAAAGTACATAGTTATCTAGCTTCCTATGTTTCCCGTGTACACAAGTGTGTCCAGTATTGAAATGAAATAGCGGTGGCGCTGGGGGTTCCTTCCCACATACACCGTCAGCCTACCCATTACATTCTAACGGGGCAGATGGAGGTTGAAGTTTAACTAATTAATTATGGCACTAATGGTTTAATTGAATTTACCATGAGATCTTACTAGTATGCATACAGGGATCGTCCCTACATGACGTCATTCAAACATTACCACTTTAGAGATCCCTTTTATTATTAATTTAGGAATTGAGCAATTAAAAATATTTAACATGGGATCTTACTAGTATGCATACAGGGATCGTCCCTACATGACGTCATTCAAACATTATAACTTTTATCATTAGTTTATGAATTGAGAAATCAAATATATTTAACATAGGATCTTACTAATATGCATACGGGGATCGTGCATAAATGACGTTATTTAAAAATTACCACTTTAGAGACCCTCTTTTTCATTAGTTCAAGAATTAGGTACTCTGATATATTTCACATGAGATCTTAATAATACCCATACGGGGATCGTCCATTACTGAGGTTATATACATACTACCATTATAAAGATCCCCTATGTCATTGTCATTAGGTTATGAATTATGTAAACGAATATGCTTAAAATAACAGACAACTACTTACGCATTGCCTAAATTGAATGCTGTTAAAAATGGGTGTCCAGAACGTCATTCCATTGATATACACACTTGGTTCTGAACGTAGGTAGGTAGGTACGTAAACTATAGTTGTGTCCTATTTAATTCAAGCTCGCTTGGGGCAGCAGAGCTTTTACTTAGCCCACTGGTGCCAACATAGCTCGCACTCAGCCCGTTTTCACTAGCGGTAACTGCTTAAGGTTAAGTTAGGACTTTGTTAACCGTACTACAAAAGCATTTTTTTCAATGATGAAATCAACTTGCTGTAAGCTCAGCATCTACTTCGGGCCCACGGTGGACAAATCCGGCGCGAAGCTCCGGATTTTTAACTGTTAAATTTGATTTGCCGACATTATTATCCATTTTTACTGGGGATTTTAATATGCACACCTCGAATTATGAATAAGGTTGTCTTGAAATTATTTCATTAGGATATCATTCTTGAAATAGGTGGGTTGTAATTTTTAATAACATTTTATCAATTATGAAGTGCGTGCTCCATCCGATAATATCAGAAACTAACTAGCTGTCGTGTAAGTGTCATCACTTGACACTTGATACATACCTATATAATAAACTTGACACTCGCACATTGATTTGATCACAGCCAACACCGACACAAGTCATGCTAAATCAACACTGGATCAGATGTTTCAGTTTCAAGTTTAAATGAGCAATTCATAAAATAATTATTGATGTCTTCCTTATGATTATTAATTACAGAGCCTATCAGAATCAAAACTCTGTCCAAAGTATGATATACCGAGACAAAAATCGCGGACGGGAAATCCAACTATGTATGTGTGTTGTCGTAGGACAAAGACCAATAATCTCACAGGAAAAATAGATGTTTCATCGATATACGAGAAGATTTTTACGCACCTGATATACCGAGAGCTATAACCTTGTGTCAGGAGACTCTTTGCATTGGATCTAAAAATGAATACGTCACTCTTTTTTTGAGTCAAAATCAATTTTGATTAAGGCAGGAATCTTTAGGTATATTTTGTAAACATTTGCGACATCCTGATCTAATCACATCATTATTTATTTTAGTATTATTGAAACTTGTAAATTTTGATAAGGAAAGTTTTTAAAAAAGTATCTGGGTACACTTTTAAGCTCACCTGTAGGTTTGCGCACACTTACCCGTAACTAATGAAAATTATTGCAGCTACTTAATGAGGAACTGAAAGAGTTGTGTAGTATGGGATAACTGGGGGATGCTGTCATAGCTAAGGTTTCTGTAGATACGAATGCTTTGGTTCAAGAAAACAACTGTGCTGATGACGATTGACGATGTCAGAATAGCTATGTATGTTACAAGGGATGAAGTCCCTACAACCATTGGTAATAATTATTGCAAGAATTGAGATTATATATTACTGTAGTAAATTTACTTCATATTTACCTGTCACTGCCAGTATATTAGCCATCAGTAACCAGTTGAATTGTAATATACCTATTCTTGTTTTTAGCTTATGACCACCCATTGGTGTTATGAATTCATTCTGGGAAATGGGTTGAAATTCAGACAATCACTCCAAAGCTTTCCATCCACACGTTCTAATTGCCAACTTCTACTGCTAAATTAATTTCGTGCTCAAGTCGGGATACTGTCTGCATTGCCTCTAATATTAATGAAGTCACATAGCCCCATCCGATAAAAACCATCTCGATTCATACAATACTAACAACACTGCGTGCTGCATGGTACAAAGGCGTAAAAAACTGCATTTAAAGATATTATTTTTTTATTTTTGTAGTACATATCTTTAAATGCAGTCTGTATTGTTTGAATGAAACATATGCGACAGTAGAAGAGGCCTTACGCCTTTGTACGAAATTTTAGGTCACATTTTTGCTTCTGCTGTTGCTTATGTTTTGATGAGGGTGTGATGAGAGACAATGTGTGCTCACAACTTACTTTTCCTCCATCTGTGAAATTGAATCACGAAAGTCAAACCTGACTTATTTTTCCCTCGTAAATTTGGATTGGAATCCAATCGACCCCGAATTATATATTGATATAGTATTCCGAATATTTCCTCATTATGATTGCCGCCTCCCGACAGCTTCCATTTTCTCGTCATTTCCTTTCGTTAGTAGCCCAAAGAGTCTTGACTACATCACCAGAAATCTGTAGTAAAATTGATTAGCGGCAGCAAAAGCGAGAAGAACTCACTAAGAAAGAGTGGCTACCCACATATTCACCAAAAGTTTCTGAATGAATTCCTGGATCTCACTGAATCAAAATTGTCAACTATCACCAAAATTGAGGTTCTTGTCCAGTTAATTGGCATCGCTTGCACGCTTGTTTAACACACGTGAAGATTATTATGGAAATACTGAAATTTCGAAATTTGTGATTCCCTGATTGAGCGAAATTTCTCAATGAATGAAACTGACGTTTCTGAATTTTTTCATGAAATGTTCCGCACTCTACAAGGTTTAAATACTGTGAGTGTTCTCGATGCACCAATTAACTATCATCTCATTAAATGTATGGCCATTGCTGGATTGGAATTTGATAAGGGCTCTGTTTGCAAGATATTGGAAGGGGAACGAATCAGGATCTCAAGGAGAATGGGAAAAATTTTGAGCTACATCGGTGACTATTCCTACCTAACTAATTTAATTATGAAGAAGAATATCCTGAGCCAAACAGGTCATGGTGACAGTCCTGCAAACAAAGATCTTGATTCTCGAAGCGCAATTGCATCCAAGATTTTGGAAGTGACAAATTTTCTTGAAAAATTTAAACCCAAAAGCCGCTGTGAAGACTACGATTTCCGTTTTGATGAATTTTGTGAGCTACTCTGCTCAAAATCCAGTGACAAATATCGTCACGTACAGTCTTCATGGCATGACACAAACCGTGAGTTTTGAGATTGGAATAAAGATGTTTAAAAAAATTTTGAAGATGGCCCCAGAAAGTATCACTGATGAAGTCAAGATGATTGTATTGATTTTAGCTTTCAAGAAAAATCTCTACTGCGAATTTGAGCAAGTCGTTGATTTGATTTTTAAGTCAAAGAGAGTTCGTAATAAATTTTGTACTAATGCATTTCAAAGCCACCTTAATGAACTGAATGTGAAACTGGGGGTAAAGGGATATTTTGACACAAATACTAATTCCTTGGCACAGTCAGTAAGTATACATTAAATGATTAAATTACTTTAATTTATTCTTGTTCTTTCAAGTTTGAGGGTGTACTGCATTTAGAAAACCAGATTTATTTACACCTAATAATGATTAGTTAGTAACTTAGTGAAGTATCCTGATTAATAATTATCAATGTTGTTGTTTACAGTTAATTCACGAATGTCGCTGACTGACTTTCCAAAATCCTGTAGTAGCAGCTCAAAATATTCTGTCACGTTCTTTGCAAGTGTTGGATCCCAAGTGCTCCAGTCACTTCGTCAGTTTTGGGATCTAAGTGTTCCAACAAGCGATCCTGCCAATAATGAATTGAATGGGTCTTCGCCTGGAAATTCTGAGAATCGAAATTTGCTAGAGCACTGTAATTTCACAATTAGTTCTCACGGTCACAAACGAACTCACACGTAATGTTCATTCAAAATCCCAGCTAAAGAACTTCATCCCTATTTTTCTCAACGATAGCTTCATTACAGCCCTAAAATTCGAGGAGATTCTTATATTGCTTAATTGCTGAAGCAATGCAAAAATTAGGGTGGAAAGTTCTTCAGGAAGTGTCATGTACTGGAGATGGTTCAAGACGTGTTGACATAATTGCTTACAAATAAAAAACATAGCAAGGAATTATGCTTGATCCAACCGTGCGTATGGAACAGAACGACGTAAATCAATCAGATGCTATTCATAAAGAGAAAAAAGAAATTTATGACCCTTGCATTCCCTACTTCAAACAGAAACTAGGACTTACTGAAATCAATGTGGTTGGGCTGTACGTAGGTCCACGCGGAACCATGTCAAAGTTTTTTCTTAGTTTCATGAAAACCCATTGTCTACCTTCTACGACATAGTTATCTCTGTTTTGAAGAAATCCATTTAAATATGCCTGCACGACTTGTTTTCTTGTCTACCTACTGAGTAGTATTCTTGAATTCCAATTTATTTAATTTCATTAACAAGCATAAACTTTGTATGACGAAATTGTGCATCGTATACTGAGTCCGTTGGGCTATCGTCGTTGGACGACAGTGTCAAGTTTATTTTAATAAAGTTGTCTTTCTCTCTATTAGATTTGATTGGGACGAAGTCCAATGATAATGCAATCCAGATCCTCAGTCTACTCCTAGACTTTAATTAAACGCTACTGTTGAGACCGATTGAAGCAACGCCTGAAAATTTAAAAGCCTTGGTAGACCTTCCATTGACATCATTAGTTCTGCTGTATGCTAG
The DNA here is from genome assembly GCA_949802685.1 of Dicyrtomina minuta. Taxonomy (NCBI): domain Eukaryota; kingdom Metazoa; phylum Arthropoda; class Collembola; order Symphypleona; family Dicyrtomidae; genus Dicyrtomina; species Dicyrtomina minuta. Next base: position 10,743,649 of record OX461811.1, read on the forward strand.
AATCCCAGCAGGGAGAAATTGTATTCACACTTAAGTCAAGTCGTCACTAGAATTTTTGGAAAAAAACGGAGGTGAAAATGGATGAGATTTATGTGTAAAGTGAGACCGTGTATTAACAGATGAAAAGCCCATCACTACTCTTCCAAAGGTTTGGGGAACATCTTGTCAAAATGGTCACTGGTTCTGAGTCTGGATGTGGAAGTCGTCATTGTCAGCTCATATCGTTCTGTATTATCAAAGTTTCCCTCGTTTACCCCTAAATATTCTGATTAATATTAAATATTTCGCTGGTTGAATATTCCTGTCTGGGACGTAAATTAAAACGTCTTTTGTTTTGAGCTCAAGAAGAGCAGATTTAAAGATTTAAGAATATAATTTATATAATAAATAAAGCATTATTTGTTCCTTTATTGTAAAATAATACCACTTTCATTTATTTAATTTTATCATTCACCCTCAACTTTAATTTAACTAATACACCATTTCTGAATCATAATATACTATATTATATAATATTATTATATTTTATTATGCATCCCAAGCGGCATCAGGTTTTTTTTAGCATCGTTAAACTTCCTTACTGTACCATGCAGCGGAAAAAAATTAAAATGCATTCCTAAAACGTTGCTACAGATACAACAATATTTTGAGCTCAGATTTTCCTTATTTTTTTTTTTTTCACATGGCTTGATAAATTTCGATCGATGTTTTTACGCCGAAACCCCTATAGTTATTGTTTCTACTAATTTGTATTCAAACTTACTTTATTTTAGCTTGTTATGTTTTGTAAATATTTTTTGCTTTTGTGTTTTTAATTTTAATTTAATTAGTATTTTGTGTTTCCGTATAAATAACAGGTAAACATAAATAAAACGACAATGTACTACATGTACAATGTACTGCAACTGCTAAGCCTAAAACAAACTTCAATTGTACATTTTGTACTTGCTTTTTGTTGCATCATTCCGTAACATTTTTAGTAGTTCTAATAAAACTAAATGTTTTCTAACATCTTTCATCAATTAAGTGGATAGTAAAATAGGTAAAATAGATGCTTGTTGCATTACACAGTGAAAATCTCAACAAATACCGACAAAATTGAATATAGACTGGAACAATTTATTTAAAACCTATAATAATAATTCATAATTTGTTTGACTGGCTTTTGTGTTTATTAAATAAACTAGTGTTGGGCTATTATTTAACGCGACCGTAAATATGCCTTTTTCGTCTCTCATTAGGCTTTTTCTTAAATTTCATTAAGCTAAATCATGCTTATTTTGTCAGCCCATTATGCTTTTTATTTTTTATGCTTTTTAGAAACCTTTATTTGCGGTGCCAAAAATACTCAAAATAAAGTGGAAAATCAGGAAAAATTACTTCAAAAAAAATATATTCCTTCACGTAGTTTATGTCATAATTTAATTTTTAAAGTCGATAAGGCCTATGGTCAACACAATTATTAGATTATACATCAATATTTAAGACAAGTAACCCGGCCCTTCCTGCGGACAGAACTCATCGTTGCCTAACAACGTAATCGCAGGAGCATAAACTATTGTTTAGTTATAATATGTTAATTACAACAAACTAACATTTTTCCTGACCTAATGATAGTTAGGACATAATTTAACGACAAACTCTTGAATTTGCAATAAGGATAGTTGCGACGTATTAAAATATATATTAATTTGCATCGACATTTTATTTGTGCGCTGTTTTATGTTTACAACCCGCATGCGAGTTTGAAATTAGGCTTTCAAGTTTAATTAATTCTAGGTTATTAACTTTGAGTCCTTCTAGAGAGATTCAACACGCAAAAATGTAAAGTATATCCTGCCATCGTAAACAATTGCTTAGGGAGTTACAGTTCAACTAGATTTATGGTTTTTGCTTGCACACAGTTAATAAGAGAGAAAAAACTTTATTAAGTCACTGTTGCACAATTGCAATAGCCTTGCAGCTCAGTATACAAAACAATACTTTCTTATCATAAATTTAACATTTTCGTAAAACAAAGGAAAACATATCCTACACTTATAAATTTCAAGTGTATAAATGATGATTATAAATCCTTATTGATCCTTTCAGAGCGATCATTAAAATATCATCTAATACTTTCGAAGGTATGCAAAATAATTTATCCTACGCCTTGAAAAAATACGTACAATCTCATCGTTACAGCAGTGCATTTAAAAATATGTCATCAATAAAATTAAATGATTTATTTAATGGAATATTATGCTTGGCACCCCTATATATTCTCAGATCTGAAAAATAATGCAGATTAGGCTCGTCGGAATAATTTCATAACTAAATCTGCTATTTATTGAAAACTATGAAGACAGACATAATTATATGAGTCGTCATACACAGTATTACTCATAATATGTCTAAACTGCGTACCACTATTAGTTAATTATCATTGTAATTTTAGTTTCAACTATAGAACCGATAATCATAAGCTACATAAATGCAGTATGAGCATTAGGAATGATGATGCATATATTATGTAATGTGAAAAGTATTTCATTAAGCATCCTTATGTATTATTTATATTGTATTAGTATTTAGTTCACATTTGTTTGTTAACACAACAAACTGCATGATGAGCAGATTAGTCTAGTCTAATGAACAACCGGTCATTCTTTAATCATACGTATTCTTCTATTTTCTAATTGGAGAGTAGTTTATTATTCTTTAATTCTTGTGATATAAATTGTGTAATTCTAATCAGGGAATATTTCATTTGGATTTAAAAGTAGATCAACTATTTAAAACGACCATGGCCAGTTATGTGACCATTACGTCATTCCATGAACAATGCATATATTTATTAAATTATTAATTGTTACGAGAAGCTGCAATTAAAAGATGAATTGGGAGATAGAGAAGAAATTGAATAAATTACTGCCTATGAAAGGACGTGTTTGTACCTTTACTCCGAGGCCTGATTTATTGCTTGAGACGTCTTGTGATATTATTAGCTGCCAATAATCATACAGTTATATTAGCCTTTTCTACAAAAGTCTTATTTAGAGTTACATAAAAAGAGTACTACTTAAACTGATATACAACATTAATAACATTTTAAGTTGTCATTTAAAACAATAATCATGAAAGTCTATAAAGGATTTTATTTACCATTATTATATTTAGTAATATACCAAAACCTAGCATTATAGAACCCGGCTTGGTGGTTTGACGATGCTACGGCATGGTCACACCACTGAGTCGGGCCAGCCAGTCACGCTCAGGATTGGAGTTGGTGTTGGTGATTTTCCTGGCTGATGGGTGGGGAGAAGAAACGGGGTGTTGTGGAGAACTAAGGTGAGTGGGTGCTTTCCGTACATTTATCTGTGACAGTTCTACTGTCTGAGACAGAGATGTTGGATGGCTTAATGTAGGTACCTACTGCCTCTCACTGTATGATTCATATAGTTCAAGATATGCATTCCCACTCTCTCTACTCTGTGCTACAGGGGTCATTACCCAATAACTTTCGCATTTGAGTTGTGGCTGGTGGGTGTTGAGTACTGGCGGATCCCTTTCTCTTCTTGACTTGGCGGCTCAAGATGATTTAGTGGAGTTACCAGTGCTCGATCCCTCTGCAGTTGCAGGAATCCTTGAAATGTTATCTCCTGTCGAGGAGTATAATCTACTCGCTTACATTCGGTCGTAATTAAGTATACACTAACAATGTCCAGAGATAAGATAAAGTAAATACGATACGGAACTTGAGTGACATGTTTATACATGCCCACCAAGGACCACATCGTAGAGCAACTGATTAATAGAGACATAACCGCTCAGGTTCAAATTCTCTCAATAATCATACATACATACATACCTAGCATTATAGTGTACACTTTAAGCGCCACTTACAAGGAAATGACGCGACATGATACACCCAGATTTCAAAGTGACCCATTTCAAAAGATCAGGCCGGCTACTTTTTAATATCACAGATCCAAAGTAACTCGAGTGCATTTTGCATTGTTTGGTCACAGTGACCCGCCAAAGTTCAAAAAAATTCAAATTTTAATAGTTTGGATCGCTATAACTTCTACAGTTCTTATCCGATTTTGATTAAATTTAATTTTTTGTGATCGCCAGTCGGTTTTTGACAAAGAGAATTAAAGATTTTGAAAAATTCGCAAATTTTCAATTTTTTGAAAAAAATACAAAAAAAGTATATTTTTGAGGCCCAAGGTTTAAACCCGATTTTTCAAAGAATTGAAAATTTTCGAATTTTTTAAAATCTTTGAATTACTTTGTAAAAAACCGACTGACAATCACAAAAAATCTGTAATCAAAATCGGATAAGAACTGCAGGAGTTATAGCGAGCCAAAGTATCAAAGTTTGAATTTTTTTGAACTTTGGCGGGTCACGGTTACCAAACAGCGCAAAATGCACTCGAGTTACTTTGGATCTGTGCTATTGAAAAGTAGCCTGATTTTTCAAAATGGGTCACTTTGAAATCTGGGTGTATCATGTCGCGTCATTCCCTTGTTAGAGCCCTAGACAGCGATATCAGATTTTTAGTGTGTTGTGCAATTTGCCAGTTGTGTTGGACATTACAGTACGTACGTTACAGTTTCAGTGCATAAAAATAGGATTAATTAAATACGATGATGGTACTTAAACCAGCTTAACGTACTCCTGTTTAGTGTCAAAGTGGGTTTGACTGTACAATTTGGCAGCAAGATATTCTAACTCACATTATGTCTAAGTTAGTCGGGCTATACCAGATATTGTTTAGTCTAACTTAAATAATTTTCTCTAATTTTTGAGTAATTATATCCCAAGTATCCTTTAGGTAGTATAAAAGCTCTTTAGTAAGTGATGTCCAGGCCAGTAATTTATGTTCAACTGTTGTAAGTAATGTCCAGTGGGTATAGTCCGGCCCACATAGTCCAATGTGGGTTAGACAATACAATTTTGCTGCAAGATATTCCAACTCACATCGTGTGTTAGTTAGTTAGGCTATACAATATATTCTTCAATTCAACTAAAATATGTTTCCTAAATTCTTGAGTTATTTTAGCAGAAGCATCCTGCGGGTAGTATGATAGTATAATAGTCCTTAAACTCATTCAAATTTATCTCCTTGCAAAACAGCATTTTTGAAAATTTACGTCTATATACAGTTATTAATCAATTTTTTTCTTGTACTTTATCGGCTTGATAAATATTCTTTGTGGTCTATTCCATACATATGTTTTTATTTTATAATTTTTTTAAAAGAAATATTTAAACTTACCTAGTACTTAATGTCGATTTTACTTATAATTCGTATCATGTTTGTTTTAAGGGTCATTATGCTTTTAATGCTTTTTATGCTAGAAATTATTTTTTCGATGTTTTTTATTCAAAATATCGCCAAACGTTAAATTAGATGCTGACCGCATGATAACTGCGATTTTTGGCTTTTTCTGCGTGTTTGGATTTGCGGTCGCCGTGGCTATTATAGTGGATTCTGGAAGAGCTGCCACCACGATGTCCTTCGTAATCAGAAACGGACTGGCCATAAGCAATTTTGGGAAATTTGCGATGTTGTCCCAACCGGTGGGCCCGCTATGGCTGGAGCTGGAAAACAATAAAAATAAAAATACTAGGATGCTTAATTAAATGCGTTAATAATCATTCTTGTCGTCTTATGCCAATGTCGAAGTAACAAATGCAGCTTGTTTCTGTTATCTATTCTTATTGTACCGTGGCGTATAGACTATTCAAGATTTTACTCTTGTGCTCTGTAGATCCTTCCATAGTCCCGTTTATTGTGGTTGCCCATTTCACGGACTCTTTACTGTGATTGTGATGACCATGTAACTAGGGATAGGTATAGGTGGAAGGGCCATACGACTACGACCCAACTTGTGCTGTAATCTAGCATTTAAAATATATTTACAACAATATTAGGCGACATTTAATGAGTCAGCTTAATTAGCCTAATAAAGTGCTGTAAAAATCGAATATGCGCTAGTTTTAAAATAAGCGCCGGCTATCACTACAGGACTTGTTAAAAGCGCTTTAGGCTTAAATAAACCCCTGGTTATACAAGACACTCCAGGCATATTTAAAATTTTAATTTATTTATTAAGTCGATTTATCGTTAGCCCATACAACATTGTTGAAATGAGGTTCTTCTACTTTGGTCTGCTGGTGGATAGCTTCCTGAGGAATTTTGTACAGGGTGGTTCATAATGCGGACAGTTAAGCATTATATGAAAAAGGTCTTCTACCTCTTTCCTTCGTAATTCACAGTCTGTTCCTTCTGCATTTTTGCATAGCTTATTCATGCTGTTAAGATTAGTTGTCATTTCTCTTAGAATATTTTTCTCACTAACTTTTAACAAATCCATTTATATTGCAACAACTACCGATCATGAAACAATGCAAACATGTGTAAAATTTTGTACTAAATAAATAATTAACAATTATCATTTATTGTTTCTTTAGCAACTCTGTCTGTGAAACAGGCAAAATGCATAATAACGATTAGCGGTCAAGCGGTCTTTAAAATTTAAAAATCATCACTTGGAATAACTTTCATACATAAATAAATCAGGTTGTCACGCACTAGGCAGTTGGACTTCACTTAAACTATGTACTTTATAAAGTAGACATTATATGAGTAAATAAAACGTGCACGCTACAGATTACACATTTTTTGCAGTGTTTACGTGATTATATGTTCTTAATATAGTTCGGGAGTGCAGCATTAAAGTTACACATTCAATGTTGATGAATATAACCAAGTATTCCTAATTATTTGTTGGATAAATATAATGCCAGTGCAGTGTCAGTCAGTCTGTCAGTCACCAGCGCAGCGATAGAGTTAATAATAAAAGTGTAGACACCTGTACAAATAAGCTAACTTTGATTCGGCTATTGCTAGTGACTTCAACCAGAGTTGAATTTGCAAGCCAATTTAACTACCGTTACTGAAAAAATTTGAGATTACTATTTTTAACTCGATTGTGGGCTGAAAGTCATCCTTCTACTTAGTAGGATAGTGAAATCATGTAATTATAACGAACTATTTAAATTAAGTTCTTATCCAGGACAAAATCCTAATGAAAGCAGTTGACAAATAAAGTCTTTTATTATTTTATCATTGTTATTATTGTATGACCTCACGTCACGTAAGATGGGTCTATCGCTATAAATAGCCACCAGTGTTAATAACTAGGCTGCGAACTTATAGCAAGTAAGTATACTGGGCATACTGGCACTAAAGCGGTGATTTACAATATAATTTCAACAGTAGAGGCACTGATCTGTTTAAAGTAAAATTACTGTCACAATAAATGATTAAACGCTACTCTTTAAAATAAAACTAAAAACACACTTTAAAATAGTTAATTTATGTATAAAAGTAGTTCCAACTTTTAAAGTACCCTCGATACTAGCAAAAGTAGAATCTCGTTCCAGCCAAAGATCCAATTACCACGTCGCCATGCCCGTCTGTCCTTACTCGTGCTAGTCTCTCTCTTCTTTACCACTAGGCAAGCTGCGCTTGCCTGCCCTTCGTAATTTTCATATGAATTCCGCGCGGAGATCTATGACCGTAATTTCAAGTTTCTTAGTCGTGTATCTAAACACGTTGAAATATCGGCGGAGTATAGCCAATAATTCAACGTTAAAATTAGGTTTCTAACTGTCTATGATAAAACATTTATTACGAGTTTTTAAAAAGTGTAAAATGTTCTATTTACTACTTTATTAAAAATGAAACCATTTGCAAATATTTTGCACTGATCGTTGCCTAGAACCAAATGCGAATCTACAACTAATAGAACGTCAGTTTATACTCTCTGTAAGATAACAAATAGACCTATTGTTTAAAATACCTGCTTCTTTAACCAGCAATGACACGTACAGCATAGCAAAGGTTTGTAACACTTTTATCTATACACAAAGTACTTCAATTCTTTCAAGGGGTGTTAAACAAAATCGGTATATGCCAATAACATTGTAAACCTTCTAATTTAGGAAAGAAGGTCTCGAATTTACCATTGCGCAAAACAGTTTAGAAAGGGTCTGCTCATACATCCCGGAATAGACCCTTGTCAGGTATGCAAAAATTTACAGAGTCACTCAAATATTTATTATTTCTGAATTCCTTCTTAAATGCAATGATGTGTTTACACCAGAGTGTGGGTGACGTCAATATCTATGAAAATCAAACATTGTTTTGGTTTAAAAACATTGTTGGATCAAAGAAAAAATTTAGAAATAATAAATATTTAAAAACCCTTTATATCTAAGTTAGGGTAATTTTTTAAATTTCAATAATTACACTGCCTCTAAACGTTGAAGCATAGAGCTAAGGTCATGGTTGATTTGCAAAGATATTGACCCTCGCTACACGCTGGTATGAAAACATTATTAGGTAGAAGTAGACAGTTATAAATAATAAATATTTGCAAATCCTTTTATATCTAAGTAATAGTAATTTTTTGAAGTTAAATAATTACACTGCGTCTAAACGTAAAAGCAAAGAGCTAAGGTCATGAATATTTTGCATCAAATATGACGTCAGCTACACGCTTGTATAAAAACATTGTTGGATTAAAGAAGGAATTTTGAAATATTGAATATTAAATAATCCCTCTATATCTGAGTAATGGTGATTTTTAAAGTTAAATAATTACACTGCGTCTGAACGTACCAGCATAGAGCTATGGTCATGGTGGATTTGCATGAACTATGACGTCAGCTACATACAGAAATAAAAACATTGTTAGATCAAGGAAGGAATTTAGAAATAATAAATATTTAAAAATCATCATATCCATGTAATAGTAATTTTTAAAGATAAGTAATTACACTGCGTCTAAACGTAGGGGCATAAACCTAAGGTCATAGCTTATCTGCAGATATATTTACGTCAGGTAAACGCCAGTATAAAAACATTGCTGGATTGAGGAAGAAATTTAAAAAAAAATATTTCAAAACTCCTTTATATTTATAAGTTATTTAAGTTTTTAAGTTATAATAATTTTTTAAAGTTAAATAATTACACTGCGTCTAAACGTAGGTGCATAAAACTAAGGCTGCAAGGCAATTGGCAGTATGGGGGGGGGCAATAGGCAGTGAATTAACGCGTAGCCAATAGGCAGTACAGTGTTTGCGGCAATAGGCAGTATAAATTGAATGGGTCGAATAGGCAGTATAAATATTGAAAAAAAAATTTATTTTTACGAAATGTTTTGTCAATATTTAATTGTTATATGAAGATTATAAAAAAAAGATTAGATGAAACAAAATAGGATTAGTAATCTATTGTCGAATGAGCGGTTGGCGACTCGCATTTGTAGGTCTTCCTCTTTTCCGTCGTTGTACGTCAATCCTCATGCATTTTGCTGCCAACGAAAATTCAATTAAGTTTCGCTTAGCTGCTAGACCATAAATGTGCTTGCAAACATACTTCTTTAAAAATGATGTGCATGAGCATGTAGATTTCATCCACTCGGAGTAGTCGACGTTGACAATGTAGGCCGCAAAGTATAATGTTTCGAAAGTTGAAAATGTTCTGTACCTACGTTGCATCTGCCGTATTATAAAATCGTTAATCTTTCCTTTGGTTGAAGGTTGCACGTAAGATATTTGCAAGTTGTTTTCCACAGGATGGTCCACAATAGACGGCTGCATCTGTTGCCACTGGTAAGCAGATCTTTGAATGGCCAGCGGGTAAGGCTGGTACCCCCATCGAACAAACGAAACCTCGTTGACGTACCCAGGAGTGCGCTCATGAGAATATTTTCGTGCCATGTCCATCATAGTAGGCAAGAACAAAGCTAAAAAGCAAAACAATTAGAATGTGTAACTTTGTTATTCAAATCTTACCTTTGCATACACTTTAATAACTTTATGCATAGTCATCCACCTATCGTTTTCCTCTCCCGTTCAGTCTCTTCCAGTTTGACAATTCTGTGAAAAGCTTTTTGTCCATTATAAGTAGATAGAAGTAAGGCCCACCTGCCTACGGCAGGGCCCCCCGAGGGGTAGGGGCAGAATGCAAAAAGAACTGAGGCACATGTAAAAGTCGCTTTATTCATAAATCAGGTAGGACGCAAAAGAGATCGACATAACAAAATTATGTGTATAGCACAGTCGCGCGGGGGCGATGACAGGAAAAGACGATGAAAGCGGCGACAGGTTTGTAAGGGTAGTACTACCGACTAGCATCAGAGGCTGTGGCAAGTCATTGTGACTGTGGATATTTTATCCCTGAACTAGGGAGTTTAAAGGTGTCGGAGACTTTGTGTTACCTGGTGGAAGTGTGGGAACTGAAATGAAACCAAATACAATTACCCTCCACCAGTCAAGTTGCCTATAACGATTCAACTGCTTCCTCCCTCTCTCTTAGCCTCAACCTCCTGGATCTCTGCTGTGAGAAGCAAAGTAAAACGAAAGTTTTGAAAATTGCAAGATAAGGCCGACCTGTGACGAATGCGACAATTATTGCCTGCAGATTACACCTACATAGGTTAAGCCAATTTGCACACCGCCTACCTCCTTGTCCATATATGAATTCCGAAAGCTTCAAATTCTCTGGGCAGGTAGCAGGGTGGCAGTAGTGCTGCTGAATATGATAAGGATTTGGTGCTGATCTCTGCAATTTTGCAATTTTTGGTCAAAGTCATGAGTTTATCTTGTTTTTACCAGTTTCGTCTTCTTTGCACCATGAGGACATGGTGTCTGTTAAGCGAGAAGGAGTCATGTAACGAGTACAGCAGTTTGAATAGCAACTACAGTTTTAGTTGGTGAATATTTTAAATATCAACAACAAATATTCTAATATGATTAGTCATCCCAATATATCCAGTGCCAGTAGTGTAAAAAGTGATGTTAAATCAAAATCAAACCAACCACTTACCGACCAGCTAATAATAATAAGTATTTTTTATGAAAATTAAAATAAAAGTTTTATTATCCTTCACCTACTTCTATTCCAGTCCGTTATTTACTATAGGGATAGGACCGTATTATTAAAACATTTCTAGGTGTCTGGGCGTTCGTTTTCCTAGTAATTTGTTGTTGTTCCCCCCCCCCATCATTCAAAAAGAAAATTCATTACTCTTTACATTCCGTGCCCTCTGAAGATTTTAGCGAATCAGCGCGACTATGGATACTTCATCTTCTGGACCCCAGATTTCAAAGCTCTTGGAAAATTCATTTCTCACGGTGGCAGTAAGGCGAAAAAAAACAGACCTCTATGCTAAGCGGGTCTCTGCTGTCGTCTGCATTTACCGACCCAAAAACCGCCCGACAAGAACCTCCGGCCATCCCTTTAATTCAAGTTATCCTGCCCTCATCCCTCATTGCAAGTTGTTTCCTCCGACTACTCCAGCCTAGACCTTCTAATCACTGCGCCTTGGGGATCAAATTTTTAAAATAAAGATCGAAAACTTGTGCCTAACAAGATTTCCGACGCCTCCGACTGCCGACGGTTCGCCAGCCATTGAAGTTACGTGACGTGGCCCGAATGCAGCTGGCCAGGAGGAAGCCATCCCGAAGGAAATCTGTGGCAATTGTTTTGGGGCAACGACACAGCGCCAATCGCCCTTTAAGCATAATTTTTGACGCATTTTAGGAAGTGTGGATGGGAGAATATCGTGCAGTTGTGCTTCAAAACAACTGCTACATGTCACATCTCTGGAGGTAGTTGCTTGTTAGCAACACTCTTGCCGGAATCTTTTTGCGGCATAAACGTTGTGGCAAGTAACACTTGGCATCCGCCTTGTGGCAACTACCTTACAGGCAGTTGGCTTGAGGCAACTGGCTTGTGTAAACGGTCTAACGGCAAACGCGTTATGATAACTCAGTTTATTTTTTACGACTAAACTGAGGCAATTGTCTTGCGCAACCTGCTTTATTGCAACTGCGTAGTTGCAAACGCTTTGTAGAAACTGCATTCGGGCAACTGTTTAGCAGGTTTTGCCTTGTGGCAGCTGCCCTGAAGCACTAGGATTAGAGCATGGAGGTAAAAGTTTTGTGACGCTTGCTTTGGAGCTACTGGCGTGTATAAAACTGCTTAGTGGGCAACTACTTTGCAGTAACTGCTTTTTAGACACTGCCTTATGGCAACTGCCTTGAGCAGCTGGCCACTAGCAACCACCTTATAGAAACTCTGGCAATTGTTTTGGAGCAACGACTATAATGCCATCATGTAGTGTTAAATGCCTAGCAGTAATCGCCCAGTAGGCCTTATTTTAGTATATTTTAGGAAGGGGGATGGGTGTTGTGCAATTGTGTTGTCACATGTCATGTCAATTCTATGGAGGTAACTGCTTTTTGGCAACTTTCTAACCGCAATCTCTTTGCAGCATCAGCCTTGCGGCAAGTGACCTATGGCATCTGCCTTGTGGCAACTACCTCGCTGGCAGTTAGCTTGTGGAAACTGGCTTGTGTAGATTGTCTAAAGACAAACGCTTTATGATAACTGCGTTTTGGGCAACTGCGCTTGGGAAATTTCGTACGGTAACAACCCTGTAGTACACGGATTTGGGTCATTTCCTTGTTTAAACTGCTCAGTTGAACTTCTTAGGCAGAGATGCCATCTGGAAGTTGCCATCTAGCACATGTCACTGGCGGTAGCCATTGGACATTAGCCACCAAGAAGATGTTTTCAGGCAGTTCCTTATAAGGGTTTACCACAAAGCAGTTGCCATCATACACTTGCTATCAGATTGTTGCCATCAGTTAGTTGCTGTGAGGCAGTTTCCAACAGGTATTTGCAACTTTGCGGTTGCGGTGAGGCATTTGGCACCAGGTAGTTACTATTTAGCAGCTCCTCTTAGAATTTTGCTATCTGGCTGTTGTAACCAGATGGTTTCCACTCCACTATGTAGTTGCTATTAGGGTGTTGTCTTCACGCAGTATCATTATCGTAAATCTTCAGTATAGTCAGGTCTTTGGTGGGTAGCACCCAAACATGGGGTTGGCAACATTCAGATGGGCTAAATATTGGACAGGTCTGCAATAGTAGTACTCCGTTATATAGTTGAACACGGATCTTTAAGTATTGTTGTTATAGTGCACAATTACAGACCCGCATACTATCCAAATTTTGACCTTCAAGGCCCGTGTACTAATACAAGTCCATATAATATTACAGGCCCGTGGTCTAATATAGGAAATACGCTACTTTGTGCGTTAAAACGTTTAAATCTGCATGGCCAAGATAAGCCCTCTTTTTCCTTATTTTGTTGAGTTTTTTTTCTCTTAGGTTTAACGTTTCCCGTCCTCGTCGGAAATCTGTCATACACGTCCTATATAGACGTGTAAGGTATCAAAATGTGAATAATTGTTTTGTCTATCTTTTAGCAATTGAGTTTTGACTGTGCTTACACCGCGAGTCTTTGTTTTTGCCCCCGCAGTTTTCCCTTCTTTTTTCACATTTTGCCTTTGAAGCGCTTCGCACTGGGGCGTCTATGGACAACATTTTTTTAAATTTCTCGCCTTATATGAACTCCTTGGTTCATTCTGCTTCTGTTGGTACCTTTCACTTTTTCGTGCGTTAAGCCGTTCAAAAGGAGTAGCGGGAGGAGCGGCCCCCTGTTTTTCCTTGTTTTTCAATTTTGTGTTTTGGAGATCCCGTTTTTTGGGCTTTGCGTCCACATATCTCTAAATGTAAGCATTTGTTCGTACTCCTCGCGTTATTCTGCGTCTAATGGTACTACTCGCGTCTTTCTACGTTCTGTGGTTTGGAAGCTATTTCCATTTGGTTTCCAAAACAGGTTGATTATGTTATAGATGGGTGCAATAATGAATAGCCTTCGTACCTACCATCCAAAGTTTTGATCTAACCATTGATCTACGAAGTACTCGAGAAACTCCATAGCCTCTGCTACTGCTCCCCATTTTTTCTTAAACAGAAGAGTGGCAAGCAAGAAGACTTCTTCAGTCGGGCATATCTGTATAAAAGGCAGGCGCTTATTACTAAGAAGGAATGCAACAAATAATTTGCATGTAATCCACGCCACCGGTTGATGTTATGTACATACCTGGATTACATGGATGTCATCTTTTATTTGCTTTGCTATATCCGACTGGTGAATCTTGTCAAGTCTACTCTTGATAGCAGTCATAACGTGCGCCCAGCAGACTACTCGCTTATAATTACTCGGAACAAAGGTATTCTCAAACCCATTGGTGATGGCTCTGGCTGCATCCGCTATAAGAAATTCAGGGGCATAGATGAATTTGTCCAGTTTGTAAATTCCATTTTTTAAAGCCTCAAATGCCGCTTGGTAGTCACTGGCTGCTTCTCCAGTAGACAAACAGAATAAAACAGGATAAAAGTGCGATCCCATGTCAGTCACACCTGCGATGATACAAGGGTAGCCTTCAAATGAAACCTTATACGTGGCGTCTATATGTATAGCTTTACTAAGTTTCAGCATCCTAAGCAGCCGTTTGGTTGAAACTGCAATGTGGAAAACACACTTATCTTCATCTTCGACGGCTGAATTAAATGCCACAACATAGGGCTGATCATCATCCACTTCAGGAATAGCGACTCGTGTTGAACACCACTCTGTTATATCACTGAGATATATGACACTACTGTTCACTTTACTGCGTTCAGTTTTTAAATACCGGCAAAGTTTCTTTTTTATTAGGACGTCACAAAGCTCAAGTGCGTCCATAGATCGTAGCATTCCATTTGGTTTTGTTCGTCCTTGCTGTGTTAGATGCTTGACAGCTTCTTTCTGAGAATTCGATAGCCCTGACTTGGTTTTTGGTGGTAAATCACCACGATTCATATCTTCTAATTCAAAATACGATGTTCTTCCATTATCTTGAGAATACACAAGCTGAACTTTTGCCTGACAACTCTTTCCATGAATCACACAATAGTAAACTGAAGTCGTCACCGATATATCCCCGAAAGTTGACTTGTTGGAATATCTCCTCTTCCACTTGTCCGCAATACTTTTCTGAGCTTCATTCAATGACACGAAAGATTTAACCAGCTTCCATGTATTAACTGTCTTGAACCTAAACGGCTTGGCTTGCGAAGACATGTTGTTCTGACCGAATATAAAAATGAACTGAGCAAAAAGACTAAAATGCCGCCTTACTATTATGCAAACCCATTTAAATTTACATTTGTTTAGACGTGATGCATAAGTTATGATAAACGTGTGATTGGGAACACTAATTTTCAATACTGCTAAAAGTCGCAAAATAAAGAGCAATTTCGTGACTTTTATTGCAATATTCGACTATACTGCCTATTGCCTTACGCATAAATAACTGCCAGGTTACTGCCGATTGCCTTTTTAATACTGCCCATTGGCTTTATGCCTATAACTAAGGTCATGGCCTAATTGCATAGATATTGACGTCAGGTACACGCTGGTATAAAAACATTGTTGGATTGAAGAAGAAATTTATAAATAATAAATATTTACAATTCCTTTTATATCTAAGTAATTGTAATTTTTTTAATTTAAATATTTACATTGCGTCTGAACGTAGAAGCATGGAGCTAAGGTCATGGTAAATTTGCATGTAATATGACGTCAGCTACACGCTGGTATAAAAACATTGTTAGATTGAAGAAGGAATTCAGAAAAATTGAATATTAAAAATCCCCTATATCTTAGTAATAATAATGTTTTAAAGTTAGATAATTACACTGCGTCTGAACTTGGTAGCATACAGCTAAGAACATGGTAAAATATCATGGATATTAACGTCAGCTACACGCAAGTATAAAAACATTGTTAGATTGAAAAAAAAACTTGGAAAAAATAAATATTTAAAAACTGCTTTATATCTAAGTAATAGTAATTTTTAAGAATTAAATAATTACACTGTGTTTAATTGTAGTGGCATGGAGCTAAGATCATAGTTGATTTGCATGGATATTGACGTAAGATATTTTATGTAATATAAATATATATTTAAATAAGAAATTTATAAATATTAAATATTTGATAATTCCTTTATATCTAAGTAATAGTGATTGTTTTAAGTTCAGAAATTACACTGCGTCTATACGTAGATGCAAAGAGCTGAGGTCATAGTTGATTTGCACGAAATAAGGCTTTAGCTACACGCTGGTATAAAAACTTAATTAGATTAAAGAAGGAATTTAGAAATATTAAATATTTAAAAATCCTCAAATCTAAGAAATGGTAATTTTTTAAAGCTAAATAAATACACTGCGTCTGAACGTAGATGCAAAGAGCTAAGGTCATGGTTCATTTGCACAAACTATGACGTCAAATTCACGCAGGTGTACAAAAAAAAATGGATTGAAGAATTAATTTAGAAATAATAAATATCTAAAAATCTCTCTATATCTAAGTTTTAGTAATTTTTCAAAGGTAAATAATAACACTGCGTCTGAACGTAAAAGCATAGAGCTAAGGCCATAGTTGATTAGCATGAAATATGAAGTCAGCCACACGCTGGCATAAAAACATTGTTAGATTTAAGAAGAAATTTAGAAATATTAAATATTTAAAAATCCTCATATTTAACAAGGAAGGGTCAACACATGTGCGCCGATTTTCAACTTAAGATTGTGTGCATTAGATAGACCTATGGTATTTAGTAAACGTTCCAGTAATCATTTTTTTCGCAGGCCACGTGGGTCGAGGTCATAGGTCATTTGCGCCACGTGTAATGTTCACCCTAAGTAGGAATTAAACCTACGCCCATCAGAAAAAAGACTTGGCCTCGGCCCTTAGACCTCTGAATTACCTCGCCTCTTCGTAATTGTATAAATAAAAGGGACACTATTTGTGCAGAAAACAAATGATATTACTTATATAGAAAGTATGCTTTGAAATTTGTGTCTTTCTGTGTTTAATTTAGTCAAATACGCAATAGTTCAGCTAATAACAACCAGGGGCGTCATGGGGTCCGAAAAATGATAATATTTCGATGACGTCGTTCATGCACGGCTTATAGATGTTGTATTGCCAAGAGTCACAACAGAGTCATTTTTTATCTTTTATAGCGTTACTTCAATACTTTAGGAATTTTTCGCGAAATCAAAAAATAAATTTTTCCTATGAATTTAACATGCAGAAACAAAGTGAACACGTGGTCCCCCCAATAAAAGCTTTTTCGTAATAACCTATGAACTCGACCCACGTGGCCTGCAAGTAAAATGATTAGTAGTACGTTTGCTAACTACTATAGGGCTATCTAATGCACACAATCTTAAGTTGAAAATCGGCGCACATGTGTTGACTATTCCTTGTTAGTAATGGTAATTTGTTAAAGTTAATTAATTACACTTCGTCTAAACGTAAGTGCATAGAGCTAAGGTCTTGGCTTAATTGCATTGATATTAACGTCAGGTACACGCTGGTATAAAAACATCGTTGAATTCAAGAAGACATTTATAAATAATAAATATTTTAAATTTCTTTTATATCTAAGTGATGATAATTTTTAAAGTTAAATAATTACACTGCGTCTGAACGTAGACGAATAGAGCTTAGGTCATAGTTGATTTGCATTATATATGACGTCAGCTACACGTTTGTATAAAAACATTTTTGAATCGAAGAATTAATTCAGAAATTTCAAATATTTAAAATCTCAATATATCTAAATTATGTTAATTTTCAAAGTAAGATAATTACAGTGCGTCTAAACGTAGACGAATAGAGCTTAGGTCATAGTTGATTTGCATTATATATGACGTCAGCTACACGTTTGTATAAAAACATTTTTGAATCGAAGAATTAGTTCAGAAATTTCAAATATTTAAAATCTCAATATATCTAAATTATGTTAATTTTCAAAGTAAGATAATTACAGTGCGTCTAAACGTACTAGCATAAAGCTTAGGACATGCTTGATTCGCTTGGCATAAAACGTCAGCTACACGCTGGTATGAAAACATTGTTGAATCGAAGAAGAAATTTTGAAATAATAAATATTTAAAAATCCTCACATCTAAGTAATAGAAATTTTTTAAAAGTAAAAAATGACACTGCGTCTAACTTAAAGTGCATAAGGCTAAGGTCATGGCTTAATTGCATTGCTGTTGACGTCAGGTACACGCTGGTATAAAAACATTGTTGGATGTAAGAAGAAATTTATAAATAATAAATATTTTAAATTCATTTTATATCTAAGTGATGATAATTTTATAAATTTCAATAATTACACAGCGTCTGAACGTATAGGCATAAAGCTAAGGTCATGGTTGATTTGCATAGATATTGATCTCAGCTACACGCGGTATAAAAATATTGTTGGATTAGAGAAAAAGTTTAAAAATACTCAATATTTTATTATTTTTTATATCTAAGTGATGGTGATTTTTTAGAGTCAAATAATTACACTGCGTCTAAACGTAGAGAAATAGAGCTAAGGTCAAAGTTAATAAAATAAAATAACGTCATAGAATATAACGTTAGCTACATGCTAGCATAAACACATTGTTGGATTAAAAAAGAAATCTAGAAATATTAAATAATTTAAAATCCCCAATATCTAGTTAATAATAATTTTTAAAGTAAGATAATTACACTGCGTCGGAACATGGTGGTATAAAGCTAAGGTTATAGTTGAATTGCATAGGTATTACCGTCAGCTACACGCAGGTGTATAAACTTTGTTGAATTGAAAAAGAAATTTTAAAAAAAGTTAAATTAAATACCACCTTTTTATCTAAGTAATCGTAATTTAAAAAAATTAAATAATTACACTGCGTTAATTCGTTGTGACGTAGAGCTAATTTCATGGATAAATTGCATAGATATCAACGTAAGATACACGCTGGTAAAAAAAATTTATTAGATTAAAGAAGAAATTTACAAATAATAAATATTTAAAAATCCTTATATTTAAGTAATAGGAATTTTTTAAAGTTAAATAAATACACTGCGTCTAAAAGTAGATGCAAAAAGCTAAAGTCATGGTTCATTCGCACAAAATATGACGTCAAATTCACGCAGGTATAAACACATTGTTGGCTTTAAGAAGCAATTTAGAAGTAATGAATATCTAAAAATCTCTCTATATCTAAGTTAAAGTAATTTTTTAAAATTAAATAATTACAGTGCGTCTGAACTTTGAAGCATAGAGCTAAGGTCATGGTTGTTTTACATGAAAATTATGGTCAACCAAACGTTAGTATAAAAACATTGTTTAATTCAGGAAGAAATTGAGAAATATTAAATATTTGAAAATCCTTCTATCTAAGTAATGGTAATTTTTCAAAGTTCATTAATTACACTGCGTCTGAACGTGAGCTGAGGTTATGGTTTATTGGCATTAATATTGACGTCAAGTAAACGCTGGTATGAAATATTATTGCATTAAACGTTAATAATATTATAATCCCTAGTATGTATGGGTTTCACTATTTACCTTAGCAATATTCCAACTCACACTTAGTGTAGGTTTTGTTGTACAATTTAGAAATATTGTAACTCACACTTTGTGTGGGTTTTGTTGTACAATTTAGCAATATTCCAATTCACAATATGTGTGGGTTTTGCTGCAAAGTTTACCAATATTGTAACCCAAAGTATGTATGGGTTTCACTATTTAACTTAACCATATTCCAACTTACACCTTGTGTGGGTTTTGCTGTACAATTTAGCAATATTCCAACTCACAATATGTGAGAGGTTTGCTAAAAAGGTTACTGATATTGTAACACAGAGTTAGTTTAGGTTTTACTATTCAACTTAGCGATATTCTAACTCACACTTTGTGTAGGTTTTGTTGTACAACTAAGCAATAATCCAACTCGCATTTTGCGTGAGTTTTGTTTTGCAATTTAGCAATATTCTAACTTACAATATGTTTGGGTTTTGCTACCAAGTTTACTTATATTGTAGCCCAAAGTATGTATGGGTTTTACTATTTACCTTAGCAATATTGCAACTAACACCTTGTGTGCGTTTTGCTGTACAATTAAGCAATATTCCAACTCACAATATGTAAGGCTTTTGCTGCAAACGTTACTGATATTGTAACCCACAGTATGTTTGTGTTTTACTTTTAAACTAAGCAATATTCCATCTTAATAATTGTTTAAGTCTTGTTGTACAATTTAGCAATATTCTAAATCACAATATGTGTGGGTTTTTCTGCAACGGTTACTGTTATTATAATCCCCAGTATGTATGGGTTCTACTATTCAACTTAGCAATATTTCAACTGTCACTTAGTGTTGGTTTTGTTGTACGATTAAGCAATATTCTAAATCACCCTTGTATGGGTTTTGTTGTACAATTTTCAATATCTCCACTCACAATATGTGTGGATTTTGCTGCAAAGATTACTCATATTAAAACCTAAAGTATGTATGTCTTCTACCATTTATGTAAGCCATTTTTCAACTTACACCTTGTGTAGGTTTTGCTGTACAATTTAGCGATATTCCAACTCACAATATGTGAGGGTTTTGCTGCAAAGGTTACCAATATTGTAACTTACAGTATGTATGAGTTTTACTATCCAACTTAGCGATATTCTAACTTACACTTTGTGTAGGTTTTGTTGTGCAATTTAGCAATATTCTTACTTACAATATGTGTGGGGTTCGCAGCAAAGTTTACTAATATTGTAACACACAGTATGTGTGAGTTTTACTTTTCAACTTAGCAATATTCCAACTCACAATATGTTAGGGTTTTTTTGCAAAGGTTACTCATATTGTAACCCACAGTTTGTATAGGTTTTACTATTCAACCTAGCAATATTCCAACTCACACTTTGTGTGGGTTTTATTGTACAATTAAGCAATTTTCAAACTCACAATATGTGTGGGTTTTCCTGCAAAGTTTACTTATAATGTAACCCAAAGTATGTATGGATTTTAATATTCAACCAAGCGATATTTTAACCTACACTTTGTGTAGGTTTTGTTGTACAATTTGGCATTAATTCAACACGCATTTTGCGTGAGCTTTGTTTTGCAATTTAGCATTATTCTAACTTACATTATGTAAGAGTTTTTCGGCAAAAGTTACAAATATTATAACCCACAGTATGTATAGGTTTTAGTATTCAACTTAGCAATCATCCAACTCACTTTTTGTGTAAGTTTTGTTGCACAATATAGCAATATTTAAACTCTTACCTTGTGTAGGTTTGGCAGTACAATTTAGCAATATTGCAACTCACAATATGTGTGTATTCAGCTGCCAAGTTTACCGATATTGTAACCCGCAGTATGTATGGGTTTTACTATTTACCTTAGCAATATTCCAACTCACACTTTGTGTAGGATTAGTTGCACAATTTAGCAATTATTCACCTCGAAATTTGCGTGGGTTTAGTTGTGCAATTTAGCAATATTCTAACCTACAATATGTTTGGATTTAGCTGCCATATTAACTCATATTGTAACCCAAAGTATGTATAAATTTTACTATTTAACTTAGCAATATTTTAACTTACACCTTGTGTGAGTTTTGTTGTACGATTTAGCAATATTTCAACTCACAATATGTGAGGCTTTTGCTGCAAAGGTTACCAATATTGTAACCCACAGTATGTATGGGTTTTACTATTCAACTAAGCAATATTCCATTTTACACATTGTGTGAGTCTTGTTGTACAATTTAGCAATATTATGATTCACAATATGTGTGGGTTGTGCTGCAAAGGTTACTTATATTACAATATCCAGTATGCATGGGTTTTACTATTCAACTTAGCTATATTTAAACTTACACCTTGTGTGGGTTTTGCTGTAGAATTAAGCAATATTCCAAGTCACAATATGTGAAGGTTTTGCTGCAAAGGTTACTAGTATTGTAACCCACAGTATGTATGGGTTTTACTATCTAACTTAGCAATATTCGAACTCACACTTTGTGTGGGTTTTGTTGCACAATTTAGCAGAAATTTACCTTGCATTTTGCGTGGGTTTAGTTGTGCAATTTAGCAAAATTCTAACTTACAATATGTTTGGGTTTTGCTGCCAAATCAACTCATATTGTAACTTAAAGTATGTATAGGTTTTACTATTTAACAAAGCAATATTCCATTTTACACATTGTGTAAGTCTTGTTGTACAATTTAGCAATATTATGATTGACAATATGTAAAGGTTTTGCTGCAAACTTTACTAATATTGTAACCTAAAGTATCTTTTGGTTTTACTTATTAACTCAGCGATATTCCAACGTTCACCTTGTGTGGGTTTTGCCGTACAATTTTGCAATATTCTATTCTGCAATTTGTAAAGGTTTTGCTGCAAAGGTTCAAAAAATTGTAACTAACAGTATGTATGGGTTTTACAATTTAACTAAGCAATATTTTAACTCACACATTGTGTGAGTCTTGTTGTACAATTTAGCAATATTCTTAATCACAATATGTGTTGGTTTTGCTGCAAAAAATACCAATATTGTAACCCAAAGTATGTATGAGTTTTACTATTTAACTTAGCAATATTTCAACTAACACCTTGTGTGAGTTTTGCTGTACGATTTAGCAATATTTCAACTGACAATATGTGAGGCTTGTGCTGCAAAGGTTACTAATATTGTAACCCACAGTATGTATAGTTTTTACTATTCAACTAAGCAATATTTCATTTTACACATTGTGTGAGTCTTGTTGTACAATTAAGCAATATTATGATTTACAATATCTGTGGGTTGTGCTGCAGAGGTAACCAATATTATAATTCCTAGTATGTATGGGTTTTACTATTCAACTTAGCTATATTTCACTAGGGTTCGGAGGTGGTATAAACACTTTTGGGTAAAACGGTGGTTATACCATGGTATTAACATGTTAATACAGGTAAGGCAACAGATGGTTATAACATTGTAAAACTGGCTATCAGTAAATTATATTTTTTTATATTCATAAACTACTTTTCCATAAACTCAAGCATCTGATACGACAGAATTTTTCTTCATAAGTCACCAGATCCTATTTATTCAGCTATTTATATACATCATTTATCATTTTGCTATCGTAAACTTCGAAATCGAATTCACGAGTCTGCTGCCCGCGCATGAAGAAATAAACTATTTAGCTTTTTTTACTACCTATACAATTTCAGTTTTAGCAAAAGCAAAAGCAAAATGTGTGCTTTATTCAATAGAATTATTGAAATTATTATATTTAAGTTCCCATAAGAAAGAATGTTTATTCAGTGTATCAGAGGAGGAAAAGGTGAATCAGGAGCTGTAAGGTGATCATTATTGCTAAAGTAAGTTATACGTATAAATAACTGTATCTGGTTTAAAATATAACTACCGAATATTTGACTCAAGGTAAAGTATATTCAGCTTGAATTCAGAAATTGTGGTCAAAACATTGCTAAAACTCGAAACTTGATTTACCTTACATCTTATTAAAAGTATTTTGTTTTTTAAGTTGATATTTGTATTTTTAGTAATTTTTACAGAATAACATTTTTACATAACCATTTTAAATGCTAAGAAAGAAATAAATGCTAGTAATATATCAAAAAATATTGGCTTTAGTCTACATATGAATACTTTTGCAATTTTGCCATGTTTTACCATGTTAATACACCTTTTGCCATGTTATAACATGGTTTCTCCCGCTTGGCATGGCAAAACTCATTCTTCAGGTGGTAAAACTGAACCCTGATTTCAACTTACACCTTGTGTGGGTTTTGCTGTAGAATTAGGCAATATTCCAACTCACAATATGTGAGAGTTTTGCTGCAAAGGTTACCAGTATTGTAACCCACAGTATGTATATGTTTTACTATTTAACTTAGCAATATTCCAACTCACACTTTGTGTAGGTTTTGTTGCACAATTTAGCAATAATTTACCTTGCATTTTGCGTGGGTTTAGTTGTGCAATTTAGCAAAATTCTAACTTACAATATTTTTGGAGTTTTTTGCCAAATCAACTAATATTGTAACTCAAAGTATGTATAGGTTTTACAATTTAACTTAGGAATATTTCAACTAACACTTTGTGTGGGTTTTGCTGCACGATTTAGCAATATTTCAACTCACAATATGTGAGGCTTTTGCTGCAAAGGTTATCAATATTGTAACCCACAGTATGTATATGTTTTACTATTTAAAAAAGCAATATTCCATCTTACACATTGTGTAAGTTTTGTTGTACAATTTAGCAATATTCTGAATCACAATATGTGTGGGTTGTGCTGCAAAGGTTTCTAATATTAAATTCCTCAGCATGTACGGGTTTTACTATACAACTTAGCAATATTCCAACTCAAACTTGGTGTTAGTTTTGTTGTACGATTTAGCAATATTCTAAATCACACTTTGCGTGGTTTTGTTGTACAATTTAGCGATATTCCAACTTACAATATGTGTGGGTTTTGCTGCAAAGATTACTTATTTTGTAACTCGAAGTATGTTAGGGTTTTAATATTTACCTAAGCAATATTTTAACTTACACATTTTTTGAGTCTTGTTGTACAATTTGGAAATATTCTGAATTACAATATGTGTGTGTGTCGCTGCAGAGTTCACTTATATTGTAACCCGCAATAAGTTTAGGGTTTAACTATTCCACTTGGCGATAATCCAACTCATACCTGTGTAGGTTTTGCTGTACATTTTAGCAATATTCAACTTACACTTTGTGTTGGTTTTAATTTACAATTTAGCAATACTTCAACTCACTATATGTGTAGGTTTTGCTGCAAAGATTACTTATATTGTAACCTTAAGTATGTATTGGTTTTACTTATTAACTCAGGAATATTTGAACTTACACCTTATGTGGGTTATGCTTTACAATTCAGCAATATTTCAACTCACAATATGTAAGGGTTTTGCTGCAAAAGTGACCAAAATTGTAACCCACAGTATGTATGGGTTTCACTATTTAACTAAGCAATATTTCAACTAACACATTGTGTAAGTCTTGTTGCACAATTTAGCATTATTTTAAATCACAATATGTTTGTTCTGCTGCCAACGTTACCAATATCACAATCTCTAGTTTGTATGAGTTTCACTATTCAACTTTGCAATATTCCAATTCACACTTGGTGTGAGTTTTGTTGTGAAATTTAGCAATATTCCAACTCACACTTTGTGTCAGGTTTGTTGTACAATTAAGCAATATTTCAACTCACAATATGTATGCGTTTTGCTGCAAAGTTTACCAATATTGTAACGCAAAGTATGTATGGGTTTTACTATTTAACTTTGCAATATCTCAACTTACACCTTGTGTGGGTTTTGCTGTCAATTTTAGCAATATTTCTACCCACAATATGTTAAAATTTTGCTGCGAAGGTTACCAGTAGTGTTACCCGCAGTATGTATGGGTTTTACTATTCAACTTAGCAATATTCTAACTCACACTTTTTGTAGGTTTTGTTGCACAATTTAGCAATAATTCACCTCGCATTTTGCGTGGGTTTGGTTGTGCAGTTTAGCAATATTTTAACATACAATATGTTTGAGTTTTGCTGCCAAGTTTACTAATATTGTAACCTAAAGTATCTATGGGTTTTACTATTTAACTTAGCAATATTTTAACCAACACCTTTTGTAGATTTTGCTGTACATTTTAGCAATTTTTAAACTCACGATATGTGAGGCTTTTGCTGCAAAGGTTACTAATATTGTAACTCACAGTATGAATGGGTTTTACAATTTAACCTAGCGATATTCCAACTTACATTTAGTGTTCATTTTGTTGTACTATTTAGCAATATTCCAAATCATACTTTGTGTAGGTTTTGTTGTACAATTTAGCAATATTCCAACTCACAATATGTGTGGGTTTTGCTGCAAAGATTACTTATATTGTAACCCAAAGTATGTATAGGTTTTACTTTTTAACTGACTCATATTCCAACTCACACATTCTGTGGGTTTTGATGTACAATATAGCGATATTTAAACTCACAATATGTCAAAATTTAGCTGCAAAGGTAACCAATATTGTAACCCACAGTATGTATGCGTTTTACTACTCAACTAAGCAATATTCCATCTTACACATTGTGTAAGTCTTGTTGTACAATTTAGCAAAATTTTGAATCTTAATATGTGTGGGTTTTGCTGCAAAGATTACTTAAATTGTAACCTAAAGTATATATGGGTTTTTATATTTCACTTAGCAATATTTCAACTAACACTTTGTGTGGGTTTTGCGGTACAATTTAGCAATATTTTAACTCACAAATTATAAGGCTTTTGCTGCAAAGGTTACTTATATTGTAACCCACAGTATGTATGGGTTTTACTATTTAACTAAGCAATATTCCATCTAACACATTGTGTGAGTCTAGATGTACAATTTAGAAATATTCTAAATAACATGATGTGTGAGTTGTGCTGCAAAGGTTACTTGTATTATATTTCTCAGTATGTATGGGTTTAACTTTTTAACTTAGCAATATTTCGATCTACACAAGGTGTAAGTTTTGTTGTACGATTTAGCTATATTCCAAATCACACTTTGTGTGGGTTTTGTTGTACGATTTAGCAATATTCCAACTCAAAATATGTGTGGGTTTTGCTGCAAAGATTACTTATATTGTTACCCAAAGTATGTATGGGTTTTACTATAAAACTTTGCTATATTTTAATTTACACCTTGTGTGGGTTTTGCTATACAATTTAGCAATATTCCAACTCACAGTATGTAAGTGCTTTGCTGCAAAGGTTACCAATATTGTAACCAGCAGTATGTATAGGTTTTACTATTCAACTTAGCGTTATTCTAACTTACACCTTGTGTAGGTTTTGCCGGTCGATTGAGCAAGATTCCAATTTAAAAAAAGTAAAGGTTTTTCTGCAAAGGTTACTTATATTGTAACCCACAGTATGTATAGGTCTTACTATTTAACTTTACAATCATCCAACTTACAGTTTGTGTGGGGTTTGTTGTACAATTTAGCAATTTGCCATTTTACACTTTGTTAGGGTTTTTGTCGTTCAATTCAGCAATATTCCAACTCACAATATGTTTGGGTTTTGCTGCAGAGTTTACTTATATTGTAACTCACAGTAGGTATGGGTTACTATTTAACTTAGCAATTTTCCAGTTCACACTTTGCGTAGGTTTTGCTGTACAATTTATTAATATTTTAACCCACTATATGTGGTGGTTTTTTTTCAAAGGTTACTAATATTGTAACCCACAGTATGTATGGGTTTCACTATTTACCTGAGCAATATTCTAACTTACACATTTTGTAAGCTTTGTTGTACAATTTGGAAATATTCTGAATCACAATATGTGTGAGTTTTGCTACAAAGTTTACTAATATTGTAACCTGAAATTTGTATGGGTTTTACTATTGAACCAAGCAATATTCCAACTCACACCTTGTAATGGTTTTGTTGCACAATATAGCAATAATTCACCTCGCAATTTCCGTAGGTTTTGTTGTGCAATTTAGCAATATTTTAACTTACATTCTGTTTGGGTTTTGCTGCCAAGTTTACTTATATTGTAACCTTAAGTATGTATCGGTTTTACTATCCAACTTAGCAATATTTCAACTAACACCTTGTGTGGGTTTTGCTGTACAATAAAGCAATATTTTACTTACAATTTGTAAGGCTTTTGCTGCAATGGTTACCAATATTGTAAGTATGTATGGGTTTTGCTATTTAACTAGGCAATATTCCATCTGTCACATTGTATGTGTCTTGTTGTACAATTGAGCAATATTCTAAATCACAATATGTGTAGGTTGTGCTGCAAAGGTTACTAATATTATAATCCCCAGTATGTGAGGGTTTTACAATTCAACTTAGCAATATTCTAACTCAAACTTGGTGTTAGTTTTGTTGTACAATTTAGCAATTTTTCAAGTCACACTTTGTGTGGGTTTTGTTGTACAATTTAGCAATATTCCAACTCACAATATGTGTGGGTTTTGCTGCAAAGATTACTAATATCGTAACCCAAAGTATGTATGGGTTTTACTATTTAACTTAGCCATATTCCAATTTACACCTTGTGTGGGTTTTGCTGTACAATTTAGAAATATTTCAACTCACAATATGTGAGGGTTTTGCTGCAAAGGTTACCAATATTGTAACTAATAGTATGTTTGGGTTTTACTCTTTGACTTAGCAATATTCTTACTCACACTTTGTGTACGTTTTGTTGCACAATTTAGCAATAATTCACCGCGCATTTTGCGTGGGTTTTGTTGTGCAATTTAGCAATATTTTAACTTACAATTTGTTTGGGTTTTGCTGCCAAGTTCACTCATATTGTAACTCTAAGTATGTATGGGTTTTACTTTTTAACTTAGCAATATTTCAACTCACACTTGGTGTTAGTTTTGTTGTACAATTTAGCAATATTTCAAATCACACTTTGTGTGGGTTTTATTGTACAATTTAGCAATATTCCAACTCACAATATGTGTGGGTTTTGCTGCAAAGATTACCTTTATTGTAACCCACAGTATGTATGGGTTTAACTTTTCGACTTAGCAATCATTCAACTCACACTTTGTGTGGGGTTTGTTGTACAATTTAGCAATTATCCAACTCACACTTTTTTGGGGTTTTGTTGTTCAATTTAGCAATATTCCAACTGACAATATGTTTGGGTTTTGCTGCAGAGTTTACCAATATTGTAACCCACAGTATGTATGGGTTTTACTATTTAACTTAACAATATTCTAACTCACACTCTGTCTGGGTCTTTTTGTACATTAAAGCTATATATGACTGACAATGTGTGTCAGTTTTGCTGCAAAAATTACCAATATTGTAACCTACAGTATGTGTGGGTTTTACTTATTAACTTAGCAATATTCTAACTCACACTTTGTGTAGGTTTTATTGTGAAATTCAGTAATATTGCAACTCACAATATGTAAGAGTTTTGCTGCCAACTTTACTTATATTAAAACTAAGTGTATGTATGGGTTTTACTTTTTAACTTAGCAATATTCTACTTTTCAACTTGTGTAGGTTAAGCTGTACAATTTAGCAATATTTCAACTCACAATATGTAAGGGTTGTTCTGCAAAGGTCACATTTATTGTAACCCACATTATGTAAGGGTTTAACTATTTAACTTAGCAATATTCTAACCCGCACTTTGTGTAGGGTTTGCTGTACCATTTAGCAATATTGCAACTCACAGTATGTGTGGGTTTTGGTGCAAAGTTTACCAATATTGTAACCCACAGTGTGTATGGGTTTTACTCAATAACTTAGCAATATTCCAACTCACACATTTTGTAGGTAATGTTGTACAATTTAGCAATATTCCAACTGATAATATGTATTGGTTTTGCTACAAAGTTTACTGATATTGTAACTAACATTATGTATGGTTTTTACGATTTAACTTAGTAATATCCCAACTCACACCTTGTGTGGGTTTTGTTGTACAATTTAGCGATAATCCAACTCACAATATGTGGTGGTTTTTGTGCAAAGGTTACTTATAATGTAAACGACAGTATGTATGGGTTTTGCTATTTGACTTAGCAATATTTCAACTCACACCTTGTGTGGGTTTTGTTGTACAATTTAGCGATAATCCAACTCACAATATGTGATGGTTTTTGTGCAAAGGTTACTTATATTGTAACCCACAGTTTGTATGGGATTTACTATTCAATTAAGCAATATTCTAACCAACTCTTTGTGTATGTTTTGTTGTACAATTTAGCAATATTTTAACTCACAATTTGTGTTGATTTTGCTGCAAAGTTTACTAATATTGTAACTCAAAGTATGTATGGGTTTTACTATTTAACTTAGCGATATTCCATCTCACCCTTTGTGTGGGTTTTGCTGTACAATTTAGCAATATTCCAACTCACAATATGTGAGGGTTTTGCTGCAAAGGTTACTAGTATTGTAACCCGCAGTATGTTGGGGTTTTACTATTTAACTTAGCAATATTCCAGTTCAAACTTTGTGTGGGTTTTGCTGTACAATTTTGCAATATTCCAACTAACAATATGTGTGGGCTTTGCTGCAAAGTTTACCAATATTCTAACCCACAGTATGTTTGGGTTTTTTTATTCAATTGAGCAATATTCCAACCTACAGTTTGTATGAGTTTTGTTGTAAAATTTAGCATCATTCTAACTGACAGTATGTGCCGGCATAGCTTTACAACTAAGCAATATTCTAACTCTTAATATGTGTGGGTTTTGCTGCACAATTTAGTACTGAGTTTAAAATTAGAAACTGTCTGTTCACCATAATAACTACATAAAAAGACAAGTTTTACTTTAATTTAGACTTATTTAAGTTTTTTTTAGTTATTAGTTTAGAGAATACGCTATAAATTAATTACCTTCTTGTTTGTCTTTTAGTTATAAATTGCTTTAGCGTGTTTGTAATGACTTGAAGTTGTCTGTTTACATATTGTATATAACTTTTTAAATATCAACTTTTGAGCAACGATGTACAACTACACTATCTACAATTATTACCTACATTAGCCATTGGTAGCAAATGTCCTTGGTTTGAGTATTTGTTTTAAATCGGCGGTTATTTTTAATCTACAAAACGACCAAACGAGAAAACTACGAGTAGTGTAGGAATTATAGTGACTTTTATGAAGTATATATTATGGATTCAGTCGTATGAAGTTTGCAATTTATGATTTCAGTCATTGCATTATTGTTTGTAATACTACTAAACGTAAGTACTTGTTTGACTAATATACAATTTGGAATATTGTGTGCAAGATGTAGTTATACTCTAACTTGTGTAAACCATACATGTATTTATAAGCATATATGATTCTTGATTATGTAGTTTTCAGAGTAGTTTTTTACTTTCTCCAGGAAATGCTAGAAAAAATTATGTTCAAGCTATACTATGTAGAGTTGCTTGTAATTGCTAATTAAATTCACAATTTATTTATTATTGTTTTATATACTTTTATCATTATTTGTGTAAGTGCTTATAACACAATATAAACTATACGAATCTTATATCTTATATTATTATATTGTTCAATGCTTAGTTTTTGTACCAATTTTACTAGGACTTTATTTCAGTTCTAATTTTACTTACTATGATTGTAAACCATATAATAAAATTTATTTACAACCAAAAATGCTAAATAAACATGAAATTATTATTTATTGCTATTTCTGTCTGATGCAGTCGTATAGTGAGAATGTGAAGAACCAAAATGACTCATATCCATTTTTAGCTAAAAACAATATCAACTATCTACCCTAATATTCTTGAGAGCGTTTAAATACAACATTTAGCACCTTTTTTAAAAATATACAGTTAGAAAATTTTGTACTTATTGAAACCATCTAACAAGGGAACATACCTTACTTGAAACTACAGAATGAAACGAAACTACCCGGAACGTATACTACCCATATGAGTGAGCTCTGCTTGTATAGTCGTTGGACTGCAAAACTTGTTGTTCGGCCGCAATCGCGCGCGCAAATTCAAAAATGTCGATTTTTTCGAATTTCACCGCGCTCTAGCTCCCACAGTTTTTGTACAATTTTCATAAAATTTGAAATACAACATCTTTGTATGATTATCTAAAAAGTGATTTCAGGATTTTTAAAAATTCGAAAATTTTAATTTTTTTCGAAAATTTTTAAAAAATAGGTATTTCTGAGGCCCAAAGTTTTAACTATTTTTTTCAAAAAAACTAAAATTTTCGAATTTTTAAAAATCCTGAAATTACTTTTTAGATAATCATACAAAGATGTTGTATTTTAAATTTTATGAAAATTGTACAAAAACTGTGGGAGCTAGAGCGCGGTGAAATTCAAAAAAATCGATATTTTTGAAATTGCGCGCGCGATTGCGGCCGAACAACGGATTTTGCAGTCCAACGACTATACAAGCAGAGGTCACTAATATGGGTAGTATACGTTCCGGGTAGTTTCGCTTCATTCTGTAGTTTCAAGTAAGGTATGTTCCCTTGTAAGTGAAACTTTTTAAAAACTCTTAATTACCTTTTAACACATGTTTTTTATTTTGTTTTTGACATAGGTCATTTGATTGTAGCTTAAGTTTTGTATGGGGCACTTTGGTTTTTAATAGACAATATCACTTATTGTGTTATGAACTCGCTATTTCTATCATTTTATGGTAAATAAAAACATTTCGTTTAGTAATTTGCTATTTTAGTCGATTTATGAATATGGATTTGTAAGACTTAAAGACTACATGCCCAACCCCGAGTATGCAGGAAAACAATATTTGAGTGCATGTTTACTACCCGACCTATAGTAAGTAATGTGCCGTATACCGAAATTTGATACCACGGGAGAGTTGATTATCTATTACTTAGAAGGGTAATCCGTGACCCAGACTTATATACGAACCCCAACCCTCTGTAACTTTAAAACTTTTAAGTTACAGTTACTCGGAATTTTAACTAACAAATCACAATAAAATGTTGCTCAAGACTGTAAACATTAATTTACTCTTCAATGCTCCTATCCAAAAACGCTACATGATAAATAATGTTGGAAAGCCTTACAAAAAAGGTAATTATTGTTAGTTTTATTTATTTGTCTCAATAAATTTTGCTCTTTATTCAAACTAAAAACTAAGGAAGGAATTTCTAATTTAGATCTGGACCAGTGGCTAAAAGTTCCAAGTAAATTATTAGCTGAGTAAAGAATAACAAATACATGTTGATACAGTACATCTATGTACTACTCAGTCGGTGACTTCATTACAAATAATATTAGCTTCAGCATCATATCCACAGCGTGATACTAATAATGATGATTTTACAATAATAGTTATATCTAAATATTAATCGTAGAAATTTATAATACATAAACGAAGCCGCACGCAATTATTAATTAATTTAAATATTGAATATTCAAGAATTACTTTTCCGCCATTGGTTTAAATATTATTTGCCTATCTTAATGTAAATGGTACTCATTATAGAACTAACAATATTATTCGTAATATTCTGAAAACATAAGATTGTTATACAATGATACAATGCGAATGAAGTTCATTTCAACCAATAAGAATTAGTAACTTATACTAAAAAGCTGCACTTTTTTTAATCACTGCAATAAATTACAAATTTAGATTATCAAACATAACAGCAGCAAATTATCACTAACATAACTAAATCTTTAATTTATTAATAATATTATAATGGTCAAAATCCATCACACAAAACGGAGTTAACATGAAAATTAACGAAGCAAATAATCAACACATTACAACGAAGAAGCATCCTCATTACTCAAACATACAAATCTATTCAAATTCAAGCGTATCAAAGATAACCTAACCATCTACTTTCTCTTCAACTTCCGTCTCACCTCCTTACAAATACCACAAATTGTGGCTCACATGGGAACCTTCCCAACTTGAAACTACAGAATGAAGCGAAACTACCCGGAACGTATACTACCCATGTGAGTGACCTCTGCGTGTATAGTCGTTGGACTGCAAAATTCGTTGTTCGGCCGCAATCGCGCGCGCAAATTCAAAAATATCGATTTTTTCGAATTTCACCGCGCTCTAGCTCCCACAGTTCTTGTCCAATTTTCATAAAATTTGAAATACAACATCTTTGTATGTTTATCTAAAAAGTAATTTCAGGGTTTTCGAAAATTCGAAAATTTTAATTTTTTCTTAAAAAAATAGTTAAAGCTCTGGGCCTCAAAAATACACATTTTTTAAAAATTTTCGAAAAAAATTAAAATTTTCGAATTTTCGAAATCCCTGAAATTACTTTTTAGATAAACATACAAAGATGTTGTATTTCAAATTTTATGAAAATTGGACAAGAACTGTGGGAGCTAGAGCGCGGTGAAATTCGAAAAAATCGATATTTTTGAATTTGCGCGCGCGATTGCGGCCGAACAACGAATTTTGCAGTCCAACGACTATACACGCAGAGGTCACTCACATGGGTAGTATACGTTCCGGGTAGTTTCGCTTCATTCTATAGTTTCAAGTTGGGAAGGTTCCCATGTCAGTGAAGTAGGAGCTTCGTCTGCTAAAGCCATTCCAGTAAGGTATGCCAACTTTTGAGCATACTGACATGGAGCTGGGACTGCAACCGTTCCCGACCAATTAAAGTAAAGGTGACAAAGCTTATAAGTAAGTTGTTGTAGCTCATTAGCATTCAACCCTGAAGTATCCGACACAATATGATAATTTTTTGGGCTTACTGTACCCTGGCGCACAGTCTGAGACACCAGAAAGAAGTCATACCTATAGAATTAAATTTTTAAAAACGAGAAGGGATTTGAGAATGATCCCCCTAAAGGGTGTTGTTTGATAAGTCCTGCCTACGCCGGGAAGTCCTGCCCCAAACGGTAAGTCCTGCCCCAAACGGTAAGTCCTGCCCCAAACGGGAAGTCCTGCCCCAAACGGGAAGTCACGCCCGTTTCAAAAATTTTAGTTTTTTAAATTAGTGGGATGGGGAAGCCCTCCCGACGCCCCAAATCGCAAAATGAAGAAGAAAAATTCAAAAACAGAGATACATAACAAAATTATACTTCGTCCTCAATATTTTATTTCGATTACTATTTGATATTTTTAGGCACAGTAATCAACATAAATTAAAATTATTTAGTTGGTGTTGCTAATTATTTATATAAATAGGTAGAAATAAATGTCAGAAATTATAAATATTTTTAAGAAGCTTATTATTTAGTGTCCAGCTTTGGTAAGCTTCCATAATTTATTTCTACATACATTTTTGTTAAGGCTACTTCTTCACTGTTGGCCACCTCTTGAAGTTTTTATCTTAAAGGTTAGGTTAGGTTTGAGGGGGGGGTAGGAAAACTGACTGGAAACGGTTAGGTTATTTTTTCCCTCGGCCGCCGAAGGCGGCCCCGCCGCAGGCGGGAGGGAAAAATATAACCTATCCGTTTTCAGGCAGCTTTAGGAGCCTGGGTCAGTGTTAATGCGGTTAAATTATTACAACATTCAGTTTTGCAGCTTAATAATATCAAACAGTAACTGAAATAATATATTGATGACGAAGTATAATTTTGTTGATTTTGCATTTTTCTTTATTCATTTTGTGATTTGGGGCGTCGAGGGGGCTTCTTCATCCCACTAATTCAAAAAACTAAAATTTTTGAAACGGGCGTGACTTCCCGTTTGGGGCAGGACTTCCCGTTTGGGGCAGGACTTACCGTTTGGGGCAGGACTTACCGTTTGGGGCAGGACTTACCGTTTGGGGCAGGACTTACCGAACTATCCCCAATCTAAAAATACTTTATCCCCTGATTAAAAGAGCTTCACGTACACGCAAAAATAAAGACACATTCAAATAACTGAATGAAATCATCATGTTGAGACATTTAAATTCTTACCGTTCAGGTAAAGTAACTGTGTTGTCCAAAACCGTCCTAGGAATGGGGCTCAACCATTTTTGCCGTTCTTGGACTAACGAGGGAGGGGACAGAGGTGATCCCTCCGAATCGGCCGCATATATTTTTTTTTGAAAAGACTATGTGAAAAAAAGTAGATTTGCTTAAGAACATGATGCAACAACAAAATCAATTTTGTTAACCAAAAAGCTGAAAAGTTTGAGTTTCAAAACTACAGTGAGCAGACGCTTAAAAAAGATCTGGGCAAGCATCTTGTAAGATTGTGCTAACACGTGTAGAGTTAACTTTACCAGGTTAATCAGTAAATTTCAAAATAATTTAGAGTGTGCAAATAGGTATGTCACGTGTATCATCGCTGGAGTTACAAAACTCAACAGCATATATGTTGAAATCTACAGTAAACCTGTTGCAGGATTTAGAATATGTATGCTGAATTAGAGGTCTATTGTCTATTCTAACATGTGTTAAGACAGTTCAGTAGGTAAGGCTTGGACGTACTTATGACGAAGGTAACGGGTTCATATCTAACTATTGGTGTTATTTTGAAATGAACAAAATCGTTTAACAGGATTTGCTGATCTAACAGTGGCCTTAGTAAGCCTAGTGTTAATGAAATACAGAAAAATCATTACCTGAAATTCCTGTTGTCCACTGTCGACAGCTTCTGCTGTTGATGTCGAATTAACCGCAAAATCAGTCAAAATTTAACAGTAAAGTGGTAAACTCGCCCATATTTTTTTAAACGGGAATATTATGTGATGAGTGAAGATGTGCTATTTGCAGTGTGTCTCAAAAGTTTATTTTCACATCTACACACTTAAACATTTTTTTAAAATAAAAAATGTGTACCAAGAGTATGCTCAGGAGATGTCAAATCCACAGTCAGAATGTTTTTATTGTATGTAGTTGCTGAGCTTATTACTCATTTATCTCTCGCCAATTTTTTCGAAAAATGTTATTGTTCAATATTTTTTTAAAATAAAAAATGTATACCTAGAGTATGCTCAGATGTCGAATGCGCTGATGCAGTAATCATAATGAATGCCATATCGTCAGTGAAGAATTAAAATGACCCATATCCATTTTATGCTAAAATTAAAATGAACGTTGTGAAAAAAAACACTAAATGAGAAACATAAGTCAAATGTTAATTAGGAATTTTTCAACAACGTAAAATTTCCTATTTACATGTTTTTGAAAAGGTGCAAAATTTTCTATTTTCATGTTTTCTAAAGGTGTAAAATGATCTATTTTCATGTTTTTGAAAAGGCGCAAAATGCTCTAATTCCATCCTTTCGAAAATGTGTAAAATGTTTTAATTCCATGTGTTTGAAAAGTGCAAAATATTATATTCAAATGCTTTAAAGACATATTTGAATATTTTTGTAGATAGTTGATATTGTTTTTAGCTAAAAATGGATATGGGCGATTTTGGTTCTTCAGAGACAATATATATGTTAATGTAAAAGCTCTTTAATTTAACCCAGTATGTACATAGATACCTATAATTTTATTAATAAAATTCATACGCACATATCTTTCATTACAATACAAATGATTAATACTTATGCCAGTAACAAGAATGTAAATATCATATCCAAATCCAACTGAGATCCTAAGTAGTCAATTAATTAACCAATATAACTTGCTCATCACAAAACAACGTATGAATTATGAATTATAAGCACGACTTAAACTAGTTTAAAAATAGACTTGAAAAACGACGTGTAAATGATGTACCATTTAAATACGAATAATTCATTTTTATCAACATCCAAAAACTTCACGAAACATAATAATTCATTATTGTAACACCCTACTAAAATATACGATAGATTATGATTTCACATTATCATTAAAGTTCTGAATTGTGCTATGCATTCAATTAAATAGCTTCCAGCAATTATTTTTAACCATATATCGATTATCGATCACGGCACATCCGCGATTAAGTATATTAAAAAGTAATTAATTATTTTAGGAAACACACACACAAAAATGCAGATTATTAATCCAAAGAAACACGAGAGGAAAAAACCTGAATACTGCATAATATAAATAGTTATTTAGTCAAAAGGTACAACTTTTACATGTTAAATTATTTAATAATTTCGATAGAACTTACATTTATTATTTAGTAAATATAGTAAAAATATTAAACGACAATTAATTAATTCTTTCAAGCCACACAATTTATTAGATTGAGAAAACATTTAATTAAATATAAAAATGATTTGCAATTCCTTTACTACACCCAAATACCAAATCCATTACTTAGCTGTTTTACAATTTACAAAATAATTCATCAGCGGTCAACAACTGAGAATGATACCGATACCACAGCACCTGCCTGATACTTACCACTACATTCAAAAATGTTTGTTTTGAATTACTTTTCAAAGTCACTCTTCGACTTGTTGACACCGACACCAATTATCCAATAAGAGAAAAAACTAATTACGAAATTATTACACCATTACCTGTTTGTATTAAAATTTAAAATTACAATCAAAATAATAATTAGCATAATTATTAAAACAAAAATTTACATTGTTATTGTGTAAACAGGGAATCAAAATATGCGCATTGATCAAACAAAAAACACAATTTAGTCCATGTCACCTATCTTATAAAGATACTGTAAAAAATTCTACAGGGCTTTGTCATTTTCCCGAATCACAACGTTGGAAAAATATTTACTAATAAAAATTCAAGAGTAATTTTACAAAAAGAATATCTGCATTGGGAATTATAGTATAAATTTTAAAAACTAGATTTCATCACGGGTTGTACTTAATTATTTTGGTAATTTTATTCTATTAGACTAATACTGATTGTAGGTGGACATCGTCGTAAGTGCAAACGGACTAAGCAGGTTGTCATTTATAAGTGTGAAACATGTTTCATTGCCATTTCTGCTCCAACTTTTGTACACTATTTTCAATTTAACAATTATTGGATTTCTATTATACGGTCAGAGATCAGCGGAAAGCTGTTTGTGCCCTGCAACCAGTAGTGTATTGTATACCCAAACTATATATTACTACTAATTCATATACCTGTTATCTAATTAATTATAAATAATTCCATCGAGCGTATATTTCCTCAACATTCCTGAACCGGCCTGAACGTATACACCCCAACACTCCACAGCAACACATTTTTGCTGACTTTTAGTTCTAAAATACTAAATGATTTTTTATTCCCTCCCGAAAGCGAATTATTCTGGAGCTACATTTCAAAAACCTAAAATAATTGCACTGGACAATAATGGGTGATTATAATGTTGATGGTCTGAAAAACATTTCCTCCATACGTTCGAATTTGTTGAGGATATATACAACTCACTAAAATCACAGCTAATCAATAATAAGTTTTTTTTTCCGGTTGTCCATACATTCTCTCTCAACAATTAGTTACACACTCGCTTAAACTAGTTTGTAGACCTAATTTAAAAAGTTATCGCTATTAAATATTAACATAATAGTATTACATGTATTACAACATTGATACAGACCAAATACAGCGCAAACGCATAACCAAACATATCAATTAAGACAAACTAATGAATTACGAAACATGTGTTTAATATGTAATGCAAAAATCAAGTGCGCCTGCAATAACCTATCTCGAGTTACAGACCAAGAAAAAAAGGGTAATATTAGTAAAGAGCTAAACGTATTTATTATGAAAGACAAGTACCTATTATACAATATATTCCGTTTTCTCCTAAACGTTTTTCCGAAACAGTAACAAGTAAAATGATTTTAATTTAAAATACATACAAAGTTCTAATGCTCACTGAAAGCCCACAAAAGGGGTGGAGTAAATTAATTTGAATAAAGATGAGGTATTAGTAATGAATGATAGTAACCTGTTTGTATCGCATAGCTATATTTGTCGCTTGGTTAATAATTTCTCGTGATGTGATTAAAACTTAAAAGTGAATTGTCTCAAGTTTATATACATTGCAACTACACGAACGATTCGGATTTACTACTATATTCGGATTCGGGTAGTAGTAATCATTCAATTATGTGGATGGTCGAGATGTTTCCAAACATAGGGACATTCGCATTCACTTCTGTTAGAGTTGTATTGGAAGTTTCGTGGAAACTTTGCTTTTCATCCGGGGATTTAAATCGATTTGCTGCCCAATGAACTTTTGCTCCACACAAAGATGCCATTAATTCCTGAATAAAAATACAAATTCAATACAGAGCAGTCAGAGCACCATTATGTTTAATTAGACGTATTCTCATCAGAAAAACAAAATGCATAGACAAAAATATACGATACAAAATTGCGGTGGTTGAGCGTCAGATTTTTCCACGAACGGATGAAGGTTGACGGAAAGAGTTTCCATTCAAGGGTGGGACTCTAGTCATGAATATAATACTACAAGACTACAGTAGCACCCCTGAACGGCTCCTCTTTTGAGATACTATTCTTGTACCTAGTTCCAGCTTCCTTGTTTTTTAGAGACAGCGACTTCTCATCCTAAAACAAAACTTGGCCAATTCCCTGTTAAACTTACATTATAGTCATTGTCCATTGATTCAGTCAACTGACCATTTTGCCGAACAATTTTAAAGAGCGGTAGCAGTATTTTTTTACACTGTTGAATAACTGCATTGGAATGAGAAGCTTCATCCTGTGATTCCCCTAAGACTTTTTGCAAATGTGCTTCTGATATTTTGCGGGCGTCGAGGTCGCTCTGTAAAATAATCCCATAGTAATAAGTTACTGATACACAAAATCTTTAATACTTTAATTCCTGGCAACTTTTTCTATTATCGTAATAATATATACGACTATTAGATAAATTAAAGTAATACCTTTAGCTCTTCAAGCTTGATCATATCATGAAGTGTCAATGTTTTCACAATTTGATCTGGCTTAACAGTTGCGTCCAAATTTTGTTTCACTGCCGTTAATTCACCGTTTAATTCAGAAAGCCCATGTTTGCTCTCAAGCATACGACTCTTCAAAAGGGAACTAGTTGACATCTTAGACTCTAACTGCTTGTTCATTTTTTCCAAGCGCTGTAACAAAAACGTTTTAAATGATATTAAAATACAATATCAAGTGCCATATCCAGAAATACACATTTCTAATATTTTACTAAGTTGTATGTAAAGAAAAAATCGGAAAATAAGTAAACCAATGGTTAACACAGAAGAATGAGCACCAACCTTTAGATTATTCATACGATCCAACGATCCAAAGCTTTCTACTAATTGAATCCTATTCAATTTTAAGTTACATTTCCGCTGTTCATTATCCCACGTATTTGTTACTTTAATACAATCGCGACGCTGCATTCTTTCCTTTTCGGAGAGTTCTTCAAAATAATCAAACAATGGTTGATGATGTGTACTAACTACAGCAGCTGTAAAATTTTCATTTAACGGAGTTGATTTGACATTAATTGTTGTCGTAGCATCCATTGGACCAGGGTCAATATTCTCTTTCGCATCTTCCAGTTCACGTTCGTAGAATGATTCCTGGAAAATATTTTTTTTAAAAACGCGTTTCTTTAAACGTATGCAATAAAACAGAATTCGTATGCACAATAAATCGAATCAAATCCAACACTTACACTTAGCTCAGTTGAAGTATCAACCTTTTTAATGGAACAAGGGCATGCTTTATTCTTATCTTCCAATTGTTTTTTTAAATTTTCGATTTTTTCAGTCATTTCTTCAACAACTTTACCGTACTTAGAAATACATGCGCTTACAGGCATTATATTCTTTTTGACCTAAACGAGTAGTTAGAAAATATGAATTATATAAAGTTCCAATGTTCAAATATTCCTAGAAGTAATAATAAAACAAAATACCTTAACTTAAATCTTCTAGTAACAGTGCCGTCGAAATTCAAATATTTTGAAAATATGAAAGGGTAAAACAAATTGTAACGAAAAGTTAACATTTGATTGATCACATACCTGAAAACGAATTCTCTTTGCCCTGTCGGCATAGCGGAGAGTATTGTAAGTATCGTCATATGATATATCGGACGGGCTCACATTGGCAATCATTACTGTTTTACAATTTCCACCCAATGAGTCCTTTAAAATACGGGTTAATTTTGAGTCTCGAAAAGGAATGTGCCTTTTACCATCGGCTAAGGCATTAATACAATTTCCTGCAATATCAACAACAAATTACTTAAGTATTCTTAAGATCGATTTTAAATTTTACACAATTTTTATGAAGAAACTAATATAGAGGTTAGGTGCCTAGGTAAGGAACTTACCAAGGGCAAGAAGAGATTTATTAATACTCGCTCCTTCTCTAAATCGCGCCCCTTCAAATCCTGTTGCGGCCCCACGCTCCGATTCAGCCAAGTCAACCATTACCAATTTGGCCACCTTAAGATTGGTTTTCATATCCGTGAAGCGACTCCCAAGAGTGATGAATACCTAGTAAATGTGATCAATACTTTATGAGGCTGTTAATTTCTTTGTACCTTTAAGTGTAAAGCACATTTGCTAGGTCTGGTACGTATACATATTGAGCAAACTATTCTGCGTTTGTGCGGGCTTTCATCCGGTAGTCGAGATTTCAAAAATTAAATAACTTTGAATTCTAATCAAAAAGTCAAAGCCTTTACTTAGACACTAAAATAGGGTAGAATAGTAGAATAAGAGTAATAAATAGTACGTTATGGATAATGTCTAGTTATCAGCGGTATGATCCATAAGTCTATTATGGTTATCGTGAATTGAAAATGAAATGTGAAAAGTTCCGGAGGAACAGAAAATAAATAAGATGCTGCTCGCTCGGAGTTCAAGTTCCAATTAATTTATTGTTCAGTCTTTCGTATTGAGGAAAACTCGTATGGACGAGTAGTGTTATGAATTTAGGTATACCAATGAATGTGTATGTATTTTAC
Source organism: Dicyrtomina minuta (assembly GCA_949802685.1). Classification (NCBI taxonomy): domain Eukaryota; kingdom Metazoa; phylum Arthropoda; class Collembola; order Symphypleona; family Dicyrtomidae; genus Dicyrtomina; species Dicyrtomina minuta. Next base: position 10,785,797 of record OX461811.1, read on the forward strand.
CAATGATACATACTGCGCGCTAGAACAATACAATAGAATAGTACGGACATGAGTCCTGCTGATGTGGTGGTTGAGAGGAAATGAATATGGCTCAACCATCCTGTATTGTGAAATATACATGGTCATTCGACAAGTAATAAAGTCATAAAAAGTAATGGCTTTTGACAGGGTGACGAGAGGATCGAGGATCGCTCTTGTCAGCACTAATAACATACAATGCTTTCTTATGGAAAGGCTTCTCAAACCTGACAACTTAAAGTCAATAATAATTTCCAAATATTCATCTCCATGTTAATGGAGATGTTACAATTTGACATTAACAATATAGATAATGCTTTCTGCATTTACCTAAGAATAATCCAATAATATTCGTAATATGATTACTAACTATGGAATTTGCAATGTGCTGAATCCCTCCTTACCGAGGACGGGATTTACGCAATAGATGTAGGATGTCCAATAATGACACCTACTTAATTATGTCAAATATATGTATGTCTATATACTGTAAATATATCCTATCTATTTACATGTTGGATATAATGTCTATATTTTAACACCCTCCTTCGATTAGACGTTCAAAAATAAACAACAAACGAATGATCCGAAAATCGATAAAAAACTCTAATATAGAATTAATAGATACAAATGTAAATCTGAACAATTTTAAAATATGAATAAAATCAACAATCGAATTTCAACATAATAAAATTTGAAATGATAATAATAAAAATATTACACCCTAAATAACTCTATCTCCAGATGAGACGGTCCGGTGTGTCCAGGTTGATTTGTCCAGTAATTAACGTGGGTCTACGTTAGCCACTTTCTGCATGAATGTTCATGATGGTCCGTGTAGGATCTGTAAAGTCCGATGTCGGAATTCCAGCTAGCTTTCTGCATCTCTGGAACTGATGTACTGGGTCGTGGTCGGCAGGATCATCGCTCGACTCGCCAGGTTTTCCAGTGTAGGGTAGAAAAGACCAATGTGTTGGCTGCCTTGACATATAAAGTGGGTCCTTATACAGGTTGATATCCCGTCTATTTACTGTCACTAATTTCTCCCGTTTAATGCATGGTCTCTTTTTACTTAACCATCGCATAATCAACATTATCAAGTATAATACCATGATAATGAGTTCAGTATAATCAATGTGATTAATGTCTTCCTGGTCCGGGACTTCTTGACCTGAGTCAAGGTATGGTTTAGAGCCTAAACTTGGCTGTAATAGCGAATGCTCGAAAATCTTATCGGTGTGTAGTTCCTTCAACTCATAATCTGTGGACGGAACTGGAAAAACAGGATATAGCTCTTGGTAGCTATCCTTGAAAATATCTCGATCCTTAGGAATGTCTCGACTATTCGGAGAGATATCAGGTGCGAATTGTCTCATATTGTACAATTTCCGGTTTGTTTGATGAGACGTAGAAAATGATAGTAGTCTCCCTTATTCACAACTAGAGTTGTTAGCTTTTCATTTTTAATCTTCTCGGAGGTTCCGAGATCTCCTATTTCTGGAAATTCAATAGAATTGTAAATTCTGACATATGATATGTCATTCTGCTTGACCTTTATTTTCAATTGGTTTGCCATAGATTCAATGGGCTTCATGATTTCTTCATGTTTCGGTCCCGGCAGGTATTGGGTCAAAGTTTTACTTTTCCCAATATGTAATGTGCACCTGTGATAGGTGGCTGCTTGCTTGTGTGAGTTAAGGACCTTTGAATGTCCTAAACTTGTTTCTGTACCAGGGTAGAAGACATCCTTGGTAAGATGATGCATATTCAACAACATGTACTCTATGTGTTTCTGCATGGCAAGGGTTTGTCCCGGCTTACTTTTTTCTATGTATTTCTGTCCGGCGTAATTCGGAATTTCTTTTCGGGAATCCGATTTTGCTGTAGCCTTTATCGTCTGCTCATTGCTTACATCCCTTCGATTAAACGATGATACAGGACTATTTTTGAGAACTTCAATAGTGTCATTCTTGACAGAGTCAATTTCTTGCATGGAGTGCTTTCTCCATAGATTCGGTTGGAACCAAATTAGTCCAAGGGAATTCAAGAAATGAATAAGCTTAGTGAGCTTATTCCTTCCACGCTTTTCGTAAGATGAACGTGTTGTGGGTAAGTCACTTTCCAATTTGACGTAAACTGGAGTAAAATAAATGCGATTGCTTCGGAGGCCTACAATCGGGTAACGGGTCAATCTTAATTCTGACATGAATGGCTTGCAAATATTGCTTGAAACTTCTACAGGGCACCAGTGTGACGGTGTCGACTGCTTCGAAGTGCAACTGCGGTTGATTAGGTTTCTTCCTATAACGCTTTGTTCTGTAATAGCTATGGATGCTATGGACTTACTTGACCTAGAATCGGTCACGTGGATATTGACAGGGTAGCATTTTGCTCCTGTGTTTCGGTTTCCTTGCTCTTTTCTCAATTTTGAAAAGAATCGAATACTTCTTCTATACTTCTGAAAAGAAACTCTTGAACGTTCCTTTATTACTTCAATTATTCGTGTAGGATGGAGAATGAGGTGAGCTTTTTCTGTCCCTCCTTTCTCCTGAAACTTTCTCTGGGATACGGAATCAGGTGTAGTCCAAATCTGAGTCCTAAAGGCCAAAGTTTGACAGCGAACTGGGATTCGTGCCAAGTGCCAAATGCGTAATGACCGTGACGAGATTGCTTCAATCTTCGCTTCGGATTTTCTTTGTAAATTCGGAACGTGTATGTTCCTGGTCTTGACCAATGCTTGCTTGGAAGATGTTAGCACTGAGGTGGTTCCTCTTTGTTTTAGTGCTTCAGATAATAGAGGGTAGTTCGTCCTCCAAGTTTCACAGTTTGAAACGTACAATGTCTTCTTATTCTTCTCTACATTATTCCAATAATATTTTTCAATAAGGGGACTTCCTCGAATCTTCATAAATGAGTTGAAGTCTGATGTGTCCTTTCTGATAAAGGATATCCGGGCAATGAAGCTAAAAATTACGCTCATTGCGATGCACTGCTGGGGAATAGTAACAGGTGATAAACCTTGATTGTTCCAGTGGTAAAATGTGTAGAGTTTGTAGAGGGTTTCTGAACCTAAGGGCGATATCTTCCGTCTTTGATCCTTTCCGGTTCCTGTCTTTATTACGGAAAAACTATTTGGATTCGTCCTGTAACTCTGGGGTCGGCTGACCCTAGAAACTTCCGCTTGATTTGTCAATTTCGTCCTCTCTGAGACTTGCTTCTTTCCATTTCGACTAAAGTCTATGGTAGGGCCAAGGTGTGGCATTTTGCTCGGGCTCTCCGAGACTGAAAGATGGAGAGAGATTAAATACTTGGATATTTCAATGTCCAACCTATTTATCATGTGTCTCATCTCTCTCTTCGTACTTTTACTTAAGTACTGTTGGCTCGGGGTATCCGAGGCTTCTTTCTCCGTGTTTCTCTGTGGCTTATGGTGGCGGAGAGCATCTGCCCTTTCACAGTCTTGAATTAATCTGTAGAAAGCAACAGGGTTTTGGATTCCATATTCTTGACAGTAGTGTCTGTCTTTTGGATCCAGTGGCTTCTGTTTCGAAGGCTTATATTGTCTTATAATAACAGGATTACTGGCTTCATCCTTCATTTTACTTTCTCTAGTAGTTGGAACAATTAGCGGATCCAACTCTGAATGGTGTAGTCCATCATTTTTAGTTATGATCTTGAAGGGGGAACTATCATGGGTGTGTAGTGAGAGATTCGACTCCTGATGTCTTCTCTGTCCCTTCCCGGATTGGTGTGTACTCTTGGTCCTGATAAGGTAGAAGTGGGAGAAGTGAAAACTTCCTTGCTCTATTTTCATTTGCTTATTGATACAACGACTTTCTTTTGCCTTGTAATGAGATGCTTCATTTTCTTTCTCCAAGAGTGTAAGGCTTCCGGCTCGTTTCTTTATTGATGAGTCTAGCCATAGTTGTCTCAAGCTTGTGAGATTAATCAACATAAATTCATGCTTCGGGCGTGCTGTCTGGTTCCCGGCAATATGAGTGCTGTAGAAAACCAACTTTCGATCAAGTAATGATCGCGAATGAGTGCCTGATTGAGCTTGCTTGCTTTCATGTATTAGTGGTGAAGTCAGGGCTTTTAGGTTCGGTGCGAACGTTTTGTATTTCTTGATTGACTTCCCCGGTTGGGGGATGTCCCAATCATCAGTGTACGCTGGACAAGTCAAATGCATCTTTGTTGTCCCGTGACGTATCTTCAATCCTCTTCCAGGATCGTACCCGTGTAGCAACGTGCGTAAATTGGGTCCTGGTGAGTGCAAGGGGATTGTCTCCGCGGATTCGGACCATTCGAGTGTCCTACCGCCTATCATATGAAATAATAGCATGAACATGACGAGGCATAGTGTTCTGAGTCTTTTCTTGACTTGTAGAGAACTTCCTCTTGTGTGCTGGGAATTGTTGTGCTCCTGTGAGGCTTGTATCGTCTGACATCTTGAATGTCCTTCCAGCTTGACGGGGCTAGCTTGCTCCCTTGGTTGTGCTTTCACTTTTCTGACCGCTTGAGGTCTTGATGACTGCTTGTAGTCTTGACTGTTGGAGAGCTCTTGAGTGTCCTCTTCCAGTGACGGATTTCGTAATTTTCCGATTTCTTCTATTTGTCTATAGCTGACTGGGTCTTTCCAGATTTCTTTTAAGTCTGCTTTCGTGACAGGCTTCCTATTTCTCCGTCTTGCATCCATCTCTTTCTCGGATGGTGGACAAGGGAGTTTCTTGCCATAATGTTGCTGAGTAAGGGTACCTTCAATTAGTCCCTTATGGAAGGCTGGGCTTCGCAGCAATTTCTGTGGAATTCTTCTGTTTGATATTCCAAGATCTCGTTTGTCTTTTTCTAGTTTGAACCATGAAACTTCCTGGCTGAACAGCTGTGCTGGCAGGGTATATTCTTGTCTGGGTTTCAGTATGCCTTTTTCTACCATTTCTTGGAGGCACCAGAGCTTACGTTTTTCTTTCCATGTCCAATGTTTTAATTCTGCTTCTTCATAGAGCATTTTCATGTATTCGGCTGTGGCTGATAAGTAGAATATCGGTGTGAGCCATTTTCTGAGGCCGATTTCACAGGTGAGCATATGTAGCTCCAAAGCTGCCTTTTGAGTTTCGTAGATTGCTACTATCTCGTTCTTAGCTTTGTCCTTGCTTTCCCCCCTTACAGTGGACGTGTTCCAGTGTACTACGGACTTGTTCAATGTAATGCATCCTCCAAAGCGATGGACGAGATGCTGTAATGATCCGAATTGGACTTCAACTGCATGTTGGACTTCCAAGTTTCCTTGTGTATATTTGGGATTGTAGAAATAACGAAGGTTATCGTCTATTGTTGTGTATAGATAGTTGATCAGCTTCTTGACTACAAGGTAGTCACGTACGGTATAGTTACCGGTTTTGTCCGAAATTTTCTCCATCGTTCGGGAAATTTCTGGTCTTGTGGAGTCTCGTATGTGTAGGAGACCACAGATTAAGTTATGGCATTCCATATAGTCTGATTCTAGTAAATCCGGATTTCGTGCCAACGGTTGAGGGAAGCTCGGAGTGGTGGTTTCTTCACCATCTTGTTCCTCTAATTGGTCGTGTAGACTGCTGATCCTTGTTTCTTGAGAAATGCCTAAGTACGGGTCTGTAATGTAGACATCAATGTGATTCCAGTGTGTTGGATTAAATTTTCTTTCTACGCCGAATGTACTGTTCAATTCGTCTGCGATCCAAAAGATATCAATTCGATGTGTGGCTGTAACTAGCGCTTCTTGTCCTTCGAGGAGAAAACATGTTGTGTGTACTACTCCATGGGGGTCCGTATACGATTGAATGAATAAGGATTCGTCATGATTGCATCTGTAAAAATATGACTTCTCGAGCTAAGAGTAGAGACGTCCGCGGAACTTCATTTGTTCTTTCATGGTGCGGAGTGAGATGCCCGTGTTGTAAACTAGCTTGTAGTTATTCTTGTAACCATCTGGTGGTTCAATACATAGTACTGGATCGTCAATGTGGACTGCATCAGTAGGTAACTTGAGTATAAGTCTTGCAAGGTATTTTCCCTTGATACCTGCGTCCGCCAGAATGAGCTTTGTCGTGGCAGTGTGTACTACCGGGTCGTATCGGTGACCAATGTGTCGGTAGTCAGATGTGATGAGCTGGGCATAGTAAGTATTAGTTCTTACGCAATGAGAATATGTCCAGGTGACTTTTCGGATCTCTTGATTTGAGAATCTCGGGGATAGCGTCCATATACCATTTTTCATATGGGCTTCCATTTCTTTGTCCATGGCCATCTTCCAGAGTGGGCTTTCTATGGACTCAACTGCTTCTAGATAACTTCTAGGTCCGTTGAAATGTTCTCCTTGATCATATACAAGTCTGGTAATATCTGGGATCTTGTGATAAAGATTAATTTTCCCAGGTGTTTCGGTATTCTTTCTACCTTTTCGGACTGTGAACAGGGTGAGTCTGGATACCAACTTCGACTTTCCTACCTGTTGAGTGATGGGCTTATTCTTGCCATTGTGATTGAGATTGTTCCAATCGTCGATTAGTCCTTCTGTAATTTTCGCTTGCTGTGAAGCTGGATGATACGTGAAGTTGACAGGTAGGGCCTGAACTTCCATCGTTTTCACTTCATCTTTCCCTTGATTGGGGATAGATTTCTTGTGGCCAGTTGTTTTTGGGTTTTGATGCTCGTCTGTAGAGCTGAGATTATGAACACTCGTGCCTCCAGGTTGCTTTGATATGCTTAGGCTGGAGGTGAGGTCATCTGATATGTCAGTCAGTACATTGTTAACAGTCGTCATCTTAAATGTTCCACTTGTCTCAGTGTCCCCCCGGCTGTGACTATCTTGAACAGATTTCGTCTTCTTTCTATGCCGTTTTCTAGTTTTCTTGGGACTTTCGTTTGCCATGGCAGGCTTTGTAGTGTTGCTCAGTTGCGAGGCTTCGGGCCTTATAGAGGGTAAGAGCTTTGTAAACAAAGGATCTAGATGTATCAGGCGGAATGACATGATCGAATTCCCCGTATCGTTGTAGCAGGTTTTCTGTGTAACCGCTTCCATCACTTTCTTTGGTGGGCCAAAGGTGTTGTGGAGGAGAGTATGAGTATTATAGAAGGATACTCCGTTTTCGTTTCCTATGAAGGTTAGTCCGTTGTCCTTGCATGCTGCGTTGACAGAAAATATATTTGTTGCGTTTGGGAGGAACCATACGTTGTAAAGTAACTGGGGTTCCCAATCTTTCCCATTAAAGGCGGATACCAAGATTGTTCCGCTACCTGGAGACGTTACTTCTTTCTCGTCTGCCAGTATAAGAGTCTGCTCTCCTTCCGTAAATTCGGTGAATTTGTGAAACCATTCTCGGTTTCCACAAAAGTGGACAGAGGCCCCCGTGTCGCATGTCCAGTTAAATTTGGCCTCTTGAGAAGAGGGCTTGTCAGTATTTTCTTCTTGAAAAATATACTTGGGGCACTGACCTATCTTGCTTCTGAGTTGATCGTTCACTAGATCGTTCAGTAAATGCCAGGGAAATGCGCTGGTCAAATTATCATTGTGTGTAGCTCTCTTTAACTGGTCGTCATTGTAGAGATTCTTTCCGAGAGCACCGAGAATCCATCCCGCTTGGGGATCCTCTTGTATGCCGAATATCAAACGTCGGGCTTCTTTTCTGCTGAGACATACTTTAGTGTGTCTTTTTTTGGGATGAGTGGTTGGCTCTCCACCCTCCTTACTGTTGAAAGTAGTACCAAGTCTTACCATGAATGCTTGGTTCTGTTGGCTGGCTTGCACAACATCAGGTGAATTGTCAGAATCACTATTAGTGTAAGTGGGAAATAATTCTTTCAGTAATTTCCCCCGGATGGGGATGCACCATCCTTCTTGATTGCAGTTATGCTCTGAGTCTAGGACTGTCGGAGCTGCATATAGCATGTCAGCTATTTCTTTCTTCTGTGCGATTCTTGCACATAGTGTGATGGGATTATATGTCAATCCAAGTTTCTTCTGTACTGCCTTGAATGAAGGTTCAGTTGTCCGTTTTCGGATAAATTTCCTCTGATTGATCAGGTATGCTTTGCTATGACATTTCCAGCGTCTTGGTACTGGTGTCAAACCGGAGCCTGGTGATGCTCCTTTCCCGTTTTGAGAGATGCATGAGAAGTAAGTTGGATCCTCGTGGTCCAACATCTTGCTTTTCTGATTGTACCAGGTAAGAAACTCTGGTTCCATTTTGTGAATAAGATCACTGTCCTTGTTCATGAGGATGTAGTATCCTAGGATATGACTCATGTACTGGTCTCGATCAATAATCGGTGAGAACGGGTTTGCTGCGATTCCTTTTCGCAAATCTGAATTGTTGAGCTTGTCAACGTAGACAATATGTGTGGAGGACTGGGCTTTTTCTAAATAAATTGCCTTTCGTCGCTCCCGTGCTCTCCGAATCAGGCCTTGGAGTTCCACTTCTGATTCCTTGAGAATTGATTCTAAATCTTCAATTTTGTCGTCAATTTCTTTGAGACTGACTGTATAGTCTGAGTCGTCTTCACTGAGCACTTCGGTTTGTGACTGATGGCTACTGTCATCTTCGTCGTTCAATACTGAGAAATTCGATGAATTTTCTGAGTGTATTTGTGTAACATCTGAATCAGATGATGACTCACTCCATTTACGTACAATTTCTATTTTTTCTTCAATTGTAGGAGTTTCAGGGAATTTGAGATTATTTCTTCTCTCCCTTTCTTCATTTAGTTCGTTGATGGCACGGTTATACATAGCGTGCGGGCGTATCGGACGGTTAGGTATGTCCTGCATATACGGCTTGTCATTCGGCAAGTCTGTGCCTGTTTGTTGCGCTTGTTGCGGCTTTTGTCCATTGAATGACTTCATTGTTTCAATTGAATGCGGTATTGTTTCCTCGCTTTCTGCCTTTTCGTCAGGCTTAATGCGGACCATAAATACTTTATGACTGGTGTCCGGCTTTGACCTTTTCTTAGGTATTTCGTCCTCCGTCATCGGTGACTGGACTGAAATTGTATTTGCGTCCTCCGTCGTTGTGGACTGGACTATACGTTCTGATATGTCTTTCGTCGGAATTGACTGGACTGATTGTGTTATTTCGTCCTCCGTCTGATGTGACTGGAATATAATCCTTGATATGTTCTTCGTTATTGTTGACTGAACTGGGTACTTCATTTTTACGTCCTTCGTCATTGGAGACTGGACTTATTTCGGTATTACGTCCTCCGTCATTGATGACTGGACTATACTCAAATTGAATTCAATGCCTGCGGTTGAGGGCTTATAATCTTGAATTTCTGGAACCGAGTCTATTATTAGTAGTGATAGATCGGACTTATCCATCAATGCGGGCTTCATGGCCGCTTCTAGGAATTTGACTGTTTTGTTTGTATCCTCAGATGGGAAGTACAATGACGATAGCTTTGGTATTGTCATTTCTGATACTGGATAGAGTTCGGGTTGTAGGCCAACTTCTACAGTAATGGTGGGTTCATGTGGTGCTGAGACTTCAGGCTGTAGATGAGAGGTAATTGTAAATTGTCGTCTCTCGAATCTATTCTCGATTTCCATAATACGGGAAATCGGTGATTCCGAAATGCGGTTGCTCCCAGGCATTTCTGTTTCAGTTTTGAACTTCTTTATTTTGTTCAGTATCCGTTGAAGGATTTGATTCCTGGTCGCTTGACGACTCCAGGATCTTAGATAGTCAAAGTAGACGTCTCCTTTTCTGAGAGTGGGTATCATAATCTGAATCAATATTCGGATTGTATCCTTATTGTACTCTTGAGGTGTGGCTTCCATATTGCCAACCGTATTTAGGTAAAAATCGTCTCCCGTGTCGGGGTTTGTTAAGGCTTGGAGCTGTGTCCAAAATTCGTCTTTTGACATTGCCTTGAGTACATGGTACCTTGCTTTGAGCGTTTTGTGCATCTGAAGGGGAATTGTTCCGTTTAAAACTTCAGAGATCGGGAAATTGGCAGTTCCCTTCATGGAGAGTTCTCGGTGATAGTGGTCGGATGCGACCCACGCAAAGTACAGGGCTTTAACTATGTTGCCTGTGTATGGCGTTTCAAATGGTGATGACCAATTGCCATATTTGACCTCCCAGTATTCATTACAGTTGAGGGTTTTCATGAACTCTTCTTCTTCGTCTGTAAGAATTCTTATGATAGGCAATTCTTGAGTGTCTTCGGGGATTTTTTCGGTTACGGATTTATTTTGGATCCTACCTTTCCCAAGCTTTTCGGTTACGGATTTATCTTGAATCCTACCTTTGCTGTGCTTTTCGGTTACGGATTTGTCTTGAATCCTACCTTTGCAGTTTTCTGAAATTCCTGTGCTAGGTTAATTCTGTAATTCTTCGGGGAGTTTTTCGGTTACGGATGTGACTGGAATCCTACCTTTTCTCCTTGTTTGATTTCCTATGGTAGGAAATTGTTGTAAATCTTTCGGAAGTTTTTCGAATACGGATTTGAGTAGAATCCTATCTTTTCTTCCTAGATTTTCTGAGTTTGATCGGCTCACAGAGTCTTGTTGCTCTGAATGTGGCATTTGCAGGTTTGCAGATACTTCAATGTAATGCTGCTGTAAGTACTCCGACTGATCGGGGCGAGTCGACACACCTTCCGTCAGGAGTTTAATGGGAATTGGAATTTTCTCTGGAGATTTGAGACTCCCCAGTTTTTCGTCCAATTTTCGCTTTTTTCCAGCGTTTACTTCAAATGGCTTTGGATTGAAGGCTTTTTCGTTTTCCCAAGTTTTCCGTCTTCCGGATAAACATCCTAGACTAAACTGGTACATTTTCAAAATTTGAAGGAGGTAGCACTACCGTCCTTATGGAAATGAGCTTCGATTTTCTTGATTTCAGGTTCCCCCAGGTGACTAGTTTTAGCCTGGCGAGAAGTATGTAGTACCCGGATTATTGAATCTCGGGTCGAGGGGCTTTGAAATTTTGATTAATGCACTCTGAAATGACGAGTGGCTTGTAGTGCGCCCTCACGGAGGTACGTAGCGTTCAGAAGTTAAATTCTATTCTTCTCTTGAATTCCGAATTTTTAATGATGATCCTCTTGATCCTCTTCTAAGCTACTCTTCTCCTCGGATATTTCCACTATCAGAATTTCCTTTTTAGGGGATAATTGATAGCTTATTTCCTCGAGTTTACTTACTTAACCTCCGTCGGATCCGCTTGTAAGGCGGTTCGTTAGGTTTAATTAAGTATAGTAGTGTCGTTAGCTCGCTGCCGTAAAGATGAGATCTTTTCCAAACGGATTAAACAGATCTGTATTTTATCCTTTTCCCAACGGATTAAATAGGATATGAGATTCTTTTCCACAATGGATTAAATAGAATCTATAAATATTCTTTTCCAACAGGATTAAATAGAATATTTTTAGTCTTTTCCCAACGGATTAAATAGACTCTTCACAATATTCTTGTCCAAAGGATAAACAGAATTATTGTGGCTGTGCTCAACTTTTCCAAATGGATTAAAGAGTTAGCACAAATGTAAGTAGGAAGCTCTGGGATTTTCGACTACTTCGGGAATTACGAAGAATCCTCGGGTGCACTGGCCAGTGTCTTAGCGGGAGGACTTCTTCGGTTTTAGTTACTCGAAATCAGGGTAATAGCAATCCCCGTGCTGATAACGTATTAAATAGTACGTTATGGATAATGTCTAGTTATCAGCGGTATGATCCATAAGTCTATTATGGTTATCGTGAATTGAAAATGAAATGTGAAAAGTTCCGGAGGAACAGAAAATAAATAAGATGCTGCTCGCTCGGAGTTCAAGTTCCAATTAATTCATTGTTCAGTCTTTCGTATTGAGGAAAACTCGTATGGACGAGTAGTGTTATGAATTTAGGTATACCAATGAATGTGTATGTATTTTACCAATGATACATACTGCGCGCTAGAACAATACAATAGAATAGTACGGACATGAGTCCTGCTGATGTGGTGGTTGAGAGGAAATGAATATGGCTCAACCATCCTGTATTGTGAAATATACATGGTCATTCGACAAGTAATAAAGTCATAAAAAGTAATGGCTTTTGACAGGGTGACGAGAGGATCGAGGATCGCTCTTGTCAGCACTAATAACATACAATGCTTTCTTATGGAAAGGCTTCTCAAACCTGACAACTTAAAGTCAATAATAATTTCCAAATATTCATCTCCATGTTAATGGAGATGTTACAATTTGACATTAACAATATAGATAATGCTTTCTGCATCTACCTAAGAATAATCCAATAATATTCGTAATATGATTACTAACTATGGAATTTGCAATGTGCTGAATCCCTCCTTACCGAGGACGGGATTTACGCAATAGATGTAGGATGTCCAATAATGACACCTACTTAATTATGTCAAATATATGTATGTCTATATACTGTAAATATATCCTATCTATTTACATGTTGGATATAATGTCTATATTTTAACAAAGAGTTGTTCCTATCAATTTATTTGCTGTGTACTAGCTTCCAATTATATTGTCTTATTACGAGCAGCAAACAGCAAGTCTTATACTTATGATAAAGCACGGCAAAAAGATACGTGCCCTGATCGTTAATGTAGCCATGTAAGACATCGCATCCCAATCGTAGTCCAGTGCTCACAAGCTAATAGCCAGGTATTAATGTTCACTGTTCAATCCTATATCATCCACAATACCTCAGCTGCAACAAAAAACGCTTCTTGTATTTCTGTATACGACCATGCGGTTTGCTATAATTATCAGTTGTGGCTGACTTGACAAAAACGCAACAATATCAACGATTGCATACGAGCCACAACACAACTGACAAAACAATATCCAAGCAATGCTTAAACAATGACTAAAAGAGAAAATTAAAGCTGTTATCTCAACTCTCAGGCTTAAGTGAATCTGATTTCTGGAGCTTTAGCAGCAAATTATCCTGAGTCTGAAAGTACGTTACAATACGTGTAGATACAATACTTTCGTTCCGACAAAAGAACGAGCAAACAAAAATAGATTTTAACATTCATTTAACACTAACTTAAGACCTGAACAAGAGGAGAAGCCCGCTTGACTATTATCAATAATTATACATTGGATTGTAAATCGGCAGAGAACACTAGAATTTACACTCATAAACACAATTAAATTAAACGTAGGTACTTACAAAGAAAAACATGCATTAAAAAAAAGTAAAAAGCTATACCTGGAAGACCGCATGAGAACGTGAGGACTCGGAGTTTTGATCCGTAGGGTGTTGTGAACGGCGACTATTACCATGTGCAAGCATTTGAAGCAGTTGAGCTGCATTGCGTTGCTTATGCATACTGAGATTAGGTATAAACACACCGGATTTTTCATTTTCTAGTACATTTAATGAACCGACTGACTCTGAACTGAGGAGATCACGTACTTGCTCATTATAAACCTGGATAATAACGCACACAACGCCGTTACACTTTCATTCACACGAAATCAAATATATTTCCAAAAAGCAAAAACTATTACAAAATATTATATGTATATACGTAGAATTGTATGAAAAAATAGTTAATAATGAATACAATGTCGATATTGTACTGTGCAATGAAACGTAATTGATTATGAACTGACACTTCTATACAAAATTCCGAGAGTTTGGGCAGGTTAAGTTAAAAGAAGCTGCGTTGTAATAAACTGACATGACGAAAAAACTTATTGATCACCTCTAAATAAGCGACGACAACTTCAGCTTCATAATCCTGCGTCATTTCTCCCAGACGTCGTTACAATTCCATCACAGTCAAAAAAGCTAATCCAGGACTATTTTGTGTGCCAAGCATAGTAAATGTTTTCCCAGCACCAGTAGCTCCGTACGCAAAAACTACAAAAAAAAGCATGTGTAAGAATAATTTTAGTCAAATATGACCGAATTTATTATCGAAAAAAATATGACCAGTACGATGTCACAATACATCCAGGCAAAAAGTTGGCATTAAAATTAACAAGCCTCAAGGATGAGCTGATTCCTTTATGAAATGCGCCTAGTGAGCCATTCAATGCATGATTTTCAGTTAGAGAGGAAATTGCTTAACACAGAAAAATCATTCTAGTTGCAGTCGGATTGAAGAGCTTGCATAAACAATGTCGTGAATTTCGGGTGAGATATTCGAGAAATGAGGGCCCTATTTCACGTACAACTACCAGAGTTCAGAAAACTTAGGGGAGGGTGGGGGTGTCAACTTTCAAAGCTTTTGCGTGGCGTAATTTTTGCGAGCGCCCTTGGTACACCACTGAGCTTGCAGGTGCACACTCATAGTAGTAGGTATTTTAAGCAGAAGTGGGCAACGTGAGATTATCTATCACAATAGAACTTTGCAGTAGCATCTAAAAACCTACTTAACGCTGCATGCAAGAAAGGAAAATAAACTTGCTTTGCTCCTTTCGTTAAGTCAAGGATTATTGTAGTTGGACTTAGATAATACAATAATTACAAAAAAAACAATCATTTATTCGTGTAAGTTATAGAAAAATATCCAAAATATAAACACCTTACCAGAACAATTAAAACCATTAAGGAGTGTGTCAAGCATAGGTACTATTGTGCCTTGAAAAATAATTTCATTATTGTGCTGTGGTCCATAAACTTGATCAAAGCAAAATTTTAGATCTTTGTGCTGCTTTTTCAGCATATCCCGATTTCCTAATAAAAAGCAGAAATATATAAGTAAAACCGAGCTTATGCCACAACACCCCTTTGCCACCTTTTCTTCTCGTAATAGATTTTGATTTAAAGTGACTTAGGTAATTGCAATTAATTACCTCTTTGCTGGACTCCATGATAGTAAAATTCGTTCTGTTCTTCTTTGGGATCAAATAGAATCAGTTTTTTATCCACCGCAACAACGACAGTTCTGAATATGTTACAGCAATAATTAGATAAAAATTAAACATTGGCATAGTTAATTTAGGTACATCCTGATCGTCCGACATCCGCTGAAGATCCAATGAGTGCATGGTATAATTAAAAACTAAGGCCAACTTGTTTTGATTTACAAACTACCACATGAAATTCGTACCTACTGTGGAAACTGATATTCACAAAAGACAAAAATTAGACATAAATCGGGTTTTAATGTCATATTTTTTACCTATAAGCTGGAGCAGATTCTCTGACATTTGGTGGACGAACCCGAACAACAACTTTAATATTTCCTCGCTGTGTGGCCTGGTCTACGGGGACACCGCAAGCAGAAGAAGCGGCTGCAAAGATTTTAGCTGCTGAAGCCTTCACTACCGCAGCATTACCAATTCCAAACCGCTTGTTAATAGACCTTCTCCCACCGATGGCTCGATGATGGGTCAAACCGATCTTGTTCCGCATTTTGGGTGACACGAGTAGCCTCGGACGCCTTGATGACATAATCAAGTTTATTTAGGGTGAGCACAAGGCAGCGCACTGCCCTAAAATTTTCTCCTACATATGCAACAATAAATAATAGCCCTATAATACAAATTATATTCGCTGTTATTTAAAGCTGTTTCAAACTAATTACCTAAAACTCGTAGCTGACATTGTCACATTTTTCCTTTTCAAGGATGGAACACACCCAAATGCTCCCGTCTGTTGTCTGTGTAATGTAGTGGGAAAATAAAAATGTAGACTTTGATATATTGCTTTAGCAGAGTGAGAAAAGTCCCTATTATGCATTTGTTATTAAAACGGTTAATTAAAATAGCCAACCCCAACAAAAAAATGCATTTATATATGCTATAATAATTTGTCTTCTGTAACACAGCATAAGACTATTATTATGCATAATAATACATGACCAAAAAGGAGCTTCAGTTTTCTGAGCTGGCTGAAGGAGAATTTTTTCTAAATCCCCTGTCATTAGTTACCATTAATTGCATTGTATTTTGCGGATAATATAGTCAATCATCTTCACCTACATAAGGTAAACATAAGACAATATACCTTCAGTTGTCAATTTTTGAGATTAATTTGTAATCTCTGCTCTACCTGTATATGCTCTACAATTGCACATACATAAAAGTTAAACTCTGCTACAATTCTGCACACTACGCTTTAGAGACCTCCAATAATCACTCCCATTCCCAAGCCTACTATCCATAGACTCCAGCCATAACCATATCCGTATCAAAATAAATTTGATGGCCAAAACGAAAACGAAAAGTGATGCTAAGCGATTTGGATCGTGGTTTAGGGTTGGAAAACGTTGCTAGTTAATTATGCTTTTATATTTTATTTTTTTATTTTATTTTTAATATTTAATTGTTAATGATTTAAAATATTATTGTTACTCGATTCTGCTACGGCAATTTTATTGGAAAACGTAACGTTGAATTGAGTGTAGGTTCTGTATTGCAGTGTAGACAGAGATACGAGAAAGACAACTTTATTAAAATAAACTTGCTACTCATACTGTTAAAATCTGCAGTACACAAAAGGATACCCCTCCACAGGAATTAAAACTATGCCTTGTCCACCCAACTCCTCACTCAGTTTTTTACTTTTCACACTTCACATAGTATCAATCGATGCGCCTCCATGCAAGGAGTTTATTCTTTCAACAATATCATTGACAATGTTGCGTTTAGCACCTTTTATTACCGATTTACACTTTTAAGTTTTACCTAATCAGGGCCTTGCAATTCAAATCTATACTACTATTTCAGTAAGGTGACTAATGTAATTTGGGGAACCGTCATAAGCCTGTGCCACATTAGCTGTCACTTTTTTTTAACGATGCCTCACTGAAGCGTTACCGTTTTTATACTGCATGTTATGGTGACTAATGTCTAATGTCGGGGAACCGTCATAAGCTAATACATAATACGTTATTATGTTTATGTGACAAAATAATAAAAAAATATTCAAAAGTAAGAAGTTGAGAAATAAAAAAAGTAATTTTGTTGCTGATAATCTACAAATTATTATCAACAACAAAGTTGAATCCAACACACAATCCCAAGGTCAAACTATGGCAACGGGCAACGTCAACAATTACATCGAAACTCCAGTTCGCAGTGCGCAGTGGTGGCAATGTGAGTGGGAGTTTCAATGTCATCACGTTGATTCTTGAAGTAGGTGTTTTCTATGACAACTTAATTTAGCGGACAATTATAACAGATACAAACATTCAACCTGTCGAGGGTTGGTTTGGTGTACATTTTAAGGAAAGAGACACATAATTATTACATAAGCTACTAGGGTGGGTGGCAGCTTTTCAGAATAATTTTAAAGATAGCCATTTACGCAATGCAATGGTTAAGCTGATGACAGGGGAGTCATAGGGTCATAGAAATAGAGATATTTCGATGATATCATTTATGAACGACCCCTAATATATTATTTTGACTTTGATTTTCTTCTTTTCACACTTTTTACGTAAGCTATATATTAGTTGGTCGCCGTATTGCACAGTAAAGCCCACAGAAGAGTTGGATCTCACTACAAACTGAAGCCTACAACGTCTTAATTGGCAATTATTATTTTGTTAAATAGGTAGAAGGTATGTTCCATTAAACTCAGGCCACAACTTAAGACATATTCGACTACACACTTTAATTTAGGTTTAACAATTTATTAACAGGTAACTGTTATTAATTATCTTTCTCTTACTACTCGGGTCCGGATCCAGATTCAGCTGAACTCAAACTGAAGGCTTGCATAGCGAGATCACAACACAAGAAGAGGCACATACAGCACAGCACAAGCACAGCCGACATCGACACTCAACATACGAATACGATAGTCGAAAAGACGAAAAGATTCAAATCGTTTAGCATCTTTACAGAATTTAAACTTAAACATACGCCACCGGGGGAAAATCTGTCCGAGCGGCAATTGTGATTTTTCAGGGAGCAAGGATAAATTACGTCTGTCAGATTACATTAACAAACGCCAACCATAGCCAATTGCCAATTTTAGCCAATAACCCAAACCCAAAGCCGAAAGTCAAAATCAAAACAAATCAGAAATACTCAGAAATAGTCAGTAAAATATGTCATTCAAATTACGATTTTTTTAGGACCCAACCCATCCCCATGTCCTCGCATACGCATTACGTAAATGGTCATCTTTAACCCTCCTTCTTGCAAGCTTGGTGAAGTTTTACCAGTGCATTTGTTGGTTGCTTAACTGCACTCAGATTATTTATTTTTATGCAGAATGATAGAGGTTGTTAATGTGCTGATTACCCCTGTTTTGCGTAATTTTTAGCTCAATAAGTTTTGAGATTTTTGTCAAATTCTAAAAAATAAATGCTCGACTTGTCATGTGAAAATTTCATTTGCCGGCATTTTTACGCAAAATGTGATTGTGTACGCTTTAAGTCATAGGGCTGGTGTATTTAAATTGTTATAAAAAAATTGGACGCCTAAATTCAAGATGGCGGCTCAACGTTAAATATAAAGGTTAAAATGTAATTGTTTTCAAAATTTGCTAATCTAGCAGTTGCCAAACATGCAAACTGCACGTGCTTGTGCAGAATTTTAAGGGCTTTCAAATGCGATATTTCACGTGACTATGCTTCTTAAACTTTAGCGGCAGCATCACAAGTAGGTTTTGATTAACAATGGAATTTTTGGCGACATTTACGGTTCCGTAGCGCCGTAGCGTTTATAGACACATAAAAGGTATGCACATAAGAAATGTAGCTGTTAAATGTGCCTACGTAATGGTTCACTGAGCCTAGCTCTAGAGTACCTGGTTTAGGAGATACATTGATTTCAAAAAATTGAAAAAACAGCGATTATTTGCAAAACTAATTTCCTTTACAAAATCATGGTTGAAACAAAAATGTGCAGAATGGCATGATTGGGCATTTCAAGTGGTTTACAGAAAAAAATTTAAAAAAGTGAATTTTGCAAATTTTGGATACCACGTGACAGCAAGCTTTTCTATTTTAGTCGAAATTGGCAACAACGCTAACGTCAAATTGTGCGCGCTACAAAAGTTCACTAATGTGCTATTTTGGATTTTTACCCAAATAGCTATTTAAAAAGGTTTGCGGGCCAAAAGTTTTAGAATAGCTTACTTATGGGATTGTGTTGCCAGTCGTACCCCGATAACTCGTACCCTCCTCAGTCGTACCCCACCCAGTCGTACCCCGGCCACTCGTACCCTAATCCGAGTCGTACCCTAACCATTCGTGCCCCGGAAAGAAACCAAGACACAAAATAATGTTTTTCATGTTGATCTTTTTTAAATTTTATTATGCATTATTATTGTGAATATACATATATATAGGAAATGAAATCATTTAGCATTGTTGAGTGAAATTGTTGCGGACGTCGTCTGCCGATGCTCGTTTTTGCCGCTTTTTGCAAAACCTCCCTGATTTTCGCACAATTGTTTCAGCTGTAGTAGCTCGTTTAGGTATTGATATTGTTGACTGCTGATTCATGCGAGGACGACCTCGTTTTTTCTTTGCTATTACTGGTAGTGGGGTGTTGGTAACACGGGCATCGAAACAAAAGGAACTGCATCAGCTGATATTGCTTGAACTGGTTGCGTAATTGGATGTGGCTAGTTAGTTAATATAATATGGATCATTTTTATATGAATCAAAACGCCTTAGTGACTTTGGCGTACCATCGCTGTCTAAGGTGGCTCTAAATTATTATAAAACATACCTACAATTTACTTTTTGGTGCCAACAACCGGCACCAACATGTTTCCTGCACCACAGACAGCAACCGGCACATTTTGTTGCACAATATTTTCTTTCCTTTTGCTTTTTTTCCCGGGGTACGAATGGTTAGGGTACGAATGGTCAGGGTACGACTGAGACCAGGGTACGAGTGGTCAGGGTACGACTGGGTGGGGTACGACTGGGCAGGGTACGAGTTATCGGGGTACGACTGGCACGGATACCTACTTATGGAAGGGTTAATGCGCAAAAACTAAAATTTTGCATTTTTGCGAAATTTAAAATATTTTTAGTTTTTTGACCAACATATTGCATGGCATAATTAAAGCAATTTATGAAGCCAACAAAATGTTGATTAGCTGCGTTTTTTTAGTTTTGTGAAGAATTGGCCAAATTCAGTTAAAAAATTGGTTTGGTTATAATTTGACTTTTTCCATTCGAACACAGTAATGTATCCAGTGGAATACAACAGATCACACAAATAATCTCATTAAAAAAATGGACTTATCCCGTTTTGCCAAAAAACTCTTTATTCCTAAACACAAACACGGACATACGTACATTGAATATAACTTTAATTTTCGTACATACGGTTGAATAATTTAACTTTTTTAATGAATGTTGTTGGGTGCATGTTGGTTGAAGTGGTTTTTAAATCGCTCATTTTAACTTTTTGGTTCTGTTTAAAAAGAAATGTAGAAGCGCTAAACAAGGGAAAGGAGGTGGTGTATAACGTTTCTATTTTTCCTAAACCTCATTGACCGACGACCTGAAGATCCGTAGCATGTTATAGTGCTGTAATTGTAACTTCTGTTTAAGTAGTTGCAGTTCTGAATTACATATTCTGGCATCTGGTTCTGTCCAAGTTACTTAGGAATTATAAAGTGAGTGCCTTTCAGCTATCAGTTTGTCAGTCATCAGTTGAATTGTCTGCACTCTTTGTACTGTATTTGACCTCATTCTAGAAATTATTACAACCGCCTGGTAATTTTGTTTCGATTAAACGAGTTAAATTACTTTTACTGGATTTAAAAGCTAGTAAACTTTAGTGAGCATCAATCAGTGTTTTCTTTTTAAAAGGCTTTAAAATGATACATAGCTTGTCAAAATCAATAAAGCATTTCAAAACGATTTAAAATTATGTAAGTAAATAGGTAGAAATAAAATCAATCCAGTATTCGAAAAGCGCACTAAATAGCGTAATTAGGCAGAAACATTATATAATTATTACTATACTGTAATCGTAGAACGAGGTAAAATGACACGATATACCTAATAATAATTATAATACAAATTGCTGTCATATATATTATTGTTAAGGCTGCCATTAAACAAGGCTACGTTCCTTGTTTTGTTGATAATAATTTGTAGATGATCTACCAGAAACACATTTTATTATTTTTGACATTAAAATACCTGTTTTTTGCCAACTTCTGACTTTTGAATAATGATATTCTTATTATTATTATTAATTTTTAAAGTTACAACTACAAACGTATGTTTAATCTGTTTCGTTTGTATAATTACGTTTCTGTTGGCTAATTTGATTTGGCGCCCAAATACATTCGCAATTACGAACGCCGCTTTTCTACACCACCGCCAGCAGTCCAAACTTACTGCAATATGTTCTGACAGTGGAGCTGTGTGTAGAGTTTTGAAGTGGAGTGCGAGTGGTTGCTATGGCTTTAACAATGTTGTTCTATAGTCGGAATTGATGTATAAGTAGGCAGTAGAATATTTTTTATAACTACTGCTTCCACTGCCATCCACCGCTGTTGTCATAGCCTCAGCCGACATGCAAAGTAAACAACGACCGTCATTGATTATTTACATAAGATTTTGAGTCGAAAACAAAAACTTATGCTTAGTGTTTTATATAGGAGATTATAATTATACAGTGGAATTCTAGTGGCAGCTGCTCCACTCAGCGTATTTCATTGGAGAAATTTGGAGGATGAAAAACAACTGTCTGGCCATTCCCAACCTCCATTGTCCCAAGTCAGACTCTTTGAATAATGCCAGTTGTGGAGTGCGATTGGAGTGATAACCAGTCAAAACGTGTTCTTTCTTGCTTTCAATTTCCATTTTGAAACAAGGAACTTCTTTGAATGAATTTTGAATCTTATTTTTTAGTATTCAAAATTTTAAATCAAATTGAGTACGAATTACGATTTGTGTCGGAATTCCTGATTCTGAATTAATTTATTACATTCTTGTGGAAAATGTTAATTTTAGTTGTAAAACCTCTAAGTAAATTTAAAAAAAATTGACATTTCAATGGCGCAGCAGTCGCCGTTCGTTAACGTTAACGACACGGATGGAGATGAAGATTATGATGGAAGTAGCCGTAGTTCCAGCTGTATTTTCAGCTCCAGTTCCAGCCCCAGTATCAGCACCAGTGTCACCTCAACGAGTGACTCTAGTCGCGAAGCAAACATTTCAAAAGTAAAAGTAGCCATAAGAGTTCGCCCTTTAATCCCTAAAGAAATCCAGGCAGGAGGTAAATTCTATAAATGCTACCTAATTACATACGGTACAGCTTCTAACGACACAAGGGAGTTATTAGAAGCTTTACGGTACATTAAAAGTAACTCATTGTTTGGTTTTACTTTTTACTGTTTAAAATTAATTATTTATTATTATTATTTATTTAATTATTTATTTCGTACATTTCTATTAACTACTGTCAAATTCATTTGAAATTCTGGATTTAAATTGTTCAGAAAAATCAAAATGGAGTACGAATGGACAAAGCATTACTCAAATTATACCACGCACCAAAATAGCGCGAAACAGCAACGCTCCCGCCTACACGTTTGACGCCACCTTTGGACCCGACCAAGACACAAAGCAAGTCTACACAGCTGTCGTGGCCCCGATCGTGGAAAAATCCTTACAAGGGTTTAATGGGACAGTCCTCTGCTATGGGCAGACATCTTCAGGTAAAAGTCGCCAAGATATTTTGTTAGTCCTTTCTTCTGTTGAGCAAAGGCAAAACGCGGCCGAATATATAATATATTTAACGATCATTTTATTCATACAAAATTAAAGTTGACACTGTCCTTCAATAAACGTAGCCTAATAGACTTAGTATACGGTGACAAAAATGTTTTAGCCCTAGTTTATAGTAGTTATTACAGAGCAAGGTTATGTGATTTGATTATAATTATAATTATACCAACAAATTAGGTACAGTGGAGTACAAATTGTGCAAAATATTCTATTTACAACTTTTTTTAAAGTGCAAAATATTCTATTTACAAGTTTTTGAAAAGTGCAAAATATTTTATTTACGCGTTTTTAAAAAGTGCAAAATAATCTATTGACGCGGTTTTGAAAAGAGCAAAATATTCTAATTATAGGTTTTTAAAAAGTGCAAAAGCAAAACGTTCTATTAACACGTTTTTAATAAGTCCAAAATGTTTTTACACGAATCGTAAGGCCAGATGAAAATGATATTTTTATATTTTCATCAACGTTTTTAAATTCCCCATGATTAAATGTATCAATGTTTCAGCATATTTAAATGTAAGTAATATAATTCTAGAATGTCCAGACATATGAGCCATACGGCAAGTTCCATTCCAATACCCATCATTTGGAGGCCAACTATTTTTCGAAAGAAATTCGGCCAATCACAGCGGCAGTATCAGCGTCTGCCAGTGGACATGGTAGTAAAAGAATCAGACCAAAAATTAAAACCAGAATCAAGGAAATCAACCAAATTACGTCGCACCTCAACCTACACTGTCTCTGCCTCGATGAAGAATTTAGTCCCTATCCCGGGACTGAGACTCCGGCTCAAACGGCACATCAACTACCGGGACTCGAAGCTCACTCGAATACTACAAAGTTCTCTTGAAGGTAGCGCGTTTCTGACAATAATATGCAATATCGCCCCTCCGTTCGTCCCCGAGTCTCGTGCCACTCTCAGATTTGCTAAAACTGCGAAAAAAATCAAGATGTACCCAATTCAAAATACATTTTTAATTCCTTGTCCTCCTCACAGTAGTGATGGCAACGACTTAGCTAAGAATGAAAGTATTAACGTCAACAACGTCAAAGAAAAAAAGGACGATACTGCGGCTGCTTACGAGATAACAATTTTGGAGCTAGCAAAACATCTCAAAGAAAAAAGTGAAGAGATAGAAAAGCTTCAGAAGAGAAATTCGGCTTTAAAATCTGGTCATATGTTTCCCAGTGTGAGCCCAGCGCCACAGACAGATGTTAAAGCCCAATCTCAATCCAAATCCAAATTCATCTCAACAATGTCGCAACCCGGGCATTTTGGTGACGATGATGATCACGAGGTCCAGATGAACTCTCGATCACGACCCCAAACAAAGGGCGAGGCTAAAAGAAGTACCAGCACCAGTACCGGTCAGAGTCACTGTCAGTCTCAGAAGCTGAGTTGAGTGGAAAACGGAAGCGTCGTCATATACGACATTTTAGCGACACAACTACAGAATATGACACGGAAAGCTAAAATTCAAGAAAACCCAACTCCTAAGCAAAGCAGTACTGGCCAGACCAAGAAGCTCTTTAATTTAATGGAAAAAGTTAGCGCCGTTGTCGTCAGAAACGACACAGCAGCGACGCAGCTACAGGCAACAAAGACACCAATTACTAGTGATAAAACCAAAAAACGATGTCCAAGCGAAAAAATGGCCAGTGTCAGTCGAAACCCACTTAAACCGAAAACTTGGGTAGTTCAAACTCAACCAAGAAATAGAAAAAGACTTCAAAAGTAACGCCAAAAATGAGCTCAAAATTCCTCAATGTACGCCACTCTGAGTAACCAACACTGAAAAAAGAATCCAAGTATCCTAAACAAATCATAGCAGACCGTCTACGTCGGAGTTTGGAGGTCGAGGCCAAGGTATTAGCTTTACAAGAGTTTATAAAGGTTTTATGGAGCTAATAACTTTTAGCCTCGACCTCCAACTCTTACGTAGACAGTCTGCTATGATTTTTTTAAGATACTTGGATTCTTTTTTCAGTGTCGCTCACTAAAAATGGCGTAGGTACATTCAGGAATTTTGAGCTCATTTTTGGCGTAATGTTTGAAGGCTTTGTCTTTGTCTCGGTTAGGATTAAACCATTCAAGTTTTCGGTTCTAGTAAGTTTATCTCAACTAATACTGGCCCTTTCTTTGCTTGGACATCGTTTCTAGGTTTGATTACTAGTATTTGGTAATTTTGTTGCCTGTAGCTGCGTCGCTGCTGTGTCGTTTCTGACGACAATGTTGCTAACGTATTCCATTAAATTCAATTTTTCTGACCAGTACTGCTTTTCCTAGGTGTTAAGTTTTCTTGAATTTTAACTATCAGTGTCTTATTCTGTAGTTGTTTCGCTAAAATTTCGTATCTAACGACGCTTTCGTTGTTCACTAAATTGAGCTTTTTGGATTGAACAGTATTGATTTTCCTTGGAGTTCTCTTTTATTGCATTTGAACTTTTAGTGTCACTGTCTGTAATTGTGTTGCTGCTGTGTCGTATCTGACGACGCTAACGTTTTCAATTAAGTTCAAAAGCTTCTAAGTATGACCAGTGCTGCTTTTTCTAGGATTTGGTTTTTCTAGAATTTTAACTTTTGGTGTCATTTTCTGTACTTGTGTCGCTGAAATGTCGTATCTGACTACGCTTTCGTTTTTCACTAAACTCAGTTTCTGAAACTGAGAGTGACTCTGACACTGGTAGTGAAAGACAATCTCCCTCAAACAGCAGAGCAGAGCGCTGAACTAGAAATTGCAAATCAATACCATAAAAATGAAATGGAGAGAAAATTACAAGAGGAAAGATCCATTGCCTTATCTCAAAAAGAAAAGGTCTCCCACCTAAAAGAGATTGACTCGTTGACAATAGAAATTTCAAAACTGTCAAAAGAACTTGAAACTCAAGAGGCAGCCCACCTTCAAAACGTCTCCATTTTGAACCAGGAAATTTCAAAGTTGACACTCTTGTTGAAGGAAGCAACTAGCTCAGCAGCAACTCGACAAACAGCTCATGCACACGAGTTGCAAATACTGCGCGTGGATTTTAAATTGGAAATCTCAAAATTGTCCAAGACACTCAGAAAAACAATGGGTTCTGCTAAATTGAATGAAATGACTTTGAATGAAACTATTAGGAGTTTACAAGTGAATTCAACACAAGAAATTTCAATATTGACTAAAAATCTGGAGGAGAAGGAACAACAGATTGTTAGTCTCCTAGCAAAACACCAAAAGAAGGAAGCGGATGCTAAGGAAGAATTGGATATTTTAAAAACGAATTTTACTAGGAAAATTTGTGAGTTAAGTGAAAGTTTGAAAACTTCTCAGGATTTAAATGGAGCTCTTAAGGCACATTTTGACAGGCTTACTATTTGTAATGGAGAATTGGCAAGCGCTCAAAATGATGGGTTTGGGAATATTTTAGGAAAAATTGCCAAACTTGAATTATTAGAAATAAATTCTAGTCAAAATCATTCCAATCTTAAAGAAGATGTTCAAGATTACCACGACGTTCATGACCATGGCGATAATGACGGAGGCAACGTTCATGTTGCAGTTGATGATAAAAGAGAAAATTTATTAGAGTTGTTAGCTTTAGGTTCTTCTATCAGTGGTACTTCAACCGCTGACGCATTGGAATTTGTGCCGAAAGAAGGTCTAGCACCTGATTTCTCAAGTTTTGAGCCGCGAGGGAAATTATATTGCAGCGAAAGCAGACACGTCACATTTGTGGTTCCGGTCCTGACCCCACCGATCCCTGATGCAAATTCTGCCTTGAGAAGATCAAACTTTTGGGACGACCAGATTCCTAAGAAAATTAACATTAAATTTAGAAATCAACAGCAGTAATTCGAAAATATGACAATAATAGTCATTGTTACGCTTGTTTCAAAAATTAAGTCATCTGGATCTAGATGTATATTGCTAATTGTATATTTAAAAAATTGGCTCATATTTACTTAAGTTTAAAACTTAAAAAAAAAGTTCGTCCAAATTTATCTACTAGATGAAAACAAATTGGCATTAAAAATGAAGTATAGTAGAGGTAACCAAAAGAGACAGCTAGCAAGACTAAATTTCGCTTGCCGCAAGCTCATGACTGCTTTATCCTTGTCAGCCTTCTCTTTCGGTTGCACCTACAGTATACCATGTAATTATAATGAAACATAAATGCTGAATTGACTATCGTCTATAACAGATAGATGCGAGCGAAAGACCAAATTTCAATATCATTTATTAATTAATTTTATAATTTTATTTTTAACAATTATTGTTGCGGTTCACACAATTTTTACCCATTTTATCGTCTAAAAAATAAAACTATGAAAACCTTCTATAAAATTTTTGTAATGATGAAATAAATTGTTTGGAAAAAAAATAAGTCGTAGCTGAGACCAGGAAGCTCAACTTTATTTTGTGTAACTCTTCTAAAGGTTCGATTAATATTGGTGCACAGCTAATGATGAATGTAATAAAAGGTAGAGCAACATACAATAATACAATGCACCAATCACACAAAGCTCCTCTAGTCCTCCATCACCTAGACGTATTTCAACTTCAACCTGTTAGTTTTTGCAATTTTTCCATTGAATGAAAGACGACCTTAGCAATACAAATGACTCACTACAGTCAGAGAGTAACTAGTTACAGTCAATCCAATCTAATTTTTTCGTTAGTGAAACCGTGAAGCGTGTCTCTCCTGGTGTATCCTTTACATTATGTTCTATTAATAATCAATATATAATTACTGTAAGTGAAGAATCAAAAAACTTACTAGAGTTAGAAATCAATTGCCGGCCTAGACATCACTTACTAAAGAACAGACTTCGTACTACCCGCATGACACTTTGGTAATAACTCACAAATCAGGGAAAATAAGTTTCGTTAGGTTGAATAATATCTGGTATTGCCTAACTAACTTTCACATGATGTGAGTTGGAATGTCTTGCTGCCAAATTGTATAGTCAAACCCACATAGAACTATGTTGGTTTGACTATACCCACTTGACATTACCTACTAAAGTTAGATATCAATTACTAGGCTAGACATTACTCACTTTAAACAGACTTCATACCACCTGCACGACACTATGGTTATGATAACCTAAGAGTTAGGAAAAAAAACTTTAGTTGGGGTAAAGAATATCTAGTACAGCCCAACTAACTTAGACCTTGATTTCACTAGAAACGTTAACCATCGTTAGCCTTAAGAAACTCGCTTTCAGATTTAACAATGATTAACTCTGAAAGCGTGTTTCTTAAGGCTAACAATGGTTAACTTTTCTAGTGAAATCAAGGTTTTACACATGATGTGCTTTGGAATATCTTGCTGCCAAATTGTATAGTCATACCCACTTTGATACTAACCATGTGTAAATTAAGCTGGTTAAACTACAATCATTATATGTATAGGATAAACCACTTTGAATATTTACCATGCTGATACGGTATTATACGATTACATAGGAAAACAGTAGTTTAATAACTGTTTAAGGGCGTGAGTTTAAATTTTAAAAACATGTTCTTGCAACAAAATAAATTGTGATGAGTTTGAGTACAATTAACAGTACAAACTTTCCTTAGAATACTTTTGTTATAAGAACTGAGTAATAGGCGAGAATAATTTTAGTTGGGTTAAACTATTTATGATATAGCCTAACTAACTTACACACTATGTGAGTGGGAATATTTTGTTGTCAAATTGTATAGTCTGACTCACTTTGACACTCAACGGGAGTAAATTGAGCAAGTTTAATTACCATCATCGTATTTAATTAATCCTATTTTTATGCATTCATTCTAGAACGTGAAACATTCGTATTTTCTTCGTTTTTACCGTGTAATATGTAGATGCATCGTGAAATTTATTTTTTACGAAATTACTAAACTTTTTTCGATTTTCACTAGACTATTTTTATGCGTCTTGAGCTAACCTTCATGAAAATAGTTATATTTAATCACCCCGCGTATTATTTCAATCATCAAGCAACCGATTAAATAAATAGTGTTGGCGCAGACTACCAAAGAGTATTCAAGAACTTTACCTTACAATTATAAAGTCTGTTCTTTGATAAGTTATGCCTAGGCCGGTAAGTGATGCCCATTCCGGTAAGTGATGCCCAACTTCGGTAAGTGATCTCTAACTTCGGTAAGTGATGTCCAAAAGTTTTTTATTTCAAGTGCAATTATTATAAATCGACGAGAAATGAATAAATCTACTAATATAGAGTACGAGAGAACATGCGGCGATGTATATATGTTGTGTTATGTTATGATGTATGTTAGTATTAAACAGATGTTGAGAATTGATAATTTTATTTCAAGACCACAAGGAAGGGTGGCAAAATGGCAGTTTTCATTTTGTATTTAATGTATACAAAATAACATAGGGTGGTATTTTAAGGCTTCAGCGGGAAAATATTCTTTGGTGAGCGGAAATAAACATTTTTTTTCTGACAAGATAAATTTAGTATGCAGACCATATTTTAATAAGTAAATAATTTATGCTGCAGACAAATATTACGGATATGCATAATTCTTTTATCAGACCAACAACATGATTTAACTAATTCAGCCTGCAGGTAAATAGTGTCGTCGAGAACAACTAAAAATATTCCTCAATGACGTCAGACCGCGATAAGCAATAATTTCAATAATTCGTGGTGGACAGTGTAGTACCATTGACAAAACATGACTCTGTAATCCGAATTTTTTTGACAACAAAACTTCTCCTAAGACATGCTAAGTTTTCTAGCTGTGTTCAGTGTGACGCTACCTACAAACTGAATTTGCAAGGGTATTATATGATAGTAGTTGGTGTAAGTGATCATACACTTGTATACGTTGGTGCATCAGGCCATCCTAATGTATCAACAGACTCGGTACTTGTTACAGAAGCTAAAGCTTATCGTCAGTTTGAAACATTCAAAGAAAATTTTTGTTCGTTTCATAATATACAGTTTAACGTAAAAAATCCGGTGCTTCGCGCCGGATTTGTCGACCGGGGGCGGGCCCGAAGGAGATGCTGAGCTTCAACAAATGCGCAACACAATTTATGTTACGCTAAAAGATGATATTAGATTTATGGAAG
Source organism: Dicyrtomina minuta (assembly GCA_949802685.1). Lineage (NCBI taxonomy): Eukaryota > Metazoa > Arthropoda > Collembola > Symphypleona > Dicyrtomidae > Dicyrtomina > Dicyrtomina minuta. The sequence goes on from OX461811.1 coordinate 10,815,558, forward strand.
CTCCCCTACCATCAATAAGCCATATATACGAATGTGCGTAGCATGTAGTTAAATATAGCTGAATAATGTTGACAAATTGCACTATTCACAAATGACGTCATTTACAGAGGCTCTTCTACCATCAATAAGCCATACATGGAAGTACGTGGCATGTAGTTGAATATAGCTGGAAAATTTGTAAGAATTGCCTAATTCACAAATAACGTCATTTACAGAGCCTCCTCTACCACCAATAAGCCATTTACGAATGTACGTTGCAAGCAGTTAAAAAAATAATAATACCTAGATAAAGGTATTTATAAACGATCTGTGTATGTATTCTTGTAACACCCCTGCGTTCAAAGTATCTGTTCGCCTAATTTTTAAACAAATGCAGAGCGGAACCCCAAAATAGTGATATTTAGATGACGTCATTTATGGAAGATCCCAGTATGAATACTGGAGGCATTCTATAATATGGGTACCCGTAAACCTCATTTTAAAACTAACGACAGGCGGGATACTTGAAATAATATTATTTAAACAACGCCATCTATGAACGATTTCCCTATAAATACTAAAAAAATCATATATTGAGGTCATAAGTCCACCTAATTTCTGAACTAATTACAGTAGGGATCTTTAAAATAGTAAAATTTGAATGACGTCATTTACGGACGATCCCCGTATGTAAGCTTGTAAATTCAATGTTAAGTACATAAGTTAACTTAATTTTAGAACTAAAGGCATGTGAATTTCAAAAACGGTAAAATTTGTATGACGCCCTTTATAGACAAACCCTGCATGCATACTAGTAGAATCGCATGTTAAGGATATATGTCAACCGAATTTCTGAACTGTTGTAGTAAGGATCCTAAAAATAGTAAAATTTGTATAACGTCATTTATGGACGATCCCTGCATGCATACTAGTAAAATCCTGTGTTAAGGATATATGTCAACCAAATTTCTAAACTTATGACAGTGGGGATCCCTAAAATAGTATAAATTTTTATGACGTCATTCATGGACGATCCCTGCATGCATAATAGTAAAATCCTATGTTAAGGATATATTATGTCAACCGAATTTCCAAACTTGTGACAGTGGGGATCTGTAAAATAGTAAAAATTTATATGACGTCATTTATGGAAGACCCCTGCATGCATACTTGTAAAATGCCATGTTAAGGATATATGTCAACCGAATTTTTATACTTATAACAGTGGGGATCCCTAAAATAGTAAAATTTGTATGACGTCATTTATAGACGATCCCTAGGCTGCATTGTTAACGTCTGTAAAATGATGAGGAAGGAGAATTCTGAATGCCTGAGCTGGTATTCGAAGAGTGGACCCCTGTCATGAGAACGTCACGAGACGAATATTTTCCAATTTAACATTAAAGTGTCAAACCAACGACCTCTATAATAGTCTGCCCTGTGAACGTACATATGTCAGCAGTACATTTACTTGTAATGGATATTAGTGAAGATTTTTCATGTGTATTTCAGACGGCGAAACTTGACAAGCTTTTAGCACCATATGTACCTTCCCTGTATTATCAGTCCTTTTTTTTATCTTGAAACATTGATTTAATTCTTGGTCGGTTTAACTGCTAATTGCGAAGAAACTATAACTTGAATAATAACCAAAAACTATACTTCACTACACAGACAGACATCAAACACCAGACCAATGCTGCTTTTAGATGCTTGCTCAGCATCTAAAAATTTGATGCAATCATCTTGTTCTTGTGTTTGTTACAACGAAAAACTAGTATGTAAGCATATTTATGGATTGGCAGGTCACAAGGGTCTACATTCATTCCCCAATAGAGCTATAGATTTACCTATAGCCGGAAAACCAAAACGAGGAAGACCTGCGAAAGTTGCCCTGGCCAGAACCAGGAATGATACACGGGAAGAAACCTCATTTTGGCAATAACTTTATTATTTTCGTTATAATTTTTGAAAACTTATTCGTTTTTTTTACTCAATTATACCTTATTTAATTATGTGTTTAATATCGTATTTATTTATGTTTCGCTAATGCAACACCAATTTTGTCTGACAAATAAATTGTTTTAAAAAAACAATTGTCTGCAACTCGTAAAAACGCGTCAGCAAAAAAAATATTCTGTCCGACGGTTAGATGAATCCGGCACCAGTTTAGATGCATATGACTGATCGAAAAAGATTATCCCATAAAACTAACAATTTAAATAATTGCTACAAAGCTAGCAATCCCTTGCCAACAATTCAGATAGTTCTAGTAACTTGTACATTAAAAATTTAACTATGCATTTTTTTAAAATCCTGAACAGTTCGTTCTTGACATAAATCATAGGCAAAATTCCTTACGTCATCAATGCTAAGTGCAAATTCAACTGGGGATATTTCATCACTTATGTGAACTTGGCTGAAAATAAACCCGTTTGCAAAAATTTTGCACTAATACGTTGCCAAAAACCAAATGCATATTTACAACCAATATAATGCCCGTTTACTCTCTGTTAATAAAAAAGAGACCTATTATTAGAAATACTTGTTTTTAGGACCAGCAGTGATGTTTATACTATAGCTGAGCAGTGTAATTATTTAACTTTAAAAAATAACTATTACTTAGATATAGGGGGATATTTAAATATTTATTATTTCTAAATTCCTTCTTCAATCTAACAATAATTTATACCAGCAGGTAGCTGACGTCAATACCTATGCAAATCAACTATCACCTTAGCGCTATGCCTCTACGTTCAGACGCAGTGTAGTTATTTAACTTTAATAAAACATCATTACTTAGATATAAGGGGATATTTAAATATTTATTATTTCTAAATTCCTTCTTTAATCCAACAATGTTTTTACACTAGAGTGTAGCTGACGTCAATATCTATGCAAATAAACTATTACCTTAGCTCTATGCCCCTACGTTTAGACGCAGTGTAATTATTTAACCTTAAAAAATACCATTACTTAGATATAAGTGAATATTTAAATATTTATTATTTCTAAATTTCATCTTTTATATAACAATGTTTTTACGCTAGCGTGTAGCTGACGACAATATCCATGCAAATAAACCATCACCTTAGCTCTATGCATGTACGTTTAGACGCAGTGTAATTATTCAACTTTAAAAAATTACCATTATATATATATAGATGGATATTTAAAAATTTATTATTTCTAAATTCCTTCTTTAATCCAACGATGTTTTTACACCACTGTGTAGCTGACGTCAATATCTATGCAAATCAACCATCACTTTAGCTCCATGCTTACACGTTTAGAGGCAGTGTAATTATTTAACTTTAAAAAATTACCATTACTTAGATATAGATGGATATTTAAATATTTAATAATTCTAAATTTCTTCTTTAGTCCAACAATGTTTTTATACCAGCGTGTAGCTGACGTCAATATCTATGCAAATCAACTATAACCTTAGCGCCATGCCCTTACGTTTAGACGCAGTGTAATTATTTAACTTTAATAAAATACCATTACTTTGATATACAGGAATATTTAAATATTTATTATTTCTAAATTTCTTTTTCAATCTAACAATGTTTTTATACTAGCCTGTGGCTGACGTCAATATCTATGCAAATCAACCATCAACTTAGCTTTACGTTCCTACGTTCAGACGCAGTGTATGTATGTATGTATTGATTTATTGCATAAACGGGCCTAGGCCCACACACAAATCTGATTAATATTTTGGTTACATTAGTTTTGTTTAAGCAAAGTAATTGTTAGACCATCAAAGCTCATATAATATTTGTTCTTAAAATTCAATATGTTTGATGTTATGCATTAGTTAACAATGATTAGTGGTTAGTAATTGAAACCCTCGTAGATATAATGCCGAACAGAGACCTCTCCGAGACCCTATTTCGGTAAATTTGGAAGCGGTCCTGGCTGCCAGTTACTAAAGTCGAAATTCAGCCTACCGGTATTATCTTTTCTAAGAATTTTTGATCACAATATCTCGTAAAAATCGTAACGTTATTATATTTTGATTCACTAACCTGATATTTCCTTCCGTATTTAACAATTTATATCTAAATTTTATTATAATTTTTAGTTTAATTCTCATCGTAAGCAGTTGTTTCTTCTAATTTTTTTCCTATTTGTTGTACAAATTCTGCAGAAAGCTGTACTTTAGAATTAATCTCTAACAATTTCTTCCAAGATCAAATTTTTACACTTTTGTTGCACTCGTATTTGTCACTCATGATCTTGGTTAAAAAGTTAGCTTTAGTTAAGCATGCTATAGGAAACTTTCTAACGTATTTTTCAATAATATTGTGTCCTTGTGAGTGTCAACTTCAATAGCACCGACAACAGCTCATTTATCACTTACAGGTTTTAGTACAGTTACTTATTTTAGTAATTGCTATAAGTTCATTTGACATAGACGTATTTGACAATTTTAGTTTTAGTTTAGACAAGTAAGATTATATGGTTTAGGTTATAAGATCATTTCAAAGATGCACCTTGGTCAAAGGTATTCCGTCACTAGTGTATCTGATGCCATCAGCTTCAAAAGCGTAACTTCCTACATATTTAACAGTTTTTATAAAAGGGTCCCGTTTCTTTATCCAGTAGTGTTCTGTTAGTTGCATGTAAACTTCTTGTTATTTTTTGCTTCAACAATGTTGGATGTAGACTTGCGGTAGAGCCTCCTTCAATCGAGACTTCTTTTAAAGCACCAAAGTAACTTTATCCTTGTCAGCTAGCTGGACAAAAAGAAGCGGAGGTTTGCCTTCAGTTTTGTTCAAAATTTGTTTTGCCTTCACAATCTGTGTAGAATTAAGTTTGAGAGTGTCTAAAATTACTGATTAAGCATCGTCGACTGTAGAGCAACTAACGGGTAGACCTGTGATTAAAATTTCTTTACTTCTGTTCGGTCTTTCAGGTTCGTTGACTTTTGTCTCAGCACTTTGAAGTCGTTGTTCCAACTCACTAAATCTTGCTTTCATAATATTAACTTCAATTTCTTGTCTTAAAGTAGCTTTATTCATCCTAGTCTCTAGTGATTTCCATTTTGTTTCCATGTTTGTTTCCAGAGTTACTAGTCTTGAGTTAATTTCTTTCTTGAAGTCTTGAATCAGAGTTATTAAGTTAGCGGAGATTTGTGTTGTTAATTGTTGGCTGAGTTGTAATAGTTGTTGGGCGAGTTGCTGAGAGAAGTAGGCGGCTAGCTGCTCTTGTCCGTTCGGTACTGGGATTTTTCTTTTGCTCGGCATGATTTGTATCTTTTGATTTTATATTCCTAGTGTTTCCTTCGATCCTACCAAAATATACGTGTTGCTAGTATCTTAACACCTTATTTGAGAAAATATGAGAATTGTGGGCCTTCGGCCTACGTATAAATGAAAAGGAACTTAGCTTTATGTTTTAAAGTTGATTCTTGATTTTTTGAATTTATTTCCTCTCGTCTTAATTTCCTATGTATGTACTTCCATGAGTTTCCTTCGTCAAATGAGCTGGCGGCGTGGCAGGATTTTGTAAATTCGTAAAACACTAACTAGTTAAAATAAATCTATGAATTTTTGATCTGATTATACTTGCTGACGTACTTTAGTATTCAATTACGAGTTAAAATTAGACAAAAAATGTTATTTAACTGTTCAAAATTGAAAAGTAGAATAAAATTTAACAGCAATAATTCGAAAATATGACAATAATAGTCATTGTTACGCTTGTTTCAAAAATTAAGTCATCTGGATCTAGATGTATATTGCTAATTGTATATTTAAAAAATTGGCTCATATTTACTTAAGTTTAAAACTTAAAAAAAAAGTTCGTCCAAATTTATCTACTAGATGAAAACAAATTGGCATTAAAAATGAAGTATAGTAGAGGTAACCAAAAGAGACAGCTAGCAAGACTAAATTTCGCTTGCCGCAAGCTCATGACTGCTTTATCCTTGTCAGCCTTCTCTTTCGGTTGCACCTACAGTATACCATGTAATTATAATGAAACATAAATGCTGAATTGACTATCGTCTATAACAGATAGATGCGAGCGAAAGACCAAATTTCAATATCATTTATTAATTAATTTTATAATTTTATTTTTAACAATTATTGTTGCGGTTCACACAATTTTTACCCATTTTATCGTCTAAAAAATAAAACTATGAAAACCTTCTATAAAATTTTTGTAATGATGAAATAAATTGTTTGGAAAAAAAATAAGTCGTAGCTGAGACCAGGAAGCTCAACTTTATTTTGCTGTAACTCTTCTAAAGGTTCGATTAATATTGGTGCACAGCTAATGATGAATGTAATAAAAGGTAGAGCAACATACAATAATACAATGCACCAATCACACAAAGCTCCTCTAGTCCTCCATCACCTAGACGTATTTCAACTTCAACCTGTTAGTTTTTGCAATTTTTCCATTAAATGAAAGACGACCTTAGCAATACAAATGACTCACTACAGTCAGAGAGTAACTAGTTACAGTCAATCCAATCTAATTTTTCCGTTAGTGAAACCGTGAAGCGTGTCTCTCCTGGTGTATCCTTTACATTATGTTCTATTAATAATCAATATATAATTACTGTAAGTGAAGAATCAAAAAACTTACTAGAGTTAGAAATCAATTGCCGGCCTAGACATCACTTACTAAAGAACAGACTTCGTACTACCCGCATGACACTTTGGTAATAACTCACAAATCAGGGAAAATAAGTTTCGTTAGGTTGAATAATATCTGGTATTGCCTAACTAACTTTCACATGATGTGAGTTGGAATGTCTTGCTGCCAAATTGTATAGTCAAACCCACATAGAACTATGTTGGTTTGACTATACCCACTTGACATTACCTACTAAAGTTAGATATCAATTACTAGGCTAGACATTACTCACTTTAAACAGACTTCATACCACCTGCACGACACTATGGTTATGATAACCTAAGAGTTAGGAAAAAAAACTTTAGTTGGGGTAAAGAATATCTAGTACAGCCCAACTAACTTAGACCTTGATTTCACTAGAAACGTTAACCATCGTTAGCCTTAAGAAACTCGCTTTCAGATTTAACAATGATTAACTCTGAAAGCGTGTTTCTTAAGGCTAACAATGGTTAACTTTTCTAGTGAAATCAAGGTTTTACACATGATGTGCTTTGGAATATCTTGCTGCCAAATTGTATAGTCATACCCACTTTGATACTAACCATGTGTAAATTAAGCTGGTTAAACTACAATCATTATATGTATAGGATAAACCACTTTGAATATTTACCATGCTGATACGGTATTATACGATTACATAGGAAAACAGTAGTTTAATAACTGTTTAAGGGCGTGAGTTTAAATTTTAAAAACATGTTCTTGCAACAAAATAAATTGTGATGAGTTTGAGTACAATTAACAGTACAAACTTTCCTTAGAATACTTTTGTTATAAGAACTGAGTAATAGGCGAGAATAATTTTAGTTGGGTTAAACTATTTATGATATAGCCTAACTAACTTACACACTATGTGAGTGGGAATATTTTGTTGTCAAATTGTATAGTCTGACTCACTTTGACACTCAACGGGAGTAAATTGAGCAAGTTTAATTACCATCATCGTATTTAATTAATCCTATTTTTATGCATTCATTCTAGAACGTGAAACATTCGTATTTTCTTCGTTTTTACCGTGTAATATGTAGATGCATCGTGAAATTTATTTTTTACGAAATTACTAAACTTTTTTCGATTTTCACTAGACTATTTTTATGCGTCTTGAGCTAACCTTCATGAAAATAGTTATATTTAATCACCCCGCGTATTATTTCAATCATCAAGCAACCGATTAAATAAATAGTGTTGGCGCAGACTACCAAAGAGTATTCAAGAACTTTACCTTACAATTATAAAGTCTGTTCTTTGATAAGTTATGCCTAGGCCGGTAAGTGATGCCCATTCCGGTAAGTGATGCCCAACTTCGGTAAGTGATCTCTAACTTCGGTAAGTGATGTCCAAAAGTTTTTTATTTCAAGTGCAATTATTATAAATCGACGAGAAATGAATAAATCTACTAATATAGAGTACGAGAGAACATGCGGCGATGTATATATGTTGTGTTATGTTATGATGTATGTTAGTATTAAACAGATGTTGAGAATTGATAATTTTATTTCAAGACCACAAGGAAGGGTGGCAAAATGGCAGTTTTCATTTTGTATTTAATGTATACAAAATAACATAGGGTGGTATTTTAAGGCTTCAGCGGGAAAATATTCTTTGGTGAGCGGAAATAAACATTTTTTTTCTGACAAGATAAATTTAGTATGCAGACCATATTTTAATAAGTAAATAATTTATGCTGCAGACAAATATTACGGATATGCATAATTCTTTTATCAGACCAACAACATGATTTAACTAATTCAGCCTGCAGGTAAATAGTGTCGTCGAGAACAACTAAAAATATTCCTCAATGACGTCAGACCGCGATAAGCAATAATTTCAATAATTCGTGGTAGACAGTGTAGTACCATTGACAAAACATGACTCTGTAATCCGAATTTTTTTGACAACAAAACTTCTCCTAAGACATGCTAAGTTTTCTAGCTGTGTTCAGTGTGACGCTACCTACAAACTGAATTTGCAAGGGTATTATATGATAGTAGTTGGTGTAAGTGATCATACACTTGTATACGTTGGTGCATCAGGCCATCCTAATGTATCAACAGACTCGGTACTTGTTACAGAAGCTAAAGCTTATCGTCAGTTTGAAACATTCAAAGAAAATTTTTGTTCGTTTCATAATATACAGTTTAACGTAAAAAATCCGGTGCTTCGCGCCGGATTTGTCGACCGGGGGCGGGCCCGAAGGAGATGCTGAGCTTCAACAAATGCGCAACACAATTTATGTTACGCTAAAAGATGATATTAGATTTATGGAAGCTCCCCTACCATCAATAAGCCATATATACGAATGTGCGTAGCATGTAGTTAAATATAGCTGAATAATGTTGACAAATTGCACTATTCACAAATGACGTCATTTACAGAGGCTCTTCTACCATCAATAAGCCATACATGGAAGTACGTAGCATGTAGTTGAATATAGCTGGAAAATTTGTAAGAATTGCCTAATTCACAAATAACGTCATTTACAGAGCCTCCTCTACCACCAATAAGCCATTTACGAATGTACGTTGCAAGCAGTTAAAAAAATAATAATACCTAGATAAAGGTATTTATAAACGATCTGTGTATGTGTTCTTGTAACACCCCTGCGTTCAAAGTATCTGTTTGCCTAATTTTTAAACAAATGCAGAGCGGAACCCCAAAATAGTGATATTTAGATGACGTCATTTATGGAAGATCCCAGTATGAATACTGGAGGCATTCTATAATATGGGTACCCGTTAACCTCATTTTAAAACTAACGACAGGCGGGATACTTGAAATAATAATATTTAAACAACGCCATCTATGAACGATTTCCCTATAAATACTAAAAAAATCATATATTGAGGTCATAAGTCCACCTAATTTCTAAACTAATTACAGTAGGGATCTTTAAAATAGTAAAATTTGAATGACGTCATTTACGGACGATCCTCGTATGTAAGCTTGTAAATTCAATGTTAAGTACATAAGTTAACTTAATTTTAGAACTAAAGGCATGTGAATTTCAAAAACGGTAAAATTTGTATGACGCCCTTTATAGACAAACCCTGCATGCATACTAGTAGAATCGCATGTTAAGGATATATGTCAACCGAATTTCTGAACTGTTGTAGTAAGGATCCTAAAAATAGTAAAATTTGTATAACGTCATTTATGGACGATCCCTGCATGCATACTAGTAAAATCCTGTGTTAAGGATATATGTCAACCAAATTTCTAAACTTATGACAGTGGGGATCCCTAAAATAGTATAAATTTTTATGACGTCATTCATGGACGATCCCCGCGTGCATAATAGTAAAATCCTATGTTAAGGATATATTATGTCAACCGAATTTCCAAACTTGTGACAGTGGGGATCTGTAAAATAGTAAAAATTTATATGACGTCATTTATGGAAGACCCCTGCATGCATACTTGTAAAATGCCATGTTAAGGATATATGTCAACCGAATTTTTATACTCATAACAGTGGGGATCCCTAAAATAGTAAAATTTGTATGACGTCATTTATAGACGATCCCTAGGCTGCATTGTTAACGTCTGTAAAATGATGAGGAAGGAGAATTCTGAATGCCTGAGCTGGTATTCGAAGAGTGGACCCCTGTCATGAGAACGTCACGAGACGAATATTTTCCAATTTAACATTAAAGTGTCAAACCAACGACCTCTATAATAGTCTGCCCTGTGAACGTACATATGTCAGCAGTACATTTACTTGTAATGGATATTAGTGAAGATTTTTCATGTGTATTTCAGACGGCGAAACTTGACAAGCTTTTAGCACCATATGTACCTTCCCTGTATTATCAGTCCTTTTTTTTATCTTGAAACATTGATTTAATTCTTGGTCGGTTTAACTGCTAATTGCGAAGAAACTATAACTTGAATAATAACCAAAAACTATACTTCACTACACAGACAGACATCAAACACCAGACCAATGCTGCTTTTAGATGCTTGCTCAGCATCTAAAAATTTGATGCAATCATCTTGTTCTTGTGTTTGTTACAACGAAAAACTAGTATGTAAGCATATTTATGGATTGGCAGGTCACAAGGGTCTACATTCATTCCCCAATAGAGCTATAGATTTACCTATAGCCGGAAAACCAAAACGAGGAAGACCTGCGAAAGTTGCCCTGGCCAGAACCAGGAATGATACACGGGAAGAAACCTCATCTCGGCAATAACTTTATTATTTTCGTTATAATTTTTGAAAACTTATTCGTTTTTTTTTACTCAATTATACCTTATTTAATTATGTGTTTAATATCGTATTTATTTATGTTTCGCTAATGCAACACCAATTTTGTCTGACAAATAAATTGTTTTTAAAAAACAATTGTCTGCAACTCGTAAAAACGCGTCAGCAAAAAAAAATATTCTGTCTGACAGTTAGATGAATCCGGCACCAGTTTAGATGCATATGACTGATCGAAAAAGATTATCCCATAAAACTAACAATTTAAATAATTGCTACAAAGCTAGCAATCCCTTGCCAACAATTCAGATAGTTCTAGTAACTTGTACATTAAAAATTTAACTATGCATTTTTTTAAAATCCTGAACAGTTCGTTCTTGACATAAATCATAGGCAAAATTCCTTACGTCATCAATGCTAAGTGCAAATTCAACTGGGGATATTTCATCACTTATGTGAACTTGGCTGAAAATAAACCCGTTTGCAAAAATTTTGCACTAATACGTTGCCAAAAACCAAATGCATATTTACAACCAATATAATGCCCGTTTACTCTCTGTTAATAAAAAAGAGACCTATTATTAGAAATACTTGTTTTTAGGACCAGCAGTGATGTTTATACTATAGCTGAGCAGTGTAATTATTTAACTTTAAAAAATAACTATTACTTAGATATAGGGGGATATTTAAATATTTATTATTTCTAAATTCCTTCTTCAATCTAACAATAATTTATACCAGCAGGTAGCTGACGTCAATACCTATGCAAATCAACTATCACCTTAGCGCTATGCCTCTACGTTCAGACGCAGTGTAGTTATTTAACTTTAATAAAACATCATTACTTAGATATAAGGGGATATTTAAATATTTATTATTTCTAAATTCCTTCTTTAATCCAACAATGTTTTTACACTAGCGTGTAGCTGACTTCAATATCTATGCAAATAAACTATTACCTTAGCTCTATGCCCCTACGTTTAGACGCAGTGTAATTATTTAACCTTAAAAAATACCATTACTTAGATATAAATGAATATTTAAATATTTATTATTTCTAAATTTCATCTTTAATCTAACAATATTTTTACGCTAGCGTGTAGCTGACGACAATATCCATGCAAATCAACCATCACCTAAGCTCTATGCATGTACGTTTAGACGCAGTGTAATTATTCAACTTTAAAAAATTACCATTATATATATATAGATGGATATTTAAAAATTTATTATTTCTAAATTCCTTCTTTAATCCAACGATGTTTTTGCACCACCGTGTAGCTGACGTCAATATTTATGCAAATCAACCATCATCTTAGCTCCATGCCCACACGTTTAGAGGCAGTGTAATTATTTAACTTTAAAAAATTACCATTACTTAGATATAGATGGATATTTAAATATTTAATAATTCTAAATTTCTTCTTTAGTCCAACAATGTTTTTATACAAGCGTGTAGCTGACGTCAATATCTATGCAAATCAACCATAACCTTAGCTCTATGCCCTAACGTTTAGACGCAGTGTAATTATTTAACTTTAATAAAATACCATTACTTTGATATACGGGAATATTTAAATATTTATTATTTCTAAATTTCTTTTTCAATCTAACAAGGTTTTTATACTAGCCTGTGGCTGACGTCAATATCTATGCAAATCAACCATCAGCTTAGCTTTACGTTCCTACGTTCAGACGCAGTGTATGTATGTATGTATTGATTTATTGCATAAACGGGCCTAGGCCCACACACAAATCTGATTAATATTTTGGTTACATTAGTTTTGTTTAAGCAAAGTAATTGTTAGACCATCAAAGTTCATATAATATTTGTTCTTAAAATTCAATATGTTTGATGTTAGTTGTTTCTTCTAATTTTATTCTTATTTGTTGTACAAATTCTGCAGAAAGCTGTACTTTAGAATTAATCTCTAACAATTTCTTCCAAGATCAAATTTTTACACTTTTGTTGCACTCGTATTTGTCACTCATGATCTTGGTTAAAAAGTTAGCTTTAGTTAAGCATGCTATAGGAAACTTTCTAACGTATTTTTCAATAATATTGTGTCCTTGTGAGTGTCAACTCCAATAGCACCGACAACAGCTCATTTATCACTTACAGGTTTTAGTACAGTTACTTATTTTAGTAATTGCTATAAGTTCATTTGACATAGACGTATTTGACAATTTTAGTTTTAGTTTAGACAAGTAAGATTATATGGTTTAGGTTATAAGATCATTTAAAAGATGCACCTTGGTCAAAGGTATTCCGTCACTAGTGTATCTGATGCCATCAGCTTCAAAAGCGTAACTTCCTACATATTTAACAGTTTTTATAAAAGGGTCCCGTTTCTTTATCCAGTAGTGTTCTGTTAGTTGCATGTAAACTTCTTGTTATTTTTTGCTTCAACAATGTTGGATGTAGACTTGCGGTAGAGCCTTCTTCAATCGAGACTTCTTTTGAAGCACCAAAGTAACTTTATCCTTTTCAGCTAGCTGGACAAAAAGAAGCGGAGGTTTGCCTTCAGTTTTGTTCAAAATTCGTTTTGCCTTCACAATCTGTGTAGAATTAAGTTTGAGGGTGTCTAAAATTACTGATTAAGCATCCTCGACTGGAGAGCAACTAACGGGTAGACCTGTGATTAAAATTTCTTTACTTCTGTTCGGTCTTTCAGGTTCGTTGACTTTTGTCTCAGCACTTTGAAGTCGTTGTTCCAACTCACTAAATCTTGCTTTCATAATATTAACTTCAATTTCTTGTCTTAAAGTAGCTTTATTCATCCTAGTCTCTAGTGATTTCCATTTTGTTTCCATGTTTGTTTCCAGAGTTACTAGTCTTGAGTTAATTTCTTTCTTGAAGTCTTGAATCAGAGTTATTAAGTTAGCGGAGATTTGTGTTGTTAATTGTTGGCTGAGTTGTAATAGTTGTTGGGCGAGTTGCTGAGAGAAGTAGGCGGCTAGCTGCTCTTGTCCGTTCGGTACTGGGATTTTTCTTTTGCTCGGCATGATTTGTATCTTTTGATTTTATATTCCTAGTGTTTCCTTCGATCCTACCAAAATATACGTGTTGCTAGTATCTTAACACCTTATTTGAGAAAATATGAGAATTGTGGGCCTTCGGCCTACGTATAAATGAAAAGGAACTTAGCTTTATGTTTTAAAGTTGATTCTTGATTTTTTGAATTTATTTCCTCTCGTCTTAATTTCCTTTGTATGTACTTCCATGAGTTTCCTTCGTCTAATGAGCTGGCGGCGTGGCAGGATTGTGTAAATTCGTAAAACACTAACTAGTTAAAATAAATCTATGAATTTTCGATCTGATTATACTTGCTGACGTACTTTAGTATTCAATTACGAGTTAAAATTAGACAAAAAATGTTATTTAACTGTTCAAAATTGAAAAGTAGAATAAAATTTATGAAATACTTCGGGACTACTTAAAAATTTAGATGTTCGCGGTTTGCGTGCTTGATAGTCTCTGTTTAGACGCAGTGTAATTAATTAACTTTAAAAAATTACCATTACTTAGATATAGGGAGAAATTTAAATATTTATTATTTCCAAATTGCTTCTTCAATCTAACAATGTTTTTACACTAGACTGTGGTTGACGTCAATATCTATGCAAATCAACCATCACCTTAGCTTTACGCCCCTACGTTCAGACGCAGTGTAATTATTTAACTTTAAAAAATTACCATTACTTAGATATAGGGGGATATTTAAATATTTATTATTTCTAAATTTCTTCTTTAATCCAACAATGTTTTTACACTAGCGTGTAGCTGACGTCAATATCTATGGAAATTACTTATCATCTTAGCTCTATGCCCCTACGTTTAGACGCAGTGTAATTATTTACTTTTAAAAAAATACCATTACTTAGATATACAAGAATATTTAAATATTTATTATTTCTAAATTCCTTCTTCAATCTAACAATGTTTTTATACCAGCGTTTAGCTGACGTCAATATCGATGTAAATCAACTATCTTCTTAGCTTTTCGCCTCTACGTGCAGACGCAGTGTAATTATTTAACTTTAATAAAATACCATTACTTAGATATAGGGGGATATTTAAATATTTATTATTTCTAAATTCCTTATTCAATCGAACAATGTTTTTATATTAGCCTGTGGCTGACGTCATTATCTATGCAAATCAACTATTACCTTAGCTCTATGCCTATACGTTTAGACGCAGTGTAATTATTTAACTTTAAAAAATTACCATTACTTAGATATAGGGGGAAATTTAAGTAATGTATGATTTGACGTATGTTGTTACTGTTTTTTAATGGCAAGCTTTATTGTAACGCCAGTTGTAAATAAAAATTCACTTTCTTTTTTAAAAAATTATTTCTAAATTTCTTCTTTCAACTTAATATAAATATTATTTTGACCAGTAGTTATATAATCATTTTTTTAAAATACAGATTTAAGATCATTTTCAACACTTTTGATAACCTAACAATGTCTTTTTAATTTGTGAATTGTAAAAAATTAGCTCATTCATTATTTTAAGGATTTCAGGAATTGCTTAACATTTTCAAAATAAATATCTGCAAATAAATAATATGATTTTATTTTTTGTTACACTATTGTTGCAATAAAAACATCTATTACGAATTGAAATATGTTTTGTGTGTTTTGGTATTTGACATTTAACTAATTTGGACCAATTTTTAATAGAAACGTAATGACTGTCGGTTGCTTATCGTCTTTGTTGCTCATTTAAATCAAATTTAAATAGTTTACTTTCCTAATGTTTCGATGACAGGTGTCATAAATATTATTATTATTATCTTCTAAAATTTAAACATGAATTGATATATCATTTTGTAATCTAAACTTTTTCATACTATAAAGAATTACTGTGAATACTATTTTATTGGAATTAAAATTATTTTCCTAATTCTAATTACAATATTTAGAAACTCTCAATGAGTTTTTAGTATTTTATCTTGATGTTTGTGATACAATAAACAATGTTAAAAAATTTTTTTAGTCCTGTTTTTTATTTTGGAAATTTGGTCGAAATAAATGTAATGCAATAATCATATGTTACTATACAACAGCCAAGGACCGTTGTAACTTTACATCGGGCCTTTGATACACCGTTAAAAACTCAGCACCCCCTTAAAAGACCGTTGTAAGGAAGTTTCACTGTACAACGTTGGTACAAAAGTGCTTGTACAAATTTTTTTGGTGATATTGCACAAGAGTTTGACAATGTTTGCCACGCTCACACCTTATGCCAAATAATATGTAAGCCCGCCTGTACCTAGCTGAAGCAGGTATCATTCAGCTTGGCATCTCAGAATTTTACAAGGATCAACACCATTGAGAGTAAAACAGAGATCATAAAATTTAAAAGTAACGTTCTGCAGGGAAGCCTTCTATTAACATTTTGATTTCACATGTCCATTGATATAATGGTTCAGGACTTGGGCAAACAAAAAGTAACAGACAGGTTTTGGTTCTCGATTACATCCTCCACATCAATGCGTATCTAATGCGGAGTTTGCCGGTGATACCAGTCTTGTTGGTAATATAAGACACCCATCCATCAAATTGTATCAGAAATATTCCGCATCACTCAGTCAAATAGGCCTTAAAATGAATCATAACATTTCTAATCATTTTTAAAGCGTTGGTCCGTTCAGATGAAGAAAGTCTGTTTATTGCATAAATCCACGAATAAGCTGGAGGACATTTAGCAAATTGTATCACTTTTTGACCTTTTTAGGGGATTTTGCACTAATTTTTGTATTTAAAACTATTTAAGTGGTCTCAGATAGGTTTGCGTTTTTTACCACAGGTTGAAATGACAGTATCTTTAAATATTAAATAAAGGTTTAAAAAATCAATGCAACGTGCTTGCATAACCTCAAAATCAGGAATTTTACTCTAACGTGCATATTTCGATCGTACACAAATTTTGTGGCATTATTTTTTTTAATTAAAACTCATAACTAAATATTGTATAACTCCCAAAAAGCTTTACAAGGTGCATTTCCTACATTTAGTTTAGATTTTAAAAACAACAAAAATCATAGGAACACATGATGCACAGTTACTATATAAAATTTATAATATTTTTCAAGAAACACTAATAAACAACAAATAAAATTACAATTAGTTAATGATAAATTTTCCATGAATAATTACTGTCAACAAAAGAGAATTTATATCAAGATAATGATGTATTATTCTAATAATTAGGTGATATTAAAAATATTGAAAATAAGTTTGTGTATTTGTAAATGTTTCATGCAATTTTTAGAATAGATAGAGGAGGAAAACGATAATAAAGCTTATTATCATCACAGTAAGATAAACAAAATTAATTTTACACTGACAGAATATAAATATTTAACAGTATCATCTGACATCAAGTAACCAAACTCAATATCTAATTAAAAGCATGTTTAAATATGAAAAATTGGTATCAAAAATGTTTAACACATTCGTTATTGTATCACAAACATCAAAATGAAATACAAAAAACTTATACAGAGTTTCTGAATAATATAATTTGGATTAGGAAAATGATTTTAATTCTAATAAAGTACCTACTGTAATTCCTAATGCTATAAAAAAGTTAAAATTACAAAATAAAATATCAATTAATGTTTATATTTTAGCAAAATATAAAAAAAAATATTTAAATAGCGTAGATTTTGACGTCAGCTACACGCTAGTATAAAAACATTGTTATATTGAAGAAGGAATTAAGAAATAATAATAATTTAAATATCACACAATATCTGAGTAATAGTAATTTTTTAAAATTAAATAATTCCACTGCGTCTAAACGTAGAGGCATAGAGCTAAGGTGATAGTAGATTTGCATAAATATTGACGTCAGCTACACACTAGTATAAAAACATTGTTAGATTAAAAGAGAAATTTAGAAATAATAAATATTTAAATATTCTTGTATATCTAAGTAATGGTATTTTTTTAAAAGTAAATAATTACACTGCGTCTAAACGTAGGGGCATAGAGCTAAGATAATAAGTAATTTCCATAGATATTGACGTCAGCTACACGCTAGTGTAAAAACATTGTTGGATTGAAGAAGAAATTTAGAAATAATGAATATTTAAATATCCCTCTATATCTAAGTAATGGTAATTTTGTAAAGTAAAATAATTACACTGCGTCTAAACGTGAAAACATTTAAATAAGGTAATGGTTAATTTGCATGGATATTGACATCAGCTAAACGCTGGTATAAAAACATTGTTATACTTAAGAAGGAATTGAGAAATAATAATAATTTAAATATTCCACAATATCCAAGTTATAGTAATTTTTTAAAATTAAATAATTCCACTGCGTCTAAACGTAGAGGCATAGAGCTAAGGTGATAGTAGATTTGCATGAATATTGACGTCAGCTACACACTAGTATAAAAACATTGTTAGATTAAAAAAGTTATTTAGAAATAATAAATATTTAAATATTCTTGCATATCTAAGTAATAGTATTTTTTTAAAAGTAAATAATTACACTGCGTCTAAACGTAGGGGCATAGAGCTAAGATGATAAGTAATTTGCATAGATATTGACGTCAGCTACACGCTAGTGTAAAAACATTGTTGGATTGAAGAAGAAATTCAGAAATAATGAATATTTAAATATCCCCCTATATCTAAGTAATGGTAATTTTGTAAAGTAAAATAATTACACTGCGTCTAAACGTAAAAACATTTAAATAAGGTAATAGTTAATTTGCATAGATATTGACGTCAGCTAAACGCTGGTATAAAAACATTATAAATTGAAAAAGGAATTTAGAAATAATAAATATTTAAATATCGCACTATATCTTGCTAATAGTAATTTTTTAAAAGTTAAATAATTACACTGCGTCTTAATTTAGGGGATAAGAGCTAAGGTAATGGTAAATTTGCATAGCGAATGACGTACGCCACACGCTGGTATAATAACATTGTTAGATTAAAAATGGAATCTTGAAATAATAAATATTTAAATATCTCACTATATCTAGGTAATAGTAATTTTTTTAAGTTAAATAATTACACTGCGTCTGAACGTAGAGGCATAAAGCTAAGGCGATAGTTGGTTTGCATAGATATTGACGTCAACCACAGTCTAGTATAAAAACATTGTTTAATTGAAGAACAAATTTAGAAATAATAAATATTTAAATATCCTCCTATATCTAAGTAATTGTAGTCTTTTAAAGTTAAATAATTACACTGCGTCTGAACGTACGGGCATAGAGCTAAGGTAATAGCTGATTTGCATAGATATTGACGTCAGCTAAACGCTGCGACAACAACATGGTTGGATTCAAGCTTGAATTTAGAAATAATAAATATTGTAATATCCCTCTAAATTTAAGTAATGGTATTTTTTTAAAGTTAAATAATTACACTGCGTCTAAACGTTTAGGCATAGAGCTAACGTTATGGTGGATTTGCATAGATATTGACTTTAGCTACACACTGGTATAAAAACATTGTTAAATTGAAGAAGGAATTTAGAAATAATAAATATTTAAATATCCCCTTATATCTAGGTTATGGTATTTTTTTAAAGTTAAATACTTACACTGCATCTAAACGTAGGGGCATTAAGCTAAGGTGATGGTTGATTTGCATAGATAATGGCGTCAACTACACGCTAGTATAAAAACATTATTGGATTGAAGAAAGTATTTAGAAATAATAAATATTTAAATATCCCCCTATATCTAATCGTAAGTAATGGTATTTTTTTAAAGTTAAATAATTACACTACGTCTGAACGTAGGGGCATATAGCTAAGGTAATTATTGATTTGCATAGATGTTGACGATAGCTACACGCTAGTATAAAAACATTGTAAGAATGAAGAAGAAATTTAGAAATAATAAATATTTAAATATCCCCCTATATCTAAGTAATGGTATTTTTTTAAAGTTAAATAATTACACTGCGTCTGAACTTAGGGGCATGGAGCTGAGGTTATGATTGATTCGCATAGATATTGACGTTAGCTACACGGTGGTATAAAAACATTGTTAGATTAAAGAAGAAATTTAGAAATAATAAATATTTAAATATCCCACTTTATCTAAGTAATGGTAATTTTTTTAGGTTGAATAATTACACTGCGTCTGAACTTAGAAGCATAGAGCTAGGGTGATGGTTGATTTGCATAGATATTGACGTTAGCTACACGCTGGTATAAAAACATTGTTGGATTAAAGAAGGAATATAGAAATAATAAATATTGAAATATCCCCCATATCTAAGTAATAGTAATTTTTTAAAGTTAAATAATTACACTGCTCAGCTATAGTTTAAACATCGCTGCTGGTCCTAACAACAATTTTTTTTTAATAATCGGTCTTTTTTTATTCACATAGAGAGTAAACGGGCATTACATTGGTTGTAAATATGCATTTGGTTTTAGGCAACGCATAAGTGCAAAATTTTTGCAAACGGTTTTATTTTCTTTTTTTTGTTGCACGATGAACATTTATGTCTGTCGGCTGCTCATCTAGTCTTGGTGTTTTGCATGACACACTGGGAAGGCTGCAGCGTCGCTGAACTTTTGCTATCCTATTACTTGAACAACTCTTCTCACCTTCTTGAAATTTCAAATAGTGTGATCCAAGTACTTGTGGTTTTGAATGAAAGCACATAATTTCATCCGGTTTTTCTTTTTCGGACAGTGATGACTGTGTATTGCTTGTCTCGTCAAAAACACAGGGTCTTGAGCTTGTTGCAAAAAGGCCATCTTTGTTGGAAATGGAGTTGTTTGTTGACATTTGTGAATTCAATTGCCAGGAAATAGTGTATAATTTAATGAGCTTAATTAGTAGATTCGGCAGTTAAAACATGCATAGTTTGTATCTTACTTTTTAAAATTTGTGCATGTAGTATGTATTTGATTGCTGTACCTTACAATTACAACTTTAAAATACAAAGCAATCTTTTTCTTACAATAAAATAAATTCAAACGTCACTGGAACTGGTCACCTAGTTGCTGAGATAATTACTGATTTATCCCTCGCCAGTTTTTTTTAACTTTTTATTTTTCGCTAGTTTTTCAAAATCAAAAATGCGTACCTAGTGTATGCTCTGGAGATGTCGAATTTTAAATCAGAATATTTTTAATGTACCTAGTCGCTGAGATAATTACTTATTCATCTCTTGCTAGTTTCTTCAAAAATTTTTATTTATAAGTATTTTTTTAAAATAAAAGCTTTATACCTACAGTATGCTCTGGAGATGTTAAATTTGCACTCAGAATATTTTTATTTTATCTAGTTGCTGAGATAATTGGCTTCGCCATCAACCCTATACCTTACATTAGGCCATTATTTTGACATCCATTTCTTAGTAAATGTGCTGTAATCATAGCATATCAATTTGAGTAGTGGCGAAATTCTTAAAGCCGACAACATTTTAAAAATAAAATTAGTAACTTCCCCACCGTGGCGCTGCCGTCAAAGAAACTTGTGATTCTGATTTTGCCAGCAGCATTACGTACGATCGGCACAGGTTGGTCTGGAGATTAACAAGTTGGGTAGCCTCCTTCTGGTTAAGCAACAACCAAAGCTCATTCTGAAATCAATGGGTGGCCTTACCGGTAATCCTGCAGGGCTCGGTGATAAGTACGCCGCATGTCCTAGAGAGATTGTGTATAAATGTTATTTCTCTGGGCTTTCTAGAGTTCTATATTTCTGAGTTTCTATGGTTCACTGGGTGGCATAGTTGGATTTAAATTTCCAGTGTTTCTTGTGTGGTACATTGAGTGAGTGAGATTTAATCCTATAACTAGCCACTCCAACCTTTGGGATAAATAAAAATTTGTTCTTTAGAAAAAGGGCTACCAAAAAAATTACCATTTCCTACATGTACTAAAAATTTTCGAAAATTAATATTTCAAAAACTGTTTCTGTACTAGTACTAACTTTGTTTTACATAGTACAGTAGCTGAGAAATATAGCTATGTTTACAGACCATTAGTTTGCCTTTATACTCCAGGCTTTACAAGCAATACACAAAATATACAAGGAAAGGTCACGAAATGAACGCCGATTTTCAACTTAAGATCATATGCGTTAAATAGACCTATGGTGGCAAGCAAACGCACCACTAATCATTTTTTTCTCAGGTCAACTGTATCGAGGTCATAGGTCATTTTCCTAAAAACGACCAACGTGTTTATTTTTACTTTGCATGTTAAATCCCATGAGAAAATTTCATTTTTTTATTTCGCAAAGAAATTCAAAAATAGCCATTATTGCTATAAAGAAGGAGACATTTACTGCGTAGGGACTTTTCCCATTAAAATAGTTTAGGGTCCTCTACAAATGACGTCATCAAAACATTTATATTTTTGGACCTTGTACCGCCCCTTGTTGTTTAAATGACTATATGTAAATGTAACATGGGTAGACTGCAATACCTAAGTAGACTCATGGGCCCTACCAACGTCATTTATGGACGATCCTATTACTATAACCACTTTTATTTGTTTTTCCTAAATTGTGTGCACTTGACACTTGAAAATTTAATTACATTCCTTTAAAAGGCGTATTTCTGACCTGAGTGACATTGTTGGATTCTTACTAAGCGATGCAATTATCATAATGGAACCGTCATGCAAGAGGAATTTTCAAAAGATTAGAGATCCTGCTGAACTAGCAACGTACATATGTGAACTTTATGATGTTCACATTCTTTTGGTATGTTCCAAAAACTGACGTCTGAGTTTTGTAAAATTCAAACATTTTTATTTTTTTTTACATTACCAGAACTAATTACTGTCAATACGGCAATACTAGTTTGCTTCTTAAATAGGCGGCCATGTTTTATTTTAAATAACTTTATAATTTCCGGGATCCTACGCAGTAAATTTCTCCTATTTTATAGCATTAATGGCTATTTTTGAATTTCTTCGCAAAATATAAAAATGAAATTTTTTTATCGGATTCAACATAAAAAATAAATTTGAACACGTGGTCGTTTTTCGGCAAATGACCTATGACCTTGATACAGCGAACCATTAAAATGCGTTCGCTTATTTCAGCTTACAGTATATGTAATTCTACACTTGCATTGGGGATACTGCTATTTTCACTTTACTCAACCAGGTAAATAAAATTGCCTAATTTAATAACATTAGCCAAGGCCTAAGCATTTTTTATTTAAAAACTTTATTGGATTGAAGGAAAAATCTACTCCCAAATTTTCTGCAATCAAATAAAAAATCGTACTGTAATATTAATAGGCTTCAGGAATTTGCCTTATTGTAAGAAAGTAGTAGAAGTAAATCGGATTAAAAATATAAATCGTAAGTTGGTTTGCAACTAATATAAACAAAAAGATATAAAATTGTCGCAAAATCGCATTTGTAGAATTTTATACTTTATTTCAATGTTTTACAGCTACACCCAAGCCTAATGTAAAAGTTAACATTTAAAGCGGCGTTAAGCACAGAAACCTATTAAAAGGAAAGAATACTACACATACTTTTGAATGTGTGTTCGAACAAATGCTGACAAAGATAAGAATTTTAAATTTGTCATTGGTAAACTCCAGTGTTTCAACACCACATTTTTATAGAAAACAATAAGACACAAAAACCCCTTACACTAGACGAGCGACTTTTCTTGAAGGCTTATACTCTAGTCCTCTGAAATCCAACCCGTCTTCTTTTGCCTGCCAGGCTGGGCCGTGGGCCTCAGTCTCGACTGTCGCCTGTGCCATTCTCAGCGTTAGCTTCAGCTTTCAGCTTATTCAGCTCAGCTTTGGGCTTTTATTTAATGTTGAATTGTGCTGTGGGGGATCCTGTGACGGACGGTAGATACCTTCTGTAGGGCGCGTAACTTTAAACACTTGATTCTAAAATTAGATTGTATGAAAATCGTAATTTCTAAATTTGTTTCTAAGCTTCAGTTTCAGTATGTTGCCTAATTTCAGTACTTATTTGTGTTAGTAGCAGGCGTAATCAATTACAACAGTGAATAGTGGTAGTTATCGTGGTAGTGATAACAGGGGTACTGGTGGTACAAAAACAATGCCATATTATATGTAATAACCAAAATCATTACTACCAATATTTGTGTACTTTTCCGTACTAACTATTATAACTACAATAATTAGTAATTCTTCGTAACTATAAAGTCGTGGACGTCGTGTCTTTTGTTTTTAACAATAAATAATTAAAACCGTTAAAAAGTACCTGTTGTTTAAACAATAATTTAATTTAAAATGTCTTGGCGAGGCAACAAAAAAACCTATAAGACTGTTGAGGACATTTTCGAAAATGATGAAAGCAAGTTGCGAAAGTTAATGATTAAGTTTGAGAGAAACATGAAAGAAAAAAAAGTTAGTGATTATATGTGTAAAATAATTGACCTTCCGTGCATTCAATATAATGAAAACAGGAACAATAGTAAAGCATTTATAGAACTTATCGAGAAAGTGTACCAAGAAAACACGACAGAAACGTTTATAATTCGGCCTCACAAACCATGTCAGACACCAGCCGTAAAATACTTTAATGAAATTAATGAGGAAAAGGAAGTAGATAGTTTTACGTTCATGAGTTACCTTCCTTTGACATCAGATGACACTGACTTTGTGTTTCGACGTAAAGTTAGCAAAGATTCTAGAGCCTTTGCTCTAGAAAAGATTAAAGCAGTAACAGGCAAGGCCGAGTTAACAGTGAAAAACCTTAAACTCATTAGTGATGATGTCACAGTGAGCGATGTTGATCAGAACACCTCTATTTGGGAGTATGACTTCAATCATAATTTCAAAATTGGAAATACTGCAACTGTTCAAATCGAAAACATCAATAGAATGACAAGTTTATCACAGTTTGAACAGCATTATCTCAATGCATCAACACTTAATACTCCGTTAGCAGCACTACCTTTAATAAACTCAACTGGAATCTTAGGCGTTACAAATCCTTGGACATACAATTCATTTGCAGGTATTAATTTTAAGCCAATTTAACACAATATGACCCCTTTTTTATTGCGCTGTAATGGCTGCGCTCTTTTTTCTGCGCTCTCCTGTTCTGTTCCTGTTATAATGTACAATTATTATGTGTTTAGATAAATCGGCATCTATTAAAATTGTTTTGTCCGTCCCTCTGTCTGGTAACTGGCAGCTCGTTCGTTCTTGGGTTTTTCAATACATTTTTCCTGAACAACATTCTAATCACCACAAATGCGGAAGAAATGTGCTGCATAGTTTTTGGTTATGATTTTAATAATATTTGCACAACTAGAAGTTGAATGGACTAGCTCTTAACATTTTAATTAATTCTTACTTAAGCGTGTATCAAAATTGACTATCTGTCCGTTAGACTATGTCTGGCTGTAGGTCATGCGCTCTTATTGGTTAACTCATTTAATTAAAAGTCAAGTTAAACTATTAACTAACACAAGTGGCCGCCGAAAGTCAAATAAACAGATTTCTGTAGTATTTAAACAAGGTATTTAAAAATAGTTATGAAGTACAATAGGTTTGGACATTATTTCACTGTAAGACAAAGTCCAGGTCACCGGTGCAGACTGGTTCACTGACCGGGGGTCGAACATGTTCTATACTTTTGAGACGAGCCCAGGAGTGCCTGTGTTAAATATTACGGAAGCGCAAATGAGGCAAAAAAGAAAGGTGCATTTTGGTCCTCGGTCATTTTTAATTAAGGGCTCATTAGGGACTGATTGACTTGCATTGTTATTTTGTGCGATGCTTAGTTGCTTTGTCTGTGGCCCTTGAGAATAAAATGTCCTAGGTTTAGTACGGTATGGAGTGAGTTCGATTTTCGTGAGATAAGGAGAAGGTTTTTTTGTTTGTTTGTAAGCTTTATTCATATAGGTTGTATGCTTCTTGAGCTCTCGTATTTCTCGCTTGCTAACATTGAACCAGTATATATTCTAAGTATATCAGACTTGGTTTTGGAGTTAGTGAGTGAGTGAGTAATAAGACAGGTTGCACGCGGTCGGGTCAGCTCCATAGGGCCGTTTGCTGGTATTTGCTTATTGGATCTTCTCTCAGGCCTCGCCACTCCAGAGGCACCGATAGTGGAGGAGGGGAACAGAGATTAAGGACATATTATATATTATATGATTACAGGCAATACGACACGAGCTTCGTGAATTATTGTAGCAAAAAGCTGTTTCTCTGATTTCTCATCCTATTTTGATAGAATGTTGACTTATTAGTCTTATTAGCAGACGTTTTTCTGAAAAGTAATTTTTAGATTTTAAAAATTTCAAAACTTATGGAGGCAAGTAGGATAATCAGGTACGGTCGATCGCAATAGTAAAGTTTGAGAGGGAGTTTTTGGTGGTGAGGTGAAAGATAAAGTTGGCGCGAAGTAGGTATAATTACTCATAAGCTCAGCATTAGCTTTTTCTCAAACTTTAAAATTTTTCTACCTCAAAATTTCCAAAACTAATCCCAATGCTATTTTTACACTAGTAAACTTTGTTTAGTGCTCTTGTATTTGACACCTAGCTCAACCAAATTGGTCCATGTTTGCCTGACCTTTGACCTGTTGAAGTTAATACAATCTGTGTTGATTTATATTACGGCAGAAAATTATGGCTGCTAGATGACGTCGAAAACCAGGGGAGCCGTCAGAACCGACACAGAAGTCGATTGACTGTACCTTATTATTCTACTTGCCTTGAAACTTATACTTGTGTCAAAAAATCGAAGGATATAATTATTTTTAGGCACAAATTTTTCGGAAACATAAGAAGATTAGGATTTTTAAAATTCCGTAAATATCTTTCCGAAAAAGTAAATACTCCAAAAATATAGACAAAATTGAATTTCGTCAAAATCAGATAAAAACAGTAAAAGTAGGGCTGTAATTATGGGTCATTTAAGTCGCAACAATATACGTCATACACGTGGCAGTACTATTTCGAAGAGAAATTTGCCGTTAATGTTTTAACGTAAACTTAAGATTGATAGGTCATATTTTAAATTTCCTTAAAGAAGGTTGTTCTGTTTTGTGAAACACTCTATCCCTTAAACGCCCAGCATTCACATCGAGCTCATATTTAATAAATCGAGCGCAAAGTGTTGCACTTTTTAAATACGCATTTTTCATTTTAACAGTTTAGTAGAATTTAATATCTAGAGTAATTATATAATTAATAATATATCTTAAATTTATTAGGAGCCTCAACCTGCTACCATGTCGAAGACCTCAACTTGGCGTCACTAAATCAAAACATTGGTATTTTTGGTACTGACTTTAATAAGTATAAAGAAGATTTTTCTGATAAAATGTAACTTTAAGTTCATTATACTTTATTTAATTATTATTGTATTTATTTAGGAACTGGAAAGAAGGCATGGTCGTCTTGCTTACTGAGCGACTCCACAGAATTATGGGGCAAAGTAAAGATCTACAATAATTTCAGGCGTCGTATAGATCCATGCCCAGCTTCATTTCGGGGAAAATTGGATTTCGTCCAACTTATTCAACTCTTCAATTGGGACTTGAAATTTAATATTGCCATTCAAGAGCCAGGTATGCAATAAAAAACGTTTAATTATTTAGACGAATATAGTTTTAATTACTTTATAGCATTCACAACATAATAATTTTTTTAATGTGTTACAGGTGACATAGTTATCGTATCCACTGGAGGTAAGTTTAATAAAGTCTTTAACTTATTTAAAGATACCGCAAAGCTCCTGACAGACGCCTCCACCTTCTTCTAAAAACAGGCCCTCCTACCCCCAGCTTGTAATGCAGACTCGGCTTCTATTTACCATTTTAAGTTTAAAACAAAAACAAAACAACGTGAATTACCATGCACGTAGCAAAGTTTCAGTATCAAAAAAATTAAACCGTTTTTATTATAATTGACAACCTTAACAGTTATGGGGCATTAGTATACAGTATATCGTGTTAGGTACTGTAATGCGCATTGTATTTGAATGCAAGTTAGATTAGGAAAAAATTGACTTACCAATTAGGAATAGGATTGTTGGAAGTAAATCGTACCCTGAGCACTGACATAAAAGACTTTTCTCACTTATTTTTTAAAATAATTTTTTGCATTCATTTATTTTGTAGAAATCAAGTTGAGCTACAGCTTTTGCATACATTGCAATTTATAATTAGTAAAGTTCCTTACATTTATTTACATTTACATGTTATCTGTTCTGAGCCGTTTATGAGTTGTATGCACTTAAATTCAAAACACCACGAATCACAGACTTATTTTGACTGTGAGTGTAAGTAAAAGCCGTCGAACCGGCCCCTATGAGTCCTCTGTTGGAGTTTCGGCTTCTATTTGGAGCTATACGGTACATCTTACTCGCATAAAAATGTTAATATTTAAAAGGTAACTCTTGTAATTATTGTTTTTAGTTCCACACCAAGTAAGTACTCCTAAAAGTACTTATAATGAAGCAGTGAACTTTATCGACCCTTTATGGTTCAAGGAAGAATCCAATTTCCACCCAATGTGTTCAGAAAAGGATAATGTGTATGGCTATCATGGATTGGACTATTCGCACATCAGAATGACAAACTTTCGTCCAAATTTACTACTTCCCTTATGGGGAGACCGATTGATCGCTCTGAGCAAGCAAAAGTCTAAAGACATTCCTGCATGCGATTATACAACATGCGATCTATGCTTAGAATTAGTTGGGGATAAAAAATCAACTCCACTGCAGAAGAAGAGAAGGTTGACTCCGCAATCATCTGAAAGTCACCCAAAATGTCCAGTGTGCAACAAGGTCTTAGCAGACAAATATTCGTTAAAAAACCATATTACAAAAATTCACACCGAAGATTTTAAAATTCATTTCTGCCAGTGTGGCTCGTCATTCAACTCTGTTTCGGGACTAAAACGACACAAAAAGCAAGTTCACAACGGTGTTAGTAATATTAATTGATTTAAAATTTTATACAATTTATAATAAACATAGTTAAATAAATTGAATGTAAGGACTCAAAATAATGTGAAAAATGACAAACACAAGTAAACTATTCCGTCCAGCGGACTGCATTAATTAGGGTTACTAAGAAAACTGAGGTATGCAAGATTCTGAGTGATTTTTCCTGTGGACTGAAATTAAAAGATGATGATTAGATGATTACAACAAATTCTAGATTTATTTTAAACTTGTTTTTGGGTAGTAAATTGTACGCCATGTAATAATGTTTAATTTAAATGTTTTTAATTTTACTTATGTAAATGTTTTTAAATTTTGAACTGCATTTTTATTTACACTAAAATACATGATATTCTAAAATTATGCAACGTACATTGAGTCATGTGTGCTTTTGTAGTTAAACGACGGTATTAAGTTCATTTTAATAAAGTTGTCTTCCTCTCTTAGTAATCATTACTGTCCTAAAATCAAACGCCATGGCACAACACGATTTGATATTTACAAAATATATTGTGATTGTTTTGGATTTTATCAATAGGAAATATTCAGATTTAAATTCAGACTTATTAATTCAATTAAAAAATTATATTTAGTCGAGACTTTACTATCTTTTGCTTTTATTTCTAACATAAATAAAGTATTTCTGTTTCACTAATGAAGCTCATTTTAAGAATACCTAATTACAGAGTATAATATTTACATTTGGTTTTTGATTTCAATAAATGGAAATTTTTAGATCCAAGTATTTTCGATCTCATTATCAGCAAACTTTCGACTTAAGATTTTGAATCCAGTTCCATAAGAATATTTTTATTTGGGTTCCGATTTTAGTTTTGATTTTACAAGAAATGTTCGGGTTTAGACGCATAATATGATTTTAATTTTAAATGTTTAGTTTTGAATTTCGATTCCAATAATAAGAAACATTTTGATGAGAACTTTGGATTTTATCATTAGAAAATATTTAAATTTTGATTCAGACATAGTATAATTATTGCAAAAATATTAATATTTAGTGATGGGTTTCTATTTGTTCCAAAAGACACTATTATTTTCAGATTTTAATTTTGAAAACATTTAAAGTCCAGTAAGCGTCAGATTCAAATAAGCAAGGTTTTTTTTCGAAAAGGTCGGCGAAGGCTAAGGGCCTTAATATAAGATCCCTTGTGAAATGTCGCAATTTGCATGAATGGCCTAACACAGCATGTTCGTGATAGGAATTAATGGTCAAATATGCCTGCAATATTTTAAAATGGTGTCTATAAATAATTTTCAAAAATGGTGCCTCTAATATTTTTAAAACAACAAAATGTAGGATTAGGAAACCATTCTAAGGCATTATCATTTTGTCAAAAAATATTTGATGGACCTAAAAACTCATTACTGGCAACATATTGTTTTAATTCGAAGTTTTTTGGGACGCTCTTTTTACGAAACAACCTATTGAAAATGCCTGATGATAAGAGGGATTAATATTACTGCATATGACAAAAGCGATGTCATACGATGGGATAGGTGAGTCTAAATCTGTTATATGACTTGAAATGACATGGGTGGGTCGGCTTTTAAAAGCAAGTTTGAGTGACATAATTTATGGACCATGCCTACGAGGATGAAGAAGGTTTGTAGATACAGCTGTTTAAAATCCAGGGAAATGTTCTCTGTCCCTGCAATATTTCTTATTTCAATGGCAGAATACACCTTTCAAGTGTCCACATATCCTTATCTAAAACGTTTTATAGTTAGAGTGTCGCAAAGTTTTACGATTAAAAGTGAGTGCTCACTAAATAAACTACATGATAACTGTAAAGAGTATAAAGTAAAATATGTCCATCCTGAACTTGTCTTGTAGATTCAGGAGCAACGTGCTCCGGCCGTAGTTGCCCGTACTCATGATCTGAAATAACATATTATTTAAGATTGCTTTGGCAAAACGGGATACGTTCTCCACAGCCACAGCAAATGCAGGAATAAATAATAATGAATAATATTTATTTAGCGTTTATTTAGTGGAGCGGCGTAATATATTGTATCTGGTTGTGTTGAATC
This sequence comes from Dicyrtomina minuta, assembly GCA_949802685.1. Taxonomy (NCBI): domain Eukaryota; kingdom Metazoa; phylum Arthropoda; class Collembola; order Symphypleona; family Dicyrtomidae; genus Dicyrtomina; species Dicyrtomina minuta. The sequence continues at coordinate 10,846,361 of OX461811.1, forward strand.
TGCATGAAAAACTCATGTACTTTGTGATTTCAGTGCATTTTCTTTTATTTTGCAGCATGTTTTGTTGAATAAAATTCCGAAAACTTAAACAAAAGTCTTTTATGATAACCTAAGGTTTAAAAGCGATGAAGAATTTCACCTCTACTATAAAGACAACTACAACGAATTTGACTCTTACTCCGAACCTGAACGTGGTCCTCTTGCAGATGTTGACTGCAACCCAATCATTGCGATGTCAAGGGGGTAAAGCAAATACCTGTGCAGTGTCGCTCAGAGATTGATGAGAATTACTGATTCCAAGTATTTAGAATCCATGGAATCAAATGAGCTAATTCTAACAGACACCCATTCTTATAATAATAATAATAATAATAATAATAATAATAATAATAATAATAATAATAAATGTTTCCCGGGAAAAATCCTAATGGATTTGAGACAAGTCTCTTGAAAAACCCGGTTGTCACTTTTTAACACTTTGAAGCTTGAGTCACTCAGAATCACGGCCAAAACTCCACCCTTTAAACTTGTCCAATCTGTTTTTAAACGAATTCACCAAATACAAATCCGATTTGTCATTTTTCACCTCACTTGGAAGACTATTCCATTCTGACACTACACGCTGAGTGAAAAAATGATGTCCAGTGTTGGTATTCACTATTTTCTTTTTCAAAAACGGGGCATGCCTGCTTTGCATGTCAATATCAAAAAATACAGAGGGGTCAACATTATATTTATTGTTTCTTAGTTTGAAAGTATCGATTAAGTCTCCACGTCTTCATCTATCTTCGAGGGAAATTAGTCAAAGTGATTTAAGTCTCTCAGCATGAGGTAGATCCTTAAGCGACAGGAGAATACGCGTGGCTAGTCTTTGAACTTTTTCTATGTCATCACAATCACTTTTGAAAATAGGACACCAAATAATATTAGTATTCTAGTAACGGGCGAATAAAAGTTACAATAAGCGTACGAAGTCCGTACTTGTCAAGATGTTTAAAAGTTCGCTTATGTTACATCTGTACAAATTTTTGCAGTTCAAATAAATCTTTAAACGCCCACATAACTATATTTCATGAGATCAAAAAAAAATAATGAGCCAAATTCAAGACTACAACCTCTTGGGTGTCAACCGTGCCCGTCAACATATGCGTACCGCACTGCGGCTTATCAAAACATATGGAATCCCATTAAAACCAACGACGAATTGAGTAGATCATGCCAAATTGTGACGTAACATTTAACTTCAAGCAAGTTGTCTAGTCACATCTTATAAATGTGTATTTTAAGGAAAAAAATTAATTAGCTAGTTAACAAGACACATTACTTTCCATTCAGATGAGAGACCTTTTAAATGTCATCACTCAGACTGCCACACATCTTTTAAAACAAAGGAAATACTGAGACAAAACTTAAAGATCCACACAGGAGTTCGTCGCTAGAAAGTTGTAGCAGAGGGACTATTTAAATGTAAACAGTTTGACCGCGCTTTTTCTACAAGAACTCGCAACTAAATTAAATTAGAACCTTCAAAAACATGCTATAGAATAATGGCACCAACCATTTTAAATGTTGCAGACAGCAAAAGCTTTTGTTTTTGCAGACAATAATAATTAATTCCTCAATTCAAAGGATATGTAAATAGCTTAATAAATAAATTCCAACACGAAGCGCTGCGCTGTAATAAGTCGCTAATCCCTTTCATCTACAACAATAATTAAGGAGGATAAATATACATGTAACAATTCGCAACCGCTATAGGAACGCCTCGCTCTGCATCACCCATAATACCCAAGTATCAAACTCGATATTTAAGTATTAAATTTGATACCTAAGTATCAAATTTGATACTCAAGTATCAAACTTGATACTCCCTAATAACATCTAATACCTTAGTATTAAAATTCGATACCCAAGTATCAAATTCGATACTCAAGTATCAAACTTGATACTCCCTAATAACATCTAATACCTTAGTATTAAAATTCGATACCCAAGTATCAAATTCGATACTCAAGTATCAAACTTGATACTCCCTAATAACATCTAATACCTTAGTATTAAAATTCGATACCCAAGTATCAAATTCGATACTCAAGTATCAAACTTGATACGCCCAAATCCCATTTGATACCTAAGTATCTAAATTCCATACCCAAAGTGGAAGTGAATAAGTCTGAGTCACTGGCTGAGTGAGCTAACGCTTAGTATAATTAAGTATAAAGTATAAGTATAATAGAATATATCTAGTTATATCTAAAAAAAAGTAAGTAGATGTTGCTTGCATCTGCACCAAATTGGCGCAACCATTCAAATTACGTGTTGAATCTAAACATTCATTATTTTTCTTACTTCACATTTTACTGGCGCATGTAAACTAGGTCATTGTCCCACGTCACATGTAACCCACTCATTTAAAATCATCCACCGCTAACGATAAGATGAAAAAGAGTTAAAATTAAAATCTGAAGAAGCTGGTGTTGAACTTTTGAGTGATTTTCCAGAGGAAAATAAGCTTATTATTGAAAAGCATGGATTAACGACAAGTTTATGGATAGCGGCATTGAACATGTCAGCAAATGTATTTCCATTTAGATGGATTTAGGAACGAAGCCTTGACAACAATCCTCATTTTAGACACTGCACTAAGCGTTAAACCTTTAGTCATGTTTTAGGCTCTTGCCCAAGAGGCAGACTGGTGATAAATACAATAATTCATCTTGAAGTCAGAACAATTTTAACAAAATATTTTCGCTAATGTCCTTCAGTTAGAAAATCGTTTAGGAAAACGCATGAGGATGTTTACTGACTTGATTCTGTTGAGGCAAACACACAAGTTGACATCCTTTGATATGATGAATTTGTTTCATAATAGACCCTACAGTCTGCAACAAAATCATAAACAAGTAGAAGCAGTCCATTAGGAAAAATCTAAACAGTATGGGTCCTGCATCCCATTTTTTGTAGAAAAATATATACTGGACCGCATTAAAGTTATTGGCTGGCTTTTTGAAGCAATCGGAAGTATAACGTCGGCGGTGTGGGACTTAAAAAAGAAGTTAATTTTATCCCACCAATAAAAATATTATAGTCGACGTCATCTGAAAATCTCGTAGATACTATAACCATATGTTTACAATGATACTGAATTATTTAAGTGCTACGTTTTAAAGTAAAACTAATTATTTATTGTTTAACTTGAAATATTTTATTGTGAACTACAACATTTTTGTTTGTTACTGTGTCTCATGGCAAGTACCTACTATTGTAGTACCAGTGCAAATAAATTCATCATACATTCTCTCTAGCATAACAACTAGCCACTGGCAACTAGCAAATCAACAGTCATCTCAACAATAGTTTGGAACGCAGTAAGCAGCGTGTGTTTGTCAATGAAGTAAAATGATCCGACGGTTACTTTGAGTGGTCTCAAGGTTCCAAGCATTTTCTTTCCATACTTCGTCTTGACCTTTTTATCCCAGGACGAAATCAAGTCTGACGAGAATTCATAGACTCTGCCGTAGAACGTGAATGCAAAAACTTGATAAAGCTTTAAAGGTCTGCTGAGCAGTTAAAGAATATAAATACCATTATTCCCTCCATTCTGATGCAGCCATAGATGCAGTAAGTTGTTATAATTATATACAACCATTTTGTTACTAACAGTGCCACCCGACAGTAAATGAATTGACATTGTTCCTGGAGAAGTTGAAGCTCTTGATACTTGTGAACAAACTTTTCTATTCCCGCATCAACACCATTTCCTATTCCATTTCGCACTCTGGAATCACTTTCGACTTGATTACTGTTTTACAAAACATAAAATCAACGTTGTTACTATATTACATTTACACAGTTATGATAACATGTTATATAGTATATAAACATATTATGTAATAAGGCAACATTAAAATAGGCCAGTTGGTGGATTTCTATACCACTCATATTGTTTTTCACTTACATTAAATCTTGAAGACAGTCAATTAAATCAAAAACATATGGGATGCCTGTAAACGCGTAAAGGTAAATGTTACAGAAAAAACAAGCTATAATGTAGTTGAACGAAATTATGTTGAACGCCATTTTGCAACATATTTCAATGTTGATTTCATCCCGAAAAATACTAAAATTTGGATCTAAGACAAACACGAAAATTGGGAGTTGTGGGGTAATGAAACTCATGCAGACCGTAAAGGCATGGATCCCTAATGATGAGTAAAATAATTAAGCAATGAAACGACCAGGCAAGTCATTTAATGCAAAATGTCTATATTTCAATTTCCAAATTGTTTTTTTGCTTTTTTTATATGTTGAAGTTGATTCTTGTTTTTTCTTGGTGTCAAAGTATTTTACAAACGCGTTAAAAAAAATTGGGATTTCGTCTTTCCCCATGAAAACAGGAACAGCTAGGCCAAAAAAGAGAATATAGGCAAACGTGTAGAAGACTAAAACTTGTTTTGTTAATAATGGGTACAATTTTTGAGTTTCAGGGCTGTCGCTCAAGTTGGCTTTTACTGAGCGGTTAATCATTACAATCATACAAAGGAAAGTAGCCACAAGATGAAACCACCAGCCGAAGAGTCTCCATTTTGACTTTGTCACCTCAGGTTTGGAAAGTTTTGCATTCCATGTGTATGGAATACAGAAATAGAAACTTCCCCAGATGAAACCTTTGGGAATGAACTGCTTTGCAATGGGTCCTACCATCGTTAATTCTACTTTTGATATAGCACAGCAGAAAACCAAATAGTGACTTTGTAGTAAGCAAAAATAATTTGAAGCGAAAACTTTAGGACGATTGTTAACCTCTTGGATTTAAAAATCAAACTGGGAGCAGTTTCTTATAATCGAAAAATAAGTCATTTAATCATTATCTTGAAAATTGATTTTCTGTTTGGGCCACTTACGAGCATCGTTAGATTAACTGTCAACACCACAGAAAAACAATTAATTTTAATTCAAATATCATCCAAGATACAAGCCCCTATGCATACAAAAAGTAATAATCTTAGGTATTTGTCACCTTTTGTGCTGCTCATATTCATAAGACCCGATGATATAAATTTAATTTACAAAAAATTGTTTTGTAGGCAGTGTTCGTGATATAAGACTCTTAAATAGTTCAGATAGTTGCGAAAGACTTCCTAAAGTAATTAAATTTTACTTGTATTATTAATTAAATATAGACAGGGGTTGCGAATATTTTTAAAACCTAATATGTTATAAATTAAATTTACAATTAATGTTTGCGTTTGTAGTTCGTGGTTTTAATCATTTGTATACTTTAGGTAGTTACATAAGACTTTCTTCAGTAATTGAATTCTGTTTATTAATTTGTTTTATATAAATTGGTTTTTTAATATAAATAAAACCCAAAGTTATAAATTCAGCGAACAATGATTTTTTCCGTACGCAGTTTAGACTAATAAACATTTAATTTTAATACTCTATAAAGTTTGAGATTGAAATTTGTTTTTAAAGGATTGTGTAAATATATGTATGATTGATGATACGTAAGACATAAATTTTGGTGAGGGTGACTCAATCTTTGCTAAACCCAGGGCCTGACGAAGAAATTGCTTTTAGGCAGCAATTTGTTCCCATACAAAAACTACAATTTTAATTTTATTGATGGTTTTCTTTGCTAAAGCAAAATGTTGTATTTGCATGTTTTAGAAAAAACCAAAATGTTGTATTTGCATGTTTTAGAAAAAACCAAAATGTTCTTTTAACTTTATTCAAAAAAGTGCTCAATGTTTCAATGTTCTAAGTGCTCAATGTTTCAATGTTCTATTTACATGTTTTGAGAAAAGTATAAAATATTCTATTTTCATGTTTTTGAAATTTGAAATGCACAAAAAGTTTTATTTTGCATGTTTTTAAAAAGTCAAAATATTTTTTTTTACATATTTTTGAACACTTGCAAAATGTTCCGTCTACATGTTTTTTTGAAAATTCAAGCAGCGGGGGCTGCCTACGCTCGCCACGTTATCCGGCCCTGGCTAAACCATTGGTACCACAAACGTAGGTAGGTAATCATGGATTTGTGTCTGCAGAAATTGGTTTGGTGCTTGGGCACTAAATATTTCCATAGTGAGTTGGTATTCTGATGAAGCTAAATTGTATATCCATATACGGATTTTTATCAATCATTCGTTTTCCATTTACTCGTTAGTGAATAATAGCTTTCTGTATCAATATTTTTTCCTTAAAAATAATTTAATATTCACATTGTTGAAAACAATTACCAGACAGCGATATTTACAATATATAACACGATACGCAATTTAAAAACACCATATTTTACAAAATAATTTTGTTAAGCAAGCAATGACGAGATAGTAATCAAAAGTCGTCCAGTATTTCTGACAATAAAATGATTGATGATTAATGAAATTGCTCTGGTTGAAGAAGGTAATGGACATAACCGACAATTAATCAACAATGCAATTAACGTAATAATCATTGCTGTGACAAACACCACACAAGTAATGCACATCGTCATGATTTCAAGAATTGAATATTCCAATAGGCCACTATATTCTTCTGTACGATAAGCAATATGAATTAACACACATTTATTTTATGCCTTCAGTAAAAGTGTAAGCACATGCTTTGTTAGGTTAGGTTAGGTAGGTGTCAGCAATTTCACTCTGTTAACTCGTAACCGATTTGTCTTTTACCGGTATTAACTTAGTAATCTGTAGGTGCCGGTGTGATAGAGTAACACATTAGATTCTAATACTAATAGCCTCGAAGTTAACTCGCTAGTATTTTTCTTAGCGTGAATTTACAATTATTTGTTCTGTAGGCAGTTTGGGATATTTTACACTTAAATAGCTTAGGTAGTAACGGAAAACTTCCTAAGGTATTTGATAAATTATTATTTTTTTGTTTATTGTATACTTACAAATACGATTTGTCACTATTAACCTTTACCTGAGGTTCAAAATTCAATTTACAATTCTGATTAGACATTTAAATACTTTAGGTGGGTATTGTTGATACAGGAATTTATTTATTTTACCAAGTCTTAAAAATAAATTTAATCAAATATATCAAGGTATGATACAGGCACTCCAACTTTCTCAAGGGATCGTCCAAGAATGACGTCATCGGTAGAGTCAGTTGGTCAACTCGGCTAGTGATGACATCCCATGCTATAAAAAAAGCCATTTACGCAATGGCTTTAATATGATGACAGGACAGGGCAGTCAGGGTCCTTAATATGGTGATTTTTTTATGACTTCATTAATTTGTGTACGATTCCTTAATTAATTTACAATATCATTTTTGTTAGTGTAGCGACGAGAATTGTAAATAAATATTGACTATCCTTTTAAAGATTCTGAATTTACTATAAAATGGTTTTATTAATAATTCTTCGAAAAGAATCATAATAACTTTTTTAAATAATTTTTTATGGAAAATAAGATTATGCATTTTAATAAAATTGCAAAAAAACAAGAGTAACTTTTACTAGCAGTAAGGGATCGTCCTTAAATGACGTCATCAGTACTTATGAATCGAGTCAGTGAGTCTGGTCCCCGCATTGCGCATTGATAGCATTCGATGCTTAGGATTGCCGTTTAAATACGTAGAGTTAAGCTGATAACATGGGAGTGCGTGGGTGGGTCTTAAAAAAAGGAGGACTGTAGGTGACATCATTTTTGTATCTTCCCTAATGTCTTCCTATCAGTTTTACGTTGATCAACTTTAAAATGCTTTACAGTGCAGAATATCTTAAGTCAGTAAGCTTGCGTTTGCTAAAGTGTGCTGAATTTTGGACATATTTTGTAAAATCGACGCATAAATAATGTGGAATTAATAATTTTAAAAATTAGAAAAGCGTACAGAGCATCCATTCCATGAATAAGCATGGATGCTCTGTACGCTTTTCTCACATATTATGGTAGCCATAACAAAAGGACGGCAAAAAACACGTAATTTGAAGCCAATATTTCTGAATCACAAACACAGGTACCACCTCTACCTTTTTTGCGAAGATTCTAAGAAAAATGTATCCTCTTATTTTAATTGAATTTTAATATTTTTCAAAAGCTTTGAAACAGTGTTTATTACATGTCAAATTTCCAATACGTCAAATATTTTTAAATTCTGCTAAATTATGATGTATACATATTTTGTATATTAGTAGGGTAGAAGTGACTATAAAGACTTAAATTAAAAGAGTTAATTTGTGGCAATTTTTTAAAATGTAATAATAATAAAATTCCGTAGTATTAAATAATTAAATAGGCATCTAACGATAAGTACGCAGTCTGAGTCAATGAAACTATTGAAACGTAATAATTACTATCTACCTACTTAATACTTACGTAGGTACATACCTAGGTAAAGTAGGTGGTAGGTAGGTAATCTATAAGTTTTGGGAACTCCAGTTCCACTTCGCCCCACGCACGAATAATTCAACAAGCAATTCGTTTTTGTTGGCAAAGCAAACTACTTAACTATAATAGTTGCTGCGTAAAATGTAGAATGGTCTATTAGCATGTTTTTAAAAGGTGTAAAATATCTTATTTCTACTTATTTACATAATGTCTTAGGTACATGTTTTTGAACAGTGCAAATAACTATTCCATTTAAATATTTTTTAAAATTGAAAATTGCTGCGTAGGTGGTACATATTTTTGAAATTTTCCAAAAAAATATGGACATATATATATGTTTTTAGGATCAGGATGATTATTATAATACATTTTTGTAGATAGTACCATTTGTTTTTAAGTAGCTGGAAATGTGTATGAGTCAGTTTGAGTTTGATTCATCACTCACGATAACATGACAATGACTTAAAGTATAGTTTACTTTTTTCAGTTTTTCTACCTATTTACATTACCTACATAATTTTGTGACTGATAATTCAAGGATAATCGAAAGCGCAGGAATTAGGAATAATAAACATAATTTATGAATATTCATACAAAACCATTACCTATAGATATAGTATGGAAATTTAGAACAAAAAGGTACATAAGACATAACTATACCTACATACACGTACATGCCTGTTAGCATATACATAATTAAAACTACAGGTAGAACCCTTCGGCTTCTGCCGTGGGACAGTAAGCTAGTGTGCCATCAGTCAAACCAACACGGCAAGTAGATGACGAGTATTTTAGTACAAATACATAATTACCTATCCTATATATTATACGAACAATAAGATTTTATTATAGTTGGTTATAGCCATACACACACTGCTGATCAGTTGTCATATCCATAGGACGTTATTATGTTAAATGCTAACTTCTATTTTGAATTTTGGACACCACATAAAAATAATTGCAGTGTTAACATACCTTTCCTATAGTTAGCATACAGTTGACGGTATTTTACATATTTGACAATTTCCTAATTTCCCAGTAATAAAATGCGCCAACTTGTTCAAACTAAGGTTGAGGTTGACAGTGTAATGCACACCGCTACAGAAATTATACTATTACTCATTTACCTAGTTGCCGATCATTTCAGTGAACTCACAAAAACTTGCGTTGGAAAATACCAGTTACATACTTCAACAATGGCACTGGCAGAAGAATCGTCATCGTAATAAGTCTCCTTGCTATTGTTATCAACTTCAAGAACCACAAGAAGGAACTACGAGAGCTTCATCAATATTCAAAATTACGGCGAAGCAGTCAATAGCCACTATACTTAGCAAGAATGACTAATAACTCAAACCCAACAAAGGTGATGGATTTATCAGATTCAACTTTGACACCAAATCCGAATCTGAATGACTGCGATTTTCTCAGCCAATTTTATACCCAACACGAAATAATAGGAAAAGGTGGATTCAGTGTCGTCAGAAGGGCAACTCATACTTTGACGGGGGCAGTAGTTGCGCTCAAAATTGTGGATCGATTATCCACTGCGGTAACTGAAAGTTCCAATTTCCTTAACTCTTAAGTATAACTTGTTTGTTTTCTACAGATATAAATTAAATTAATATTATTAAAGCAATGTTGTATTTTTGACTCCTTACTTTGTACAGAACAAGGAACTAAAAGTTAAGTCAGGGATTGACCAAGAGCTTAAATTACTCAAAGCATTCAACCATCCTCATATTTGTAAATTATATCACGAGATTCAGACTGAGCGTTACATGTGCCTTGTTCAAGAATACTGCCCTGGCGGGGAACTATTTCAGTATGTTGGTACGTCATCAGTTTTTGTAAAAAAAAATATTTTATATTCACTGAGTAATACAATTATTCCCTAATGTATTTTTCACTAATTCATTCCAACAATTTTGACGTTGCTTTTCTCTATTCATTTGACTTAAGACTTTAATGCGGCTATACTTATAAGCATTTCTTTATGATTTAACAGAATCAAAACAACGTCTCTGTGAAACCGAAGCTAAAAGATTTTTTGGTCAGATCGCATCTGGCTTAGCGTATCTTCATTCAAATGGTGTGTGTCATCGTGATCTGAAATTGGTTCGTTTTTGTAATAATGTCTTGCATGTATTGGTTGTACAACATTTCCTCTATTATTTAGCAGTAGTTACCTACCTGATTGTTTAGTATTTGCAGAAATTGATACCCATTTGGTTCTTAATTAATGTTGATCATTTGTTGATTTGATTTACTTTAGGAAAACATTCTATTGGATTCAAACTTGAACGTAAAACTAATTGACTTTGGTCTATGTGCCGTTTACAATGCACATGATATGGATTCCCCTACTCCCCTGAATCTCTTTTGTGGATCTCCAGCATATGCAGCCCCAGAACTTGTACAGTCTCAACCCTACATTGGATTCAAAACTGATATTTGGTCTTTGGGTGTTATTCTGTATTGCTTATTGAATGGATACTTCCCTTTTTACAGTCCAGACTATAATGAACTATACACGTCTATAAAGGTCCATATTTAACTTATTACTGTTTAATAATTAGCCTTTGCATTTTGCTAACATCTCCGGCTTTTGATTTATCACTGTATTAGGTTGGGATTTACGAAGAACCCAAATGGCTGAGCGAATCCAGTAAAAGGTTAATTCGTTCGTTGCTTCAAACCAATGCAACTCGTCGGCCTACAATCGAAGAGGTCTTGAAGAACTCATGGTGCTGGAGTGGAGGTGGAAGCTGGAAGTCAAAGGAAAAACACCATCTCAATACAAACATTTTTGATGCTGTAAATAACAATCAAAATTTCTTGGTTTAAATTAAATTGAATTAAAAACATGTGCGGTGATTACAATATTAGATTGTTTAACTTTTTTAGGTGCTTGCTTAATAAAATAATGTGATTTGTGATTTTCAGCCGAGTGATCTCGAAGTAGACATGCCAACATTGAGAAACACGTCAGCACTGTACAACTGTAGCCCTCAAGAGTTATTAGCAGTTATTAACGCTGGAAAAGGGTTTGGGGATTTTTCAAAGCATCAGCTTTCCACGTACCGCATTTTACTTGATCGTCACCGGAAATATGGGGACATTGGCGATCGTATTTTTAAGGAGCAGCGGGATCATCTGGACACTAGGGAAAATGTCATTAAGGTCCACATCGGCGTCGGCAAAGAACCAGATAACCTGACCCCAAACATAGGGCACGGGTCAATACAACCATTTCATGATCCACGGATGGAGTATGGCGGTGGAGATGCTAGTAAAAATGTTAAAGATGACATTTTTATAAACAAGTTTTCAGAAGATGCAAATGTTGCGAGTAATTCTCGAGCAGTTGCTTGTAGTGTGGGGATTGTTCAGGAAGCCGGAGCCGGAGCCAGAGTCAATACGAATACAGGAAAAATTACCCATGGAGATGGTAGTTTCAATTTATTTTGTGAAGGCGTAGGCGAGATCGAGATTGCAAACGAAGCCACTGAAATGTCTACCTGTGTTTCATCTGTTGACACGAACCAAACCAAAACCAAGCCTACCAGACCTGACAAGCTTAAAATTCCATTAATAGATAAAATACTACGAAGATTTTCGAAACTACAAAAATTGAATTTATCAAGTTCACCACCAGATCCAGATCCAAGTCAAATTCCAGGTCCAGTCTTCAAGGTCAAAATCCAAGTGCCAGGAAAGATGCTAATAAACGGTGTGGATGTAATTTTAACTATTTTGAAAGCTACATTAGAAGTTTGTGACATTAGGTTCACACAAACTGACAGGTGGGTATATCACTATTTTAAATTTTAAAACATCTACCTATCTTTGAATTCACGATATCGTCTGTGAAGAACCAAAATGATCCATGCCCAATTTAAGCTGCAATCAAAATGAGCTATGTCATAAAAACAAAATGAGAAACATGTGTAAAATCTTTATTAAGAGTTTTTGAAAATTGTGAAATGTTCTATTTTCATGTTTTTGAAAATTGTAAAATTTTCTATTTTCATGTTTTTGAAAATTGTAAAATGTTCTATTTAAATTCTTTCGAGACATGTTTCAATATTTTTGTAGATAATGGGTATTGTTTTAGCTACAAATGGATATGGGTCATTTTGATTCTTCACATACGATATTATAATATGTGTACGAATTGTACGATGCATTTACGAATTTAAGGATATAAGCTTTAATTCACTACTAAAAAATAAAATTCTACTCTCATCTCATATTTTTATAGATTTAACTTGGAAGGCACAGAGTTCCCATCCAAGTTGAAGATGCGGATTACCAGTACAAGCAGCGAAAATCAATGCGGTGGAGGTCACAGTCACAGTGCTAGCAACGACCAGGGCGAAAATGAGAATGAACTTCAGCTGTTAAAGTTTGAAGTGAAAATTGATTCAAAAGAGAAATTAAAATGCAAAAATGCCAAATATGGAATGGGCTTAGTTTGGACTCTAAAGGATGGCTCCATAGAGCAATTACAATACATTATAGATCAAGTAAACTTTAACATTGAAAAATTTGGCATTTATGGTCCAAACTTGGAAGGGGACAAAAAAGGAACAGGGCACAAATTAAACACAATTTAAAATGTGTACTGTAAAAGTATTTCTAGTTAAAAAAAAGTTCTGAGCAATGTATATAGCTGATTCTACTTAGGTGCTGCATTTATATAACAAAATAATTTTATTGTACAAATTACGAACATTATAGTCTTTACAATTATTTACAATGTGATGATACTTGACAATCTAACAGAAATAATAATTAAAGAGAAGACAAGACTAATATATTATTACAAATGTAATTAAAATACATTATTATAGGAGTATTACACACCCAAAGAAATATTCATATACAAGAAACTTTACTAGTAACAGTAACTACAGTTCGTGATTTAGCGAAATATTTATATAAAACTTGAATTTAGCAGTATTCACAAAGTTGTTGTACTTTTGTATTATTATTATAGCTGAAATATTATATTTTTATGTATTATATTACATATCGTCTGTGAAGAATCAAAATGACCCATATTCAGTTGCAGCTAAAAACAACATCCACTATCTACAAAAATATTGAAATATGTCTTGCAATTATTAAAATAGAACATTTTACACTTTTCCAAAACATGTAAATGAAACATTTTACACTTTTTAAAAACATGTAAATAGAATATTATACACGTTTCAAAAACATGTAAATAGAATATAGAATATTTTACACTTTTCAAAAACATGTAAATAGAATATACAATATTTTACACTTTTAAAAAATATGCAAATAGAACATTTTGCACATTTTCAAAACTATGTAAATAGAACATTTCACACATTTTAAAAACATGTAAATAGAATATTTTAAACTTTCCAAAACTCTAAATTAACATTTACGAATATTTCTCAATTTGTTTTTATGACATAGCTCATTTTGGTTCTATCTTAAATTAAATATTATGTGTCATTTTGGTTCTTCAGACGATATTTTTGTTTTTGTTGTTTAATAATAACTTTATTACAATTTAATATTTAAATTAATATTTTCTAATTAGGTACTTACTCACATTTTTGTAAAATTATTCGATTATGTAAGTCGATCACATGTTAATATTATAGAACCCTGAATTAAATTATATTCTTCTTATTGTTACTCTTGTCGTTGTCTTGTATAAGCCAAGTTAATTCCGATGCGTGCGCGGACAGCGTAAATCAACAACAGATTATTAAATTAAATTTTCTTCAGCCCTCATACCCAAGCTAAAGGAACGTACACGGTAGCGAAATTAATTAATTCATTCTAATTTAATCTCTTCTACTTCTATGACGATCACCATCTCGATCTTGGTCCCGGTCCCGTTCACGTTCTCGATTTCGATCTTCAGATTTTTGATTATCACGATCCCGATCTTTACCACCATTACTGCTGCTGCTTTCTTTATCTCGGTCTTCATATTTGCGATCTCGGCGAGATTCTCTCTCTTCACTTCGTTGCTTTTCACGTCTTTTTTCAACCATGTTACGCTCCTTCTCACGAATTTTTCGAGCCTTATCCTTGTCGGACTTTTCAGAAGCATGATGACGTTTTTCTTTGTCTCGACCACCATCATGACGATCTTCTTTTTTGATTCGATGAACTTTGTCCTTGTTTTTATCTTTCTCTCCTTTTTTGTCTCTATTTTTCTTACTTTTGTGCTTTTTACCCCGGCTTTCTTTGTGCTCCATTTTTTCAAGTCGCCTATAACCAAAATAAATAGATTAATGTAATTTTTTAGATATAATAATTTATATAATTCGACCATACGGCAATATTTGAGCTTATCGAGAAAAACATATCGTCTGTGAAGAACCAAAATGACAAATTACCCATATCTAATTTAAGCTAGAATCAAAATGCGCTATGTCATAAAAACAAAATGAAAAACATGCGTAAAATGTTAATTAGGAGTTTTTGAAAAACGTAAAATGCCCTATTTATATGTTTTTTAAAAGGTGCAAAATGTTATAATTCCATATTTTTGAAAAGGTGCAAAATGTTCTAATTCCATGTGTTTTAAAAGTGTAGAATATTCTAATTCTTTGTTTTTGAAAAGGTGCAAAATGTTCTATTTCAGTGCTTTCAAGACATAGGTATTTGAATATTTTTGTAGATAGTTGATATCGTTTACAGCTAAAAATGGATATGGGTCATTTTGATTCTTTACAGACGATATATAATTTAGAAGTACCTACGGACCAATAAATAAATATGGAATAGATTTGAATTGGTATTTTAAAAAAGCTTACTTAAGAAGTTTCTTCTTTTGTTTAGTTGTCATCGCTTTAAGGAAACTGAGGTCGTCTGTAGCGCTTTTTGAGGATTTGCTTGGTTTTTCGTCAGCACTATTGCTACTATCTTCATCTAGCAATTCCTATATTGAGCATATAAAAAATACATTAACTTTGAGTTGAGCACACTTGATTAGCCATTTAGCACCTGCATAAACATTTTTCAAATGGATCGCTTTTTTAAAATGTCATAGATATGTAGGGCTGCTAAAAACATAGTATAGGCATATATTAGGTATATCAAGGAATGAAAATCTTACTTGATTTGCTCCCGGAGCATTTTGACGTACACCCAAGACGCTCTGCTTGAGTGCCAAACCTTCCTCCCTCATCTTGTGCATAAGGAGTAAGGGATCCATCTCGACATTACTCAAGTCTCCAGACTGACCATGAAGGGGACATTCCCGGTCCGTATTAATATGTCCCCATTTGTGGCACTTGATACAACGAACATTCCTCACTTGGATTCCGAAGGGCTGGTCTCGAATCTCTTCATCTCCCTTGCAGTAGTCTTCTCGAGGAGCATTGAATTTTCGTTGCCATTCAAATTTAAATTCGGGATCTCCAACATCTTTCTCACGCTCCCGTTTCATGCCTGGTGGAGGTTCATAGAGGAAGTTGACACTGAGCTTCTCTTTACTTTCTTTACTGATTAGTGCTCTGCAAATACAACAAGAATACAAAGGGTTAGACAAGTTGTTGATATGCTATCACAATATTATTTAAAAGGTTAGAAAAAATCAATTTATAGCGTTAGCCAGTCTTGTTTTTTTTTGCAATTTCGATTAATTCTAGCCAATTAGAAATCCCTGCCATATTTATGTGTACGTTTGTTAAAAGAGAAGCTTTTTCGAGCATCTTTTCACTTTTAACTTACAATTTTAACCCAGAAATTATCATTATTAATTGTGACTTACTTATTATTGTACAGATCTTGTTCCTTTTCATACTGAACCCTTAATTCATCCTGTTTCTTTTTGTACGCTTCTGCCTTCTGCTCAGCCATCCATACTCGTTTTAAATTATCTCGAGATGCAGGATGAAAGAACTTTTTGCACATGTAATTATTGAATCCCTTTCCCATTTTGATGGTGTGGTTTACCTCTCAACTTTTATTGAAAATTCAGTACAATAATATGAACGCCGAAACGTTAACGAACTACACGTTAATAGACAACAGACAAATTCCACGTCTGTGAAAAATTAATAGATATTATGTATCAAGTTATGAAGCACTGCCACTGACAAACAAACAGAAGGAACTCGATTATAGTTCTGTTTTTTTTATCGTGTATCTGTTGACTGACTGACCTACCTACTGTCTATTGCGACGTACGAATGCTAAACTACAAGAACCACTTTTGACTTTTTTACTTAAACTTTCGAATTCCATTTGTAGGGAATTACAAAGTTACGATTCTATATAAAATATATTCTATAATATAACACAGATGAATACTCCATGTAAAATGTGACTTTAGATGAAACCCAGCTGAAATTACAACACACACTTAACACTACTTAGCTATAACTACTACACTACACTGCTTATAATAAAAAGTTAATTATCACCTATTTTTCTCACCTTCTGCAATCTACTATCTACTGAAAACTGAAAACTGAACTCCAAGGTTTTCGTTTGGATTTGAAAGATGCCTCGCTACAAGGAAATTACAAGCATAACATGACGTCAATGATTTGCAATTTTTTAAGGTCTCATCATAGGCCAGTGGAAACATTTCCGGAAACATTTCCAAGCATTAGAATTAAATAGCGCTCAATTTAAATTGAGTGACTATTAGTAAGAAAAGAGAAAACCGTGAGCCGTGAATTAATAATAATTATTAATTGCAAATTACAACCTCGAACAGCCTGCTAATTGTTATATTTAAGTGCCATTATCCTAATATAATTTTCATTGTTATCAAAATTGAATCTTATCATTACAATTAAATTCCGGGGTAGTCAGGAATCGGGATCGGAAATAAAGTGTTTGATTGAGTAATAATAATAATTAATAATTGTTTCGTTAATAAAATAATGTCGGCGAAAAAACCTAAGCTATTAGTATTTGACTTGGGTAAATTACTACATTACTTACTCACCCACTTAAATTGTAGTTCTATTTTTACTTAAATATTATTTATTGTGATAAAAGATAAATATAGATAAAAATTATTAATTTATGATGTCATGCTTTTAGTTAAGTAACAGTTTAATAGTAGTTCGTTCTGATAATATTAGTTTATATATAGAAACTGAATTATTGTACTTTTTAATAATTTTAAATTCAATTTACTAATTACAAAGATTATACCTTATGGCCTTTCTGGGTGGACACACATGTCACAACTCCGTTTTCTAAAAAAGCTAAGTAAGTTTGTAACGGCATTAAACGCCACAAATCAAAATGTCGTAACAAACAAACAATACAACTATATGCAGGTTAAATCTTTTTCAGGGGTGTAGTTGATGCTCGTGGTAAGAATGTAAAATTCTATGAGGAGGTCCCAGCGGTTCTAAAAGAAATCAAAGCGGATGGATATTTAGTTGGAATTGCATCGAGAACTAGCGAGACTAGAGGTGCCGAGTCGCTTCTGAATTTATTCGGATGGAATGATTACATTGACTGTAAGCAGATCTATCCCGGCTGCAAATTGGAACATTTCAAAAGGTATGTTTGATGTGAAACGAAGAATAGTCGATATGAATATTTAAATGGTATTATATTAGGGTTGCAGACGATTATTATCTGTACAACAAAGAAAGTTCCAGCAAATGTTATGACCTTGACCTTAAGTAGATACACTTCACTCCAAATAAATATGGGATTAACAAAGGTTTTTCTGTCTCTACAGAATAAAAGCAGAGCTCGGAGTGGAATACGAAGATATGATTTTCTTTGATGACGAACAGAGAAATATTACGGACTTGAGAACTGTCGGTGTTTTGTCAATTCTTGTCAAAAATGGAGTTGATCGAAAAGTCATTTCAGCTGCGCTGAAAAAATTCGCAGAAGACGAAACGTAAAGTCAAAATCTGTAGTTTGGTTTTAAAAAAACGAAAAATTGGAATATATTATGCTGATACATGCTGTCTGTATTTTGTACCTATGTCTTACATATTATAATATAGGCTGGTACTTATATCATCTATGTTAATTATTTTGTAGGTTAAGTAACTTTAAAAATGTTTTTGTTATCCTGTGAATGGCATTCTGTGATGTGAGACGAATAAACACAAATATATCAAAGCCAAAAAGTAATAATTCGTCAAATATTAAATAATCATTAATTAATGACAACCGAACCGACAATTGTACTTAAGTAGGAAATTAGGAAAAGCCTTGTAACTGCATTCGCAGTTATCATTTTTCATAAATTTTCATTTTAGTAATTTAAATATTTAAAAATGATTTTAGATTTTCATTCTTGCCCTTCAGCCGTTCAGCCCATTGCCTGTCGCCTGTCGTAGTCGTATATATTCAAGGGTGAAGCCATAGATATGGTCAAAAGAAGCAGTAGGCGCGAAATTTAATTTGTATCTACCTTCAATTTTGCTTTAAATTTTATTTTACATTTTACTTTTACAATATTTTGCAGTATTAAAATTAAAGTGAAAACTATAGACTATAGAACCGCGTATACTAAAATTTCCGCCGGTAATTTCTTAAGCAGTTAACTAACCAGTAATAAGTCATGAAGTCCAGAAACAATTTTGTGGAATAGAATTTTAAGGCAGATAATTAACTGTTAAATTACGTAATTATTATATATGAATTAACTGTGCGGGCACAGTTAATATAGTCAGTTGTAGAAAAGTCAATAAATAAAACAAAGAATAATAAATAAATAATAATGTCTGTGAAAAAACCTAAACTCCTTGTGTTTGACTTGGGTAAGACATATTATAATATTATGTCATATCCGTCTTAAGTATAAATAATAATGTTTTCATATAATACAAATTGGCTGTTTGAGGTTAAATTGTTTTCTTAATAGTATTTTTGTTTTTATGATAGATTATACGTTGTGGCCCTTACATGTTGATTCATACGTCACGCCACCGTTCAACAAGAGATCAAAGTAAGTAGTAAGTACTATATGTAAGTAGTGAGTAGTGTACTCAGGCAACTGCTTCAAAAATAATCATTTCATTTTGATTTATTTGAAATCAGTAGCAGTTTTGTCATTGTCGTTGCAACTTATTTTAATAATTTCGTATTTGCTTTAAAAAGGTTTTTCAGATTTCCAGCTTTAAAATGTACAAGATATAGTTAGGGTAGAATCTTGTACTTGTGATCGCTTGATCGCTCCGTATTGAACCGGAAAACGTTAGAACCTATAAGGGATGTATATATAGTATGTAGCTCTATTTTTTCGATGCCAGAAATTCCTTTACTGTCAGTATTAATGATTTCCTTGTGAAAATTGAGCGGTCACAATTACCTGACCTATTACAATTACCCGCCTTTACCCTGTTTACTATTGTATACTGTATTGTATGAACTATTGTGAAATAATAGTCTCCCATTTGCGATTATTTTTTAACACAGTGGGAATGTCTTCGACGCAGATGGACAGAAGGTGGAGTTCTTTGAAGAGGTTCCGGAAATTCTTCAAGAGCTCAAAGCGGATGGTTACTTAATTGGCGTCGCATCGAGAACTACTGAAATTCGTGGAGCTCAGTCTCTCCTCAATTTATTTGGTTGGAATAAGTACATTGACTGTAAGCAAATTTACCCAGGATGCAAATTAACACATTTCAAAAGGTGAGTTTCTGTCACGTTCATTTCTTCATTCTACAGCATCGTATGTTATAGGTGGATCGCTAGACGATTCTTACTAAAGTCACTACAAAGTACCCGGTCCCATAAGGAAAAATAAAGGCTTCTTACACAAAATGGGATGGAACTGGAACTGCTATGAAATTGCTTTTTATTAGCATTAGCGTAATGGCATGTGGTGTTCAATTAGTGAGCAATAAAATTAATTCAATATCGATTTGTATGCATATTTTGCAATTCACAATTACTCTAATTTACTTTTCCACAGACTAAAATCAGAACTTGGAATTGAATATGAAGATATGATTTTTTTCGACGATGAACAAAGGAACATTACGGATTTGCGGAAAGTGGGTGTGTTGTCTATTCTTGTCAAAAATGGTGTTGATCGAAAAGTTATCAAGGCAGCTTTGGATAAGTACGCTAAAGGGGAAAAGTGAAACTGGAATTCTTTAAATTTATCCTTCTCTTTTAATGAAAAAATCTCTAGTATGGTATTATAATGGATGTTGCTTAAGTACGTACTGCTTTATTTTTTTGGAAAATATTTCAAACCAAAGATCGATATTGTAAATTTTTATTAGTTGCTATTCAATTGTTATTTTTGATTGCTATATGGTCTTTCGTCAGTATGCAAAAATCATAAACTGTTATTGCATTAATTCCAAGCATAATTTGTTTGGTTGCAATTTATTGTGCAGGCGCCTCGGTTAAAAGTACCTGACTTTATTGAACAAAACGAAAACTTTATTTGTGTATTACTTGATGTGATATTAAATTTATTACCAAAATTTCCAAAACCTTGAATTATTTTATAATATGCTAAAATTAATTAGAACACTGACTCCACAAAATAGAAACAGACACAGTAGAAACAGAATAAATTGACTAAAAATCTATTTATTACATGTAATATTTATGGAACACTGGGTGGCAACTTGTGCGTTTCCCCTTTGGATTTCCATTCACATTCCGGATTAGCTTTCCACGCTGAAGCATCATCCCCATTACTCATCTCCTCGTAAACTTCTTTTTTCCAAATAGGCACAGATTTTTTCAAAGCATTAATTGCGTAGTCTACGGCTTCTAATGACTCTTTCCGATGTGGGGAAGAGATTGCAATCACTATGCTGGCTTCTTTGACGGGGACTAAACCGAGTCTGCAAGAATTTCAAGATTAATATTTTTTATTGCGCATATGCATACATACATTGTATATTTTATAATTTTATTTGAAAAGCTAAAGGCTTTAATACTTTAATCACAGGTGTTAAGTACCTAAGTAGCTTTAAAAATACGATAAGGTATAAAAATAACTAGGTAATAAATTACATCCTGAACTCTTCATTGTAGATATTGGACTTTGTTCGAGAAAATACAGTACAGTAGGATTATTACTTATATGAATACCAAACTTAAATAATATGAACATATCTTAGAGTCAAGAATCAAAACGGCCCATATCCAATTTAAGCTAGAATTAAAATGCGCTACATTTCAAATTAATTACAGGAGATAGATGCGTATAAAATGTTTATATTTACGAGTTCTTGAATTGTGTAAAATGTTATATTTACATATTTAAATGCTTTTGAACAGCGTCAAATTTTGTGTTTACGTATTTTAGAAAAGTGCAAATTGTAATACTTACCTATTTTAGAAAATTGCAAATTTTGTATTTACGTATTTTAGAAAAGTGCAAATTTTGTATTTACGTATTTTAGAAAAAAGCAAATTGTATTATTTACGTATTTTAGAAAAGTGCAAATTGTGTTATTTACGTATTTTAGAAAAGTCCAAATAGTAATATATACGTGTTTTTGAAATGTGAAGAATATTCGATTTACATGCTTTTGAAAGCTCCAAATTGTTCTATATACACAATTTTAGAATCTTGATATTTTAATACTTTAATTTGCAGATAATTCTTTGCCTTTCGTTTTCGTTGCCAGCAAAAACTGGAAATGGATCATTTTGATTCTTCACTCACAATATAAGTACCTAGGTAATCAGTTTTACGTACCTGTGAACAAAAGCAATGTGTTGAACATTCCATTGTTTTCTTATATGTGTGCAAATCTTCTTCATCTCGTCCAAAGCCATGGGCTCGTATGCTTCATATTCTAGTCTCACAACCTGAATAGAAATAACACATCTGTAATTAGTTCGTCATCATCTTTAAAATTAATTCATATTTTCACTGCATTCCATGAGTGAACTGTAATCATTCCCTAATGCATTTAAGAATGAATCTCTTTACAGTCTGATTTCCATATTTTACCTTTTTATTCTCAAAATTATCTCTTGTGGTTCCTATAAAAACAGAAGTAGCGCCACAATTCTCCGATGAAACCGATTCTACAACCTCTTCCACTTTAATTTTATTGTCTACTAATTTTAGATGATCCATATTAATTTTATATTTAAGTTAATTCCCAAATTTTGATCTTCCGAATTTTTCTCTGCTTCGAAAATAACAGTATAGGATTTTAGCATGCAGAATGGTGTATGTACGATTTTTATATCGCTGTCCGTGGCTTGGTTAACCTGCAAGTATTTAAAACCAAAATTTTATCACATTAATTATGTCATTTTGTCTGATTCGTCTGTGAAGAAACAAAGTGACCCATATCCAATTTAAGCTTCAATCAAAATGAGCTAATTATGTCATCAAAGCAAAATGAGACACATGCGTAAAATGTTAATTACGAGTTTTTGAAAAGTGTAAAATGTTCTATTTGCATGTTTTTGAAAAGTGCAAAATGTTCTATTCACATATTTTTTAAAAGAGGAAAATATTCTATTTAAATGCTTTCCAGACATGTTTCAATATTTTTGTAGATAGTGAATATTTTTTTTAGCTAAAAATGTACATGGGTCATTTTGGTTCTTCGCAGACGATATGCATATTATTTTTGAATTAGTAAAAATAGTAATTCAAAAACTCACCAGCAGAAATAGGTGGGATGACTGCGAGCTCGTCGTTTGGTCCCAGGTGGATATCTTCCTCAGACTCAAAATCCAAATACGTTCGATTCTTAGCTAAAATTATGCAATTTTCTAATGGTTTGAGTCTTGGGAAATTTTCTAAGATTCTCTGAAGCAAGTCTCGGGGTTTGATTTTTGTGCCCTGCTCGAAAGTGAGACTACTCTCCCGTAATTTTGTTTGTTCTCGAGCTTGTGCAAAGAATAGGATTTTGATCGGGATTTGTTTTGCTTTGTTAGAATCTGTAGTAGTAATAATAATATTTTCGTCTGCCATGTGATGAGCTGCACAGCAGATGCGGCTTCTGATTTTTCTTCTGGCTAAACTGAACTGAACTGTCTAAAATGATTTTTATTTTTGAGTTATTACCAATTTGACCAGCACCAGATGTACCACAGGACTGACCAAGTTAAGTTGACAGAATATAAGAATACGAACAGGAACAAAATCTAAAAAAGAATCGAATAAAATCGTTAACAATTGAGATGAATGAACTACACGCTTTCAAAGTTTGAACTCACTATCAGTCATCAGTGCCTATTGGTGAATTGGGAATTATAAAAATATTAAAAATAAAGTGCTTTAACTCCCCATTCTGTTTTACTATGAATGAAATCTACACTGAACTTTAGAACTGTACTGGGGTGGTAGTAATTAGTAATTGTATACTTAAAACGAAAGTATATAGAAATTCAAGTAAGTAGTACTTAATTATTGTGAATGTGAAATAGGTATTAATTCTAATCTGATTAGGAAGAGGCGTATTTCTTAGCTCGTGGTATTTCATAATTATATAATTTTGGGCTTTCCATTATACTAACTAGTAAGTGAAAAGGGCAAAGGGCAATAAACTATGCAGCGTTCAAGTTAGCAAACTTCATTCCCATAGTTTAACCTCAAGTGTATAGCTTTACAAACTAATACAAAATTTTCTATATGCTGTACAAGTTTATAATTTCAGTGCAATTTTTCTTAACTTGTACTTTAGAGTAATTATTGCAATTGTCTACATATTTATTTATATTAATTACTACTAACTATATTGTTAACTGAAACACTACTCACTACATATATTGTGCTATAAAAGTAGGGTAATATTTACCGTAGTCGTAGCATAGACTCTGTGCTTATGTAATTAGTTATAGTGTAATTACTAAGCCGGGATAGTGATATAGTATATTTAAATTATAACAATAATTCTTATCGAGTTAATTACAGTCGGAAAAGTACTTACGGTGAAACTAAGGAGGAGTAATAATCCCTTTAAAGTTGTAATGATACGGATAAATTATGGCTGGCTGGTAAAACAGTAAAACAATGGTAAATAAATCATGTCTAAAATGAATGCGCTGATATCACAACAACAACAACAACTTACTGACTTCTATTTCGACTACTCAGACACACGCTCTTTGCCGTGCGATGAATGAATAGGAAATATTCTGTTGCTCTGTCGACCGTGAAAAAAAAGTTTAAATGAAATTTAAATACTAACTTTATACATTGCATAGTAACAGTATAATGGTAAGGTTACCTATGACAGTTTACAGTGAGATCATGAGGACCAGGAATCCAGAATTACAAGGCCATAGCTTCAATGCCGTCAAAGTTAATATTAATTTAAGCTAATAAATGCAATTATGTTATATCTCCATCAGTCTACCGCATTATCATGTATCTCAATAGGGAGCTTGCATAAATAACGTTATGGGTTTTAGGGGGGTAGGGGTCAAGTTGCCCTATCCTTTTACATGTGCGTACATACCAAAAAAGGGGGGGGGAAGGGGTCAAAATTACGGATTTTTCCATAACGTTATTTTTGGAAGCTCCCATATTAAACACATGCCTATGCCTATGATATCGTACATAGTGAACCCATCTAAATGTGAGTGACAGTGACAGATATAATTTTTTTATGAACCTGGCTGAAATTGCACAATGCGCACACGTTTCTAGGACAAAAACACATGAGATGCTATGCTATAACTGCTCGTCATCGTCCGCATAGAACTGATTTAGATTTATAATCACATAATAAAATTACATTAAAGTAAAGCTTATCGTTGGGGAAGAGTCAAAATGAACCGTATCCTTTTTTAGCCAAGAACAAAATGCACTATCTACAAAAATATTCAAAAATATTCAAATAATACCTTCTTAAAAGCATGTGAGTACTTGCGTACACAGAATAGTTAACACTTTTCAAAAGCGTGTAAATAGAAGGTTTTGCACTTTTCAAAAACAGTCTAATAAAACATTTTACACACTTTTAAAAAAACATGCTATTAGAACATTTTGCACTTTTCACAAAGCATGCAAAAATACAAAATTCCGCTTTTTAAAAGCTCGTAATAATTGTCATTTTACACATCAATCTCATTTAGCGTTTTTTCAACAAAAGTTCATTTTAATTCTGGCGTAAATTGGAAATGGGTCATTTTGATTCTTCGCTCACGATACAATATACAGACATATCAATGTATACATTAAATTGCCTAATAATAATATAAACAAATTTCTTTTACGCACCCAATGCAGCATTTATGTTAGTGTAAGTGTGTAAGTAATTAATGCTTGCATATAGTTTATGTAAGCATAATATAATAATTACAAGTGTAAGTAATAATAATATTCTTGGATATACTTTGAGCATATGTTCCCCTGGACTAACAACATATAAGGAAATAGGGGATGAAGAACGTATTGTCGTCTATTTTTTAAGTAGGTAGGTACCTACTTATGTACATATAACCTGCTTACAGTATAGGCACCTACTTAATTATGCATGCACCGATGCGATACGTGCTGATGTACCTACATTGACTATTGCTGTACAATGTACAAGTTGAAGGTGCAAAGTCTGATATCTACAATCGACACTTTTTAAAAAATATGCTTTTTAAATTTTACGCAACTAATCTAATTTTAAAAAAATGGACTTTACATGTTTTGCCAAGCAACTCTTCATATTAAGAGTATTTCCAATGGATATAAAGTGCAGACGTTCTGAAATAAAAAACTCTCCATAGTGTGTATTGCAAGCAATAGTCGTTTCGCCAATGCCATTGACACAGTAATACAAAAGGAGATCAATATCCAAATTTTGAATAAATTAATGGTGAATAATTTCAAGCCGCGTGGGGGTAGGGGTGAACACATATCGGGTTTTCCGGTTAATAACGGTGTCAGTGTTGAAAATAAAATTCTTAGTTTTGGAGGAGATACCAGCCAGTATGACGAGTCTAGTAGTGACTTGGGACTTGTGTTGATAATCTGCTCAGCAATTGCGGTCGCTGTCCTTGTAGTACTAATTATCAGCTCAGTCCTTATAGTTTGTGTGACTTGGGGCCGGGACCGTGACAACATTATGACGCAAGAAAATGGCCAATCCACTCATCGTCATCATCATCGTGAGTCTAAGATTGAGTCGGGGTATGACACGAATACTCCAAGTCTGACGCCCATACCCAGTGAAGTGCATAATATTGATGACTTAAGCCAATCACTGGAACTGGAACCGGAACCGGATTATTCTTCCATCCCAGTTTTCTACCAAAGACAGGAACAAGTTGGTGAAGAAATCCTGTGGGTTACGGATATGTAATGGAAGGTTTTTTTGAAATTCTATATATGGCTCTCTGCTACAGAAATAAGTACCTAATTAAACCTGTATAACATATTAGTGTATTAATTATTATAGTTATATTATTATATATTTACAATATATTTACAATATATATATGGTTTTTTGACGCATGAATTTATGAATGAACTCATTAATTAACAAGCCGAAATCGTATTTAAGAATTAGCTAAACGCTGATAGGCATCGTACCAAAACCAAAATTTAAAAACTATATTTAATTCATATACCATTAATAAAAATAGATTGCGCTTTTTTATTCATATTTTTGATTTTTGAAACATTGCTTTCATTGATTCTTTTTAACTTCCTTTTGACCAGAAGCAGAACTAGTGCTCCCAGACTTGCTTAGGCCAAGTGTAGATAGAACAACTCTTACAATTTTAACAACTATTATTTTGACGATCCATAAAATAATAATTAGGATTGCAGCTAAAGTAGCAATCACATCAAGGGAATGATATTGAAAAAAATTGAGCTTTCTCGCTGCAGATCGTAGATGTGGAGCTCCTTTGTGTCGCATTACATACTCAGACCAAAAAACGGCTCGTTCCAATGGAGTCTGAGTTTGGTCTCTGAACAGCTTAGATAATTCCTTGGCACGATCTGTGTATCTATACAAATAATTTTTGAGTGAATTAAAATATTTCTTTAGGACAATACGTATAATGATAAGATTCCCCTTTAATCATATCATTTTAAAAGCTCGCTTACTTTTGATTTGTAAGAATTTCCTGAATAGCTGTTTCCAGCTTTTCTTCAGTGATTTCTAAAATTTCAATTGTCAATGCATAGCCAGCCCGCTCCGCTTGTTTTATATTTAAGTTCTGATCTCCGAAAATGGGGGTTCCTGTGTACTCAAAAGTCCTCCATGTGTAATGAATAGTTTAACATTCTTGTGGCCTAATAATATAGAAACAGTGCCACCAATACAGAATTAATGTGGATGCTTTGAAAGAATTTTTTTAAATGAAGTAAAAATATTGTTTTTCATAATACTAAAAGCGTTCCGTATTTTACCGAGAATATCTTGCTGAGGAAGCCACTTCCCTAATTTAACATTCTTGGGCAAATCAGCCATCTCCTCGATCCGTTTCCCATTTCCACAGAACCCGCTCCTTGAGACGGGAGAAAAAATTGAGGAAAATCTTCCTTACATGCTCCGGCATTTGATCACCTTGAATTATGGAGCCCAGGCTGAAAAATACGACACCGTCCTTCGCTCCACTAATGAAGTCCTCCAAGTCCTGCGGATAGATAAAACCGGCAGTGAAGACTCAAAATGACCCATTTTTAACTAAAACTAAAATGAACTATCTACAACAAATTAATATATCCTGATCCTTAAAAACATGTATATAAATAGATTAAATAGACATTTACACATTTTAGCACTTTTTAAAAGTATGTAAATATAATATTCAGCGCTTTTCAAAAACATGTGAATAGAACATTTAGCAGTTTTCGAAACCATGTAAATAAAACATTTAGCACTTTTCCAAAACGTGTAAATAAAACATTTAGAACTTTTCGAAACCATGTAAATAGAACATTTAGAACTTTTCGAACCCATGTAAATAGAGCATTTAGCACTTTTCAAAAACGTAAATATAACATTTAGCAGTTTTCGAAAACATGTAAATAGAATATTTTGCACTTTTCAAAAACATGTAAATAGAACATTTTTCACTTTTCAAAAACTGTAAAATGTTGTTTTACACATCTGTACCATAATGTGCTTTTTTGACGTAGCTTATTTTAATGGTAGCCTTAATTGGATATGGCTGATTTAGATTCTTCACTTACGATATAAATTACTAAAATAACACAATATGCAAATTTCTGCGATAAAATGGGACCAAATTGGTTCCAACACAATTTATTTATTGTATTTCATACCTTTGGCAGTGCCTTGGCTGGGCCACACTGCATCCCTCCCACTTCCACCACATCAGGTAGAGTTGGTCTGGGAAATGTGAGAGTAAAATGCGAGTTCATAAAAATTAAACTAATATTCCCATAGATTTCGTAAATCCCTAGTAATTCTTGGCCCAAGTTTGTTCTATAAACTGCCTCAAACATTGGGTTCATATAGAATCCCACAAGAATGTCCCAGAGGACATTGAAGCCTACGTTTGTGAGTCTGTCAGTGAAGCACATGCGATCTTGGAAGGGAAGTATATAGCATGGGGAACAAATGAGGGGGGAAGACGATTTCCAGCGTGTTGAGTCACTGAGGACGGCGCAGCAAGAGGAGACACAAGTATGAGAGGAGATCCTAATTTATGTACGAACCCTGCGAGACAATCATTTCCAAATGCTTCCAGTAAAATTAAATCAAATTTTTGATTTAAAAGATTTAAAAATTCTTGGCTCTTATAGATATATCTTCACATCCAAGTACCATATTCTTCGCATTTGACATCATCAGCGTCCAGGGTGACTCGGTTCTTCGATCAAAAGGGTTCACAAATTTTTTCAACATCCCTGCAGTAAAATTAATCACAACCATATCACGGATATTTGCCTTCGGTTTTGAAGGCATGAAAGGGGTCACAAATGTAATGCTATGTCCTTTCTTTGCGAGGGCTTCCACCATCGGCTGAAATACATTCTTGTGGCTTTTTGAAGCCATGGGCAGGAGGACGAGAATTTCCTCTTTTTGAACCAGCTCACAATTCAAATTGATGAAGAAGACCAGAACCATTGTTGCGGTCCACAATGCTGGCCAACTTCCAATCCAGCTCCAACTCCGACCACGACCACTTTCAGATTTCATTTTGTTGATTTTGACACGGAAATTTTTACTTTTAATTCTATGCTTGAAAATTTGTAAAATACAATATCAACATTTATAGTGAAAAAGCTTTTAAGGTATTTAAGCTGGTGCCATTTAACTTTATATTTTTACTGGACTATTGAGTAATTACTGCACCCAAAAAATTTAACTAAATATAGTAGTTGAGCACGTGAAGTGAAAGAGACTTTGGCCTGAGCAATGTATAGTACACAATAATTTGGGTAAAATAAGCTATGTACCAATAATAATATACTTAATCTATCCATAATAATACATAATTATGGCCATTGTCGGGCTGTGACTTGGACGCATTTTTACTAATAATTATTTCTGTACTATGCAAAATGTACTTGCAGCATGCGCATATATCTTGTAATTTATCAGTAGATTATAAGTAATTCAGAAACAATTTATAACATTGTCCCGGTTCATCGTTGCGTTGAAGTATATTTGGAAGCTCAATACTAACCACTTGTTATAGGGTTCGACTAGGTGAGTTATCTCTATTTAGCATACTTATATAGAAATTACCTGCATTTATATTTTTCATTTGACTAATAATATTATGATGAATATGACTGTTAGCATTTTTCATGCTAATATTCAGCAAAAATGATGGAATTGAAACATAAAAAGAAGAGATGCTCAAACTATTTTTAACTTGCATTAGTTATTTATATATTATGATACTTAATTTTATTTCAAGGAGCTAAATTCTTACTGTCATACCAAATCAAAATGTCAAAAGTTGTATTGACGCATGAAAATCAGAATCAATTCTTGATTAGGCTCTCTTTATTTGAGTAAAACTTGGAAAAGAACATTTATAACCATTACAAGTGACCAGAAAGGCCATTACATGGACTCCAGTTAAAGAGACAATACAAACAAAATTGAAGTATTACGACTTTTATTTTGGTCGTATTACTTGATTATTTGTAACGGACATCCCAGTGGTGTTTCTCGCGTGCGAAAACATTTCCAGCAGGATCCTTGTATTGTGGAGCTTTATCAAATGGTCGTATGCCAATGGATTCATAGTTGGTTGTAATGTGATCGTTCAGACATTTGTTTAAACTATAGTCAAGTTTATATCCTGCGGAGTGGGAAAAGGTTCCTTTACCATGACCAACCTGCAATTTGTTTTCAATAATTACTGAATGATACTCAATTTAAATTATCAGGCATTATGTAGCTGCAGTTGGATCTCAAGTCAATTGGGTAGTGGTATTAAGTTTACAGGATATAATTGTTGTAATTTACCTCAGTTCCTCCAGTGATGATAATAGGGCATTTTGAGTTTTGGCTCAACGCAAGAGCGCCCTCTATGGTGTTAGCCCGAACTTGTTCGAGAGAAGTACAGGTTTTCTTATTAGAATCACTGCATCCACCAGACGATCTGATTCCAATACCTTCAAGATTAATGTTAACTATTAAACAAGCAGTACCTACACGCTTAGAAAAGATCTCAACTAACTTTTAGTTAGGTCGAGCTAACACATTTTAACTTCAACACGATTTTTAGTTAATTTCCAAATTTTTGAAGGTGAGAAAAAATGTTAGCGACGTGCAACACCACTGTGTGTTAATATACCTACACCGAATAATGTTACAGTTGACCTAAAATCGTGTTAAGAATTTATACCACCGTATATTAAGCTAAATTAGTGCTACATCTGTAAATGAACTGTCTCAGGCCAGTGGTTAAATAGGGCGATATTTGACTAGAACGATGCGGGTTCGAGCATCACTTTTTGCATTATTTTTCAATTCAATTAGTCACGCAACTAATTCTTGGTTACATATTCAACACAGAAAATAGTTAACTGACTCTAGCATATTACAGTGTAAATCCCTAACTAAAATTTGTGTTGACCGCTGTAACATCTTCTGGTGTCGATGTTGAAGTAACACAAAAATAGGTTACAAATTAACACCCATGTCATGTGGTTAATTTGCTTATATTTTTCTAAGCGTGTACACTTACACTTACGCATACATTAATTCCTACCTATCTACATAATTTACCGGAATTTTGATATATAGTTAATAATAATGTATGCTAGAGTCTTTTTTGATTTTATCTATTTCCAGCCTACAGAATAGATAAAACTCTACCTATGTATATTGATAGTTACATGCTTACCTGCAGCATCAATTTTGGAAAAAGCTTCCGCATGAGTGTACTTCTCGGGGACGACAGTGACAGGTACGTTCTGGGCTCTGAAATACAGAATTTAAAAAAATGTAGAGGTACCTTTGAAGGGAAATACTAAATGAGTAACAATATTTTATCGACGTTGCAAATTTGTACTTACACTGGGGTAACTTGTTGAAACCCAGATATTCCAGGGTGACTTTGACGTGATTTCTTATTGCCCATTGCCCGATAATTGATAATTATTAGCCGTTAGTTTCTTTCCTGGAATTAAAATAATCGGTGTAGTAGCGCTGTAATATATCACCTAGAATTAGAAGAACAAAACAAATAAAAAACTCAACAACCTAATTACTCTTTTCATTTATTTATGGTACAGTATAACTGGTTCCACCTTTTAAAATATATTTACTAATACAGAAAGTAACAGAATTAAGAGTAACAATTAAACCCATGAAATGTAAATAAATTGCAACATTACTTTAGAAATAAGAAAAAAGGTATCCCGCAACTAGAAAGTTAAATAAAATACGAAATTACAAAACTTTTAAAATTATTGACAGTTCTACAAATAAATGAAGTAGGTATGCAAATTATAAAAATACAAATTTTTAGTATAAACTACACTACGAAGCTAAATAATTATTATAATACCAGGGTTCGGTTTTACCACCTGGAGAATGGGTTTTGCCATGCCAAGCGGGAGAAACCATGTTATAACATGGCAAAAGGTGTATTAACATGGTAAAACATGGCAAAATTGCAAAACTAGTCGTATGTAGACTAAAACTAATATTTTTCGCTATATTTCTAGTATTTATTTATTTCTCAGCCTTTAAAATGATTTTGTTGTAATATATGTCAATATGTCTGAAAAATTACAAAAAATACAAATACGAACTTAAAAAAATAAAATAACTTTAATAAGATGTAAGGTAAATCAAGTTTCGAGTTTTAGCAATGTTTTGACCACAATTTCTGAATTCGAACTAAATATACTTTACCTAGAGTCAAATATTCTGTAGTTATAATATAAACCTAATACAGTTATTTATATATAGAACTCACTTTAGCTTTAGCAATAATGATCACCTTACAGCTACTGATTCACCTCCTCCTCTGATACACCAAATAAACATTCTTCCTAATGGGAACTTAAATATAATAATTTCAATAATTCTATTGAATGAAGCACACATTTTGCTAAAACTGAAATTGTATAAGTAGTAAAAAAACTAAACTAGTTTATTCTTTTTTGCGCGGGCAGCAGACTCGTTAATTCGATTTCGAAGTGTACGATAGCAAAATGGTGTATATAAATAGCTGAATAAATAGGATCTGATGACACATGAAGAAAAATTCTGTCGTATCAGATGCTTGAGTTTATGCGAAAGTACCTAGTTTATGAATTTAAAAAAATACATTTTACTGATTGCCAGTTTTACTATGTTATAACCATCTGTTGCCTTACCTGTCACCTGTATTAACATGTTAATACCATGGTATAACCACCGTTTTACCCAAGGGTGGTTATACCACCTCCGAACCCTGATTAAAAGGCAGCTATTCCTAGTCTAGCGTATTTTTTGTAGATAGTTAATTCGAAGTATGAAGTATGTAGAAATATTAACAGTCGGATACAAGAATTGTATTTTCCAGTATAAGTTTACGACTAAGTTCTCTGCGACTGACGTGTTTAATATGCAAGCTAATCAATCCGATAATGGCTAATATAAGTTCATACTCATGATTAATTAAATGACTAGTGCGTTCACAGCGTTCTTTGTTCTTATACTTCCTTCTTATTACATCCGCAGTTACCTACATCCATGATCCAGCCTCAGAAAATTAGCGATACGCGAGCAACAACGCAATAAGCATCACATACAAGTTCTCGCTGTCGGATATGCTATAATTAAATACATGATGCTATAGTCCTTTCATCGATCACAAAACTTATTAAACATCACCAAACGACCCTTTGACCACAGTTTACCATACTGACTGACTCACTTACCTTATAAGGGAAGGTACATGCATGTACTAGAAATACCACATACGCATTTAAATTACTTAACACAATAGCAAAAGAAAGCGGCAATTTGCATACAACATACAATAATACACACCTTCTCAATTTCACTTTTATATTGTTGATTATTATATATTATTATATTATACTCAACTTAATGCCTTAATATTTAAAACTTACTTTTGCTTTTTGTTGTATAAGAAGATGGTTTTACGAGTTTTCACTTACTAATTAAATCTCAGTTCGATCACGATCCTTTTTCCAGCCTCACGAAACTAATCCACACTCAACCTTAACCAAATACCGAATGATCAAACAAATAAAAATGGCGGTGGTCTGAGACTGAGAATAAAAAGTTACCAATTTCCAAACTCCTCTGAACAAGAACTGTATTCGTCTTCGTCTCGTGCTAAGGACTATGCTACAAAATGCTACCCCTACGTCCCCTACGTGCGACAGAATCAAAATACTCATAAGGGATTTTCCGTAAATGATGTCATTCAAATTGTCACTATTCAATGACTCGCCCACCCCCATGTCATTACTTCAACATTGTGTTTAAACGGCTATCTTTAACGCGGCATGCATGTAATCAATACAGTTATAGACCCAATGACCCTACCCATGGCATCATTTTTAGACGACTCCTAATTGTTTGTAAAGAACTTACAACAACACTTCAAGTGAACGTATTTCACTGGCTCTTCCAACGTTCCAGAAGGCACTCGATTGGGGCAGAGAAGAGTCGTTTTGGAGTCAGGGGTCGCTCGTAAATGATGTTATCGAAATATCCCCATTTTTAAGACCCTGTCAGGTGCTTAACCATTCCGTAATCGGCTACCTTTAGCATGGGATGGCGTCAATTTCTACCCATTGGCTGCACCTGTGATGTCAGTTATGGAAGATCCCATCACGAGATTTACTTCTAGTAAAAAGTGCGTCGTTGATATTAATACGAACGACGCACTTTATCGTATGCACGTAAACCGGTCCGTCCTACGAACGGAATTTGCCACAGTAAAACGGAAAAGTACTCTGAACATAACTGTAATACCTATGCGCTAATTTGTAATGGCGGAACATCCTAGTCCTAAACCAAAACTATCACACTCGGGACTCAGCTGAAAATCGACCAGTCAAATTCTATCAGCTACATGTATTTGAATGCAAAACCTTTGAGTTGAAATAACTCGAAACAGTATGAAAAAATAGATAATTTTTTGAAAAATAATAGCATTAATTAGCTACAGTTTTGGGGTAGTGGGTGGATCAAAATATGACCTTTTCGGGTTACGTAGTACTTAAATGACCCTGTCCTACAGTCGCAGACAGTGGTGGGGAGGTCCGACTGTTAACTTATGACTCATGAGTTAATTACTACCTGTTGGCTGTTGGTCTCAGACGCTTGTACTTAATACCTACTATTACATCAACTAAAATTAACCGAACTGTGAAATCGTTTAAGGGAACATTTAACATCAAAGTTCCGAACTCAAATGTCACTGTACGGTTAGCCTGTAGCCCTGGCTGACATGATAATTCCGGACTTTATACTCTAAAGGCGATAAGATTTTGTTTTTACAAAGTTCCAATTTGTCGTTTTTAGTTTTTCTTGGCTGGCTTACATAAACAAACTAAAACGCCTTCATATTTATGAGTTTTTCTGAAAATTGCATGCCTGAAACTAAATTGCAGATTGGAAGTTCTTCAAAATTATACCAAAACTACTTTAATATAAAGAATGAAATTATCATGTCAGCCAGGGCTACGTGCTAACATTTACGTGACATTTGAGGGCGTAATTTTGATTACTTTTAGTTAAAATACTCAGTCATCTCCCACTGCCCCGAAATTGTTGTGTTTCAAGTATTGAAAGTCCTCATATACACTCTACACACTTGTGTTTATTGTGTATGTAGCTTCTTACCTACATTCTGTTAAACAACTCTGATAAATTTTGAATTAAAAAAAGTAATAATAACAGTAGAATTTTAAGTACAAGGTCACGGTTCGGTGAATTAGTAGGCATGTTGTGCTTGTACGCTCGAACTTTTTGTTTTGTATACGTCTTTCCTTTCGGGGTCTAGCGTTCCTGCCAAACTTTGACGTTCGACACTAACTGACCTAATAATTCGATATCACATAATGTTAATGTGATTCGATTTGAAAAATTTTGTTTGATTTAGTAGGAACCTCAAGAAAATATGATCATCTTCAAATTTATACTTTTTGGAATATATATATTGGAAGAGAGAGAGAGAGAAATAATTCAAAAGAACAAACTTAGCAGTCCTCCAATGAAGGTAGCCTAGCAGACTCACTAGTCAGTAAGCGTTACAAATTAAAATTACAGAAATAATCTATATTGTGAAACAATTAACGCCGGCAGATCTGAACTGATTCTTTCAGCACTGTCGTAACTGTGTTTTCAATAAGGAATGATGATAATGCTTGTGATTTTATAAAATTCAGAAAAAAATTAGAAATTGTACCGCGTGCTCCCACGTAATATAGTCGAATAACTACGATATCATCTATAACGCAAGTTTTGTTGGAAGTACACGGAATGAAAGAATCGTAGTTATATCTTTTTTCTCCTTGTTCACAGCCTCAGCTTTGAAAAGATTTTGAAAACCTCATGAAATTGTCAATACAGGAAATTATGAATTACCGTTAATGCTCGAACACGCATGGCTAATGTCTATTTGAGACCTCGCGCTTATATAATACCTTGCAAAAAACTGGTGATTGCTAAAAACAATATGTTAGTCACGGATGGATATAATTACTACTTCTTGTGTGCTTAACTGCTGCGATGATTCATTCATGATCATTTATGATGATTTGCTATATGAAAGAAACCGAACCGAAGGACGAAAGATGAGATGACAGTTTCATATAACAGATATTCTCGTATTGTATAGATAAGTGCAATGAAAATATTCCCTTAAAAGATGTGAGCTGTGATGCCTCGTATTTGCTAGCTGATAGTTTAATATACTTCATACTTATTGATGGCACGTCTGACTGAGAGACTGACTCATGAACTAATGTAATTAATTACGTAATATAATGCCGTGCCTTACACAGTTATCATTCATGCCTTTCAACTTCAACTCATATCACAGCAATGCAAAGTTGTGTCTCATCCTTTCGTATGAGAATCGTATCGCGTGTCTGTCAGTCTCTTTTACTGAGCAGGGTTTTTAGATGCTGAGCATCTATAGGAATGGCTATGTCCGTCTGTCTGTCTGTCTGTCGATGTGTGATTTTTTGTCGTGCTCCACAGGTCACAGTTTTCAATTTAATTTTTTCAAATAAATTTTAAATGATGGTGAATCCGATGGAATAGAACCCTATTGTTTTTGGAATTAAACGGATTTACCAGTTTTTCACAATTAACGATATAATGGACCAACTTTTTAGCATTAAAATGCATGCAGGAAAAACGGGTCTTTGGCAAGACTTTACATGCATTTCAATTTCAATACTTGCCACTGAAGCTAAGTAGGTAGGAACATGCGCCGCACGTTCCATATACCTGACATTCAGTGGATATTCGTACCATAGAAAACTTCCGATTAACATAGGATTTTACTAGTAGGGATGCAGGGATCGTCCATAAATTACGTCAAACAAATGTTACAATTTCAGGGACCCCCACTGTTATAAGTTTAAAAATTAGCTTAAAATATATCCTTAGCATAGAATTTCACTAGTATGCATGCAGGGATCGCCCATAAATTTCGTCATACAAATTTAACGATTTTAGTGCCCCCCACTGTCATTAGCTCGAAAATCAGGTTGACATATAACCTCAACATAGGATTTTACTAGTATGCATGCAGGGATCGTCCATAAATGACGTCATATAAGTTTTACTATTTTAGGGATCCCCACTGTCATAAGGTTAGAAATAAGGTTGACATATATCCTAAGCATAAGATTTTACTAGCACGAATGCAGGGTTTGTCTATAAAGGGCGTCGCACAAAATTTACCATTTAAGAGATTTTCATGCTTTTAGTTCGAAAATTAAGTTAACCTATATCCTTAACATTAAATTTTTGAAGCTTACGTACGGCGATCGTCCGTAAATGACGTCATTCAAATTTTACTGTTTCAGGGATCCCCACTGTAATTAATTCAGAAATTAGGTGTACGTTTGTCCTCAACATATGATTTTACTAGTATTCATAGGGAGATCATTCATAGATGGCGTTGCCTAAATATTACTATTTTAAGTACCTCGGCTGTCATAAGTTTTAAAATGAAGTAAACAGGTACCCATATTATGGAATGCTTCCAGTATTCATGCTGGGATCTTCCATATATGGCGTCATCTAAATACCACTATTTCAGGGATCTGCTCTGAATTTGTTCACGAATTAGGTAAACAGATACTTTGAACGCAGGATGTTGCAATAATACATACACGGATCGTTTATAAATGACTTTATCCAAATATTATTATTTGAATAATCCCAAAGTTATTTGTTACGACTTAATCAAATTAGAAATTCAAGTAAAAGCTAAAGTGGAGTTAGGCGCTGTCGTAGTTTCAGCGTTGCCACACTAGGGTTCTACTCCTTTACTAAAGCAATTATTCGCTGTAAGCTCAGCATCTACTTCGGGCCCCCGGTCGACAAATCCGGCGCGAAGCGCCGGATTTTTTGCTGTAATAGCTGTAAGTATGATAATTAAAATCCAATGCTATATGACATATCGTCGGTGAAGTACCAAAATGACCCATTTCCATTTTAGCTAAAAACAATATCCGTTATCTGCAAAAATACTAAAATGTCTTGTAGGCATTTAAATATAAGATTATGCAATTTTGAAAAACTAGTGAATACAATATTTTACACTTTTCAAAAACATGTACCTACCTAAATAGAACATTTTACAATTTTCAAAAACATGTAAATAGAACATTTTAGACTTTTCAAAAACATGTAAATAGAACATTTCACACTTTTTAAAAACTCCTAAATAACACTTTGAGCATGTGTCTCACTTTGTCTTTATGACATAGCTCATTTTGATTGTAGCTTAAATTGGATATGGGTCGTTTCGGTTCTTCACAGACGATATGTGTAAGTGTAAGTACACTAAATTAAATGCAAATTCACCTAGGTACTTAGGTATAGGCAGGTAAGGTAATTGAACAGTCTCCTACGAAGGTGACAGTGTGACAGTGACAATAGTAAATAAAAACGAAGAAAGCTCAAAGTATAATGTAAAAGGACGTGCTATACGGACCAATAGAACAATTTATTATTGCTATCAGAAATCAAATTCATAGGTTTATTCATAAAACACCAGTCTTCGTAGCGCTCACATCGGAACACATAACCAAACGACAATATTACGGGTTAAAGCAAACAGCAAACTGCCTTGCCTTAATACTACCATCATATCATTCACTAATACAGTAATTCATGCTATAAAGCAAATAATGCAACAATTTTTCTAATATGTAACACTAATTCACGCATTTCACGTTTAAAAACACTCTCGTATTTATCTACTTTTTGTGATTCCACTAAATGTTTGTAGATATATAGATGGTAATACGCTTAACACCATAGAAATCAAATAGCATAACCTGTAATTTTATTGTTATAGTATTTTCTTAGTTGCTTGGAAGTAACAGCAAAAGAACATCAATCAACACAATGCCACACTATTTTGAAAAAAATCTATTTGGTGGTACATCACGTGGCAACAGTAGCATTATTGGTTGTAGCTATCAATCATCTTTAATTAATAATAAATTATGATTATTAAGTATTACTTGTACTTTAATTTTTCAATAAATATAGTTAACAACTACATTAAAATATTTACTGGTAACACTCCACTATGCATGTAATTTACAGTAAATTGCAAATTCAATACAATTAAATATTTAAATACAATAACAAATATAAATATGTGTATAGCAGTTCTGTGGTTCCATTACAATTATTGCACTTTGCAGAATAGATGGAGATCAAACATTGGATATCAAACAGAGTCACATATTATATACATTCATTAGCTTACGTAAATGAAAAGTAACGCGTTACTTTTACATACTCACTACACCGGAGATCGGACCGTTTGTACAATTCTCTACTCTGCTTATGATTAGCTCAGTTTCAACAGTTCCGTTTCTAGTTTTATATATTTGGTCAAAGAAGTAAACAAGCTCGCTTCACAGTCTACAAAGGTTTAAAAATACCTTCACTTAAATTGTAACTTAACTCCATAGATTAATTTTCTCAAAATACCATGAAAAATACAAAACTTTAAATATTACAATAATTCCACTCTCTGACTTGTTTAAGTACAAAAAATATTAAATCGTTGTATCGAAAAATCAAAATCATATAATTACAAAATTGTTTACGTAAGTAAAGTCTTTTTAATTACTAATTATTTTCCACCAAAAAAATTATTCGATTATAATTACATATCATTATCATTATACATGTCTAAAAAATATTAATATATTTCTCTAAATCTACAACACAACTTTGTTACAATCTACATATTACTATTCTCTTCACACACATATCATGAAAAAATATCATATACAATATTTAACCAACAATTCCACTTTCCCATTAAAATTGCGCAAAAATATATACAAAAAAAAGCATTACGACAAAAAAATACTAGTTTTATACAAGAGATTCAAATATACTAAACTAAGCTATGTCGGGTTATAATGATTGGACTAAACTCTCTACATTTTTTAAAATAGTTCCGTGGCTCTGCAGTCTTAAACTGTATTATTGTTATTGTATTTTGTTTTAGCTGACCATACGTTATTTGAATATGACGTTCAGCATTTCCATACTTCCCGTTTACACTTGAACATCTTAAAAACATACAGAGATTTAAGGATCTTGTCTGTGACCTTGAGATGAACGTGGCTGTGGACGGCCGTATATCTTTTCTAAGAAATGGTATGAGTGGACAATTTCAGGATTTTTATCCTCCTTTTCAATGGATACCACTTGTCCCAATTCACGGTCGGGAACTTCAAGACTTGTTTCCTCAGTCCAAGTCCACATTGTACGCTCTTCCATGGTGTCCCTAGAATCCATCCAAAATTAATATTTCAGTACTTTATATATATATTTTAGTAACTTAAAACCATTGCCAACACCAAACTAACAGTTTTACAATTTTCATTTATAATGCATTTATATCAGGAATATTTAACATTAAATTAAAATCTAATAAAAATATCATCTGTGAAGAGCCAAAATGACCCAAATCCAATTTATACTCGAATCAAAATGAGCTATGTCATAAAACCAAAATGAGACACATGCGTAAAACGTTAATTAAGAGTTTTTGAAAAGTGTAAAATGTTCTATTTTACATGTTTTTGAAAAGTGTAAAATGTTTCATTTAAATGATTTGAAGACATGTTTCAATATTTTTGTAGATAGGTAGATAGGACATTGGTTTTAGCTAAAAATGGATATGGGTCAATATGGTTCTTCACAGACGATATAAAACTTGACACTTACATAAACGAGGAGACCGCTAGTGGTGCAAAATCATAAGTAGAAGTTCCATTCTCGAGATTTAACCAGTACTTTCTGTGATTTTTATGATTCAATTGCATAGTCCAAGGATCTAAATTAGAAAAAATATATTAACTTGTTATTAATTTCATTATATTAAATTAAAAGCGAATCTATAATAAAACGAAGCACTGTCAGTGTTACGTAATACATACCTTTAGTAAGTTTAAGAAACAAAATACCAGCAGCCTTAATAAGAGGGGATCTTTCATCCGTGTGATCAATGGGACAAGTCCAATGCACCCCAGTTTCGCCTTTCAACGCTTGTTTGGTACATCTACAATTTTACAAAAAGGTTACATAATTCAATCTCTAAATGTGCATGCACTAACAAGTTTTTAAAGGTTATGGCTAGACTGATGACTACACACAAATAAAAATGGACTGAAAAAAGAGAATGATGGCTTTTGACATACAACTTTAAAATGTGCAAAAGGCACAAACATACAGAAATAATGTTAAGAATTTTTTCAAAGTCAAAAATAGTAAAATAGGTGGTGCTACACTTATTATTGTATTCATGAATATAAAGTCACAGAATTTGATGAGATTTTTCGTTTCGGTAATAAAGACATATTTATTATCATGTGTGAAGAACCAAAATGACCCATATCCATTTTTAGGGAAAAACAATATCAACTATCTACAAAAATGTGCAAATATGTCATGAGAGCATTTAAATACAACATTTTGCACTTTTCAAAAATATTTAAATACAACATAATATTACACTTTTCAAACACATAGAATTAGATCATTTTGTACCTTTTCAAAAACAAGAAATTAGAACATTTTGCACCTTTTCAAAAACATGGAATCAAAACATTTTGCACCTTTTCAAAAAGATGGAATTAGAATAGTTGGTACCTTTCTAAAATATGCAAATAAAGCATTTTACGCTTTTAAAAAACTCTTGGTTAACATTTTACGAATGTGTCTCATTCTGCTGCTATGAAATAGCTCATTTTGATTGTAGCTTAAATTGAATATGGGTCATTTTGGTTCTTCTTTACTAATTACTTTAGGTTTTTTTTTAAAATTCAACTCACATGCTACAGGAGTTAATCAAATATACACAAAGCATCAAATACTTGCAACATACACTTGGAATTATTTGGTTAGTTAACTTCTGGGTACTAGAATAATTAAAATACTTACTTGTCCAGGACGTCCGCAATATTCTCCATTCGAACTAACTGCTTAGCTCTAACAATGGACAGATCACCTCGACTTCCTTTACTAACGGCTCTGGCCAACTTTGTGATAAACTCATGACTGCAAAAACCATAATATGAAAGGTCAGCATAAAAAGATCAAATAGTAAATTAAAAAGTAGCTAAAACTCAGCACTCACACAAAAAAAGTTAATAATATAAGAATGTAAACTTATGCTACTTCCGCAAAATCTGAAAAATAATTACAACGAATTTTCTCTTGCAAAACTCACCGCATAATATAATGATGATTTCGCAAGTCCTTTCCATTAATAACAAGGGCATCGATGATGTGAAAAACCCGTATTTTCTTTTGATGTGGTCCGTAGCCTTCAAATTCCTGAACACACTCTCCAAAGACCAAAGTATCTTTTGGTAGCTCAATGGTAATTGGAGCTTCTTCCCATTCATCCCTGGTTACATTATAGCGAAATACATCGGATCCCCCTTGGCTCATGTAGAATCCTCTGGACTGTCTAAAAGTAGACCCATTCCCCTGAACAACCACAACTCGCCAGTCAAAAGGACTTTGGAAAATATCGTCAAATTCCGATAATGTCAATTTTCTTTCTTTCAAATCTCGAAGTCGAAGTTGTTGGTCACCTTTCTCATCAACCTGCCAGAGTCGATCGAAAGTTTCATCAGTCAACTCATGAATGGCTTCCCTGCCATGACGCTTCCCCCTTCTCTCTTCTTGCAAAGGTATCCGCCATTCTTCACAACATTTAATTCGCATTTCATCCTGACCGGGACACTGCAAGAAGGGCTCATTGACGTACATTCGTAGACTCTGCAAAGCCTCAATCTGATGTCTCATGATTATGTAGTTGAATTGTTGCATTTTCAAACAA
Organism: Dicyrtomina minuta; assembly: GCA_949802685.1. Lineage (NCBI taxonomy): Eukaryota > Metazoa > Arthropoda > Collembola > Symphypleona > Dicyrtomidae > Dicyrtomina > Dicyrtomina minuta. Next base: position 10,889,617 of record OX461811.1, read on the forward strand.
AAATCCCCCAGAGAAGAGTGATCTTTGCCCTTTCCTTTGGTGGCTCCACTATGAAGTAGTATTTCCATGGGGACCAACTCGACAATGTCAAAAGGAAGAAGCATCTCCTGTGTTTTCCACTCCCACATAAGTTGATGACATTCTGTCAGGTATTTCGCTATTGGCTCAGTCAAAGGTCGAGGTCTCTTATTCAGACAGACTATGTAGCGCTCAGCGTTCTGTGGTCGACTCATTCGGGGCTTGTAAATGGTCATTTGGTCAAAACACAAATGGAGCAAGTAGATCAAACCCACGGAGAATTTTGTATTCGTTTCAAAGAGCTTGCACACAAACATTCCTCCTACAAATTAAAATTAGCAAACAAATTACATTTTAGGCTGCCAGTTTTTAATCAACATATCAAGATCATATCATTTGTGAAGAACCAAAATGACCCATATCCAATTTAAACTAGAATCAAAATGAGGTATGTTATAAAAAGAGAATGAGTAACATGCGTAAAATTTTAATTAGGAGTTTCTAAAAAACTTAAAATGTTCTATTTTTATGTTTTTCAACAATGTGATATGTCCTACTTATGTACATGTGTTTGAATAGGTATGTGCAAAATGCTTTAATTCCGTTTTTTTGAAAAAGAGCAAAATGTTTTAATTCCATGTGTTTGAAAAGTGTAAAATGTTGTATTTACATATTATTGAAAGGTGCAAAATATTCTATTTAAACGCTCTTAAGACATATTTGAATATTTTTGTAGATAGTTAATATTGCTTTTAGCTAAAAATGGATATGGGTCATTTTGGTTCTTTATAGACGACATCATCATTCGAGATCATTTTGTTAATCCCATTTCCATTAATATGATAAAATGTGTATACCACAAATTTCTAGATTAGATTTGACTAAAAATAAATATAAAAGAATCACAAAACATAAATTAAGTACCATCTGCCAAAACACTCAAGGCGATAAGAATCTGGCTCAAATACAATGACTTGCACAGGTTCTCTTGCTTCAAACATTCGTCACCCTTAACTTCGATGCCCTAAAAGTGAGTGAATTTCACAATTTAAGTTAATTTTATACGTGGTTAGTAAAAGAGAAAACAGTACTCAAACTTTACAAGATCAGAGAAAAGTATGTAAGACGTCGTTTATGATACTCAGTGATTTTATGAAAAGTAAAAGTATTTCTTTACCCCATCAGCCAATACCAAGTGAACACCTTGCTTATCAGTGGATAAAAGAATAAGATCGATGAAAGATTTGACATTTGCAGGATCATATATGTCTCCATTATTGCTGTCACCTTGAATATTTAGAAAATTTATATTTATAATAAAATCATCCCACTAGATTTTAGTGAAGCAAAAGTTAAATCACTTCCATAAACAACAATTAAATCATAGTTTTTTTTTAAACAAAATACCATAAAAGATTTCAAAACATTCCCGAGGACCAGCTTGAAATTCTCCCAGGTTGAAATCTAGGTTTCGGTCACGTAACGTAATTCCGAATCCTTTTGCTTCAAACCCACGACGGTACATTATGTATCTAAAAAAATTAAATATTCCACTAATTAAAATTTTAGTCATGTGTCTGTAAAGGAAAAGTAACTAATCGTAAGTTGGTAAGTAATCCAAAACTTGTAATATTTAAAAATTAAATCGTCTGTGACGAAACAAAATTACCAATATCCATTTGAAGCTAAAAACAATATTCACTATCTACAAAAATATTGAAACTTGTCTTGAATGTATTTAAATAGAATATTTTACACTTTTCAAAAAATATGTAAATAGAACATTTTACGCTTTTCAAAAAACATGTAACTAAGTAATTCATTTTACGCTTTTCAAAAACTCTTAATAATTAACAATTTACACATGTTTCTCATTTTGTTTATAAGACACAGCTCATTTTCATTCTAGTATTCTAGCTTAAATTGGATATAGGTAATTTTGGTTCTTCACAGACGAAATGTGTAGTCTTAACACTTCATACTCGCTAAAGCCCCCAGGCCCGCCACAAATATCCGCAAAATGTAATATATCCCGGGGTCCAATAGCAGGAGAATTATCTGGTCTCCGTGGATTCGACAGAAAAAAATTCAGGTCAGCATCAATATTGGCTAGCTTCATTCCAGCACGATTTTGAAAGATACCTTTGTCAATCCGTTCAAATTGATTAAGTCTAGCACGGGACGATTGAGCCTGGTGATTCGTCAACTTTGTGTGATAAAACATCTAAATAACATAAAAAATCAAATCAAACTCATGAATTATTAAATCAATGAACGACTACTGATATCCACACAAGAAATTCTGTTTGATTCCAAACTGTAGTACCCCATGAACTTACCTTATGACTGATTAATTCACCGTAGAGCTTTGCATCACAAAATATCGGCTCAAACAAAGGCGGAACTTCGCCAGTCACCAACTTCTTCCACATACTTAATTGAGTCAGACTGATCTGAGACAAAGGTTGAGAATGAATCCATTCTAAATGAGGACGCATTGTTGCGTTAAGTTCGTCGGGTTTTATCTGAGGAGCGGGTACCTGCGCCGGACCGGGACCAGGACCGGGACCGGAACCCGTTACACTTGCATGGCTCGTGGAACTACGTGGGCTGATTTTGGGTACACCTCCGGTCATTTGAGGAAATTTTGCATGCTCACCACCAGCACCAGTTGGATGACTTCCAGGTTTTTTTAAAGCGGGCATTTGATGAGCGGTATCAGATTTTTGTTTCGACACCACAGCCTCAGACGAGACTGTGTTTACGGTTATAATTAAGGGACTGTGACTGTGGCCATCGCCAGAAATCGAACGGCGGCGTTTACTGTGTTCTTCCTCCTCAGCAATTAATAGTGGAGATGACATTGGGGAAGGAGACAAAGAATTTTCTGTGCTGGATCGTGAACTGCTCAGTCGACGTACACGAGATTGCATACGTGGATCTTCTAAGCACTCCGTAGTAGCCACTGTCACGGAGATGGGAGGACGAGGAGAATTGCCAGTTTTTATTTTTTCTGGACTTGCATTTGGCATAATTTTGGAAGTTTCGACTGGAAAGTAACTGGAGTTCAAGAAAAGAGTGGAGCTTTCAGCTCCATTCCCCTTTTTGGGAGGTAATCGTGCTAAAGCTAGTGCTTCAGCTGGAGTCACATACATTTCGTGGCTTAGGACTGTTGCTGGACGTTTTGATGGTGAGTATGAGTCTGGGTCTAATAAGGACGTGTCTCCAGATATTCCATACGACGGACGCTTTTCACCTCTACTCTCATTTTTTGAACTCGGATTTGAACTCAACATTTTGAATATTTGATTGACTCACGTTTACAAGTTTTGGTAACCTAACTAGTAGCTGTTTCGACGAAATGGAAAAACACACTGGTATACAGTTTTGAACTTTTGTGGTTTTGTAGTTCGAGAAATTGGAGATCAATATGAAATTCAGCAAGATACTAAACTAATTGTACTGTCTTTAGGAATGAAAATGACTTGATTAGTCATAAATAGAGATTCAAGACTGGAGATTCCTGAAATAGAAGCATTGAAGTTTTTTAATATTTTTAACTGAGTTCGACAGCTAATGATTGCCGATATTTTCAACACAATTTTATTGTGAGTTTTAACTTCAAATTTTGGATGGTAAATAGGATGGTAATATAGGAAAAAGAGTTTATTACCGATTCACGTTTTGAAAAAAATCTTATTCCACATTGTCTCATTCATAGGTGATAGGGCCGTATAGTGGGAACATTAAAGTAGATGCCCGGTGTCCCTCCTCCCTCCAGCACATGCTGTCATCAAGGCTGCTCTAATAATAAATATAAGCAATAGGTATTGAGAAGGTAAAATAACATGAATTTCAGACTACTGCGATTGCACGATTAGCATGAATTGTAACCACTTAATTACCTCCTTCCACCTTCATCCTTTGAATGAATTCTTAATCTGTTAATCATTACTGACAATCGGAGGCTAACGTCAACTAGCTATTAACTGAATTAGACTCAATAAATACTCCAGATGGGATTCAACGAGAGGAATGATAAAAAATATCATAGCTTAGGGCTTAGAGGAATGTCATCGAAGTCGAAGTAGAATTGTGTCAATTGTAATCGCTCAAGTTTTTCACCAGAAATCCCCATTCACCATTCATGACTATATAATAATGGGGGTATATTTTGCATGAAAAATGAAATAACGCACCCTATGACCCTAATTTTCAATGCAAGAAATTTCTTCACTACTGTCAGTTATTAATGCTTTTATGTTAAAATCTTGAGCGATCACAATTACCCGCCAAACACTGCCGACTGCTACCTGCTTTGAACTGCTGAGCTGTCAAAGCAATTAATTCAATTTTTAAAACTAGCCGAACTTCAAATAATGTCAATTTCATATTTTGTATTTACTTCACATTTACGAAGCAGTTTTATAGCATATTCAATTAATTTACCCACTATAGGTATTTGGTATTACCTATACAAAAACAAGTCAATCGTTTATCAATCGTATTCTGATGACAAAGAACTGACAACATTTACCAGTCAGTGGCCAGTGGACATTGAGTAGATCTAAATGATCAAGCATTTAGATTTAAATGCTGATCATTTAGATCTAGACAATCAATGATCAATGTCCACTGACAACTGACTGTTTACAAACGGCAAATGGCAAAGGAAGGATAAACTAATATGAAACGACAACGATTGACGATGTTCTTCGCATTTAACAATAATCAATAATAAACGAAAAATAAATATGAACTATGATGTCAACATCCAAAAGCATTGACAATGAATCAATGTCATGCACATGAATAAAACCGCTTTAACTACGCTCAATTAAACTTACTTTTGGACACCTTGAACACCTTGAACAATTTTAGAAAACCAAGACGGTGGGTACAGGAGGAATAGAAATAACGATTTAGGTAGACACAATCAGATGTCAATTGTCAATTAACAATTTATGAAGAATTTCGAAATTTTCGTGAATTTGCTCGGAGAGATTTATGTCAGTGGATTTGGGTCTTTGCGTGTAAAGTACATGCTAGTCGCTAGTGCAGTAGCCGTCGCTGTCTCCTTGCTCCGGTCTGCAGCACAGCCGAGCAGAAAATTTTGATTTTAGAGATACCTATTGCCTATTACTTAGGTAGTAGGAAGAAATTAAAGGACCAGGAAACACGCATAAATTACGTAGTACAAAAATCGGAAATTTTGAACCCTAACGCCCTAACCCTATTTCCTTTGTTATGTACGCTCATGTAAGAATAAGGGCAGCTTAAACTTCTACTCATACCCCACCAAAATGTACTGTGTAATTTATTAAAGCGTCTCTGCTGGGGGCGGGGCAGAATCCGAAGCCGAATATCGCCTCAGCTTCCGCTTCCGCTCACAGCTCGCCAGCGAAAAGAATTCGAAGGATTTAAAAGGAGAATGTGGCGTACAAATGTGTAGACAGTACAGCGAACAGTACTTTATTACAGCAGGCATTGATCATCATAGGAACCGTACATAACCTATGTAATAAATTCAAAAATCGGAGATTTGGTCCCCTTAAAATACCGCCATTCCCTTTGGTTTGGTATGTGCACCCTGTAAAAGCAAAGGGAAGGAGATACTCCTCCGCACCAACTGTAATAATTACTGACTGCATGCATGTCAATTGCGTAGTTTAATTTTTAAAAGGCTAGAAGGGCTACTTGGAATGGACATATTATGCATTTTAGGCATGAAACACGAGTTTGACATTGAGAGCCTTTTTGCAATACGTGGTACTTAACAGCGGACTGGACTCACTTTTAAAGTGAAAGGGGAGGAGAAAATAAAGGAATAATTATTTTCTCAGGCGAAAACGCGAAAAAATGAAAATTGAAAATTACTTAAGGAGATTTTAAATGCACGCGCGTCCCATCCGCCGCCACTTGTGTAGCCAATAAAAATTTGAATCTCTCACCGACTGACCGACAATTTACGATTTCGCCCTTGCCTGTAAAACCAAAACCCGCTAAGATTTTAACTCTTCATCTTGAATTGTCTCATGCTTTTAAAGCTTTTAGCTTTTAAACTTTGAAATTCAGTTCATAAGGATTAAATAGGGACAGGGACAGGGACAGGGACAGTAAAATAATAATAAATACCTGTATAAAATAAAATGTTCTTGCCTGCTAGGGTTTAAGAGTAAAGACAAGACGCTAGGCACAGGCACTAGGGCACAATTCCATGTTACATACTTAGGTACATTGCCTTGAAGTACGAGTTCCTCATTCAATCAGTATGAATTCCTTAAAAGTAATTAATTTTACTTAGATTACCTACTCGCAATTGAAAAAATAGAAAACACTTTTAATTCTGAACTTTCATTAAACTGTGCTTTGATTCCAACTTTCCAACGGTTTATTACTGGGTACTGGTGGATGGGATTGGGATTACTGCCTACTGCTGATTGTGATTCGTGAGTTCGGTTAATAATAATAATAATAAACAAAATAATATTATAAAGCTATCATCTATATAGTTGATTTGATAGTGTTTATCATGTAGTCACACGTTTCCTAAGTCATAAATAAAGTTGAAAGTGGTTTAATTATATACCGATTAGTGTGGAGGTTTGTAAGTTGTAAGTTGGTAGCTTTCAGCTTTACTAACGATAAACACTAAATTCTACAATCCAGCCAGTAATTAGGAATGACGAGCAGTCAATTTTTGATTTTGTGATTCTGGTTTATTCAGTGCCTACAACTGACAACCAACCTCAAACCTGGTATAGGCGGTATAGCTCACCTCATGGCACCCGAATCTGACCAGACTGGAGGGCCTGACGTGCAATGTTGAATGTTGAATGTTGAATGTTGAATGTTGGTTGTCGATCCACGTTCAACATTAGTTCTTGGATAAAGTTCAAAGTTTTTTGCGCGTAGTTTGCTAGACCAGGGTAAGGAGAAAGGAGACTTGTGGCTTGAAGTTTAAGGTGAGAAGATGGGTCATGGCTCATTGCCGTGAGTTTTACTATTTAAAATATTTATCATGTCCTATTTATCTCACTTAATACATTTTCCTTTCTTTTTAATTGTGGGCATTTAGTTAATCATATCGTTTGTGAAGAACTAAAATTATCCATATCCATTTGTAGCTAAAAATAATATCCACTATCTACAAAAATATTGAAACATGTCTTGAAAGCATTTAAACAGGTGATAGAATATTTTTATATTTTGCGCATTTCGAAACTGTGTAAATAGAACATTTTAAGCTTTTCAAAACTATGTCCAAAGAACATTTTAAACCTTTTTATAAAATATGTAAATAGTATATTTTAAACTTCAAAAACTCTTAATTTCAAATTTACATTTTACGCATGTTTAGAATTTTGTTATTATGACATAGCTCATTTTGTTGTAGCTTAAATTGGATATGAGTTATTTTGGTTCTTCACGATATATATTTTGATCAATACTTAATTACTTATTTCGTGATCAGAGATTGAGTAACTAATTTTGCTTCTCATGTGTAATACAGATAATGACATTGTTTTCATATAAATTCGGTAGATAACAGGCGAGAATTCTAGGAGGGTCAATTATTCGGATTGAAGTCCTTTCTAAATTACACAGCAGTATGAATCATTGTTTTGTGAAAGGCTGTACATCTGGGGAGAAGACTCTCTTCGCTCCCTCCCAATTTAATCTTATGGTCTTACAAGAATGGATAAAAGCTCTTCCTCCTCGAGAACGTCCATTTGATCCAAGAAGTGATGAAGTTTGTCGCGTGCACTTTAATCCGGAGATGTTGCAAGAGAAGGATATTTATGTCCTTGGCGTTGGGGGAATGAAAACTGCGAAGAAGTGGTCTATGCTTTCTGGTGCTATCCCATCTATTTTTCCTGAGGACGATACTAACCCTCAAGGGGAACTTCAAATTTCAGAAAATATTCAGGCAAAAGACGTGGAAAATGAAATAGGACTGGTAGCCTTTGAAGATAGCCCGTGCAATGATTCGTTTAACGAAGATAATACACTTGAAGTAAATTCTGGTTCGGACACCGACGAGGATTCCGAAATTGAAGAAGAGTTTCTTAAAGCTGAGTACCTCAAAGTATTTTCCTCCCACGAAAACCAAGAAAAAGAAGACAAGTCTGAGTTGGAGTTGTTGGAGTCTGAATTTGAATCGGCTGCGTGTGCCAACATCAGCACTCTCAACAATCAAACAAATTATATTCCAAGAAACCAAATCCAAGAAGAAGAATTTGATTTTGAAATACTGCCCTCAAGTTCATCTGAACTCCCACGTCCCCTTACAATCAAGATTGAGAGAATGAGCGAAGAGGACGTAGTTCAAGGGCCTAGTTCGTTCCAACATATTGGCATTCATGACACACTCAACAATCTTAGTGCCAGCAATTCAAATGGAAATAGCAAGAACAGCAGCAGCCGTCAGCAGTTCATTGCAACCAAGTCTTTCCCTTCTGTGTCCGTTCAGAGGGTTACAGCCGCCGTGAGTAAAGCTCAAGCAAATAAAAGCACTGCAAAAAACCCGGCCCCGGGCCAGATGCAAGGGAATTCGAAACCTCTTGAAGAAGTCATTAAGAAAAAGAGAGGCCGACCGAAAGGCTCAGGAAACAAGAAAAACTGCGTCAATCGCAAAACGAAAATAGCACCTTCAGTTCTTCTGCAAAAGAAACAACCAAAGTCAAAGTTCAAGTCTAGTAGTTCCATTCCAGACAAGAATGTCAATAAAGAAAAAGGCTCAAAAAGTTCGTCACCACCACCACCTACACTGAAAAAGCAACCCCCAATAATAAATTCCAGCGATGAGGATGTGAGTAGTAATGAAAAGAGCAAAACCGTTTCAGTTAAAGAAATTCCATTGGCACTCCAAAAATGGCTAGACAAAAATAACAAGAGCAACAATACCAGCAAAAAAGAAGATTTGCATTCAGATGGGCCGAATTCGGATTCGGACGATGCTACCGCTACCGCTGACTTGAGCGTCTCACAGCACCTCAAGATAAGCCCCAAGAAATCCAAATCCAAAATGGGCAGGCCTAAGATTCAGCGACGGCAGAAACGTAAAGTTTTGAAAGTAAAAATAAAAACTTCTACCCATTTAAATCCCCTCGGGAAAGTAAATGAAAAATTCGACCAAACTCCAGTTTTTGAAAAAAATGAAGAATTGAGCAACAAGAAATTAAAGTCTGACAAGCGTTCTTTGACTCCAATAGGTAAACTGTCTCCGAAAGAAAGCAAAGCAAAACCAGGACCAGAACCCATCGAAACACCAACACAGCCACTGGCACCGGTCCCCTCTCGCGAAGACCCAAAACAGAAGTTGAAAGATATCCTTACTAAAATGAGTACTGCACTTGTTCAAAAGGGTAAATTTAAAATGCCCGGTACAAGTCCTTCATCCTCCTTAGTAAGCGAAGTTGAAAGTAATCGGAACGGGCTTGGTAATGCTACCGGAGACCCTCAGCCATCCAAAAGTTCGCCTAAAGAAAAAGCTCATACTAACCCTACAGACTTTGCGGCTCCTGTAAAGCCATTAAAGCGGTCACCGGGAAGACCTAGGAAATTAAAAGTTGGCAAGCACACAGTTAAGCTGACAAAAGCGAAATTCAAGAAGGTACTTCCGCCACCATCACCACCTTTACAGAATCCGAAATCTGATGCTGAGTCCGACAGGGAATCTGAACCAGAACCAGACCCTGTTGTAGCAAAAAAAACAAAGCACAAGTTACCTTCTTCCAAAAATCAAAAGTTTCTCTCTCAGAAATCCATTGCCATCGCGAGAAAAGTGAAGAAATCCTCTTATCGCCGAAAAAAATCTCATTGTTTCTCCCGGTACCATCAAAGAAAAATTGGCATGGCAAAAAGAGCAGAGAAAAAAAACAGCTCCACCTCACTCCCATCCCCTTCCTCCGGTAGCAAAATTAAAGCCAAGAAGGATGCGAAAAAGGACGAACATAAACCGATACGAAACAAGGCACATGTTAGTGGAAACGCTCGTCAGGCAGACAAAACCAAAAGCAGTAACGAAGAAGAGCTCCGCCAATATCCGGACGTCCAGGTTGCAGTGAATAACTTATCCATGGAAGAAATTGAGGAATTGAAAGCTTCATTAAAGAACAAAGATGAAGGTAAAGCAAGTAAAAAGGCTGCAATTAGTAAAGCGAACAGTAAATCTGCAGCAGAATCCGAATCGGTTCCTGGACCCTCCAAAGCCTCTCCTAAAAAACGTATGTCATGATCATATCATACTTAATTGTGATGTAATTGTAAGCATCCATCATTTAGCAATACTGAATTACCTAATCATCTGTGAAGAACCAAAATGACCCATGTTCAATTTAAACTTAGAATCAAAATGAGCTATGCCATAAAAACAAAATGAGAAACATGCCTAAAATTTTAATTAAGAGTTTTTGAAAAACATAAAATGTCATACCTATTTACATGTTTTTGAAAAGGTGCAAAATGATATATTTACATGTTTTTGAAAAGTAGCAAAACGTTCTAATTTCATGTTTTGTAGTAGGTGCAAAATTTTCTAATTCCATGTTTTCGAAAAGGTGCAAAAATGTCTAATTCCATGTGTTTGAAAAGTGTAAAATGTTGTATTCACATATTTTTAAAAATTGCAAAATGTTCTATTTAAATGCTCTCAAAACGTATTTGAAAAGTCTTGTAGATAGGTAGTTGATATTCTTTTTAGCTATAAATGAATATGGGTCATTTTAGTTCTTCACAGACGAAAAGTCGTTTTGTAGCAATATTTGCCATCCTTGGCTAATGTCAAACTTTGTACGCATATTTTAAAATTTTCCTTAGTTTGATTTGAAATTTTTTTCTTCATATTTGTATAGTGGTGTTCATGTATTTATTGTTTTTTATATTTAGTTAATTATTGTTTGTATCTAAACATTTTTATATTTTAAATATTTTATTGTTTTCATAGATGCCGTGAAGAAAGTGATGAAAAAGAAGGTCTCGTTGAATGAAGATAGGAATGAGTTTACTACTAAGGAATATCGCTCATGGAAAACTGGAATTACTAAGAGGAATGTATCTGTTGTGGTATCGGACTGTGAGTCCGAAGCAGATAATAATAAGGGCAATCTCGATGCTGAAAGCAGTAGTGTTGTTGCAGTTATTCAGCCAAAACAAAAACAAGCAGCAATTCGAGCTCGAAAATTCAGTATAGGAGAATGGAGTAAAGCAATTGCAGCATCTAGAAAAGCAGAAGCACTGCTAGAAAAAGCACCTGTTCCGGATTCTTCTACCAAAGGAGAAACAGTAACAGTAAAAAATGCTTCTGCTGAAGTTCTGGGCCAAAGGGATGAAGATTTATCATCAGAGGATGAAACGGATTCTATTCCTAAAGCACGGGCTAAGTCTCCTACGCCTTCACCTTCACCTTCCAAAGCAAAATTCAAACGTGGAAGACCACGAAAAATTATTGCGGAGAATGTTCCAAGTTCAAATGACATTAATGACGATAAGCTTGACACTGGAAGGAAGTCATGTGAAAGTGAAATTACCCGTGGAAGTAATTCAAGGTCTGCTTCTTCTTCGCTATCAAGAAAGACAATTAAACCCGTTAAAGGTGACATTGACAACCGAATGGGTAGGAGTTCGAAGCAAAAGTCCAAATCACCAGATCCTCCAAATGTTGAGAGTGCCAGCTCAGAGATACATGAACCTACAACACCTTTGATCTTAGCGAATGATAATTCTGTTTCGGAACCGTTGTTTTCATCACCTTCACCTCCATCTGGTAATTTAAATAAAAATAAATACACTACTAAACTACTAACTACGTACCTACTATGCTCGTATATATTATGTCATTTTATGAGTTTATAATTATTACGCACTCGTATTTGTGTACTAACTAAAATTACGAATTACCAATACATATTTGCATTTAAAAATTTATTTGTGTATATTTTTGAGATGGTATAGTAATAGTTATATTGTCTGTGATGAACCGAAATGACCCATATCCAATTTAAGGTGGAATCAAAATGAGCTTTGCCATAAAAACAGATTGAGAAACAGACGTAAAATGTTAATTAGGAGTTTTTAAAAAACTGTAAAATGTTTGATTTTCATGTTTTTGAAAAGTGTAAAATGTTCGAATTACATGTTTTTGAAAAGTGCAGAGTGTTTGATTTACATAGTTTTGAAAATTGAATGATGTGCTATTTAAATGCTTACAAGACATATTTCAGTGCTTTTGTAGATGGTGGATATTGTTTTTAGCTAAAAATGGATATGGGTAATTTTGGTTCTTCACAGATAATATGTGTACAATAGTAAAATGTTGTGCTAATTTGAATATTTTGGTAAATCTCCACTCCAGGAAATACCTCCAAACCACGATGTTTTGTTTTGACCTGTACTCATCAGTCCACAAAACTTTTCCACGCTCCTCTTGAGGACTCATCACTCTTTAAAGAGTGGCTTAAATACATTCCAAAGCGTGAACGTCCTTTTACCTCCAACGACAAAATCTGTTCGGATCACTTTCCTCTGGAAATGTTAAAAACAACGCAGGTGAACCCTCGAGGGAAGCGAATTAATTTACAGATTTGGCGATGGAAATTAAATCTAGAAGCTGTTCCTGTTCTTTTTCGAACTCCACGTCTCAACCTCTCCCCATTGGTTATGAACGATAACAATGAAATTTTCGTAGATAGTGTTGAAAAATCTGCAAAGAAAGCAGCGGCTGCCACGGTTGCATCTGCATCTACTAGACGTGCGAGTAAATTGAAAGAAAGTACTTTGGAAGAAGTGACTTGTGTTGTACCAGGATGTGAAGGGACGAAGGATAAAAATGCTAAGAATCGGAAGTTAACTTTCCATAAATTTCCATTTGCTGCTGAGTACAGGGACCTATGGGTACGAGAAATCTCTAGAAAAACTGGGGTGATAATTCCTGCGACGGTCGAATTTTTGGACGAGTGAGTTTTTGTAATTTAACTTAATAATTAATTAATTCTTTGCTTGGATGTTTAGAATAGCTGATGAGTGAAACAAAACAGCAAATTAAGCCACCTTTTCTCTATTTTGTGGAATACTGAATTGTTTGTATTTTTAAAGTAGCTAAAACAATATGAATTGTCATTTTTATGTGCATGACTGCGTTGGTATTCATAAACTTATTATTGTTATTGTTATCTGATTTAATAATTGCATCTGAATTACTTTGACCAAGTATTTTTTTCTGTTAGAGTGTATATCGTCGGTGTTGGTGAAGAACCTAAATTACCCATATCCATTTTTAGCTAAAAACAATATCCACCATCTACAAAAGCACTGAAATATGTCTTGTAAGCATTTAAATAGAACATTATGCAAGTTTCAAAACTATGTAAATCGAACATTTTACACATTTGAAAAACATGTGAATAGAACATTTTTTTAAAACATGTAAATGGAACATTTTTTTACTTTTCAAAAACTCGCAATCAACATTTTACGCATTTTTATCATTTTTTGTATAACATAGCTCATTTTGATTCCAGCTTAAGTTGGATATGGGTCATTCTGGTTCTTCACAGACGATATTCTTTCGTTAATACCAAGTAGCGAAGACAATATTTGAATATTTTAATACCATCAATTAAATTGTATTACATGCTTGTTCTTTTCAATTGTATTTCCTATAGAATACGCATATGTGGTCTCCACTTTACTGCCACAGATTACGAAGGAAATGTTCGCAGCAGCCCGCTCCGTATGAGGGCTGTCCCATCATTATTTTCTCTCGTGAAAAGAAGCAGCAACCTTAACAGCAGCGGACCTGGACCTGAGTCTAATTCTTCCGAAGCAATGGTTTCTCCTACTCCCCTAAAAGCATTACGCAGGAAAAATTCTAACCATGAAGAAGAGCAAGATCAAAATATTCTTGAATCAGACACGATTCTCCCCTTGTCTTTATCAACAACGGAACAAATGCCACCAGAGTCTGGGCTGAATTCATCTGTAACCTCTGGTGGACATAGCAGACGGAAGCAAAATCTTTCGATGACGAGATCTTTGTCTCCCAATACCCGTACCGAGACTGATGTCAACGCTGCCCCCGCAGTGGGAACCCCCGAAAGGTCAAGTATTACTAATACAAGCAATACTGGTACTCGTGGTGGTGGTGGACGTGGCAAAAGGGGCAGTAAAAGCAATAATAAAAGATCAGCCAGTAGTAAAGCAAATCCTACAGCGAGTATCACTACAAAAAAACCGAAAACTTCCAATGACACACCGCGAATCCCGAATCCATCGCCTATCACTTTCTATGATGATGAAAACGATGATGATTTTGCTGACGACGGGCATGATCCCTTGGACACGCATGACCAATCAGAAAGTGAAACTAATCCAGGAACCACCCGAAGTCGAAGCCATTCACCGGAACTTTCACCAGCAGCCAAACGTAAAGCTGCTAAGGTGAATTCATCTGTAGCCGTAGTCCGTACTGAAATTCACCCTCCTGTTACCAGCACAAATACATCCGCAGCTCGCACCGGCAAAAATCTTAGGATGGACCCATTCCGGCCGACAATTACAATAAATCAAAATATTTTTGAGTCCAGTCACGTAGATCAGCCTGATCTTCAACATCAAAACGAAAACGCTGTGCAGCAGGAGCCAATTTTTACAAGTCAAAATGTATTTCAGAATCCAGCTCCAGTTGGCAGTCAAAGTCTCCAGCAGCTCCAGCAGCAAGTTGCCAATTTTGGTGTTGGCAGTGGAGCAGGAGCAGGACCAGGTCAAGAACCAACTCGTACTGTCATGGTCCCTCGCTATATTAATCTTAATGGAAGCGGTCGTATGCTCGTCTATGAGCCCTTGCAAATCCCCATGACACTCCCATTGACTCCAGTGCCTGACGGTGAAGTGGGGGTCCCATCGATGGTTAACCCGATGAGTCCAGCACCGTCCTTCCAAAATTATCTCCAGGGTCATGACCATGGAGTTCCTTTGGCTTCACCAGAACAGCAACAACAACCATTCAGGCATGATGCTTCATCATCTCCATTGGGGGCTGTTTCAGTTGTTGCTTCAGCTGTAAATTCTGTTCCAGAAACTCCAGCTCCACATCCGGTTTCGGTTCCAGTTCCGGTTTCGGTTCCAGTTCCGGTTCCGGTTTCGATCTCCCGCACTGAGGAAATACTCGCAGAAAAAGCAAAGAATTTGCCCCATGTCACTATTACCAAACTGACTCCAGCGCGTAGTCGTCAAGCTATGTCAAAATCAATGGCGGAGTCCGTAGCTTTGCCTGCCTCTTCATCACCTCCGCTAGTTCCACTACTTCCACTTCAAAAGCCCAGCAGAGCGCAAAAACTAACACGAAAACAGGGACCAAGAGCTGCGCCTCCATCAGCCGCGCCTGAGCCTCAAGGAAAAAAGAATACCGATGATGTCATTCCAACAAATCAAACGAAACTGTTCAGAATTGATCCCAACGAAGGCAAATATTTAATTAGTCGTAAAAATGGAAAAACTCTCGTGTCACCTTATGATCCAAAGAATCTCCCTGCAGGAGTAATTAAGGAAACTGTCGTGACACCAAATCAAGGGAAAATTGTATTCCCTAGCCCGCAGGAGGGTGAGACGATTCTAGTGGTAGTTCCGAATAATACTATTAGTAATGTGCAGTCGTCACCACCAGTGGCAAGTGGCTCTAAGAGAAAGGCTCCCGGTTCAGCGGGCAAGAAACCCTTGACAGGGCTCAGCTCTTCCGGTGCTCCTGCAGATGTGATTTCTCTCAGTTCAGATGAAGAAGACAGTGGTAATACACAGTCTAAAACGACGAAACGTTCCACGCCAGCTCCAACCCCGACGAAAGCATTTGGTCCAAATCCAAATGAAAAGAAAACCAAGGCCAAAGCAGGCCCACCCCTTTTTCTGGTAGAAGGTGATAAACTCAACCTAGAAAAAATGTATCGGTGGAAAGAAATATTAAAACTTCCGGCGGGGGGATCTTGGTCTATGCAGCTATTGAAGGAGTCGAGTCAGAAAAATAGCCAGAAATATATTTGTATTGCGGAGACAGCTGTTCAGGGGGGAAGCATGGTTTTTCAAAGAGTTTTAAAAGTAAGATATATATCCTGTGTGAAGAACCAAAATAACCCTTTTTCAGTTTAAGCTAGAACCAAAATTAGCTATGTCATAAAAACAAAATGAGAAACATCCGTAAAATATAAACATAGAAGTTTTTGAAAAGTGTAAAATGTTCGATTTGCATGTTTTTGAAAAGTGTGAAATGTTCGATTTACGTGTTTTTGAAAAGTGTAAAATGTTCTATTTAAATAGTTTCAAGACATGTTTTAATAGTTTTGTAGATAAAAAATATTGTGTGGAGCTAAAAATGGAAATGGGTCATTTTGGTTCTTCAGAGACGGTATAATAATATGCTTTCTTTATTTTGTTCTTCCATAAATATTTCTATTTTATCGTGGATCTTACAGATTATAGTTAAAGACATTGTTTTACTTGATCTAATTATTTACTGTGTTTTTTTTTCATTCAGATCAAAGAAGATTTAAACTTCGAAATTTTCGTAAAAGGTTCCGACTGTACTTCAGTACTCAACGAGAACAATGAAAAGATCAAATCCATTCGAGACTTACAAGATCTTGTCACAAATCTGTCCGCTTTCATTGTGTGTAATGGCCTTAAAGGGTATGGGAATGTCGCGGCAGGTTCCATTTCCACAGGGAAGAAAGTCGGGGATATGTGGTTCTCTTTAAAATGTGAGCATCTCTGTTTGGCTAGTAATATTTGTGCTGCTTGCGCTGGGCTATTCAAGACAGTAAATGCGAGCGCTCTAATGCGTGTTGTAAATCAAAGCCAAGTTCGTCCTGCGACTCCTGCGCCACGTGCTGTTATAGGACCGAGATCTCGAATGATTGCCCTTGCCCAATCTCGAGGTCAAGGTCCGAGCGTTGTGGTTACCCGGGGTGTACAGCCCCTTATTTACCATGGGGTGCGTGTCGTTCCTTCGGCAGCAAATCCAGCCGTTCAGTCTCTTCCACCACGACAGCAACCTCCTCAGCAACGACTGACTAGACCGAATTTACTTGTCCGGCATAGCCAGCCATCTGTGAGTAGCAGTACATCTCAAGTTCCGAGTAATGGCAATAATATCAGATTTGTGCAAATTGCTCCAAGGATGCCAGTTTTAACTCAAGTAAGGGCCCAAGTTTCGTCACAGGGGACTATACCAACTCAAAACGAAGTAAATTATCTTATTTGTTAATTTTTATTCAAAAATAAAAATTATACCGTTTTTCTTATGTTTTTGTTGGTTTTGGTTATAAATAATAATAATATGGTTAATTTTTTTCTAGTCGGGCTTCTCAGACTTATTGATTATCACAGGGGAACCTGGAGGAAGTGGAGTAGCTCATAATAATAATGCACCAAATTTTGGTCAAAATCACCATGAGCAGCAACCAACGATCATCCAAACAGATCCTCAGCCAACTGCTTCTACTTCAAATAGCACAGTTCCCGGCCCCAGTAGTGTTCCCCAACCCCAACCCATACAAAATATGAGCTTAACTTCTGCGAATAATTTCTCACCAGTATTGCCTTCAAGCTTCTCCTTCTCCTACTTGGATCCTGCTAATTTGTAAATGTAGTGAGAATGGTTATTATTATGAATTGTGAATTCCGTTTGGTTCAGATCGAAATAGGAACTATCTATGCAATATTTTTAATATGGAGGGATTATGTTGAATGAATGAATAATTATTATGGATTATACAACAAAAGATATTTGTATTAAATAATTAATCTATCCAATTCCAATATTGGACGAACAAACAAAATGGATTTTTTATAAATGTAATGTTGTTATTTTGCTGTTTTGATTTTAGTATATATAGGTATACGCCTAATTTACTTAAATGTAGCGTCGACATTAGGTCCCAATTTATAGTAATATAATTCAGAATGAATTGTGAAAAATTGTAAAGTTCTATGAATGTTAAAAATTTTAAATTTAAATGAATTGTGCTTAAATACTATTTACTGATGTAGAAAGAAGCTCAAAATGAATTATGTAGCAAGTAATATTATAATTACTATGCATTTACGTACCTATAAATAAAGTATTTTTATACTGCTAACTTATATTTTTCATAGACATGAATAATTATAAGGTACGTTGACTGCTAATTGATTTTTGAATTAACAATTAGGTAAAATACTAAATATCGTGTGGACATATTTGTAACTTATCGTCAGTTATGTTATGTATTTTATGTAGCTTAACAGTTTGTCTGTTTTTATTTTTTACTTATGATGTTATACATACGTTATTATATTATAACCCTATCCTCGTTGCCTAGTGCCTAGTACCGTAAAGGTAAATATTTCTTGAGTACGTAAGTACGTACTGTACGTATATTACAAGCACAAAATTGATTGCATTGTATTTGTGTGCCTAGTAGATACGTACTTGTTTTTTCTTTGAATTATTATTATTATTAGAACTCACATGCCTTCGTGAAGTTTGCTTTCATGTTGTTAACTATAGGTACCTTCTACCTACCCATACCTACCCACCTACTTAGGTACTTAGTTTTTGGGGGTAACAAAGAATTACTTACTGTTTTGTTTTTGTATTATAAATTACCTATGACGCCTCTTTGTTATTAATACGATTTTTAATTTCAAGTTTCAATTTAGAATTTAAATTGATTAGAAATCTCAGTACATGTGCAATCTGCCTTGGTACGTACATACTTTGAATGTTTTTGAATTAATTATACTATTTAATGAGCTAATCCAGTATACTAACGAAAGCACCTACCTACCTGCTTTTGCGTTTGCGTTATGGATTGGAACATGTGCTCACTGTGTTTGTTGTCGTTATTTGAGTATTTTATTGATGAAGTTGTAATCTTGTAACGATCAATATCAAATTATTTAGACCAGCATTATGAATCAACTAATATAAGTAGAAGGACCTATAATATATATTGACTTTGTTTTAGATGTCAGCTGAGCGTGGAATATCAACTGGCTACTATTAATTTTATTATTTTAACAACCACTACTGCAGTGTGTAATTTGTAATATCTATTATTTCAGTTGTCTTATGAGGCAGATGTAGCTTTAGTACACTTTCACTTTTTAGGTACGCTACGTTATATATTTAAATTATGTGCTTCTTCCCATCGTCATCGTCCCTTTAAAAAGTTTCTGGATTTTTGTAATACACACTGAAAATTATCAATAAACATTTACATAATGAAAAATCATCTTTTAATTTTGTGTATCTTATTTCACTTACCTATGTACACTCTGACATGTATATAGATTGAACTTAACCTTTACGTAGCAAGAACGTTTGTAGAGATAAGGTTTATGATGTCTACGCCTATGAGATCGCAGATTTCGAGTTTTCTACTTTAAGTAAGTACTGCATAGTTCACATAACATCTATATTACATACAGCCATATAGGAAGTATAGTAGCATAGAATTATTAAGCAATTTTTTATGTTTTCTTCCTAGCTTCTATTCCGTCTATCTACTTTACTTGTGTTGTGTACATATTGCCCATTATTAGTAATCAGAATGAAGATGTAATTTGTAACCTGGTTTATTAAATATAGATCCGGCCTTTTATTATTTGTGTTAGAAATTCCGTCTTACTTGTACACAGGAAAAATACAGTACTTTTCGGTAGTTAGTGCTTAAAATATTAAGAATCAAAATGGATTTATCTGTCACACGTTTGCGGTATATTCTGTTTCCTGCGGGGAAAAAACAATATTATTTAAAGGGATTGAAACTTGGAATAAAACAGTAGATATTTTTAATTCTTTTAATGTAAACAATTTTATTGTTTCTATTTTATGCGGTTTTTCTTTAAACTCAAGTGCTCGCACACTGGTTTTGAGGGCCGGAAGAAGAAGTTGGTTTTAGGGAGCAATTTGTTTTCATACAAAAACCACTATTTCGATTTTATTCATGATTTTCTTTGGTAAACCAAAATGTTGTATTTACATGTTATAGAAAAGTGCAAAATGTTTGTTTTACTTGATTCAGAAAAGTGCAAAATGTTCGATTTACCTGATTCAGAAAAGTGCTCAATGTTCTATTTACATGTTTTGAGAAAAGTGGAAAATGTTTTATTTACATGTTTTTGAAATGTACAAAAATATTTATTTTGCATGTTTTTGAAAAGTCAAAATATTCTATTTATATATTTTTGAGAAGTGACAAATGTTCCAATTAATCGATTTTGAAAATTTAGGCACCGGGGCGGGGGCTGCCTGCGCTGGCCAAATTATCCGGCCCTGCTGGTTTTTAAAGTATTTATAAATCCACGTGTATTCTATATAACTGTTACCATATAAGGAAGGACGTTCATAAAAAATGTATGTCAAATATAAATACAGTGCAATAAAAATAAATAAGGAAAAACTAAAGATCAGAGATTTACGTAAAACATATTCCTATATATGTAGACATTATTTCGAATGTATTGATTTTGCACTGGGGCGATCAGTGTGCAGTGTAAGAAGGTATATAGTAGTATGTAATTCAATAATAGAGTTAACATGCTGCTGTGTGATACTTACATAAGAAGGTATTTTAATTTTGTATGGAATTAATGCTGTGAGTTTTACATTTGGAATTTAAATAAAAAGCCTTCAGCTACTTAACCCTTTATAAATGCAGAAGAAAATTAAATATGTTGTTGTAATGCTTGTAGTATTGCTTCACGCCTACATCCAACATCATGTATTCTATTTTGAGGCTTGAGGCTATTTGCTTCTACATGGCAGTTCACAATTCGGAATTACATGACATTATTATACAATTATTTATACCCGTCTAATTTTAGCCCTTTGCGCCCTTCAGACATAAAGCTTTCTATTATGTACATAACTGTTTTAATATTTGTACAGTTTTGGAATATTGTCTACCTTATTTTCATAGGATCCCTATTTTGAATTAATAATCGCTTGAGGTGCCTCCCAGCACCAGCACCCGTCATTTATACATAAAGTGGTTTGAATTTCGTTTCGGTTTCGGCTTCGGTTGCGGGCATTACGTCGAGAGATACTAGTACGTAAGTTTTTGTGGTAAGTTGTGACGCACACGGGTATCGGATGTAGTTTCTATGCAACGATATGCAACAAGGTTTGTAGGTGCCTACACAAGTAAGTCAGTAGGGAAACATTGGAAAATTTAAGAACTAGAACGAATATCAAGGACGTACGCAAACTAAAAAATTCAACCTAACTAGCAAAGAAAACTATTATCTACTTTACTATTGGATATATATTCGCTAGGAACTAGGAAATGGCAAAGTACCTACGACCTACAGGTAATACGTGCGTGCCTTTTTAAAAATGCACTACCTGGTACATATTTTTAATTTAATGCAAAAAGCGTATGTACCTGGGTACTGGGTAGTTACATGTAACTTATAAATACTAAACGTTTAAAAGCAGTAAGTATTACCTAATAGTAGTTAAGTTTTTTTAAAGTCAATTTACTACTTTAATAATGCCAAATTTTGATGACGCGCTCGTTTTGAAACATACTGTACTAACGTAAAGTACGTAAGTATAGGTACATTATTGTAATATTTACATGTGTTTTTCAAAAGTGCAAAATATTCCATTTACACATTTTTAAAAAGTGCAAAATATTCTATTTGCATGTGTTTGGAAGGTGCAAAATATTCCATTTTCACATTTTTAAAGAGTGCAAAATATTCTATTTGCATGTGTTTGAAAGGTGCAAAATATTCCATTTACACATTTTTAAAAATTGCAAAATATTCTATTCACACATATTCAAAAATTGCGAAATATCCTATTTAGTCGTATTCTAAAAGTGCAAAATATTCTATTTACATGTTTTCCAAAGATGCAAAATTTTCCATTTACACATATTTAAAAAGTGCGAAATATTCTATTTACACGTATTTAAAAAGTGCGAAATATTCTATTTAGTCGTATTGGAAAAGTGCAAAATATTCTATTTACATGTTTTTGAAAGGTGCAAAATGTTCTATTTATACTTCCCCTTGAGAATCCGTTGTAATGAGTTTTTACGGTACTACATAGTTATGTCATTTTTTAAAATGTATACGAATTTCTTTCCACTATTTTTTGTAATATTGGTATAGGAAGGACGTTTTTGATATATACCGTTTAAATATAGCTTTATGATTAATTATCTATCAAGTGCCACATTTGGTTTTGAATGGCGTGTATCATTAGGCTAAAACAGATGTTTTCCAGATTATTTAATCAACGGGAAGTATATATAAATTAATCAGATCGTAAATAATAAATTGCATTGCTTGCTATGTAAGTTGTACAATATGTATTACAGTTTTGTTTCTTTCTGCTATTCTGCTACACATAATTTAATTCGGTCAGGATGCGAGGAGTGAGAGTTGCGACGAGTAGTAATAAAGTACGTGTGTGTTGTTGTTGTTGTTGTTGTTTGTACGTGTGGGAATCCAATATAGTATTTGTTCGGTTTACACGGTTCAGAATCACACTGACTTCCGACTTCAACTTTGTGGCATAGACATTGACATTGATGTGCTCCAATTCCTGGACGTGGCGCAGATTTGACACAAATATTTTAGATGATTCTGAGGGTTGGGAGGTCATTAGCTGTTTCTTAGGAGATTACATTATAGTCTCGTAAGGTTTCATAACTTTCATATCCATCCCATATGATGGGATTTGTACTTCTTTCATTCTTCAGTTACTTCAGTAAGTTATCAGGCAAGTTGGGTGGCTCTGGCTATGTATATAAGTAAGGGATCGTCCATAAATGAGATTAGGGATGACATGACATTTTTACATCACCCACACACCCAACCACCCTAGCAGTTTAGAATGACAATTTTTGAAAATTGTCATAAATGTGGAAGGTTTTTTAAGACACCCCCCCCCCCCCCCTCTATCTAAATGATGACATCATGTATGGACAATTCCAGTATAACAAACGGTCTTTAGTACCACTCACGACAAGTTAACAAAGCGTGGGAGGGACGACGTGACTGGAATTTTATCATTTTTTATTGTCAAACATTTAACTCAAAAATAAATCACTGCAATTTTATATTCTTATTGTAGCTCAATTCTACCCCAATTCTACGACCTTTTCACCTTTTTTGATCTGTGATTTCAGAAGTCCAAGGCACAAAAAGGAATTTCCTCTGAGTTAACGCTGAAAAGCTAAACCTATATTTACCTGCTAATTCTAATTCTAATATTACATTTAGCAGCGTGTCAAGTTGACAAGTTCGTAATCGTGTAGACTCCCAATGTATAGCTGACACCGACACCGTGTGATATACCTTATAGCTTAAATAGGGGGTATTATGTAGGTATACGTATACATATAGGTATATCTATAGTATAAATTTTGTGAGTTAAGAATTAAATTGACTCATCTCCATTTTTTTCTTAAAATCAAATGTACTATCTCCAAACACAAATTTAAAAATTAAGATCCTTAAAGCATGTAAATAGGGTAGTTTGCACATTTAAAAAACGTTTAAATCGAATAGTTTGCACTTTTCCAAAACAATGAAATGGAGAATTTTGCACATGTAAAAAACGTGTTTCGTAGTGGAACATTTTGCACTTTACAAAAATATGTTCATTCCACATTTTGCACATTTCTATAAGGTACAAATAAAACATTTTGCACTTTACAAAAATATGTTCATGCCACATTTTGTACATTTCTATAAGGTACAAATAAAACATTTTGCACTTTACAAAAATATGTTCATGCCACATTTTGTACATTTCTATAAGGTACAAATAAAACATTTTGCACTTTACAAAAATATGTTCATGCCACATTTTGCACATTTCTGTAAGGTACAAATAAAACATTTTGCACTTTACAAAAATATGCTCATGCCACATTTTGCACATTTCTATAAGGTACAAATAAAACATTTTGCACTTTACAAAAATATGTTCATGCCACATTTTGTACATTTCTATAAGGTACAAATAAAACATTTTGCACTTTTCAGAAAACGCGTAAATACAATATTTACTACTATTAAAAAACTCATAATAAGTAACAGTTTACGCATTTATCTCCTTACGCTTTTTTTCGTACTTACATACATAGCTCATACATTAAACATTGTAATGCTATATTGCTTCTATTGCAAATATAGGACAATTTGATTCTTCACTCATGATACGACATTTTACTTTACTACTTAAGCACTTATTGTTTAGCTAATTACTAAAGTTGCAGTTAATCTCATACATCATAAAAAAGTGATTGAAAATATAAAAAACTTTGTTCTTAAAAGCAGCAAAATCTCAATTATTTGTAATCTCACTCAAACTAGAACTAGCGATACATAAAATGATAAAATGCAGTATTATTTCCTTTAATTCAAGAAATAACAAAACCGAATGCACCCATACCCGTCCTTTATTAAATACAATAATTCTACACCATTTTTCTAGCCCATATTTAATTTAACAGTTTTTCTTATCTAATAACTTGGTGTAGTAAAAAAGCCTGGATGATAAAAGTAAAAGGAGAATCGTCGGGTGGAGATATCGTCAGTGAAGAACCAAAATGACCCATATCCATTTGTAGCTAAACACAGTATCCACTATCTACAAAAATACTGAAATATTTCTTGTAAGCATTTAAATAGAACATTATGCAATGTTCAAAAACATGCAAATCAAATATTTCACAATTTTTAAAAACATGTACATAGAACATTTTACACTTTCCAAAAAACTCGTAAATAGAACAATTTGTACCTTTTAAATACAAGTATATAGAATATATTGGAATTTTCAAAAACATGTAAATAGGACATTTTACAATTTTCAAAAACATAAAATTAGAACATTTCACACCTTTTCAAAAACATGTAAATAGAACAATTTGCACTTTTCAAAAACTCTTATTTAACATTTTACGCATGTTTCTCATTTTGAATTTATGACATTACTCATTTTGATTCCAGCTTAAATTGGATTTCGGTCATTTTGGTTCTTCACCGACGATATTAGGTGGACAGATAATTTGATAATAATTATTACAAACAAGCTAATGAACTACATTTAAAAAAAATTGACATGGCATGACAGACAATTGAATAAAGACCATAGGACCACAAAGACCAGGCCAGACCAGACTGCATAGCGACTAGCAACCATAACCATACCACAATGTCTGTAGGGAAATAGGAGAATGAAATGAATTAAGTAGTAAATTCAGACCGACTGATTACAAAATTGAGAAGGACTCACAACATACAGACAGTAATTACAAGAGGAAAAAACGAAACGAGGAGACGACAGCTGCGACTTTTATGACTGATGTAAATCACGTCTATAATTAGAAATGTCAAATTACAAGCAGGCGGAATGAGACAGAGGAGCATCCCAATCAAAATCCCAACATCAACTTCTTAGCCGAGGCGTGACGACGACGAGCGACGCAGTATAAAATGACAATAATAATAATTACAATTTACCAAAATGCAGTTTAAATTACTCTACTAACTACAACTTCTGTGATGCGCAGTTCATGGATTATTTCAGATTCGTCGCATTAAAATTAAGCACAGCAGTAGTGGCATGAAAGAAAAAGTGCATAGCTCGCAATGAAACACATTGTGAGTGAAGGAGAAAAATGACCCGCTTCCTATTTAAGCAAGAATTAAAATGAGCTATGTCAAAAAAATATGGAATGGGATATATGCGTAATATATAGGTTAGTTACTAAATTACGACTTTTGCAAACTGTAAAATATTCCAGTTAAAGGTTTTTGAACAGTGTAAAACATTCTATTTCGCAGTTTTTTTGACTGTGCAAAAAGTGTTATTTATGTACATGTTTTAAAGAAAGTCCAAAATATTCTATTTACGCATTTTTAAAAAGTGATTAATATTCCATTTTTGCATGTTTTTGGAAAGTGCAAAATACTCTTTTTACACGTGTTTTTGAAAACTGCAAATTATTCTATTTGTATGCTTTCGGAAAGTGCAAAATACTCTTTTTACACGTGTTTTTGAAAACTGCAAATTATTCTATTTGTATGCTTTTGAAAAGTGCAGAATGTGTTATTTACATGGTTTTATAAACCTCAAAATATACTATATAATGTACATACAGGTTTTTAAAGAAAAGAAGGTTTTCAAGATGTTCTATTGACACTTTTGAAAAATCTAAAAAATGTTCTATTCACACAATTTTGAAATGTACGCGCTTTTAAAAACTGTCTACCTACAAAATATTCTTTTTATACTTTTTATTATACTTTTATAAAGAGTCAATAAGGCATTCTAATATTTTGAACATATTTCATTTTGCTTTTTAGCTACAAATGAAAACGGGTTATTTTGAGTCTTCATCACTGTCCATATACAAACCTATACCAATTAATAATTAGGTACTTTAACATGCCGTCTACTGTCTACTGCAGGGCTAAACATCAAACGATTATAAACAAATTGCTTATATTTACAATTCAAAAGTTGAAAGTATTCGTCATTCAGGAAAAATTGAGAATTAGAGAGATTACATTAATTTAAAGTCAATATATGCACCTTGTGACAGATGTGTAGAATTGGATAACGTAATAAATATTAAACATCAACAAACAACAACTTCGACGTCGACGTCGTCATGCAGTTTCCTTAATAAAATTAAACGCTCCACTTCCAGAATGTTCTACATGCCTAATAAATCAAACAAATCACTTTAAATCAGATATACCTATTTCATTCTTAATCGACCAAAACCAAACTTTGAAACGGAAACATTTACGACAAAATCCAATCAAAAACATCAACTGCATACTTTACCATGTAACACAACACAACATACAACTTGTAATTTAATTATCATGTTGGGGGTCGTCCATAAATGACGTCATCGAACTATTTACATTTACAATTTTGTCATCAGCTTAACCATTGCGTAATAAAATGTCTGTCTTTAACACAGGATGTCATCTTTATCCAAAAGCAGACCCATTGCCTCTAGCCGTGACATCATTTATGGACGACCCCTTATGTATTTAGTGGAGGAAAAAACTAGGATGGACGATTTGATTTTGATACGAAATAAAAGTTGATGACATAATGATTAATGGAAATAATTATAGATGTCCACAATCCACATCTACATCCACCCTGTCATGTCATGTCATATGTACTGTACTGAACGTACTGAAGTAAATGTAAAAATAAAAATGTGGTTACAAAAAATCCTGTGCCTGGATTTGGTTTTGATAAATTGTCACAACGTGAAGAGACGGTGCCCAGTTGGAAGTTGCCAGTTGCCAGTTTGTCTTGGTCTAATGCACTGATTACATTGTTTGACATAGTTCTTTTTTTGGTCTCCTGTTTGTTTGTCTTTCTGTCTTCTGTTGACTTTCTTGTGCGCAATCATCGGTAAGTACCTACCTATATACTTTCACTTAGCTTACATACTGCTCCTTTTTGTTTATAGGTTTTGTATATTATATAAAATAAAAAATTGACAAATAGGGTCGAATGCTGTGAATTAGAAATTAATAGTGAATATATACCTATACGAATATTATTATTATGATTGAAAAAAAATACAAAGGTTATCTCATGTGGAAAGCCCTATGGCTTAATAATGACACTTGTTCAAGTTTATCATTTTAACGATTAAAAAAATGCAGATTCAATTTTCTTAAAGTTAGGAACTTTTCTGTACTGCATATGCGTATTATCACTATTACCTTATCAAAATTTTGAATTCATAAACATCTTGGGAATTATATCATGAGAAAAGAATCAAAATGGCTCATCTCTAATAATTGTAGACTACAATTAAAAAGAACTATATTTAATAAAAAACTAAATGAGATAGATGGCTGAATTGTTAATTAGGAGTTTTAAAAAGAGGTGCACAATAGCCTATTTAAATGTTTTCGAAAAGTGCCAAATGTTCTATTTACATGTTTTTAAAATGTGCAAAATGGTCTATTTACATGTTTTTTAAAAGTACAAAATGTTCTAATTGCATGCTTTTTGACAAGTGCAAAATATTCTATTTACATATTTTTAAAATGTGCAAAATGTTCTATTTACATGTTTTTTAAAAGTGCAAAATGTTTTATTTGCATGTTTTCCTAAAGTGCAAAATGTTTCCAATACTTGCTTATTAAAAGTGTAAAATGTTCTATTTGCATGTTTTTAAAGCGTACATAAATATTCTTTTTAATTATGTTTTTACAATATGCAAAATATACATACTTTAAAAATTGCAAAATATTCCATTTGCATGTTTCCTAGAAGTGTAAAATGTTTTATTTGCACGTTTTTGAAAAAAAGTTCAAACTGCGTTCTAAATACTTAGGTAGGCACATGCTTAAAGGCGGAAGATATTTGTTTTTGTATTAGATATAATTAGTAGCATTTAATATTTAGCTAAAAATGAAAATGGGGCATTTTGATTCTTCACAGACGATAATATGTAATATTTTAATGCACCTTTCGGCTTCGGCTTTGGCATGAGCATCCGCATTTCGGTTCGGCAGGCCTTTGTCACTAATCCTACAATTCTTAAAATAATAAACCATGAAAAATAATAATATGTACTGTCTATTATTTTAGAAAGCAGTAGAAGCATTTATACAATGCATTAACATTAACATCAGTACGAGCATTACATACATACAAAGTAATGCAAAGTAAACATGCATTTTTTCTCGAACAATCTTTTATATCGGGACATTAATTTGATACTCCAAAAACTGCATATAGCAGCATCTCTATATCATATGCTACAAAATCAGAACAATTAATACAGATATTTCGTTCAAAAAGTATAATGCACTATATAGCACCATAATACTAACAATATAATATATTGCATATATAAGGTATAGCAAAACGTAGTAAGAATAATAATTGTTTTTGTTGTTACATTCTACTTTTAATCTCCCCTCTTATATTGACTCCTGGTTTACCCACAAATTACTTACACATTGTTTATACAGAAAATTCTGGTTCCCACGAAATTTCCCATTGATACTCATACAAATTTTGAAATACTGAATAAAAGTCCAAAGTTGTGTAATCACTAGCTTCTTGAAATAACTTTTAATTGACAACTACGTCGTTTTCCTTTGTACTGCCTTTATCGACTTCTGAGATTCGTATCAAAAACTTGGTCCAAGTAGTAAGTACCTACAATCTAGAAAACCTTTAAAGAAAGGGAAGTTCAAGTTCAACATTGCAGAATCTAATAAAATCAAACGCAGATGCAGATTATCAAATCACGTACGAACCATAAGCGCACCCTCAACCTTAACATTTTTCAGTGTCAAAGTTAAATAAGCTTCAATCGCATATGCATTTTTACACTTACTTAAGTACTTCGCGAATGACAAGTCAAGCGAACCAAATTAAACCACGAGCAGTGCCACAATAACACTAAAAACATAATTAATACAAAAGTTGTGGTCAAGAATTAGCTTCAATTTGAACTTTAGTGTGTGATCTACAGTCTAATAAAAATAGTCTGGGGATTTAATAGTATATAAAAGTGTAATAAAATTTGCCAAGTCTCTTAAATCAACAAACGAACGGGAAATCGCGAGCTTCATTTCATTTATCAATTATTACTCAATATTAATAGTGAGATCACCATTGGTATGGGTTGTTTTTTATTTGTTTTTTATTAAAACTATTTTTTCATTATAACTGTGTGTCGGCGGGATCGTTCATAAATGATGTCACGAATAGGCTGAAACGGTCTGCTTGAACTGAATATCAGATGGCATATTCTATGTTAATAATATAGCCATTGCCATTTACGCAATGGTAAAGCTGATGACAGTGTCATATAAATGTAAATGTTTTGACCCCATCATCTATGGACGACCCCTATAGTTCATAAACGTAGCTAGTGATCTAGAATCTTTAGGCAGTCAATAGTTGACCTTGAAGAAGTCACTGGATTTATAATTACGTTTCATAGATTTAACTAGATAATTTGGATGGGAATAGTGTGACTTTTTTTCGTTAATGTTAAATTGACTGTCAGATATTATACTTTTAGCATTGCTAAGTAATTCATTAAAAATTAATTACTGAGAATTGGCTGGAGACGAAAACGAAGTGGATCGATCTCACATTCTCACACATTGACATGACACACCATAAACGTAATATCTGTAAAAATTGATTAGGGCTCGTAATTACTGTCACTGCTTGGCAGACGGACGATGTTACGACTGTATCATTAACACAGCTAAGATAGTGTGATATATTTTAATACTTTTATTTTTATTAGAAATAATCATGTGGTTGAAAGATGTTCCAAAAGTAGTATTAGGGATCGTCCACAAATGACATCATGGGTCATGGGTATGGTCAATAGGTCTACTTGACTAATGATGACATTCCATGCCATGGTTAAGTTCCCAAAAAATGGGGATTTCTCGGTGACGTCCTTTTTGGATGATCCCTAATATATGGAGTCAATTGGTAATAATGGATCAATTTAATTTTAATATTCATTCTCTCATTATACTCATTACGCAATAACCAAATTATTGTTATGGCTTTTAAACTTATTAGGTATGTACTTTAACGTTTAGTAATTACCGAATCATTATGTACTTACGATTAGTTAGTAGGTAGGTAGTTACTTACCTACATTTTTACAGTATTAAGTACACGTGCTGGTTTTAAACTTTTAACTTGAACCACCTACACATCTCAATTAAGTTAACGAGTTGCTCGATGCATAAACTTAATTGGGAAGGTCAAAAGCCAAACTTCAAAGATTTAGCGAAAACAGAGAAATATTTGGCGATTCCATTGATTCCCATGAAAACATACCTACTGACGTGTTATGATGGGGATGGGGCTAAAAGGCATTATTACATATAGTAATAGGTTAGTCAGTTAGTAGTTAATTTATACCATGGAAATGCTTACACGTTTATAGGGCGGATAATCTCAATCGTGTAATAAAGAATAGACACTAATCACAAATAGTAAATTCGTCATTCCATGTGATTGCAGTCAATAAAATTCAGTGATCCGTGACTAGCATAACTTTCTTGGGTAAACATCAAGTGAGGAGTTTGTATGAAATTACATTTTTTTTCGAATGTGGAAACTGATATCTTCGATGTCGACATTGACTTCATCAAGTCAGCCAACACAAACAAGTCTGTGAAGTATCTAAACTGCCTAACTGCCCTAGCTTCTTCAATTTCAGCCAAAAATAAAAGACATTTATTTCATCCACAAAAATATTAAGGCCCTTAAGGCATGTAAATAGAAAATATTGCACTTTTTCCCCAAACAATTAAATAGAACATTTTACATTTGTCATACATACATATATTTTACAATTGTCAAAAACGTAAACGGCACATATTTGGCGCTCTTAAGAAACTGCCATGAAGAATACTTGTCGTAATTTTCAAAAACATTTAAATACATACTTGAAAAATTTTGTCTTTTTCAAAATCAGATACATAGAAGAATTTGCAATTTTTAAAAACAAGGAAATTAAATATTTTGCACTTTTCAAAAGAATGTAAATTGAACAGTTTACACTTTTAAAAAACATGTAAATAGAACATTTTGCACTTTTCAAAAGCATGTGAATGGTACATTTTGCACTTTTTAAAAACATGTAAATGGAACATTTTGCACTTTTCAAAAGCATGTGAATGGAACATTTTGCACTTTTCAAAAGCATGTGAATGGAACATTTTGCACTTTTTGACTTTTTAAAAACATGTAAATGGAACATTTTGCACTTTTCAAAAGCATGTGAATGGAACATTTTGCACTTTTTAAAAGCATGTAAATAGAACATTTTGCACTTTTCCAAAACATATAAAAAGAACAATTATCACGTTTCAAAAACAAAAGGAAATGAAACATTTCGCAAGTTTTAAAAGTAGGTAAATAGAAAATTTTGCACTAATAAAAATACAGTAGATAGAATATATTGCACTTTTAAAAAACCTTATAATTAAACTTTTGCTCATTAAATGCCTATATCTCATGCAGTGTTTAATTTTGACATAGCTCATATTAATTCCAGCTAAAATTGGAAATGGGCCGTTTTGATTCTACACAGACGAAATATTCAATACATATAATATTATTCAGCATAGTATAGTACATATACCCCAATGTAATTTTCCCTTTTCCCTAACGTCTCTATATCCATATAGCTATATACATAAATAATGACGTAATCAATAAACGATAATTTTGAAAGCAAACGTTCCAACTAAAGTCAACGTTAAAATAAAGTGAGTCATTAATTTTACTTAACTTTCTACAATAATAAACATTCAACGATGACAGTTTTTTCCCTCAAGATTTTCATTACCACTGCTTATGTATTACTTATCATAATAAAATTATCAACTATGCATCGTACTCACTGTTACTATCAATTTGTTTTTCCACAATTTTTACCGGCACCGGCACCGGGAAAGTATATTATAGATACGTCCTACGTAATTTAATAAATTATGTATATGTATATTTAAATAAAGAAATAAATTCCTGCATTTAAGTTAAGCCATAAGCCAGCATTAGTTTGCTCTTGGCAAATTATTTTGTTGATTGACAAATTGCACACTGCAAAAATTGCCGACGCCAACGTGAGTAACGTCAACATAGCAAAAATGTCCTTTAACTTTTAGCCAGCTGCTCTCAAGTTTAAAGTATGCTGCATGCTTGAGTGATATAATATAGCCTAATGCCTTGTGTAGTATTCATGATCACAGAGAGCAACTGACAAATTGGCAGATTTTACGTGTCAATTAATGGATGACCCCGTTGATAGGATGCGCTATGGTGGAGTTGGTATAAGTAGGAGAACGTTTGGGGAAGATGAGCCAATTTACGAACCGCAAGTTAAAAGATTATATAGAACAGAGTCTCAATTTAGTCGCAGTCATTCGAAATTCTTCGTTCGTTCGCAGTTTACTTTGTCTTACAATTAGTTGAGATTTTCCCATATAATTACACAGATATTTGTTCTTCCGAGTTTGAAATACTAAATAAATTTCCAAACTTTTGTTTCTGTCCATATAGAAAAATAAAAAGGGAAAGAAAATAGCAGAGTCAGTCTTTGAAGATTATCAAACTACTTACACAATGAAGGCAACAATCGTTTTTCTTGCAATAGCTCTTATCGCTATTATGGTGAGTCCATATTTATTTTTTTTCACAATTTATTGCTTTTTATGAAATGGTGTAAGCAATATTCAATTCAAGAAAAATTCTATTTATTCTAATAAAATGTGAATAGAACATTTTGCAAATTTAAAAAAGAACATTCTTAGTAGAACATTTTGCACTTGGAGTACTTACATGTAGGTAAATAGAACATTTTGCAAATTTTTAAAACGTGTAATTAGAATATTTTGCAGATTTTTAAAACGTGTAGTTATAATATTTTTCAGATTTTTAAAACGTGTAAAAAAATATTTCACAAATTTTTAAAACGTGTAAATAGAATATTTTACAAATTTTTAAAACGTGTAAATAGAGTAACTTTGCAAGTTTCAAAAACGTGTAAATAGAGTTTTTTAGCACATTTTTAAAACGTGTAAAAAAAATATTTCACAAATTTTTAAAACGTGTAAATAGAATATTTTACAAATTTTTAAAACGTGTAAATAGAGTAACTTTGCAAGTTTCAAAAACGTATAAATTGAGTTTTTTAGCCCATTTTTAAAACGTGTAAATAGAATATTTAAAACTTTTCAAAAAGCACGTAAATAAAACATTTTGCTCGTAAAAAAGTAGCAATTACAAAATCCTACACATTTATCGCAATTTAGTGATTTCTTTTACATGGCTCAATACAACTCTATAGCTTAAATTAGACATGTGCCATTTTAAGACTTGACTCCTGAAACCTCAAATTTCTTTTAGGAGAATCCGAAAGTCAAAAGAAACCTTGTAACGTTTATGAATTAAACACAAAATATACTTTAACAAATAGTGTGCTGATAAACGATTGTCCAGAAATGCAGATTTTTTAAAAATAAAATTATTTAATCATTACAGCTGAGCTCCGAAGGTGTGTCCGGACAAGACTACTGCACAGACATTCAAGTCCACCGATGTTTCCAAGAATGCAAATTCATCGGTCATCA
This sequence comes from Dicyrtomina minuta, assembly GCA_949802685.1. Classification (NCBI taxonomy): domain Eukaryota; kingdom Metazoa; phylum Arthropoda; class Collembola; order Symphypleona; family Dicyrtomidae; genus Dicyrtomina; species Dicyrtomina minuta. The sequence continues at coordinate 10,923,811 of OX461811.1, forward strand.
CAGTATGTGCGAGGCGGGGGAGTGCTCCTGCATGTCTTGCTACTACCGCGCATGCAAAGCCAAATGCGCCCGTGAAGGACGTGTGGGTCAGTGTCAAGATGAAGTTTGCAATTGCCTCGGATAGAAAACAAAATTCATCCGAACCAAAAGAATCCAAAATTTTCCAAAATTCCCTTTCCAAGTTTCCAATTTGTGCTTTTTCTAAAATCCATTTCCCAATTTTGGTAATATTCTGAATTCAAAAATTGAGCTTCGATTCCCTTTTATCTAATTTAATTATAGCAGAAAACTATATGAATTTAAATTAATTAGATAATCACACCGAAAATTAGTTACTAACTGAAAGCGTATGTATTTGTAATAATAATTAAAGAAACCGAACTAAACAACTGAATTAAGAGTGAATTACTAAAGTTTAAAATTGAACTTATCAACTTAAAAAAACTCTTAAAAAAATGAAAAATTAGTTGCACTATTTTCTCTATATCCTGTATATAAGTGCGCTTGTAGTTTGGCGGTATTTATAGGTTGAAGTTAAGTTACCTGTTATTTTATCTCATTAAAGTTAACGAAAAAATTAATATATTTACCTACCTATACTTTTAGCTTTAGCTAATTGTGAATTGAGTCTGTAAACTTGTATTTTATAGCTTTATCTCGATTTTAGAAATGTAGCCGCGTCTCTGTACAAATTGTAAGGTTTATATATTTTTGAAATGAAATAAAAACTTGGTGTTGAATAACAACTAAAATACTGTGGTTTATTAAGTGTATAACACACATCTTTATTTTTATTGTTTATGATTACTTTTAATTAGCTTTATAAATTTATTATAATTTTTATTTATCGTATCGTGGTATGAAAAAGTATGTATTATTTAATTAACCATAATAATATACGTATAATTTTGCATTTCAAAAACTTTCATTTATTAAAATGAGCTTTAATTCAAGTATTAGAAATTCATACAAATTATATGTGAGGGTTGGTCCATAAGTGATGTCATTGAAGTATCCCCTTTTCTATGGCCCTATGACCCCCCTATCATCAGCTTAATCGTTGCGTAAATGGTCATCTTTAACACTGGATGTCATCAATATTCAATATCCAATCAGACCCATTGCCTCTTCACTTTGACATCATTTATGAACGAACCCTAACAAGTAAGTATAGAAAATTTAGGCTCAGGCTCAATATACTATGGGCGTAAAAAATATTAGATTAAAACATCCATAGCATTTGATTTAAATGCGCATTTAAAAGAAAAGACGCATACATTGTTTATTTTATACAATCTCACTTTTTTCAATTAGGAAGTTGTCCATAAATGATGTCACTCAGATTTTTACTTTTTTAGGACCAACCCACCCAATGCCATCACTTTAACATTAGGTAAAGATTAAAGTAATTTCTTGTATTAGCTCAAACTTTTTCTTGCGTTTTTTAAAATCCATTTTCCCCCCGTAAAAGCAGACAACGATAATGCTCAGCAGTGTTTACAGCTCTTTGGAAATATAATATATGCATAGATAATATATGTAATAAAAACCATAAACTGCATATCCAAATATTCAGAATTATGTGGGTTACATTCCAGGTTATTTATTATTTACATTTATGCGCAGTAATTTTCGACATTTTGTGCATCCGCCCACGACACAACAATTGAACACTTAACGCTTTTAAAAATATATTTTGCTGCAGCAGTTTGCAGTCTTCATTCAAACACATGTGCAATGATCACGTGCACCTGCTTAGCTTTCAGCGATTCATATTACGTACATATCTACCTACTTAAATTAGCAGTCGAAATAAGCGTGATGTAATTTTATATTTTTATTTTTGGGCACGTGTATTTATAAAATTATTTCGATCCTATTTTAAGCCCTAATTCCATTGCCTGATTTTACCCATTCAAAACAATTTCTCCCGGATTTGAAATTCAGATTGAAATTTTATAAATATTATTAAAACTTGATTAGTTAAAACAGAGAATGGAGGATTAACAAATAAATGTTGTGATAAGAGACTCAGATAAAATACAAATGTCAAAGTACAGTAATTTTTTAAATCTTGCATCGTCTGTCTCCTCGTCACGTCATTCCACCTTTAAACCCTTATATAGTTATTGTCTCCGAAAATGGAAATCAGTTTCCACAAAAAGTCAAAAGATAAAGTAGGTACCTTGTTGAACTGACAAGTTTTTAGTACTCAAATGTTCACAAGTAAATACATATATCGTAATAAAGTAAAAATAAAATTGTAAGTTAATAACTGAATGCAACGTGTATAAACAATAATCATAACAGAAATGCGAACTTGCATGTTGAGCTTGAGTAGTATTAAAAGAAAAACGATTTGAATGATTTTATGAATTAGGCTTTGTGTTGAGTTTTCTCGTGCCTTTTCAACCCACCCGATCCCTTGAAGGATTTGTCACATGCTGAGCACTTAAATGGCTTGTCGAAAGAATGGACCTGGAGGTGACGCGTCAAATTACCTGCAAGAAAAAAAAACAAATCCGAAATTGGATGAATACAAATTGTGTGATGCGTGGGATAAATTATTTAATCATCTGACAATTCATAAGAAAACAAAGTTGTAAAAACTGTTCAATAATTCATTTTCCGTATCATTATTTTTCAGTATTGAAACCAAAACTTGTTCCTAATTTAAAGCTGTGGAGCTTCAATTAATTCAAATTCAAATTACTTACGTTTCGTGGCAAAACATTTTCCGCACTGATGACACTCGTGAGGTTTGATGCCTTCGTGCAATTTCTTGTGAGCAGTGAGACTGCCTTTTTGCTTGAAGATTTGATTGCACAGATCGCACTTCCACTTCCACTTCTCGTCCGCATGAATCACTTTGTGATCCAACAGTTGTTCTGTAAAATACCAGCAATAGAAACACAAATGGAATTATTATAAAATACTTAAAAATACAGATGCTACGATTAGAACTGATGAAACATAAGAAAACTCACTTTTTTCCTGGAAATTTCGTCCGCATAAATTACAACAAAAATATCCGCTCAAGTGACGCTTCTTGTGTTGAGTCAGTCCCTCTAACTGCTTAAATGCCTTGTTGCAAATGTCGCACTTCCACTTCTTTTCTTCGGAGTGAATCTGTCGGTGCTTAACCAGTTGCCCTGCACACAGTAAATAGGAAATACAACAGTTACAATGCTATTGCAGTTAAATGAATCTGATGTGTTACAAAAACAAACTAATAATAAAAATGGAAAGGTTACGCTTGGTTTTAAATGCCCGTTCGCAGCCATCGCATTGAAAGGGAACGTCAAAGCGGTGGATGTGACGGTGGCGGCTGAGGTTACTTTGTTGTTTGAACGTCTTTTCGCACTGATCACATTTGAAATTTCTTGCCACGTCATGAGTAAATTCATGGCTCTGTACTTCATCTGAATAACAAATTAAACAATTAAATCAACACATGATTTAGTTACACACGAATAAACGAAACGAATTAGTGGGATCAGAAACGTCTTACATTTGCGTTTGAATTTGCTGTCACAAGTTTTGCATTGGAACGGAAATTCGTCACTGTGGACGAATAAATGACCTTTTAACACTTCTGGCTGCTTGAAGGTCGCGTTGCAAATTTGACACGAAAATTTCCGATCTCCATGAATCAACTTGTGACTCTTCACTTCACCTGCAAACCATCCACACAGCTTATTTATAAAGATATGTACTCAACCATTAAATTTGAAATGATAACAAATTAATCATCGCTGTAGTTTATATTCACTAAAATGTGAATTACTCAAAATTGGGAGTTTAGCAGTCGTTACGAATACGAAATGCAATCTAATGGAAACACATGTTTTCGGAACTTACTCTTTTTAGCGAATCGCTTCGGACACTCACTACATTTGTGGAAAAGGAGACCCAGATGTCGAAGGTAGTGATATTCTCTGCTGCGAAATGACGCGATTGGCTTCTTGCAGATTATGCAGATGTGGCGCTTCTTTCCTAAATGATGCCACTGGTGGTCAGTTAAACTTAGTTTTTGGCAATATTGCTTCGGACATAGGTGGCATTTGAACGGCTTCTCTTCCAGGTGCGTCAGCTGATGATTCTTGAGTTGATCTCTTGTGATAGATCTGTATGGACAAGCTTTGCATATGTGAGACTTGATACCCGAATGAACTTTCTTGTGATAGCGACATCCGTTAAGAGACCAGAATCGTTTGGAGCAGTCGACGCATGTCCAAAAGTGTTTCTTTCGCAGATCGCAGTATCCCTTGTCGAACGTGACCCCGCGAACTCTCTTGACCTTCGTTGCCCGAACGCGAACGGGGTGACTTCCTCTCTTCCGTTTCACACCTCGCTGTCGCTGTCGCCGTTCCTTTTGACGCTGTCGGTGTTTCTTCTTTTTGTTCCCCTCTACGAATTCTGCGCATGAAATAAAACATTAAATTAAATTAGAGCACCCGTTATTTTTGGAATCAGCATTTCTGAAAGTATTACTGAAATAACTATAGTCGTGTATTTAGTTGAGTAAAGAACGAAAATCTTGGAGGAAGTGACGTTGATCTTTATGGGTTGCAGAAATAGAGTTTGGAATATCGAACCAAGTAGATTTAAGCATTATAGTAGGTACTTAACGTAGTACACAGAAAACCGTCCACAAATGACGCCATCAAATAATACCAATTTGTGGACCCTATGTCCCCCCTGTCATCAGCTTTACCGTTGTGTAAATGGCTATGGCATGTCATGAGAAGCCAAGTGGCCCCTTTGACTCTACTGATGACATAATTTGTGGATGATCCCTAACCACATTTAAATAATACAATATGCAATAGCTGTGGTTTTATTTTAAGAGTGAAAGTGAAAAGGCCTCACTGTTTCTGATGCTGTCGTAGTTTTTCTCGAGAAAGTTGCCCAGTTTCTGTTCCATCGCCGCGCGAATTCTGATCTTCAATTTATTCGCCATTTCCACCTTCACCTCTTTCAGTTTGTCGCGAACTTTTCGGTTGAGCTCCTCAATTGCGACGCTGTGCTTTTCCTCTAGCTGTTTAATGGTCAGTTTAGTCACTGCGGATGTGGATGCCATCGTCCTTTGCTATTTGTTACCCGCTGATTCACTGGCACAGAAATCAAGTTTATTTAATGCTAAAGCAACAACTTAATTTTCTTAATGTTTCCAAGCACGAAGTCACTGCTCCTCAAGCGTTGAATTTCGAATCGATAAACCTCCAAGTTTACTTTTATATTTAATTAACTTTAATTGCGAATTACCAAGACAAGCGATATGCTCTAAAGCCCAGCACAAGAAATCAACTACAGCGAATGGTTAGTTAAAAATGTTCTACTTTAGAATCAACTAACAGTCGAAAAGTGATAGTTACACTTCAGTGGCAGTGGTCTGTGTGTGTGGAATGCTTTTCTTTTTCTTCCCTCCAGTTCTTCTGACGTCACTCAACGACTTTTTACAGTCCACAGCTTCAGCATTTTGGTTGTCAGTAGTTTGACTTAAAATAACTACAAACACAGAACTGATGCAAATAGTAAAAGGAAACCAATCCAGTTTCATTCGATGGAGATAAGAATAATTTATGTAAAGCAGTAGCATTGTATTTAACATGTGATTTATACAAGTTTTTTTATTTACATAATTTTTTGGGAGCATTTCAAGACCATGTAGTCGACGTCAGTTAGCAAACGCAAGACAATTACCATGCATACATACCAATTTGTATGTGGAATATAATAATTTCATTTATTATACGGTTACTCGCAGGGCATAGCCAAGTTTGAGAGTTTTGATTCAACCTTTTCAAAAGCTGAGCTTTAACTCATTGAGCATCTATTGAAATGGTCATGTCTGTCTGTCTGTTGGAAACGCTCTATGGGTCACAGTTTTTAATCCATTTTCTTCAAATAACTTTCAAATGACCGCACATGCGATGGAATAGAGATGTACTGTTTTTAGGCGCAGTCGGACTAACCACTTTTTAAGAATTATCGGTTGAATGGACCTAATTCTGGAGCAATGTAAATGAACGCCGACGAAAATAGATGTCGGGGCCAGTATGCATATATACGCCATTCAATGGCAAGTTCATAATGCAACACTCGTGCCAGCGCTAATGTTTTCCGGGCAAGACTACTGCACAGACGTCCAAGTCCACCGATGCTTCCAAGAATGCAAGTTCATCGGTCATCACAGTATGTGCGAGGCGGGGGAGTGCTCCTGCATGTCTTGCTACTACCGCGCATGCAAAGCCAAATGCGCCCGTGAAGGACGTGTGGGTCAGTGTCAAGCTTATTTTTTAGATTACTTTTAGTTTATGATAACCTGTAATAAATTAGTTCCCTTTAAAAAATATAAATTCATGTATTTTATGTGTAAGGGGTGGTCAATAAATTACGTCGTTGAAATATCCCGATTTCTATGGCCCAATTGCCAATCTGATATCAGCCTATATAGTCGTTGCGTAAATGGCTATATCTTTAACACTGGATGTCATTAATATCCAAACAGGCCTATTGCTCTTACCCGTGACGTCATGTATGGACAATGTCTAAAAGTATAGAGAATCCTGCCGATGTCATCATTGGTGGACGACCCCTAACTCCGTCTCTTGGCTAACGTAACCTAATATATGAATGAATAAGAACTGTGATATATGAAGAACTCGTCAAGCAGTATTTCACCATATTATATTATCCATTTATTGATGTTTGCATATAAATCCAGTTTGAAGTTTAAATTCCAACTCCAAATACACCTTACTTCGTGTCATACATAACCTTGATGATCTTACTAGTCAGTAGGGGATCGCCCATAAATGATGTCACGGGAAGGGTTGTCAAAGTTAATTACAATATCCAAGGACTGTTTATTTTTACACATACAAAACAATTTCTACAGAATTAGGAATTCATATTGACATTCCACGAATGTTATTAAAACTTGACTCTTATTGAAACACAGAACGAAGCATAAAAAGTAAATAAAATGTTATGGTAAGACGTAAGTACGTTAGAGACCAATTTAAAATACCTAATTGAAAGTTCAGTCAATTTTTTAATCAGACATCGTCTGTAAAATTCCTGTCCCTTCATTCCACCTTTACACTCTTAGTTAATGTTTAAAAAAAAGAAATCAGCTTCAGGAAAAAGTCAGAAATACACGTAGCTTATTGAACTCACAAGTTTTCTATGTCAAAATTTACACCGTAAATAAAGTAAAACTAAAAATGTAAGTTAATAACTAAATGCAACTTGTATAAAAATAACTATAACAGAAGTGCGAAAATGTTGTATTTGAGCAATATTAAAATTAAAATGATTTAAATAAATTTTATGGATTAAACTCTGTGTTGGGATTTCTCGTGCTTTTTCAATACATCGGATCCCTTGAAGGATTTGTCACATGTTGAGCATTTGAATAGTTTTTCGAATGAATGGACCTGGAGGTGACGCGTCAAATTGCCTGCAAGAAAAACAAAACAAATCCGAAATTGGTACAATGGAAAAATGTGTGATGATTCACAAAATTAATTATTCATTAATGTGACAGTTCATAAGAAAACAATAAAGTTGTTGCTGTTAATTTGTTTTTTGTATAATTTTACTGATTACTTTCAATATAAAAACCAATAAATTGTTTTTAATTAACAAGTTGCGGGGATTCAACCAATTCAAATTCATATGTTACTTACGCTTCGTGGCAAAACATTTTCCGCACTGCTGACACTCGTGAGGTTTGATGCCTTCGTGCAATTTCTTGTGTGCAGTGAGAGTCCTTTTGTTTTTGAAGATTTGATTGCACTGGTCGCACTTCCATTTCCACTTCTCGTCCGCATGAATCACCTGGTGGTCCAACAGCTGCTCTGTAAAGTAACAGAAATGGAAACACGAATTACCTACATTGTTATGAAATACTTGTTTACAAATACAGAAGCTACGATTGAAATAAGTTAATTAAATACAAATGAAAAAGAAAAACCCACTTTTTTCCTGGAAAGTTCGTCCGCATAAATTACAACAAAAATATCCGTTCAAGTGACGCTTTTTGTGCTTCGTCAGTCCAGATGCCTGCTTAAAAGCTTTGTTGCAGATGCCACACTTCCACTTCTTTTCTTTGGAGTGAATCTGTCGGTGAACAACCAGTTGCTCTGTACACAAATAAATAGGAATTAAAAAGTTGCATAATGTGTTGCAGTTAAATATATCCAATAAGTCACAAAAATAAACCGATAATAAAAACTGAAAACATACGCTTGGTTTTAAACGCCCTTTCGCACCCATCGCATTGGAAGGGAAAGTCAAAGCGGTGGATGAGACGGTGGTTGATGAGGATACTTTGTTGTTTGAACGTCTTTCCGCACTGATCACATTCGAAGTTTCTCTTCTCGTTATGAGTCATTTCATGCTGCTTCAGACTTCCTGAGCAAAAAAATAAAACTTCATGTAGAAAGAATAAAAATTAGCAAGAACTACTATTAATTTAGCTTAAATTGCCTGTTACAAAAAAGAATTGTGAGCGGAAGCGTCGTACCTTTGCGTTTGAATTTCCTGTCGCATGTTTTGCACTGAAACGGAAATTCGTCACTGTGGACGATTAAATGACTTCTCAACCCTTGGGGCTGCTTGAAGGTCGCTTTGCAAATTTGACAGCAAAACTTCCGAGCTCCGTGAATCAACTTGTGACTCTTCACTTGACCTTCAAAACATCCACAAATCCATTTAAAAGCTATGAGCTCAATCATTGAAATTTCAGCAAATTATTTATCCCTGATTTTCGAAATAATAACTAAAATGTTGAAATACTTAAATTGGCTAATTTAGCAGTTATTGCAAACGAAAATCCAATATAATGAAAGTTTTCGGAACTTACTCTTTTTAGCGAATCGCTTCGGACATTCACTGCATTTGTGGAGCAGCAGACCCAGATGTCGTAGGTAGTGATATTCTTTGCTGCGAAATGTGGTGATTGGCTTTTTGCAGATTATGCAGACGTGACGCTTCACTCCCAAATGATGCCACTTGTGGTCGGTCAAGTTTATTTTGTCGCAATATTGCTTCGGACACAGGAGACATTTGAAAGGCTTCTTTTCCAGGTGCGTCAGCTGATGCTTCTTGAGATGATCTTTCCTGATGGCGCTGTATGGACAAGCGCTGCATCTGTGAGATTTAATTCCCGAATGAACTTTCTTGTGATAGCGACATCCGCCAAGAGACCAGAATCTTTTGGAGCAGTCGACGCATTTCCAAAAGTGTTTCCTTCGTAGGTCGCAATATTCCTTGTCAAACGTGACCCCTGCAACTCTCTTGACCTTCGTTGCCCGAACCCGAACCGGGTAACTTCCTCTCTTCCGTTTAACACCTCGCTGTGTCTGTCGCCTCACCTTCAGACGCTGTCGCTGTTTCTCCTTTTTGTGCTCCTCCACGAAATCTGTGCATGAAACAATACAGGAAATTAAATTATATAGCACCTGTTGCTTTTGGAATTACCACTTCTGAATTTATTACCGATTTTTGAACTACAGTGGCGTATTTATTTTAGTTGGGACTAAAATCTAAGAGGAAGAATCTTCATCATCTATTGCGTTGTAGAAAAATAGTTTTGAATGTCAATCAAGTATTTTTTAAATTGTAGTAAGTACGTAACCCAATTAACAACTACAACTAAATGATGCCATCTGAAACAGCTGTAATTTAATCTTAAGTGGTGAAAAGCCTCACTTTCTCTGATGCTGTCGTAGTTCTGCTCCAGAAAGTTGCCCAGTTTCCGTTCCATCGCCGCGCGGATCCTGATCTTCAATTTATTTGCAATTTGCACCTTCATCTCTTTCAGTTTGTCGCGAACTTTTCGGTTGAGCTCCTCCACTGCGACGCTGTGCTTTTCCTCCAGCAATTTCATCGACAGTTTAATCACTGCGGATGTCGATGCCATCGTCCTTCGCTATTTGTCACCCGCTGATTCACTGGCAAAGAAAAGTTTGTTTATTGCTAAAGCGACAAGTTAATTTTCGTAATGTTTCCAAGCACAAAGAAACTGCTCCTCTAGGGTTGAATTTCACATCGATAAACCTCTGATTCTGCTTTTAAATATAATTAACTTTAATTGAAAATAAGCAAGACACACGAGATGATCCAGACGCCAGCGAAAGAAATCAACTTCAGCTAATTGTTAGTTAAGAATGTTCTACTTTTGAATCAAGTAGCAGTCGAAAAGCCTACACTTCAGTTGCAGTGGTCTGTGTCTGTGGAATGCTTTTCTTTTTTCTTGCCTCCAGTTCTTCTGACGTCACTCAACAAAAGTCCACAGTTCACAGCTTCAGTCGTTTAGTCGTCAGTAGTTTAAATATTCGAAGAAAATCAATGGGCTCAGACTTCAGACAATTCTCCTTTACCAACCGATACCTACTACCTTGTGGTGAACTGACTGTTGTTACCCAAATAGAAATATCTGATCGTAAGTATGCAAATGAGCTGTGTTTCCTTAAAGTCCAGAGCGTCACAGTGGAAAGGCTGAGATTTTATTGAACAGAGTCAAAGTAACTACAAACCAAAACTAATGCAAGTAATACGTATAGAAACCAAGAGAAGTTTCCTTCGCTGGAGTTAAAAATAATTTATAGATATGTTACTAGCTTTGCATTGAGAATTTTATTTATAGACGTTTAATGTATATAATTATATAGTCTTATAATATAGATGACGTCTGTAACAGACGCATGACAATTACTAATATGAACGTGGAATATGGAAGGAATGTAATAATTTCCTCGATTATTCGTTTACTGAGAGCATCGCAAAGTTCAGGAGTTTTGATTCAGCCTTTTTAATTGCTCAACTTTAGCTCATTAAGTATCTATTGGAATGGTCATGTCTGAATGTCTGCCCGTATATCTGTCTGTTGGAAATGTTCAACGGGTCACAGTTTTTAACCCATTTTCTTCAAATATTTTCCAAATAGCTTCACGTAAATGGGTGTGCAAAATGGCCAGGTTAAGGTACTGACAATAGGGGTGGGGGTGAGCGGGTTACCAAATTTTAGAAATATTCCTCACGTTGTGTGTCACTTTGCCCCATTGTATGGCATACAGTGTTTGAATGCCTGTGGAAAAATACACAGTTACCTATTTTGTTGTTGCCTAATCCTGCAACACTTTATCTATTATTGCTGTCTCGTGAATTCGCATTAATTAATTCAGTTAAGAGAAGAGTTACATCGCCAGTAAAGACTCAAAATGACGCATGCCCATTTTCAGATAAAAACAATATTCACTATTCACAAAAGTATGACCTGACGCTGCGTCTGAAAGCAGATAAATAAAATATTTTTTGGTTTATAAAAACATGTAAATGGAGCATTTTACAGGCACTTTTTTTTATTTGCGCATGTGTTAACAAAATGCCATTTTCAATCTAGTATTAAGCAATATTACAGTTTAATGTAATAAGGATTTACAAATCAACGTCAATGTACACTCCAAAAATTCAAAGCGAGACCCATTTCCATTTTTAGCTCAAAATAAAATGTATTACCACAATAAGAATCTTGATCCTAAACAAAATGTAAATCGAACATTTTAGACTTTTTTTAAACCTATGAATAAAATACTTTGCACAGTTTGCACATTTACAAAAAGCATTTTAGGTCTTCATTCCCTGTACTTAATTAAACCATTTTGCACTTTTCGAGAACTTGTTGGTACATAGAATATTTTGCAAATTTCAAAAACAAGTAAATAATGCAAATATAGCGTATTTTAGAAACATGTAAATAGAACTTTCACTTTTTAAAAAATAAGTGAAAAGCACATTTTACTTTTCGAAAACATGTAACTAGCACGTTTTACACTTTTAAAAAAGCATGTAGGTAAATAAAATATTTTGATTTTAAAATACTCGTAACTGACATTTTACACACTTGTTGTTTGTAGTGTTCTTTTACATGGCTCATTTTAATTCTAGCTGAAGCTTACTTTCGAAATGGGGCATTGTGAGTCATCACTCCTAAAATCCGAAAGTCAAATAAAACCCCACAACGTTTATGAACTACACACATTAACATTCAGCAGCACCTTACAATTAGTTAATTAATTACATTTTTAAGATTTTTAAGCAAGGTGCGCTAGTAAATGAGTCTTCAGAAATAAAAGGAAGGTACCTTATTTTGATTATTGTACAATAAAATTATTGAATTACATCTGAGCTCCAAGGGTGTGTCCGGACAAGACTTCTGCACCGACATTCAAGTCCACCGATGCTTCCAAGAATGCAAATTCATCGGTCACCACAGTATGTGCGAGGTGGGGGAGTGCTCCTGCATGTCTTGCTACTACCGGGCATGCAAAGCCAAATGCGCCCGTGAAGGACGTGTGTGTCAGTGTCAAGATGAAGTTTGCAATTGCCTCGGATAGAAAACAAAATCCACCCGAACCAAAAGAATCCAAAATTCCCAAATTTCCAAGTTTCCAATTTGTGCTTTTTCTAAAATCCATTTCCCAACTTTGGTATTATTCTGAATTCAAAAATTGAGCTTTAATTCTCTCTGTCCAATTTAATTACACCACAAAACTATGCGAATTTCAACTAATTAGATAATCGCACAGGAACTTTAGTTGCTAAACTAAATGCGTATTTTTTGTAATAATTATTAACGAAACCGAGCTAAACTGAATTAAGTGGGAATTACCAAAATTTAAAATTGAATACCATGTCGAATTTATCTACTTAAAAAAACCTTAAAAAATGAAAAATTAGTGGCAATATTGTCTCTTCCTTGTGCATATAAGTGCGCTTGTAGTAATTTTCGGTATTTGTAGGTTAAAGTTTTATGCTGTTTTGCAAAGATTAAGTTAATACCTCTTATTTTATCTCATGAAAGTTATAACAAAAAAATGAGTATATTTACCTGTACTTTTAGCTTACGCTAATTGTGAATTGAGTCTGTAAACTTGTATGTTTTAGCTTTATCTCGATTTTAGAAATCTAGCCGCGTCTCTGTACAAATTGTAAGGTTCATATATTTTTTAAATGAAATAAAAACTTTGTGTTGAATAACAATACGAAATGCTATGCTATGCCTTTAAAATTAATAACACACATCTTTGCTATTTTATTGTTTATGATTAACATTAATTAGCTTACTTCAAATAATAGAAACTCATACATTTTATGAGTAAGGGGTGGTCCATAAATGATGTCAACGAAATATCTCCATTTCTATCACCCTATGACTCCCCTGTAATTGTGGCGTAAATGGCTATCTTTAGTACTGGATGATAGGGGATATGCACACTTAGGCGGGGTTGTAAGTCCCGGTGCACCTTAACGTCCACCCTAACTGGACGTCCTCTGTGTAAATAAGAGGATGGGATGGTTCATTCCTAATTCGCTATGAAGACGTGTTTGATTAGGGTTGGTGGTAGTGTTGCAGTCGGTTCCGAGGTAGGTGAATGTGATGGGTTGAGCTGGCTGCAGTGATGAGATCTGGGTTTGTTGCTGTTGGGATGAGGTTTGAGAGGCTTGAGACCAGGTTGGAGAGATGGGAGACCAGGTCCAAGAGCTGAGGTTGGGGTCTGGGACCAGGTGCGCTTGGAGCTGAGATCAGATGAGAGCTGGGACCAGAGCTTGGGTCTGGGACCAGAAGGTAGCTGGGACCAGAGCTTGGGTCTGGGACCAGAAGAGAGCTGGGACCAGAGCTTGGGTCTGGGACCAGAAGAGAGCTGAGACCAGAGCTTGGGTCTGGAACCAGGAGGTAGCTGGGACCAGGTGGTAGCTGGGACCAGAGCTTGGGTCTGGGACCAGGTAGCTGGGACCAGGAGGTAGCTGGGACCAGAGCTTGGGTCTGGGACCAGAAGAGAGCTGGGACCAGAAGAGCTGAGGATCCGATGAGCTGGGATCAGACTTGAGCTTGAGATGGGACCAGAGAGTGGGACCTGAGCTTGTGCTTGAGATGGGACCAGAGACTTGGCCCTGAGCTTGAGCTTGATACCGACCGACCGACCGAGCTGGTCTGGTATGACGGTGCGATGTGAGCTTGAGAGCGACCGACCGAGCTTGAGCTCGAGATGGGACCGGAGCTTGAGCTCGAGATGGAACCAGAGCTTGAGCTCGAGATGGGACCAGAGCTTGAGCTAGGGTTGGGACCAGGTGAGCTTGATACCGACCAACTGACCGATTGACTGACTGCCCGACCTTGAGATGATGTGGACGCGTATATGGTGTACGCTGGGCCGGGTACGAGGTCCTGGTGAGACCTTGATTTTGGGCAGACAGATTGGCTTGGATCCGAGGAAACGGGTCTGAGGTGGCTATAAGCTGATGAGCGGTGGTCCTCTTCAATGCTTCCAATGGGCAAGTGAAGGATGGACAAGTACTGGTGAACACCGGAGAGATGATCGAGAGCAGGAGGCAGGTGCTCAAGAGCACAAGGTAGGTGGTTGGGAGCTCAAGTTAGATGCTTGGGAGCACAAGGTGGCTGTGAGATCTGTCCAACGTTTGAACCGGGGTAATAGGCAGCAGTGGCAATGACGATACCTTCGGTTCCGCTGCTCTGGCTCTGTTCCTGGGGTGATGAGATTCTTGTGATGCCCGGGTGACCGTCTTCTTCGTCTTTTTGAGGGTGGCGGAGGTCTGGAGGATTATTTGACAGCCGCCTAAAGATCGATGACCACGGATGCAAATGCTTGACTACACGTAAATAGCGTGAAAACAGCACTAGCAAGGTATATGGAAGGTTATGGTATGTTGCACTTGAGAATCTGGAGCGTGATGCAATTAATGGTTATGTGGTGTATCCGGGTAGAGTGAGATTAAGGTGTGGCAGCTGAATTTCGAATAAAATGCCGGTGTTTTGATACTTGATTGTGTTTTGGTATTAAGTACCAATTTAGTCTTTTTAATTAATCACTAAAACACTTAATTACACCTAATAACAATTAAATTAACGTCAGATTTTACACTAATACAAAACTTGGAAATATATAATTTTGAGGTAAGATTTCTGGAACGGAACTTTCAGAGCTCAGAGCAGGGAAAAGGTCTCACTAGGACAGTTGGAGTCAGACTCGAGAGCGGACACTTGCTTTCGCTTTGGTGGTTTTTGGTCGACTGAGAGCAGTGCCAAAAGGGACTGAATGCTACTGCTCTCTTTCCTTTGTTTGAGCTGATGCTGAGGCATGCTGAGGCATGCTGAGGCATCGGCTCCTTCTACTACTTGAAGCTCTCAGACCCATACAAAAGTGGGGGTTTGAGAGCAACTTAAGAGTCGTTCAGTACTCTGGGTTTGAGAGCAACCCAAACCCAAATGCTCTGACGTCATGGAAAATTTCTGACCATGCTGTACAGTCACTACTGAACATTCCGCCCACCATGAGCTCTGTGGGCTTATAAGCACAAGGGCTCATAATAGACCTTAATCAGGAATTTGAAATATTGAATTTTTGTACTTAACCTAAGGTATTACCTAAAAATTGATTAGATCATATTAAGAGGCACATTAAAGGCTAAGAGATTTATATTAGATTAATATATGAATGTAATTTGGAATATATTAATTTAGCTAACATACAGAGAGAGAAAAGGGTAATAGTACTTTAATTTTGAATGTAATTAAGTAATTAATAATTGAATTGATTGCTTAATAGCTACGTATATTGAGAACTAACCTCATTTTGCACAATACACCGAGGTAGCATAGAAATACATGGTAAGCACAGTACAAAATAGTTTGTTTGGACTTATGTCTAGATCGGTGAAATTGCTGGTAGGTGGTGATTGCCTTCTCGGATGACTGCACGGTGGTAGCAGGTATGCGGTGGTCTGCTGCTGGGTGATGTGGGATGACCTTGGATCTTCTCCAACAAAGTAGAGGAGGATGGAGGTTCTTTGGAAACCCAAACTTGATGATTTGAAGCTCCTTCTGAGGTATCATGAACTTTGGACGCTGCTGATGCTCGTTAAGATTGTCAGAGTACCAGCAGTGCCAAAGGTTCAGATGCAGGTTTGTGATCCAAGACCGAGGAGACCGAGAAGGAATGAGAGGGTGAGGTCCAGCTGGCATGCTTGTGAGATGATGATGGTTAGTGACTAGAGTATTAGGCAGATGTTGTTGTGACAGAAGCACCGGGTGCTTTCTGGCTAGGCAGAGATCAGGTTTTGTAGGTTGACCGCCCACCCTGAGAAGTTCAGATGCCTTGATAGATGAATTCAGCTTCAGAGCTTCCCAATGCTTTGGTACACTAGTCGCTACACCACTATACACCTTGGGCTGATTTTGATGTTTATTGATGAAGCATGTTGAGCCAGTTGAGACAGTCGGAACGGTTGAGGTGAAGACCGATGAGCCGGTAAGGATAGTAGCGCTAGATGAGGCAAGGACCGTTGAGCCGGTAGAAACAGCAGAGCCAGATGAGACAGAGACTGTCGAGCCGGTAGATGAGGTCCAGACTTTGGATGCGGAGACCATCACGTCGGTAGATGCGGTAGACCCAGATGAGGTGAGGACCTCTGAGCCGGTAGCGAGTGTAGACCCAAATGAAGTGAAGACCTCTGAGCCGATAGAGACTGTTAAGATGGAGATCTTAGATCTGGTATGGCATGTAGAGCCGGTTGAGTTGGAAACCGTCGAGCTAGTAGCTGCAGTTGAAACTGAGAGCGCAGATCCGGTCTGGCATGTAGAGCCGCTTGAGTTGATGGAGCTGGTAGATGCATTGGAGCCAATAGACTTGGTAGGAGCGAAGCTGGTCGAGACGGTAGACTCAGATGAGGCAAAGACTTCTGAGCAGGTAGAAAATGTAGACCCAGATGAGGTGAGTACCTCTGAGCCGGTAGAGACTGTAGATTGAGATGAGGCGAGGACCTCGGAGCCGGTACAGACTGTAGACCTAGATGAGACGAGGACCTCAGAGCCGGTAGCTGAGGTAGAGATGGAGACCTTAGAGCTGGTGAGCATGCTTGCTGCGGAGACCGTAAAGGCAGTAGAGATGGTATTGTTGGTTTGGACAGCAGTCACTGTTGAGGTAGTAACTGTAGAGCCGGTATCTGAGGTGGAGCCGAGCACCGTCGAGCTTTTAGATGATGTTGAGATAGGGACCGTCAGGCCAGCAGATGTGGTCGAGGCGGTAGACACGGTTGCAGCAGAGACCGTCGAAGCGGAGACCGTCACGTCGGTAGATACTGCAGAGAATGTAAATGACGGAGCTGGACGAGACAGTAGACCTGGTCGACGCGGTCGGAGCGGAGCCGATCGATTCTGTGACTTTGGAACACCAGGAAGAAACGATGGTGATTGAGCCGTAAGACGCAATGGAGACGGTAGACTTGGTTGAGCCAGAACCTTTGGATGGATTGGAACCTGTCGGGACGGTGGACCCGGTCGAGGTGGAAGGCTTGTTGGAGCTAATCGATTCTGTGAGGTTAGTACACCAGGTTGAAGCGAAAGCGATTGAGCCGAAAGACCCAATAGAGAGGGTAGACTCTGTGGAGCCATAACCTTCTGATGAAGCGGATCAAAACGGTGGTCCTGATGGAGCGCATCCGATCGAGCCGATGGAGCACAACCGTTCAAGCCGGTAGGGATGGTGGGGCCGGTTGAAGCGGATGGCAATTGAGTCGGAAGACCCAATGGTGAAGGTTGACTATGTTGAGCCAGAACCTTCTGTTGGAGCTGAGCCGGTCGAGACGGTGGACCCGACTGACGCGGTTGAGATGGAGCCGGCCAAGACGGTAGACCCGACTGACGCGGTTGAGATGGAGCCGGCCAAGACGAGAGACCAGACTGACGCGGTTGAGATGCTGCCATTCGATTCTTTGATGTTTGGACACCCGGAAGATACGAAGGCGATTGAGCCCGAGGACCCAATAAGGAAGTTCGACTATGCTGAGCCAGATCCTTCATTTGGAGCGAAGCCTGTCGAGATGGTAAGCTAGATCGACGAGGTCCTGTTGATGAGGCCGGTTGTGTTGAACCGTTGAACTTTGGAATGTGAATGGGAGGGAGCTTGTGAATGAGTTCAACAAGAGGAGGAGGTTGAGCTTTAACATTATGTAATGGTTGCATTGATGCTAAAGACTCAATTGAGGCTCTGATTTGGTCGTACTTGAGACATAGTTTGATGTACTCCATTTTATTATCCTCGTTTGCGCAGTTGTTGATTTGTCCCTCTACCCTAATCTGCTCTTGAAGCTCATTGAGGGTGTTCAGCCATAGGTTAAGGCTGTCTAGAATTTGAATGCCTCTTCGTTGGTTTGCCTTGTCTTCTACAGCTTGTTGAACTATCAGTTCATGGGTGGTTAGAGCGGAAGTAACTCTTCTCCTTTTGCTTAGCAGAACTTCCATGTTGAATTTGGGTAAGACTGCCAAGATTGGAACAAAGGATGTAGGTTTTAGATTTAACAGTCTTACACAGGATAGGAATATCTAGTATTCGAAGGACGAATGATGACTGATCTTTGGGTACTAGTAACGAACTAGAAACTTGGGTATCGACAAACACAAACTTGAATCTTGACGTCTTCACAGGACAGAAATATCCGGAGATCGAAGGACCAATGATAGGGGATATGCACACTTAGGCGGGGTTGTAAGTCCCGGTGCACCTTAACGTCCACCCTAACTGGACGTCCTCTGTGTAAATAAGAGGATGGGATGGTTCATTCCTAATTCGCTATGAAGACGTGTTTGATTAGGGTTGGTGGTAGTGTTGCAGTCGGTTCCGAGGTAGGTGAATGTGATGGGTTGAGCTGGCTGCAGTGATGAGATCTGGGTTTGTTGCTGTTGGGATGAGGTTTGAGAGGCTTGAGACCAGGTTGGAGAGATGGGAGACCAGGTCCAAGAGCTGAGGTTGGGGTCTGGGACCAGGTGCGCTTGGAGCTGAGATCAGATGAGAGCTGGGACCAGAGCTTGGGTCTGGGACCAGAAGGTAGCTGGGACCAGAGCTTGGGTCTGGGACCAGAAGAGAGCTGGGACCAGAGCTTGGGTCTGGGACCAGAAGAGAGCTGAGACCAGAGCTTGGGTCTGGAACCAGGAGGTAGCTGGGACCAGGTGGTAGCTGGGACCAGAGCTTGGGTCTGGGACCAGGTAGCTGGGATCAGGAGGTAGCTGGGACCAGAGCTTGGGTCTGGGACCAGAAGAGAGCTGGGACCAGAAGAGCTGAGGATCCGATGAGCTGGGATCAGACTTGAGCTTGAGATGGGACCAGAGAGTGGGACCTGAGCTTGTGCTTGAGATGGGACCAGAGACTTGGCCCTGAGCTTGAGCTTGATACCGACCGACCGACCGAGCTGGTCTGGTATGACGGTGCGATGTGAGCTTGAGAGCGACCGACCGAGCTTGAGCTCGAGATGGGACCGGAGCTTGAGCTCGAGATGGAACCAGAGCTTGAGCTCGAGATGGGACCAGAGCTTGAGCTAGGGTTGGGACCAGGTGAGCTTGATACCGACCAACTGACCGATTGACTGACTGCCCGACCTTGAGATGATGTGGACGCGTATATGGTGTACGCTGGGCCGGGTACGAGGTCCTGGTGAGACCTTGATTTTGGGCAGACAGATTGGCTTGGATCCGAGGAAACGGGTCTGAGGTGGCTATAAGCTGATGAGCGGTGGTCCTCTTCAATGCTTCCAATGGGCAAGTGAAGGATGGACAAGTACTGGTGAACACCGGAGAGATGATCGAGAGCAGGAGGCAGGTGCTCAAGAGCACAAGGTAGGTGGTTGGGAGCTCAAGTTAGATGCTTGGGAGCACAAGGTGGCTGTGAGATCTGTCCAACGTTTGAACCGGGGTAATAGGCAGCAGTGGCAATGACGATACCTTCGGTTCCGCTGCTCTGGCTCTGTTCCTGGGGTGATGAGATTCTTGTGATGCCCGGGTGACCGTCTTCTTCGTCTTTTTGAGGGTGGCGGAGGTCTGGAGGATTATTTGACAGCCGCCTAAAGATCGATGACCACGGATGCAAATGCTTGACTACACGTAAATAGCGTGAAAACAGCACTAGCAAGGTATATGGAAGGTTATGGTATGGTGCACTTGAGAATCTGGAGCGTGATGCAATTAATGGTTATGTGGTGTATCCGGGTAGAGTGAGATTAAGGTGTGGCAGCTGAATTTCGAATAAAATGCCGGTGTTTTGATACTTGATTGTGTTTTGGTATTAAGTACCAATTTAGTCTTTTTAATTAATCACTAAAACACTTAATTACACCTAATAACAATTAAATTAACGTCAGATTTTACACTAATACAAAACTTGGAAATATATAATTTTGAGGTAAGATTTCTGGAACGGAACTTTCAGAGCTCAGAGCAGGGAAAAGGTCTCACTAGGACAGTTGGAGTCAGACTCGAGAGCGGACACTTGCTTTCGCTTTGGTGGTTTTTGGTCGACTGAGAGCAGTGCCAAAAGGGACTGAATGCTACTGCTCTCTTTCCTTTGTTTGAGCTGATGCTGAGGCATGCTGAGGCATGCTGAGGCATCGGCTCCTTCTACTACTTGAAGCTCTCAGACCCATACAAAAGTGGGGGTTTGAGAGCAACTTAAGAGTCGTTCAGTACTCTGGGTTTGAGAGCAACCCAAACCCAAATGCTCTGACGTCATGGAAAATTTCTGACCATGCTGTACAGTCACTACTGAACACTGGATGTCATCAATATCAAAGTAAACCCATCCCTTTGACATCATTTATGGACGAACCCTAAGTATAGAAAATTCAGGCTCAATATAGTAATTATGCATGCACGTAAAAACTATTAGGTAGATTAAAACATCCATAGCATTTAATTTAAATGCACATTTAAAAGAAACGACACATAAATACTTAAGTTTATAAAATATTACTTTTTTCTTTTAGGAGATTGTCCATAAATGATGTCATCAGATTTTTAATTTTTTGGGACCAACCCACCTAATGCCATCGCTTTAACATTAAGTAAAGATTAAAGTAATTTCAAGAGTAATTTCTTGTTTTAGCTCAAATTTTTTCGTTCGTTTTTTAAAAATCCATTTTCCCCCCAAAAAAGAAGACAACGACAACGCTCAGCAGTGTTTGCAGCACTTTGTAAATATAATATATGCATACATATGTAATAAAAACCATAAACTGCACATCCAAATATCGAGGGTGAAGTATTAATATGGTTTGCTTCCACTTTTTGCTAAAAGCAAATTGGTTTCCTTCCATTTTTTGTTAAAGGCAAAATGGTTTCCTTCCATTTTCAGCTGCAGACAGCCTTTTGGAAGGACACCATTTTGCCTTTAACAAAAAATGGAAGGAAACCAATTTTCTTTTAGCAAAAAGTGGAAGCAAACCATTTTGATACTTCACCCTCGATATTCAGAATTAATTAAGCACATTTCAGGTTATTTATTATTTACATTAGGCACAGTAATTTTCGACATTTTGTACATCCGCCGACAACATAACATTTGAGCACTTTACGCTATTAAAAAAATTAAAAATATATTTTGTCACAACAGTTTGCACACTCCATTCAAATTCAAACACATGTGCATTAATATCACACGCTTAGCTTTCGGCGATTTATATTACGTACCTATCTACCTACTTAACTTATTAGCAGTCCAAATCGTAATGTAATTTAATTTTTTAATTTTTGGGCGCGTGCTTTTATGCAATTACTTTGATCTTATTTTAGGCCTTTATTCGATTGCCTATTTTTACATAAACAAAACCATTTCTACAGAATTTGAAATTCAGATTGACATTTTATAAATATTATTAAAACTTGATTAGTTGAAACAGAAAACGTGGAGGATTAACAAATAAATAAGAATGTTGTGATAAGAGACTCAGAGAAAATACAAATGTCAAAGTACAGTCAATTTTTTAATCTTGCATCGTGTTTCCCCTCGTCACGTCATTCCACCTTTAAACCCTTACATAGTTATTGTCTCCGAAAATGGAAATCAGTTTCCACAAAAAGAAAAAAGATAAAGTGACTTGTTGAACTGACAAGTTTTAAAAATCAAAATGTACACCTGAAATAAAGTAATAATAAAATTGTAACTTAATAACTGAAATCAACGCGTATAAACAATATTCATCATAGAAATGCGAAGGTGCATGTTGCACGTGAGTAGTATTATAAAATGAGACGATTTGAACGAATTTAGGAAAATTAAACTTTGTGTTGGGATTTCTCGTGCTTTCTCAGCCCATCGGATCCCTTGAAGGATTTGTCACATGCTGAGCACTTAAATGGCTTGTCGAAGGAATGGACCTGGAGGTGACGCGTCAAATTCTCTGGAAGAAAAAAAACCAATCCGAAATTGGTTAGATACAAAATTATGTAATGCGTGG
This sequence comes from Dicyrtomina minuta, assembly GCA_949802685.1. NCBI lineage: Eukaryota > Metazoa > Arthropoda > Collembola > Symphypleona > Dicyrtomidae > Dicyrtomina > Dicyrtomina minuta. Next base: position 10,946,125 of record OX461811.1, read on the forward strand.
AATAAATAATTTCATCATCTAACAGTTCGTAAGAAAACAAAGTTGTACTTAACAACTGTTTGATAATTTATTTTCCGTATCATCACTTTTCAGTATTGAAACCAGAACTTGTTTCTAACTAAAAGCTGCGGAGCTTCAAATAATTCAAATTCAAATGATATAACTACTTACGTTTCCTGGCAAAAGATTTTCCGCACTGATGACACTCGTGAGGTTTGATGCCTTCGTGCCATTTCTTGTGTCTTGTGAGACCGTCTTTTTCCTTGAAGATTTGATTGCACAGATCGCACTTCCACTTCCACTTCTTGTCCGCATGAATAACTTTGTGATCCAACAGTTGCTCTGTAAAATACCAGCAATAGAAACACAAAAACCATGTTAAAAAATACTTATTGAAAATACACATGCTACGATTAAAACTGGTAAAACAAAAGAAAACCCACTTTTTTCCTGGAAGGTTCGTCCGCATAAATTACAACAAAAATATCCACTCAAGTGACGCTTCTTGTGCTGATTCAGTCCCTGTGCCTGCTTAAATGCTTTGTTGCAAATGTCGCACTTCCACTTCTTTTCTTCAGAATGAATCTGCCGGTGCGTATCCAGTTTCTCTGCACACAAATAAATAGGAAATACGATAGTTACAATTCTATTGCAGTTAAATGAATCTCATGTGTCACCAAAACAAATTGATAATAAAAACTGAAAACATACGATTGGTTTTAAATGCCCGTTCGCACCCATCACATTGGAAAGGAACGTCAAAGCGGTGGATGTGACGGTGTCGGCTGAGGACATTTTGTTGTTTAAAAGTCTTTTGACACTGATCACATTTGAAATTTCTTGCCACGTCATGAGTCAATTCATGGCTCTGTAGATCATCTAAATAACAAATTAAACAATTAAATCAACGCATGATTTAGTAACACACGAATAAACGCAACGAATTAGTGAGATCGGGAGCGTCTTACGTTTGCGTTTGAATTCCCTGTCGCATGTTTTGCACTGAAACAGAAATTCGTCACTGTGGACGACTAAATGACTTCTTAACACTCCTGGCTGCTTGAAGGTCGCGTTGCAAATTTGACAGGAAAATTTCGGATCTCCGTGAATCAACTTGTGACTTTTCAGTTCACCTACAAAACATCCACACACCTTATTTTTAAAGATATGTACTCAACTATTAAATTTAAAATGATAACAAATTATTTATCGATGTAATTCATGTTCAATTAAACGCAGGAATACTTAAAATTGCAAGTTGAGCAGTTGTTGCGAATGCAAAATGAAGCATAATGAAAACACATGTTTCGGAACTTACTTTTTTTAGCGAATCGCTTCGGACATTCATCGCATTTGTGTAGCAGCAGACCAAGATGCCGAAGATAGTGATACTCTCTGCTGCGAAATGTAGTGATTGGCTTTTTGCAGATTATGCACACGTGGCGCTTTTTTCCAGAGTGGTGCCACTGGTGGTCAGCTAAACTTATGTTGTCGCAGTATTGCTTCGGACACAAGCGACACTTAAACGGTTTTTTTTCCAGGTGCGTCAGAAGATGCTTCTCTAGTTGACCTTTGGTGATAAATCTCTTTGGACATTCGCTGCATCTGTGAGACTTGATACCCGAATGCACTTTCTTGTGATAACGACAACCATAAAGAGACCAGAATCTTTTGGAGCAATCGACACATGTCCAAAAGTGTTTCCTTCGCAGATCGCAGTATCCCTTGTCGAATGTGACCCCACGAACTCTCTTGACCTTCGTTGCCCGAATCCGAACCGGGTCACTTCCTCTCTTCCGTTTCACACCTCGCTGTCGCTGTCGCCGTTCCTTTCGACGCTCTTGCTGTTTCTTCTTTTTGTGCCCCTCCACGAATTCTGTGCATGAAACAATACAGGAAATTAAATTATATAGCACCTGTTGCTTTTGGAATTACCACTTCTGAAAGTATTACTGAAATAACCATATTCGTGCATTTAGTTGAGTCGGGAACGAAAATCTTGGGGGAAGTGATCTTGATCATTATACTTTGCAGAAACAGAGTTTTGAATATCGAACGAAGTAGATTTAAGCATTTCAGTAGGTACTTCACGTAGTAAACAAGGGACTGTCCACAATTGACGTCATCCAAAAATTACTAATTTTAAAACGCTATAACCCTTTGTCATCAGCTGCACCATTGCGTAAAGTGCTACTTTTGGCATGGCACGTCATCACAAGCCAAAAGTTCCCTTCGACTCTACTGATGACATCATTTGTGGATGATCCCCAACCACATCTAAATGTTACAACAACAGCTGTGATTTAATTTTAAGTGTGAAAAATTCTCACTCTCTCTGATGCTGTCGTAGTTCTCTTCCACAAAGTTGCCCAGTTTCTCTTCCATCGCCTCGCGAATCCTGATCTTCAATTTATTTGCAATTTGCACCTTCATCTCTTTCAGTTTGTCGCGAACTTTTCGGTTGAGCTCCTCCACTGCGACGCTGTGCTTTTCTTCCAGTTGTTTCATGGACAGTTTAGTCACTGCGGATGTGGATGCCATTATTCTTCGTTGTGTCACCCACCGATTAACTGACTGTCACAGGTCACAGAAATCAAGTTTATTTAATATTAAAGTAACAAGTTAATTTTCGTAATTTTTCCAAGCACAAAAAATTACTTCTCCAGGGTTTAATTACACATCGATACACCTCTGTGTTTGCTTTTAAATATGATGAACTTTAATAGGAAATTACCATGACACACTTGAAATTCTGTAAACGCCAGCACAAGAAATCAACTGCAGCAAATTGTGCATTACCGTTAAACTTCCAATAAAAGCCCGGGACTCAATTTACTCAACCTACTCACGGTAGCCAGTTAATACATTACGTCTTATGGGCTTCTATTAGAGGCGGGCTTCAATAGGAGGCCGGCTTTTATTTGGAGTTTTACGGTATTTGTATTTAGAAATTCTCTACTTTTGAATGAGTATTAATAACAGTTGACAGTAGAATAAGAATGGTTTAATTAGTTACACTTCAGTGGCAGTGGTCTGTGTCTGTGGAATGCTTTGCTTTTTCTTCCCTCCAGTTCTTCTGACGTCACTCAACGACTTCTCCATTCCTACATTCTACAGTCCACAAGCGGCACAAGCTCAACAATTTGGTTGTCGGTAGTTTGAATTTTCGAGGCAATTAATTTACAGTCTTGCAATAGGCTCAGAGCCTTCTACTTCACCAACCGATACCTACTATATTTTGGTAAACTGCTCGTTGTTAAACCAAAATAGAAACTTCTGTAACTTCTATTAATCGTAAGTATGCAAATCAGCTATTCTCATAAATGCCGCACCGTCACCGCCAAGTATCTGAGAATCTGAGTGTACAAAGGTAGGCAGGTTCCTGCTGGAGCTAAGCATAATTTATAGATATGTTAATAAGATTTCATTTAGCATTTAATTCATGGACGTTTTATATCATTTTTTGAAAGCAAGACCGTGTAGTGACCATCTCTAGCAAACGCAGGGCCTGCATTTTTATTATTATGTACTAATCTAGAAAATACTAAATATGTATACTAGAGGCAATTATGGTTATCTCCATTCTGGACTAAAAGCAATTCTGACCATCTCCAATTTCAAGAAGTACGGCTAATGGGATATGTTAATGAATAGTTAAGAGTTTAACAATTCGAAACTATAGGTATGTTTGGGATCATTCATGAACGACGTCATCAAAATATCTCCATTTTAAGTCATTATGAGCCGTCTCCTGCCATCAGCTTACCCCTTGAGTAAATGGCTATCTTTAGCATGGGATAGTTGGATACCATCAATATCCAAGTATGTTGATTGGCTATATGCCCATGACGTCATTTATGGGTGACCCCTTAAATGTTTTAAACTTGCAAACAATTTACTCGATTATGTGTTTTGTTTTATACATTTATGAAATCAACTACCACATACCAATTGCCAAAATAAAACAGAAGTTGGAATTAAATTTTTATTAAAAAAATGTGTAGCAGATAACACATATTAATAAGATGCAATAATTAGTGTCAGTACCGTGAATCCACTAATACAACATACTTTGTCATATAACTTTCTTACACATCTGAGTTATCTGTATGGTTATGCAATCAACTATTGAACGAGATTGAAAAAATATTTTTGCCATCTGCATTGCACTGTATATCGTCCATGAAGAATCAAAATGACCCATTTCCAATTTATGCAACAATTAAATTGAGTTATTCCAAACAAAAAAGTCAATAAATAAGATACATGCTTACAATGCTAATTACAAGTTTATCAAATGAGCAAATTGTTCTATTTACATGGGTGTTTCAAAGTGCAAAATATGCTTTTTACATGCTTTTTGAAAGTGCAAAATATTCTATTTACATGCTTTTTGAAAGTGCAAAATATGCATTTTACATGCTTTTTGAAAGTGAAAAATATTCTATTTACATGTTTTTCAAAATTGCAAAATATACTATTTACATGTTTTTCAAAATTGCAAAATGTTCTATTTAAATGTTTTTCAAAATTGCAATATATACTATTTACATGTTTTTCAAAATTGCAAAATTTTCTATTTAAATGTTTTTCAAAATTGCAAAATATACTATTTACATGTTTTTCAAAATTGCAAAATATACTATTTACATGTTTTTCAAAATTGCAAAATATGCTGTTTAAGTTTTTTTTAAAATTCACAAGGTTCTATTAACATGCTGTGATGAGAATGTTAATTTTTCTGTGGATAGTGGATCGACTTGGTTTGAAACAAGAAATGAAAATGAGTTATTTTGGTTCTTCACAGACGATATACATCTCTCATCCGAAATAGAAAGTCCATGGTATGAATTAAAAGAATTTTATTTTCTCTACTTGATGTAGAATTTTTTTAGTGCCAGCTTTTCAACGAAGCATAACTCAACAATTTGCAATGCTACTCACAATAAAATCTAAAAACAAAGGTGTGGACTCTCTTTCTAAAGTTCGGAAACTTCCCTGTTTAACGCCTACACTTCTCAATGATCTTATCAATTTCTTGTAAAACTTCACCTCGCTCAAACTGAAAATTCTATCGTTTCTATTATTCTTTAAGAGAAACAACATTTCTAATTTAATGTTTTTGAATTTTCCCGGGATTTTGAATGCCGAGATGTAGAGGCCTAAATAAGCAAGTGCCACATGGAGGAAAACAAGGAACGGAAAGAGAGTTGTCACGGGATCTACCAGCGGCCATTTTATACGATAAACACCGCAAAAGATTGTTGCTGTTTTAATGCAGTTTTTAATGAGTTTTTGTTAAATGCTGTTGACTTACGTCATTGTCAAAAAATGCGCTGTTGCCATAGCCGACAAACATGTTAAACCGTCAAATAAAATAAAACAGCAATAGCCTGATTATTTAAATTTTTGTCATAAAAAAAATCTTTCATTACCCGATTGACATTTTCATACGCCATTGTAATTTGATTTTCATGGCCGTATGACGTACGTACACATTAATTTTATTTTGCGAAAATAGCTGCAGTCATTTTCAGGGTTTTGGCAAAATGGAAGACGGTAATTACATTGTTTTTATTATTATTTTATACAAATAAAATATTATTACAATTTTTAATTAGGTTTATACAGTTTATAAATATAATCAAATCAGATCATTATGCTGATGCCGATTCGGAAGAAGAGTCCGGCAGCAATAGCGAAGAATCAGAATCGGAATTCGAATCTGAACATTTTACAGACGATAATGATGATGATAATTGTGACTCGGATGACAATACTAACAACACATCTATTGCTGCTAATAACTCATCTTTGTGGACTAAGGGAAATACCTTTGACCCCAAACTACCAGAATGTCCTTTAAAAAAAACGTTATTTGATTTGTGGGACTTGAATTCCAATTCAACACCTTTAGAAGTTTTTAGACATTTTTTAAATGACGAGCTAATTGAGGAAATTAGATGCCAGACCAATCTGTATGCTGAGCAAGGAGCATTTAAAAATTGGAAAGAAGTTAGTACCAATGAACTATGGACTTTTCTTGGACTTCACATGCTCATGGGGGTAGTAAAGAAACCGAGCTATAAAGATTATTTCTCAACTAATTCTTTACTTTCAACACCTATCTTTGGAGAGAGTATCAGCCGAGATCGGTTTTTTGGCATACTAAGAGCATTGCACTTTGTGGATAACACAAAGGAAGAGGCCAAGACAAACCGTCTTAAAAAACTGGGAAACCTCCTACCGCTCCTCTCTACGTCCTTCAGAGAAACAATTCAACCCGGGGAATTTTTGTGTGTAGACGAGTCGCTACTTCTATTTAAGGGAAGGCTCTCGTTTTTACAATACATACCGAGTAAACGTGCCAGATTTGGAATTAAATTCTACTGTCTCGTTGACTGTGAAACAAAATTCTTAGTGAGTATAATTCCATACACAGGCAAAACTACAGAAATCAGTCGGGACTTAGTAGAAAAACTTGGATTTGGTGGAGCAACTGTTGTGACAATGATGACAGATTACTTAAATTGTCACAGAAAAGTTGTCGTGGACAATTTTTTCACATCGCCACTTCTGCTAGATTATTTATATCTGAATCAAACCTACGTACTAGGGACCGTAAGGAAAAATAGGAAGTACATGCCTCATGGAATCAGACAAGAGAAGTTGGAAAAGGGGGACGTCACTGTGTACTGTACTATTGACAAAAGTGTAGTGAGGTAAATCGCATCACTTTACGTTTTTGTTTTGCTTTTAAAACCTTACGTCAAAATCTTTATTTTGCAGATGGAGAGACAGACGTGATGTTTATATGCTTACAAACTTTCTAAAACACGAGATGTTACCCGCGCCTAATAAATGGGGGAAATCTGCAACAGATGAACCTTCGGCTAAAAAGTCTAAAAAAGCAAACCCCCCAAAAGAAAAACCATCATCAGTTTTAATGTACAATAGTACAATGGGAGGAGTGGACGACGTTGATCGTCAAATCGTACATTACGTTGCTGAACGTAAATGCATGAAGTGGTATAAAAAAGTCGCTTTCCACTTAATTGATTTATGTGTGTACAACGCATACATTGTACATCAGCGTCTAAACACAACAAATAAATTAGTTTACAAAAAGTTCATATTAGATTTAATTTCAGAGCTTTTAAAAGAATTTAAGCTTGAGAGGGCCAAAGTTGGTCGACCGGTCCACTATGAAGACCCTGGCGCAGAGCGCCTGAATGGATTTCATGTTCCAGTTCAGGCACCAAATGCCGCTGGAAAATTAGTCCAACGTAGGTGTAGGCTATGTTATGCCAAGAACAAGCGATTTGACACGACTTACAGTTGCAAGAAGTGTTTAGTTCCGTTGTGTACGAAACTACGGGGAAAGAAGTCGTGCTTTGAATTGTATCATTCCATGCCCAACTTACCCCATAAATCATAAGTACGTTTATAAATTTAAATATAAAATCAATTTGATCCTGTATTGCATTTTGTTAAATATAAATATGTTTTGTTTAAATAAATTATGTTCCCTATAAGTAAAGTTTGCTTTATTAATAATTAATAAATTGGCAGAAAATGGCATTGCAGTAATTCTAAAACTGAAATAAATATTAACGTCATTAATTTATTCATATATCACTGGCTTACGAAAGTTTGTAGTTTATTGGCATTGTTCTTATCTTACCTCATGTGAGAAAAAATAATGTCGGCGGAATGTAATTTTTAGTTTAATTATTTGTGAGTTACTTTTGTTGCGTTTAGCAACGAAAGTAACTACTAATTTTAAATAATGTGAAAACTGGCAACATTGTATTGACGAGGAGGTTTAAACTAGTACGTAACAGGTTAAGAGAAACAACATTTCTAATTTAATGTTTTTGAATTTTCCCGGGATTTTGAATGCCGAGATGTAGAGGCATAGAAATCTAGAGAACACCCGCGATAGGCACTCAGCATTGTAATGAAACTCCCATGCAAGGACGTTTTTCCAGTTTGGCCTGATACATAGGAAAAATCTTGGCGTACACTCGCGCCGTCTATACGTGTGTGGAAGCAACAGCTCCTCAGCATTACATTTGCATAGGGACTGTGCACACCAGCGCCTCTCCAGCTGTAGGGCGGAACTGCTGGCAACAGCTCCTTAGCATTTCACAACATGCAAGTTGCGCACTCATTTAGATGGCGCAGTTCTCCGCTCGTAGGCACTTTTCTGAGCTTCGTACATGTTCTATAGATTTCTATGTGTAGAGGCCTAAATAAGCAAGTGCCACATGGAGGAAAACAAGGAACGGAAAGAGAGTTGTCACGGGATCTACCAGCGGCCATTTTATACGATAAACACCGCAAAAGATTGTTGCTGTTTTAATGCAGTTTTTGACTTAAAATATAATACCTGCATATCCCTGATTAAAACAATTTAGAAACAGCTTCATTTTCCGGTACATTTTGTACAAGCGGTACATCTTGATTTTTAAAAAATTATCCCCTGTTTTTGTTTCTACCAGCAGCGTAAGCATGCGCTCGAAATCCATGTCTATTTTCATGAAGAAAAGCATTTGAATAACTACAACAAATGTGGTAGAGGAAACCCACAAAAGCATTGAGAAGAATTCCACAGAAATCAGAGCAAGAAATAGACCCATGCTTTTAGTGTCATCTTGAAGAAATGCATACAGAAATAATTTTAGTGTTGGGTCATACAGGTAGAGAACAATTGGGAGGAGATCAGTGCCAAGAGTTGTGAAGGAAACAATTACGCACATTAGCTCGGTCGGTGAATACTGTGACAGACTTCGTTGATTATTAGCTCCAACTTGTGTCACGCGTCGCTCTATAATCATACTTTGTTAGTCAGCATTTTTAATTACAAAATCTAAATCTGAGTTAATAAATATATGTACTATATCGCCCGGGAAGAACCAAAATGACCTATTTCCATTTTCAGCTCAAAAACAAAATCATAAAAGCATAAAAATAGAACCTTGTGCATTTTGAAAAAAAATATATTAATAGCATATATTTCACTTTTCAAAAGCATGTAAATAGAACATTTTGACTCTTTCACAAAAATGTAAATAAAACATTTTGCTTCTATCAAAAAAATGTAGGTATATAGAATATTTTACACTTTAAAAAGCCTGTAAACAGAAAATTTTGACTCACTCAAAAATATGTAAAAATAGAATATTCTGCACCTTTCAACAAGCCTGTAAATAAAACATTTTGACCATTTCAAAAACATGTAAGTAGACAATTTTGAACTTTTCAAAAACATGTAAGTAGACAATTTTGAACTTTTCAAAAACATGTAAGTAGACAATTTTGAACTTTTCAAAAACATGTAAGTAGACAATTTTGAACTTTTCAAAACCATGTAAGTAGAACATTTAAACTTTTCGAAAACATGTAAATAGAATATTTTGCACTTTTAAAAAACACTTAAATAGAACATTTTGACCATTTCAAAAACATGTAAATAGGAAAATTTGCAAATTTTAATAAGCATGTGATTAGCGTTGTAAGCATTTATCTTATTTAACTGCCTTTTTTGACATATCTTAATTTAATTCTACAGCCAAAATTGGATATGGGTCATTTTGCTTCTTCACGACGATGCATTACAAATATGTAAGTGGTACATTAATAAACTTACTTGTATTCGAAGTGAAAACTTCGTTAAAAAGACCCACTGTTACATCTTGCCACTGAAAAACAGTGTAAGACACGGAGCCGGTGACCGGTAGGACCGATTGCACTGACCGAAGCTCCGGTCAGTAAAATCGAAAACATAGCAGGCACGCTCGGGCTCATTTTTTTTTTCAAATCCCATGCTTAGTGGACGAGGCTTGCCTCCCGGGCTCAGGCTGGCTCAAATTGAGGTAGTTTTTTCAAGAAAAAGGGACCCTCGGTCATTTTTTTTAAGAGCTCGTTAGGGACCGATTGGCTTGCACTGCTGAAAAAGCATAATAAAGTGCCAAACAACAGAGAATACTTCGCCAACACTGAAAACCATCTGAACTGGGAGATAATGAATAATGACGTTGTCCGAGACAACTATGTTCCAAAGCGTCTTGGTAACTTTGAATGCATTTACTGCTACTGTTAACAGAAAAATTACTAACCAAATTGCTTGCCTCGGTCGTGAAAACTTTTGTGAATACAGTGTAGCCGAATTTACGTTAACATCAATTGGGAAAATGCAAAGTTTAGATAAGATGTTGTGGTATCTTAAAACTGGTCGCATTTCATATTTTGACAACATGGTTACAAATTAAATTTCAAAATTTTGATAAAAAAGGCAGCAGAATTCCTTTTTATTAGTTTCTTTGAAAATAGCAAAAAACAGAGTTAATTTTGAAAAGTTACTTATTTTTTTTTTGAATAACCACACTTTAGGTTATAAGTGTTGACGGGTTCAGAATTCCAGCTACACTGCCTGAATATTTTTCGGCTAACCTGAAATCAAGGAAACCAAATTCTAATGAATAATAATATTGGAAGTTTATTATTGTAAATCAATGGAATTTGTCAACACAACAACATAGCATATCACCAGAGAAGAATCAAAATGACCCATATCCATTTTAAGCTAGAATCAAAATTAGTTATGTGAAAAACAGCTCTAAATGAGATAGATGCGAAAAATGTTAGTTACAAGTTTTTAAAAAGTGTAAAATGTTTGAAAAATTTTTTTTCGAAACTTTAAATTAATCAATTTACTTGTTTTTGAAAAGTGCAAAATGTTCCATTTACATGTTTTTTAAAAGTAAAAACATTTTCCATTTACATGTTTTTTGAAAGTGCAAAATGTTCCATTTACATGTTTTTTAAAAGTAAAAACATTTTCCATTTACATGTTTTTTGAAAGTGCAAAATGTTCCATTTACATGTTTTTGAAAAGTAAAAAATGTAAACATACATTTTTTTAACCGAAAAATATTTCATTTACATGTTTTTTTAAATTTCAAAATGACCTATTTCCATTCTTGTATGATCAAGGAGAATTCTTATTTCTTTGTAGATAGTGCTTTTTACAATTAGTTAAAAATGAATATGGGTCATTTTGGTTCTTCACTGACGATAAAGTAAGGTGTTATAATTGGAGCAGTTTGCGTGGGTATTCTAATTTCCCATTAGGCATAAATAGTCCGTAGTTGCTTTGCTATTAACCTAGTGGAAAATCAAGCATATAGCGAACAACAATATACCAACTATGAATTAAAGCTTTCTGAAAAATTGGAAATAAATGAATTACTTCCACTGATTAAAATTGACCGTTAGTGAAGGAAATCGATTTAATTACAACGGGAAAGTTAAAACAAAAGCAACACCTTGACTATATCGTCTGTGAAGAACCAAAATTACCCATATCCAATTTACGCTACAATCAAAATGAGCAATGTCATCAAAACAAAATGCGAAACATGCGTACTATGTTCATTAGAAGTTTTTGAAAAGTGCAAAATATCCTAATTCCATGTTTTCAAAAAGGTGCAAAATGTTCTAATTCCATGTTTTTGAAAAGGTGCAAAATGTTCTAATTCCATGTTTTTGAAAAGGTGCAAAATGTTCTAATTCCATGTTTTCAAAAAGGCGCAAAATGTTCGAATTCTATGTTTTCGAAAAGGTGCAAAATCTTCTAATTCCATGTTTTCCAAAAGGTGCAAAATGTTCTATTAGTAATTCCATGTGTTTGAAAAGTCCAAAATGTTCGATTTAAATGCTCGCATGACATATGTGCACATTTTTGTAGATACATTGATTTTGTTTTTAGTAGAAAATGGATATGGGTCATTTTGGCTCTTCACAGACGATATATGGATTGTATATAGTATATTCTTGACTATAATCTATAATATTTCCTATACAATATCAGTATGATGTAGTAACAAAATGTGCAACAAGTTTTTTAATTTTTTTAATTGCCAGTTAAGCCCGAAATAAAAGGTGAAAACTCGTAGTATTAAAAAACCAAAAACAGGAAATATTATGATGTCCCAAAAAAAATATGTAGCTAAAGCAAGAGAATAAGGAATGTTAAAATATTTTTTGATTTTTGCGTTTGTCCTTGTTATTTGTCTTATCATTGACAAAAGCACTAAATGTCAAAAAAGTATGCAGCGTAATACAAATAATGTACTTATGAACGATCGGAGAGAAGCATATTATGTACCTACATGAATTGTTAGACTTTAAAGTCGCAATGACATTGGTATGGTATAATGTATAAACCTAATTGCAAAGAAAGAAGTAAACAACAACAGAACAATTAATAAAGCGTCAGTTTCTTGGGAAAATGAAACTAGAAAATTACTTCCGTTGATTAAAATTGACCGTTAGTAAAGGAAATTGGTTTAATTAGGACGAGAAATTATAAACAAAAATGCTATTCTAAAACGACTTTAAATTGTATGAAGTATTCCAATTGTCTATCTATTCTTATGCATATTATGCATAATTTCACCGCCAATAAACCGTCGTAGTTACTTTTGTATGTTATTGCATACTCTTATTGGCATTCAGTCCTTTTAAATAATATAGGAAAAATAACTAGAAAATATATATATCGTCAAAAATAAAGCTGTGTTTTGATTTTTCATATTTCCGTGATTAAACCACATTGTTTTCTTGGTTCACTAGTTCTTTTAGAACATCCTTTTATTTCCTGTTTTTCATTTTCAGTTTACTGATAAAATGCCATATAGTTCGTAATTTCGTAAATACTAATTACCTGCCTATTTCTATAGCTATAAAGCAATTAATTTCAACCTTTTGTTTCTACCTTAGCTATGACAATTAAAATAGTTAAAAACAATTTTAGCTGCATTTTGTTACTACTTAATTAATACTGTAAGTAATAATGATTACCACAGTAATTTAGGCTATCTTCGCAAGCAGCATTTTACCATATATCCATTTACTGGTAATTAATTACATAAACTAATACAGTTTCAAGTTTAAACTCCAAATCCAAATGCACCACACTTTTTGGCATGTCATATATCGTGTGACGTGTGTGAAGAACCAAAATGACCCATATTCAATTTAAGCTAGAATCAAATTGAGCTATGTCATAAAAAAATAAAAAAATGGGTGAAATTAAGTGTTTTTTAAAAGAATAAAATGTTCTATTTACATTTTTTTGAAAAGTGCAAAATATTCTATTTGCATGTTTTTGAAAAGTGTAAAATATTCTATTTGCATGTTTTTGAAAAGTGTAAAATATTCTATTTGCATGTTTTTGAAAAGTGTAAAATGTTCTATTTACATGTTTTTAAAAAGTGCAAAATGTTCTATATACAAGTTTTTCAAAAGTTTCAAATGTATTTACAATATGTTTTTGAAAAGTGTAAAATGTTCTATTTACATATTTTTTCAAAGTGGAAACTATTCTATTTAAATGGTCTCAAGACATATTTCAATGTTTTTGTAGATAAGTGGACATTGTTTTTATAGCTACAAATGGATATGGGTCATTTTGGTTATTCACTATGACGATATTATCTTCAGTAGATGATCTCATGCCTCAGGTTGCTGTATAATTTATGCATTTTTTGCAGGACATTTAGATTTACGAGCACTGCTATTAAGCCCAACATCTAAATGTATTTTGTTTTATAGTTTGGTTCATAACTGTATATAGGTAATAACTACACATTTCCATTGATCTCTTCTGGATCATCGGGACATCTGTAACTGACAGAATAAGCCTTCTGTTTGTACATTGTTGGCCCTGGTCCGGTCTAAATAAGTTCTTACATGTTATGGGCCTGGTGGCCTAGTCTGGGTAAATTTATTATTCTACAACCATCGTCAAGGAATTCTAGACTTTTCATGAAATGGCTTGCACTGGACGTGGCGGAAAAGCACGGGGATTTCAAGAACTCGATTAATATTTATTCATTTAACAGAGAGCTAAACCAAACAAAATGGAGTCGAATTGATGAGTAAGTATGAATTCTGTTTCATAAATTAATTGCTTTAGTCCTTTAATCAGGGTTACATTAAATGCCGAATTAATGTTGTAATCATTGCGTGATATTACGGTTTTTTGATCTTTTGGGTATACATTATGCACATGTGCTTTATGAGTTATGTGTAATATCGTCTGTGAAGAACCAAAATGACCCATATCCAACCCATATATCAACTTAAAACAATATTAACTATTTACAAAAATATTCTATGTCTGAAGAACATTTAAATAGAATATTTTAGACCTTCCAAAAACATGTAAATAGAACAATTTTACACTTTTCAAAAACATGCAATAAGAACATTTGACACTTTTCAAAAACATGCAATAAGAACATTTGACACTTTTCAAAAACATGTAAATAAAACATTTTACAATTTTTAAGAACATGTAATTAGAACATTTGATACTTTTTAAAAACATGTAAATATATCATTTTACACTTTTCAAAAACATGTAAATATATCATTTTACACTTTTCAAAAACGTGTAATTATACCATTTTGAGCTTTTCAAAAATTCTTTATTAACATCATGTTTTACATTGTGTTTGTATGACATAACTCATTTGGATTCTATGTAGCTTAAATTGGATATGGGGCATGGGGCCTTTTGGTTTTTCATATAAGAATTTAAATTTTAGTAATATTCAATGATTTTTATCATTTCCAAAATAGATTAACCGGAAGTTGGAATTCTTTTAAATCACAAGACTTTATTTCAAGCTATGACTTTTATCCAAATTCAAGTGGAAATGGAAACCTACTCAATTTATTACACCCGATTTTAATAATGCAATGGAAATCTAAAACTGAACTTGCTGGGTTTCCTCCTTAGCGTCAACATCAACTGTCAGCCGTGCAGCACTTCCAGCTGTTGTTGTTATTTTGTTTTATACAGGTTGAAACGAAACCAATGCAATGCTGTAACAAATCGTCTGTGAAGAATCAAAATGAACCAGATACCATTTCAGCTAGAGAGAAAACGAGCTATGTGACAAACAACATTGAATGGGAATTGGTCAATTGGTGCGTGTGAGTACAATGTTAATTATTAAGACTTTTTTTTTAAATCCAAAATGCTTTATTTAATTGTTTTCGAATAGAACAAAATACTATTTTTACACGCTTCTATGAATGTACAAAAATTTTTATTTACTTGTTTTTGAAAATTGCACAATTTTTTATTTACATGGTTTTAAAAAAAGTGCAAAATGTTCTATACACATGTTTATGAAAAGTGCAAAATCTTTTAAATACGCATTCAGATTCGACGACGTTTGAGGGTTGTGATATGCAGTCTAACACGGTACGAATTACGGTATTTCACATAACGTTACTCGACCCATCGACAACGACAACTGGAAAAGGACAATACGTCCAAAAAAATTGACGTCCACGTCAATACGACCGTTTAGACATTTCGACGTGGGACAAATTGCCGGCTGACAATCAATCCAAAATAATTATCAGTGTTGATAAATTTATAGTTTCAGTAAAAGTCCTTCCAAAAACATATAATTCCTGACTATTACTGAATCTAAATATACCATCTTCATTAGCTACAATAATCATAATCTTCTCTCGGACTGACGTCAGACGCAGACTGATGGACGTCAATTTTTTCGGATGTATTGTCGTTATGTGAAATGTCGCACTACGTACCGTTTTGTACTGCTTATCGCGACCCTCAAATTTCGCAGTTGTCAGGCGCCCACATTGTGCCCACATTTTAATTTTTCGTAGATGGTCTATTTTTTTCTGTTTTTCGATAAAAAAGGAAATGGGTTATTTTGATTCTCCAGACGCTATGTACACCATTAGTAAACCGAGGCTGAAACCGCTATTATTCTGATTCAGTTCATTTCGATGAATCCTGTTGTGTAACGTTTTGGTCTTTGTCCCAACTCCCAAGAACTGAACTGCACGCACTCGATAATTCAGTGTGTGTAATTTGAATAACTAGACTGACACTTGTTTATTACATTAGTGCCCCAAAATTTAAATGGTTGTAGATAGATATGAGAGCGCATTACACGCACTATACACACTGCAATGCACAGTACCTATTTCAGAATTTCTGCATTATTATTATTTCTGGGCTGGTACTGGGACCGGTACCGCTACCGGTACCCGTTCCGGTAACTGGCAATACATTAATTACATCAAGGAATTTATGAGTCCCCGTCGGTTTCCAGAGCCGTCCACAGCCCCTTTGATAAATGGGAACGCAAGCTCTTTATTACAATACATTTTGATAGGAGTCAAAGTCAGAAAAAAGAAGGAACGAAAGAAAATGAAAATAATGAAATAGGGTTAAGGTAAGTTGGCTCTTAAAGATTGTCCACAAATGACGTAGCTCAAAAATCCATATTTTTAGAACCCCCTATCACAAGCTTGAATATTGCTTAGATGGCTATCTTTAGCATGTCGTTTGTGAAGAACCAAAATAACCCATTTCCAATTTAAGCTCCAATCAAAATGAGCTGTCATAAAAACAAAATCAGAAACGTGCGTACAATGTTAATTATGAGTTTTTGAAAAGGTGCAAAATTTTTCTACTTCCACGTTTTCGAAAAGGTGCAAAATGTATTCATGTCTATCCTCCGGGGACTCAGCGGCGGGCACTCCGAGAAGAGTCGACATTATTGCTTTTAAGCGCGAGTCAAGAATTGGTTTAATCCTGGATCCGACAATACGAATGGAAGCCGACGAAGACCAGGCTACTAAAGTTAACGAAGAAAAAAAGGCCATCTACGATCCATGTATTCCATATTTTCTGGAAAATTGTAATCTCCGCAGCATCACAACAGTGGGACTGTATTTTGGCGCACGAGGGACGATTACTCAATTCTTTGACAATTTTTTGTCAGAGTTTCGCATCCCAAAATCAATAATCGAAGACATAGTGATCGCAATCCTAAAAGGATCCACTCAAATATGCCAGAATCACCTCTACTCAACACCACAGCATTCCGAGGCCTCATACTAATTAAAACATAATATACTTGTAAACACATTGTGCAATATATAGAACCAATTCTATCTAATTTTTTTTGTAAATCCCTTGAGCCGTATACTGTGTCATTTTGGCATCTTTCTGTAATGAAAGCAGTTGACGAATAAAGTCTATTATTATTATCCATGTTTTCGAAAAGGTGCAAAATGTTCTACTTCCATGTTTTCGAAAAGGTGCAAAATGTTCTAATTCCATGTTTTCGAAAAGGTGCAAAATGTTCTAATTCCATGTTTTCGAAAAGGTGCAAAATGTTCTAATTCCATGTTTTCGAAAAGGTGCAAAATGTTCTAATTCCATGTTTTTGAAAAGGTGCAAAATGTTCTAATTCCATGTTTTTGAAAAGGTGCAAAATGTTCTAATTTGATGTTTTCAAAAATGTTCAAAATGTTCTAATTCCATGTTTTTGAAAAGGTGCAAAATGTTCTAATTCCATGTTTTTGAAAAGGTGCAAAATATAATGTTCTAATTCCATGTTTTTGAAAAGGTGCAAAATGTTCTATTTAAATTATTTTCAAAAGTGTTAAACGTTGCATTTACAGGTTTTAAAAAATTCCAAAATTTTCTATTTACATATTTTTGAAAAGTGTAAAATGTTCTATTTAAATGCTTTCAAGACGCATTTCGATATTTTTGTAGATAGCACATAATGCTTTTAGCTTTTAGTTAAAAATGGAAATGGGTCATTTTGGTTCTTCACCGACGGTATATGATATGAGATGTCATCAGTAGTCAAATAAACCCATTGGCCCTACTACGAACGACATCATTGGTGGACGTCCCCTTATTGTTATATTTTATGATTATGACTTTGATTTTTTTTCCTGTTTGTTTTGTTTGGACGTTTGGAGTGGAGAGGGTGAAATTCGGAGGAGAGCGACAAGGGGACTGGACTCGAATATGTTTACAGCCTCATGTCTCATTTCCGGCCTCACGTCCTCCTGTCCTCCACCCTCAATTCAAATTCAAAATTCTATAATAATATTACTATTATGCAAATGACATGGGACGTTGGCGTTGGCTTTGGTGGAGGTTGGCTACTTCAAAATGAGGGGAATGGAAAGCCATATGTCGGTCTCCCTGTGTGAAGTGGCTTCCAACTTTGAATATGATATGTCTTTAAAATTCTACTGCGATATTCGGATTCTGAATCTGATCCGATTTGATTTGATGATGTGGATGATTTATGTTATCTCTCCCACTGTGTCACTTTAATGAATTCTACAAAAATCCACACAAATACACACACAACACCCCCTCAGACACACAACCACCCCCACACATATAAATCAAAGTCTAATTATTTCTTTATATTTTTTCCTCATTTTATTTTTCTTCAAATTTCCATCTGTCTGTTCCGAGTTGGAGTTTGACGTTATTTCCACTTCTACCGGGAAAGTATTGCAATGCAGAAGCGTAAGTAGGAAAGAAAATCCGCCGACCGAATTTGGTTAAGTAACTTGTTTAGCTTTGAATTTAGCATTTCTTGTATTTTTTGGACAGGGCGTAATAAACAACCTCTGGGTAGAGTTACCAAGATCAATTATGCACCCCATTCTGCCTGCTGTCTGCCTGAACCCTAACCTTGGAATTGGGAACTACTTAAATGCAGGTACATATTATTACACCAGTACCAACACCAGAAAAATACTTTGGAGTAAAAAAGCATAAGAAGAAATCAACCCTCTTATTATTGGACTTACGTTTTCGACGTAAGACGGGCCACGTAAGCCATTCAAACTGGAAGCCGGAGCCGAAACGGAGAAGACGAAAAGAGCTATCTAGCATTCTGGGCACGCTCCACTGTAGACCATTCCATGATGTTTAGACTGGAACTGGTGCTGGAAGCCTGGAACTGGCAGTGCATTGAAATTGCAATGCAGTATCTGTCTTTTTTACCCTGTGTGTAGTACGTACATTTAAAACAGTCAGGACCGGACGAAGGAATGGCTTTTAGGCAGCAATCTGTTTCCATGCAAAAACCACCATTTTGATCGGATTTTATTGATGGTTTTCTTTAGTAAAGCAAAATCTTGTATTTACATGTTTTAGAAATGTGAGAAATGTTCTTTTTACTTGGTTCAGAAAAGTACAAAATTTTCTATTTACATGTTTTGAGAAAAGTGCAAAATGTTCTTTTTACATACTTTGAGAAAAGTGCTAAATGTTTTATTTCCATGTTTTTTAAATGTGTAAAACAAATTTATTTGGGTGGTTTGGAGAAGTCAAAATATTCTTTTTACATATTTTTGAAAACTGCAAAATGTTCCATTTACATTATTTGTGGAAATTCAAGCAGCGGGGGCTGCCTGCGCTGGCTGCATTATCCGGCCCTGAAAATAGTGCAGTGACTGTCAGTAGTAGTTGAGTTCAGTTGTTGTCATGTAACTTTTCTGTATAGCCTCCCCAACAATAATAATAAAAAAATTCCCCTGTGTTTCTGCTTCTGTCTGGCGTCTGGAGAAAAAGTGGAGAGGGACCGAGGAAGGACGGCTAATCTCGTCAAGATTCAAAAAGGAGCTTCTGTACTTTCAAATAAATGCGAAATAAATTCAAAACGTTATCAAAAATACTGCAGTGTCAACTTATTGGGCCTGCACATAGAGAGAACAGCAGCCATATTGAGTAGTTGAATAGTTTTTTGGCAAAACGGGTCCATCAAAGCAAATTTTACATGTGAGCATCGGATCGGATAGAACACTGTTTGCGTCAATTTTTCCGGATAATCGTAATTCGTAATAAATAAGACATAAAGACACGCATACAAGTGCCTATAATGACATGGTAATTATGAAGATATAAAAACAAGGGCTAAAGCCCTTGTTTTTTGGTAGCCCTAACAGTAATATTGGGTATTACTCTTTAATGCTAAAATCGATATTAAAAAATTGCTATTTAAAAGTTAATTATAATTAAAAAAAATTAAATGTAATAAATTTCAATTTAAATAAATTTTTTGTTTTTAAGAGCTTCAAAATCATATATTGCATGTCAAATGTCATTGAGAAATGCAAAAATGAGAGAAATTATGTAGACATGTAGAAATAAGGGGATATTTTCATATTTTTTATTTTAAAAGAGCTTCAAAATGACATATCGCATGTCTAATTCGGTTAAGAATTGCCAAAGGTTGCTAAATTATGTAGATAGGTATAGCCTTAACAGCAATATTAAGCAGTTTGATTTAGTTGAATGTGTCATTAAATCTTATATAAATTATTATTATAACAAACTTTTACAACAGAACTTGTACGGCGGAAACCGATCATCATGTTTACGTTTAGTGGTCATGGAACTCCTAGGGATCAAAGAATGGCACTTCGCACAATTTGTAGACGTGTGAATGAAAGCAGGACCCCTTCCCTCATGTCATTTTTCCAAATTAGTGCAGACGCTTGCAAAGATGTAGGGATCCCATGCGTTACACGATTCTTCACGACCGTCGGAAATAACCTCAAAGTTTTGATACTACGCTTGAATTACCAGGGAAACACAGTCATTGACTTCCATGATAATTCATTCGTTGCTCATCTCGAGAATGTTGTATTTCGTGTTGCTCCGAATCTTGAATTCCTACAGATCCATTTCAATTTCCCGTACATGTGGAAGGACGAACTGCTTGAATTAAAAGCACCTGACCTCTCTCACAATGACAACAATAAACGTTTGCTGCTCCCAAATTTAAAAACGTTCATTGTAAGCGGAATGCCACCACCAAAATTGTTTGTTGACGTTGTCAATTCTGGAGCGAATTTGAGATACGTAGGAGGGGTATGGTCATCTATACCTCTGTTGACACTCACTGCAGATGACATTGTACCTCTACGAGGATTTTTGTCAGCAGGTATTGAATATTTTATGGAGGCGGAAGGCAGGGGAAAAATTCACCTGTTGAAACGATTATCTGTTTCCTTGTCAGACCATTCCTACCATCCTCTAGATGACATTGAAATAGATTTGATGCAAACGTTTGTGACGACAAACAAGGAGAATATACAGTTGGAATCATTTCAGTGTGTCTCGAATTTAAGTGGCGAGGACGAATCTTTCGGTGCAAGAGTCATGGCTGTAATCAATCAAATTTTGGAGTACAGCTCAGGATCACTACTCACATTGAGAATTGGCACAGCAAAACGGCTTCGAAACATCATCATTCCCCGTTTACCGCAGTTGCAAGACATTTGCTTTGATTGTAGCTGGACTGGCCTTCGTGGGTTTGATACTGACGGAATATTCCCACTTGGATTCAATATCAACTAAAGTATCCCAAATGTCTCGACAATTATTCTTTTAAGAGCCTGTCATTCAGTCCTAAAGTTGTTTATTGAACGTATAGAGGCTGAGATGGAAGTACCTATTTGTAGTGTTCGCCATATTGCCGTGTTTGTTTGGAAGAGCGATGTAGGTCCTCCTCAGGTGAGTGAGTACCATCACATTTTTCCAAATCTGGAATCAATCAATTTCGTAGAAAGTGACAACGACTCCAGAAAAAGTATGTATGTATACTAGTTACCAAATGTTAAATCATATAATTTTGATAATCTGTATTGCGGCAATGGTTATCGCAACGCATTGTACCGCTGAAAGTAGTGTACATTTAAATTTGGGGTCATATTGCGGCTGTTCAATAGCATATCTGCTCCAGAATTTGCGAGGGATTGTAAAAATGAGAAATGTTATACATTGCTTAAGTTTGAAAAATTATGTTTGTACTTTATTTGGTACACAAAAATTGTGTGTGTGTGTGTGTGTGTTTGTTGATGTGGCAAACCTCAACACGAAATGAATTTGATTACTTTCAACACAGTTTATATTACTTGGTGCATCTGTGATTTTTAGATGCAATAATAAAATAACTTGCTTCTACTACAAGTTAGTATTATCATTACTATGTAATAAATATTATAGCGACAAATTACTGCCAGTATGACATCTGTTGCCAATTTGTCGTCGCAGTAATATCTTGCCTTTAAATCAAGTACTTATTAATCACTATATAAAAAAAACATTACACGCAGACGAGAGAATGAAAATGTTTTACAGTTCGTAATGAGTTTGCAGCCATACAATATGAAAATGAAAACGAAACTAGGAGAAATGTATACTCAGCAATACTACTGCTCTGATTTTCCAAAAAACCAAAAATTAAAAAAATTAAACAAGTATAACCTGTATAAGATTTGCAACTCAAACATTACGTAGTAATGACCTTAATCGCGGTTATCATAGGCAGAATCCATGAATGTGCTTTTGAATATATTCAATTATACATTTTTTTTTGCAGGGTTAATCGTGACAAAGTCAACTGTATGAAAGGACGGACCACCTTTGAATGTATAACATGCATGTATTTGCATAGGTTCATTATGATTCAACGCTAAATTTAACATTATTGTATTACTAGCCATTACGCATATACAGTCTCACGCATATACACTTTTGCAAAAGATATTTACCAACTCTCACCTTGTATGGAAGTTAAAATACCTACACTAAATACTGTCGC
This sequence comes from Dicyrtomina minuta, assembly GCA_949802685.1. NCBI lineage: Eukaryota > Metazoa > Arthropoda > Collembola > Symphypleona > Dicyrtomidae > Dicyrtomina > Dicyrtomina minuta. Next base: position 10,968,621 of record OX461811.1, read on the forward strand.
AGGTGACCGAATATCATATTAGGAATGTATACCTTTGCAAATTGTAATTATATCAACTGTAAATAACACATTTTTACTCGTCGTATTTAAAATTATTTATTTATTACTGAATTCTGGAGTGAGTTAGTCTATTTAACAATTATTTACTACTTTACGCACTGCTTTATTTTTGGCTGAGTCCAAGGCGACACCTAGTCGAGAACTACAGAGTTTCATTTCCCAATCATCCATTCAAATTTCACCAGGGAAAATCAGTGAAAAAAAAAGAGAAAACTGTCAACTGCAATAAAGCTGTAGGCTCACCTAACACAATAGTACTCGGCTCATAGAATATAGATATTTCCAGATATTTGAAAGAAAAATTGAGAGCTAATGAATAACAGTCAACGCGCAGTGTCAATGTAGGTGCAATACTGAATTTTTAGATGTAATTTCTCATTTGTTGCATAATCATTCGACACGAATTCAACAATCTGTTGAAAATGGAACGTAATGCATTCGAGGTAAGTGTCGTGTAAAACAATTTTTTCAAAAGGGCTTGTGTAGTAACTACTTAAAAATTAATCAGTGGTTCTCGTAATGCCTTGTTGTTTTCTAACTTTAGATTTGTTGAATTTTTAGGTTTGTACTGTTAAACCGCTGACAATGCATAAACTAGGCTGTACGTTAGAGTTGGTTAGCTTGGTCGAACCGTACGAGACCGCGATTGTGTTGACGAGAACGAGAAGTGATACAGATTTTCTCGGTGCAAGGATGAGAGAGGCGGGGATGATGGCAGCTAGCATTCATTCTGGAGTTTCTCATCCTGATCGTGCTTCGATATGGGATCGATTTCGGACGTTGGAGGTCAATATCATTTGCGCTACCCCGCAATTTCTCCTATTCAAAGGTATGAAATTATTTATATTTTTGTACTTGCCAGTTAACTTTCTTCTTTTTCCTTTTTTTTGTAATATTTTCATGTGTAAGTGTGTAGAACTGATGTGTACATTTATTGTAGGAGTGCCCAGAGTCAATGTTGTAATAGACGTCGACGCTCGCCTGACAATCGAGTCTGATTGGGAGCGAGACGTGAAAAAAGAGGTTCTCGGACAGGTGTTGCGACGCAATGGTCAACTGATTGAAGTTATTGAAGCAGACCAGTATAGTGACTAGGTTAGTTGAATTAATAACAATTCAGGTGTTTAAAGTAAAATGAACATTATTAGTATTATTAAATAAAGGGAAACTAATGATTCCATTCTAATTAATACAATGATACTTTGATAATAGGACAGAGACGGAGTCATGAAGAGATGTACATCGATTCACTGCAGTTGATTATAATTTTGAAAATTACATAATATATAAATATTGTTTCCATTATATTTGTTGTGGTTTTATAACGTGTTATATATGTATACGTTACATGTTATTTTGTAATCTACAAATACTTTTCATATGTAACACGTCATGAATTGAAAATAAATACCCAATCACTTTGTGGTGTTTTGAATGCGAATCAAGTTTCATTTTTCGGGTCTCAGTAGTCTGTTCTTTGTCTAACGGGCGGTAACATGGGATCGTGTGGAAAAAGTTGTGTCAATGTAGTTTTCCTCGCATGTCCAGTATTCCAGCAAGCCCAAACTTTCAGAACCACAACCACGCGGTCAAGAGCTGATCAAAAAAATAGTTGTTTTTTTTCCCAAATAGTGAGCATAACAAAACAGATAAATATTATTGCAACTAAAGTGTTGTATTTAATGTTACGAGTCACAGTACGGGCAAACATATTCGGCTTACTTAGAGTAGCTCATCAACAACACTTTGCTTTTCTCATTCTCAGCTCATTTATGCTGGTGCGCATTACCCCAAAATATTTATTTGGAATCTGGAGAACTCATTGAGTATTGAGTGAGAGAATTGTGTGAGCTCCATTATTAAATGCAATAACTATTTATTATTGCTGTATTTTTGTGTTTACTCGTTGTATTTCTTGGTTCAAAACTTCAATATGATCAACTAGAGTTTTAATTATTCAATGATTTGAATTTACTCGCATTATTCGGATTTCTGATTAGTTCTTTGAAGGTCCGGATTTCTTGTATGACTATGCGTTAATTAGGCATGCACTTTTATTTTGAGCCGTTTTAGTGAATTTATAACGATGTTACCTTACAATAGTTGAATTACTTTATGCTTTGCTTTTCAGCACAGAGCAAAAGTTAAATTTTTTCAACTTGTCATTTTCTCATCACTTAAGCACGAATTTGTGCATAAAGCATGCTATGAATGAAGAGTCAACATTGAGGAAAGCAATAAGAACGGCATGAGGAGTCTGAAAGCACGCGTCGACGGAGCAAAGTGAAAATATAAATATACGAAAGTATGCTTTATTGTGTAAACAATGAGCAAGTGACGAGAAAAAGCATACTTAATTATGCAATTTTGGTATCACATCATCAACTATGAACGACTTGTGATAATTATGTTTTAGGCAAAAAACCAGAATTGTAAAAAAAATGCATTATCTACGTCAAGGCATTTGTGAACGTGCATAACATAACTCACTGATGCATACTTGTTACGATTACATTCAAACTTGATAATGATGGGTCATGAAAAAAAACCCAACTCATTTGAGATGCATTCCCAGAATATTTTCAACGTCTTTTGAAAACAGCAGCCGGCTATTTATACGGAGGGGGGGTTTGGAATTTTTGACTTTCATAACTTCATTTTATGACTTTGGAAATACATTTTGTGCTGTTAGTAAGCACAGAACTAGCGCCTGCATGACACAATAAAACTCAATTTTTAATGGGATTCTTAATTTCAATGAGAGTAAAAGGAATCACGTTGATTCTATCATAGTTCACAAGCGGAGGAAACACGCGCTTAATTTGAAAATTGTAACATTCGTCGAATTTGTGTAGTCTCCTCACATGGAATACTGGCTTCGTCCACCAATAACTTAAAGAAGGCTATGGGTCCATTCCGATATTATTGAGGACTAGCCTCACCCTTCAGCATGAGTAATACAAACAATAAAAGCAACGTCAGACATGACCCACCCATCTGAATTTCAAAGTTTTTAATAACGTCATTTACGGATGCCTTTTCTACACATTATACGTCGGCAATACGTCCGGTACAGCACATTAAACGCGTCAACGCGTAGAAAAGGCTTAAAGCTTGTACTACCGACAAATTATGGACTGTATTCTGTGCTAACTGGAGTCATAAACGTAGTGGTGTTTAGCCGAAACAGTTATGCTAGCAGCAGTGTTTATTGACAGTTTAGTCTCTGTTCTGTACTCGAGATTACGGTTCATCAAGTAATATTTCAATTGTTCGTCAAGGAAAGACCAGGTAAGTAAGCTTTTAGAAAATTATTATACATTTTTGAATGGTATTTTGACATTTTGCAGTCATCGTGCTGTGCGGTGTCTCCATATGAAAACGTGCTCCCTTTCCTTCTTTCAAACTGTTTTACACTGCATTTTCAATAAAGTGTTGCTGTTTAACAACATCACTGTTTGTTGTTAAAATTTTCATGTCAATATTATAAAATAAAATCAATACTAAAAAAGATTCTCAATGATTGTTGTCGGCCTTGGCATCACAATTTCAGATTAGAAAATAGTTACTTATTGTAGGACACCTAATTCGTCGCACATGCACGATTGGATATAATTTAAAAATAATTTGAAAAACGTGCTGTAGTGATGACCTGCGATTCATTTTACTTTTTGCTAATTAATTAATGACGTAGTTAACTGCGTTACAAAATGGTTAATACACAATATACAACTCATGTTTACGTATGTTTTGAAGGAGACGACAGGGGTGGACGTGTGGTTTTTGGAGAAAAACGAGAGGATGGTGATCCTGGAGGTCGTGGACAGTGGGTGGGTAACCTACAAGGGGCATCGGGTGACGATGGTGACTTGGGAGCTCCTTCCGCAACCGATCATGCGCCGACTGCTGCCCTTCAGTATCGTAAATCTAGCAACAACAGCAATGCAGGGGACGAGGACGATTGGGATGAACCCGTAAAGAAGCCCAGCGTCCTCCCTCTGGAAGTGTGTTCAGCTCAGTCAACAAAGACTTCAAATTTCAATCCAAGAGAAACTGACAATTTCTACGATTGTGAGACTCTGTCGTCTTCACGAGATGACACGGAAAGGTGTGACCATGCTAGTAGCCCCCGGACTCGCAGACATTCGTCACGTTCCAAGCGAGCATTGAATACGAGTCCAGGTACGATAACCAAATAATTTCAAAATTAATACAAATAATAAAAGTGAAATGTAACCAATAATAATAATAATGAACTGATGTAATGCATTTATTAAATATGTCTTGTGGAAGTGTCTCAAAGGTTTTGTGTACAATGCTTTAATTTTGATTTGTAGACAAAAAGGATAGTGATGAGCTACATGAGCCTCTGATGAAGAAGAAAGTGTTAGGTTCCGGTTCGATACCTGTTGGTTCCCAGCCATCAGATTCGATAGAGCACCGTGTGACACTACCAAGGGGAAGTGGAGTCACTAATACTGAAGAGCAGCCACTTTCAGTAAGTTTGAAAATGCATTCTAACCGTAACATTAGTCTTTGATTGAATATGTAGCTGACCAAAATACTTGCAATAATATAATGGTCTTTAAAGTAAATTTAACCATGTATTATTTGATATGACCATTTTTATATTTTCCGTATAGGAATTCGTTAATTTTTGTACGTTTTATTAAATTGCATTTTTGTACATTACAGAACTTTGTCTCGAAAGGCATTTTTAGTCAAGGCGGATTTCTCGCGTCTATACATGAAGAAAGACAGGAGGATACGGTGAATGTAGCACAAGGGACTGGCATTACCAAGCTAGATAGTGATGGGTCGTCAAATGGAACTGTATCTGTCTCGTCTGTTATCAGGAAATCAAGTAGGACCAATATGATGTCGAACACGAGCAGATCAAGTGCCGCAGCTGTGGACAGTCGTCCTGCAACGGAAATAGCTTTTTCAGTCGACCTTGTAAGTCAATGTCAAATATGAAGAACCAAAGTCACAAATATCCATTTCCCGCTTTTCAAAAACTTGTAAACATAACATTCTACATGCTTTTCTTGAACATGTAAACTGAACATTCTTAACATTTCAAGTATGTTTTCCATTTTGCTGATATGACGTTGTTAATTTTGATTGTAACATACAGGGAATATGGGTCATTTTGGTTGTTCACACATGATATCTAGCGAAACAAAAAATAATTCCTAATCTACATTTTCTCTTTATTAATTCCATCTAGATACGAAAGTATATATTCACATACCTTGACGTCCTGACGCTCAAGGCTTGTCGGACAGTCTGCAAACACTGGGACACATTTGCTTCGGAAGAACTCAAGCATCGTGTCATCATCAGGATCTCCTTCGGTGATTTTGTTCTTAATTACCCGAAATTCAGATCAGTGTCAAGACTCATTGGTCTCATGAACACCTTCAACTCCGAAAAACCTTTTCCGTTCACTACCTTCGAAATATCTACGGAAGAACTGAGTTCGCCACGAATACAAGAGCTATTCGACTCTGTCGGCGCTCACATCACAAAATTGCATCTGTCCCTAGACTACGTTAACCAAAAGAAAACTTTTAAGCAGAGCTCACTCATACATAATCTTTCCCATCTGCTCATAAATCAGGTTCCAAATTTGGAATTTCTTGAAATCCTATCGTCACTGCCGCAAAACTGGTGGGGAGATTTGAGGGAGTGGGATGCAGCTCCGACTGCTGCAAATCCTACATTTTTTTTGCGTAAAATCCCCGGCTCTGAAAATGGTAATGAGAACATTGTAAATGCTTGCCGTCTCCCAAAACTGAAGTTATTTCGCATTTTAGGTCCACTAATGTCAAAGAAAGTCATGGCAGACATTTTGGACGCAGCTATCAATCTTTGCACTTATAGTGGTCCAAGTTACTCGGACGAAATGCTAGAGTATTTTATAGACGGAAAGGGGAAGGATCGGATACATCTGTTAAAACAGTTGCATGTCATTCTGGACGTGGGTGGCATGGGAAACGTTGCGACGTTGGAGCGACTCCTCGAGAAGCATAGGCAACAAAACCATCTCCAGTTGAATTCCCTATATTACTTCAACATGCGCCCAACCGTTGACACTACCGCCATTTGGCCCCGTACTGCGCACATCCTCAATCAACTTTTCCGCTCCAGTACAAACACCCTCAAGGAACTCGTTATGAATCCGTTGCGGTTTCTCGAGGGACTTACAATTCCTCGGCTCCCGCTCAAACTCTTATTTCTCAATGATAATTCAGAGGATGGTAGCAGTGAGAATTACTTCTTTCCGCTGGGGTTCAGCTTAGGAAATACGTTTCCACTCGTGAGCTCCATTGGCATCCTCAGTGATTTCAACTCCAATTCCGTTCGCCTCTTGGACATTTTGGAGCCGGTACCACATGTGAAACGAATCCACATTGCGAGAGATTGTTCAATTTCAGACTCGGCCATGAATGCCCTCGCTCTCAAGTTGCCACGTGCATACATCAAATACGACTAAACTCAATTTTATTCGTACAGTCAGAGGTGGTGGATGCATTGATTACGTGGCCCATTGCAAAGTGATGTCGTGAGTAAAGAATCAAAATGACCCACATGTAACTAAAGATACAATGTAATTTATAATGTCTCGCCAGATTAGGTGTTGAGTTCAACGTGTTGACAAACACACAATAAATTTAAGAGTGGCAAATGTATGCAATTTTGGAAAAAGGAAATGTTAGCACGTACACTATTTCACATTGCTTGAAGTGGAAACATGACACATGTTCATATTTTAATATTTGTACAATTTCTGAATTTCAACGAATTTTTATTGTTTTTATTTTTAAGAGCTCCAGTAAGGTATATCGCATGTCTAATTCCGTGGAGAATTGCTAAAGCTTGCCAAATTGTGTTGGCAGATATGAATGGTTTGTTTTTTATACACATGATAGAATTTTAGTAGATTTCAATTGTCATGGTTCCATTTTTAAATGTTTTTTATTTCATGCTAGATATGGACAAAGTTGTGTTCAAGACTGACCGTTTTTTATATTAATCGACAATTTTTTGAATTGGAACAGTTAGAGAACTGCCAGTAGTGAGAATGAGTAATGTAGTTTGTTTGGTTAAGTAGGCAGTTAGTACTTTTCTCGGTACGGTTTAATTTATTTTGGCGTACAAAAGCATCGTGTTGTCATTATATGAACTGGGTACAGTTCCTTGTTTCCAGTATAAGTTGTATAATTATTGTCGGAGATGAGTACATTTTTTTTTCAAATTGGTTTAATTTAGTCGACTGATGTATTATTGTGATGCCAAAACACTAGTGATTTAATTGTATTTTATGTATTATGCTTCCATGAGCGCCAAAGTCGCGCATTTGCATTACACGGTTTGTAGTATGTTTACTGCAATATATAATTTACTGACAATACTATACGTTACTTATGAGTTCTATACAATATCTGATTATATGCCAGGTCATTATGGAATTCTTACTCGATTCCGACTGGATGTACTAGGACGTATGCTCATTCGAGATTAGTGTAGTAACTAGTTTACATTTTTTTTTACAGTGACCTCATTCATTACAGGTTATACACCTATTATGTTTATTATTAAATTTCAAAGTAAACTTTTGTATTTGGAGCAATTGTTTTTCTTACTTGTCGGAAATGAATTGACTATATTTATATATGTCAAGCCAAGTCGTATCGATAATAGGTTTGGTTGATGTCCGTTGAAACAAATGAATTAAAATGTATGTACGTGTGTGTACGTCAGTGTAATTTGCACTTGATATAATTTTAAAACATCCGTCTTATAGAATTTACACCGTTGTGTGCCTACGTATTCTAAGAGCTATATGTACTTGATAATGAGACAAGTCGAGACTTTACTACATTGTTTAGAGAATTATTAATAAAACATGCATTTAAATAATTCCATTGTCACTGTCATCTCATTTGAAACTGTCAAATTAGTCATCATTTCGGTTCCGTCGAAAAGTTTTGCGGGACCAGTTAACATAAATACTGCTTGTGTGCTAACCTACAACTTTCGTATCGTATCCTGGAACCTCGTTATGCAAAGTATACGATATAAATAGAACGAAACACAAATTAAGAATAAATTACCTACATAAATTATACAGTGGCATGCATGCGCTATACGTAAGCGCTTCACATAGCCGCAATAGCAGTGACGAGGATATTGGAAAGCTGATTTTGTTATTCTTCGATTTTGTTAAGGTCGGTATTGCACATCAACTTTTAGCTGTGGCTTACAAGTCTACGTTAGTACTTGACCATTTGCATTCTGCACTACAGTGAGGGTAGTGTACGCTTACATGGTATCTTTTCGAGTTGTGTTTGTACTCGAGCGTATTACGACACATTTCAGTTATACGGATACGGTGACCGGACCAAGTCAAGATTTTTGTGTTGTCCAATCAAGTCTGCATCATTTTAACCTGACGACTCACAATTCAGTATTCTTGAAATCGAAAGCCGTGTCTTACTGGTAAGAAAACCTACCCATCTACCTACATTACATTTGAAATGACTCGTTTATTACAACAAGGTATAAGGGTTAGCAACCTTTGGCAATTCTCAACCGAATTAGACATGCAATATGTCATTTTAAAGCTCTTTTAATTTAAAAAATATAAAATTCTTTGAAAATCGAAAATTATTTAATTTACTATTTCTTTTAATCATAATTAACTTTAAATGTCCAATTTTAAAATAAAGCTTTCATAATTCGCGCACCAATCGCTATAAATATTATTCTTCTCCTCATTCTCGTCATTTTGATATATCACTTCTTCATATTTGAAGAGAGTTACTGGTCGAAATTTGACATTTTAGGTTTGGCGGAAAATTCAAAATTTTAATATTCCCTTTTTCTACATGTCTACATAATTTCTCTCATTTTTGCATTTCTCAATGACATTTGACATGCAATATATGATTTTGAAGCTCTTAAAAACAAAATATTCATTTAAAATCAATTGCAATTTATTACATTTAATTTCTGTAATTATAATTAACTTTCAAATAGCAATTTTTTAATACAGATTTTAGCATTAAAGAGTAATACCCTATAACTGTTAAGGCTTTACCAAAAAACAAGGGCTTCAGCCCTTGTTTTATACTAAATAATTTATACAATTCTTATGTTAAGTGTTGTTTCATGTGTATAGCTATTTAAAAGCAGAGAATGATTGGGGAATTCAAATAATTTACTTGCGGAGTCGAGCTCTCAATTAATTATGTAACAGAGCACACGAATAATTACGGATATCAATTCGATTCTAGATATCATATGTGAAGAATCAAAATGACCAATAACCATATTGAGCTAAAAACAAAATGCACCACCTACCAAAAAAATGGAACATCATAAATATCGTGATCTTGTGAAAGCGTTTAAATAGAATATTTTGCAATTTTTAAAAACATGTAAATAGAAAATTTTACACTTTTCAAAAACTTATAATGAAAATTTTAGGTATATGTATCTTATTTAGTGTATTTTTGATATAGCTCATTTAAATTGTAGTTTAAATTGAATATGGGTCATTTTGATTTTTCACTCACGGTATATGATAAAGCTGACCCAATATTATTAATTACTGTAAAAATGCGTCCAGACTAAAAATTAAAATACAATTTAATAATGGTTAGTTCTGTATAGTGAATGGTAAATCCATATTTTTGAAAGCATTATTATAGTAGGACTATTGATCGTGTAAAGTGAAGTCTAATTACAGTAACTAACTTGAGGTGAGCACAATTGCAAAGCTTGCCCGTTTTTCGATTTAAGAATGCTTTAGTTTAACTATATAATATACCTATATTAATAGCAATATATCTGTGTGTTTGAACGACAAGCAGTATCTGTGTATGTTGTCAGTCTTATCGTTATCCTTACCGGGAAATGCAAATTATTATTATACTATAAGAAGGACAACTGACAACATTAAAGCTATTACTTGCTCCAATTAACCACGCCTATTATTAATTTTCATTTTACGGTGTACATAATTATATGAAATTCTGTGTGCACAGACAGTGTTATATCATCCCGGAGGCTCTCCGTAGTATACAGCTGCAATTAAATCAATTAGTGGAAATGGCTTTCATTGGGCTTTTGTAGCATTTAATTGTACTTTAATTTCACTCAAGCTCTTTCTAACAAGAGATTAAATTACTATTACGTATCGTATGGCCCTCAAATTACTTATGTAAGTGCTGGGTGTGTGTACTGCGGGCAAATCCTTAAAACAGAAACAGCTGGAGCTATACTTTATTTTTTGTGTTATTCTATTACTGCATAAACGATTCCTTAAACGATTTACAACATTGGTATTTTCATAAAAATATTTTTAAAACAACAATCATAATTTTATTGTGCTGATTGTTTCTGAGAGAAGATTAAGTAATTACACTGATTACACTGATTACATACACTTAAAGGTTCATGATAGGGGACAAAATGTATTTTGCATATACATAATATACATTTTTTCTTTTAAGAAATTAATAACTATTTTTGTATACATAGATTTTAATATTACACATTCAACTAAATCAAATTGCTTAATATTGCTGTTAAGGCTGCCATTAAACAAGGGCTTTAGCCCTTGTTTAATTAAAATACATATTTTTATTTCCCAAATATCTATGAATATATTTTGTTGTGAACGTTTGTTGTATTTGTTTATTATATTTTTGTGTGTAACTAAACTGACATTTTCTGTTTCAGAACACTTCCGTTGAAACGAATCACTTGCTTCAAGCAAGCAACTACAACCATCTTGCTAATACCTTCTACAAGCAGCAGTCTTCAAGCTCTAGAATTGGAAGAAAGTCTCGTAGTTTAAAAAAATCCTGGGATGATGAACCTAGACCCCGGGTTTGTGTAGTGAAGACAAAATCGTAAGTATTTTTATTACTTTTTTACCACCAGCTTCACAGGCTTACAGTTCAGTAGCAAGTCAAGGCTACTGCGGCTGCGGCATATTACTTTTTGTAAGAATACTTTCCTTTTGTCTATTTTATGGGCTCAGAAATTTGATTTGCTTTATCCGTTTTATTCGAAAGAAGGATACGTCCATTTTTCAAAATTTTATAACTCGGGAACCAAATGACCAAAAAGTTTGACAACTTGCGCATGGTATTGAGTTAGTTATAACTGTTTGCAGTAATGTTTTAGGTTCAAATTGCACACTTTTCAGAGCATACATTTTTCTTGTAAAATAAAAACGTGGACTGATCGCTCTATGGAAGGGGGGCGGGGAGCACTTCAACTGTTTATTGCTTTAAGTAATTGCCGGACAGCTCCAAATAGAAGTCCCGGCTCCCGGCTTCTATTAAAAACAGGACCTAACCCCCGGCCAGTATTAGAGAACCGAATTTTATCTCCAATACCGATGATTGGGCTGAATATGACAGCATCATTCCTTGTGGCAGAGACCGGCTTGTATTTTATCTATTATAGCCGTTACACCCTGTCTCTTCTATTTGGAGCTATACGGGCCTACCCTACCGAACCGCCTACATACCTAGGGGTTGTTCCTAAATGATGTCATCAATATACTTACATTTCTGGGACCCTATGACCCCCCCCCCCTCTGTCATCATCTTAACCATTGCGTAAATGGCTACCTTTAACATGGGATGTCATCAGTATTCGAGCAGACCCATTGACCGTACCCTTGACATCATTTATGAAACATACCCTATGTTGTGTGAAGGGTTCTATGATTCGTAATATTATTGTATTGTGCAAAGTGCTATTATTAAAGTCGTAATACATGATAGGGGCACATCTATTGAACGATCTAAAAATGGGTAGCCTCTTGTGCAGACAATATTAAATTACACCAAAATTGACGCAAATAACTCGAAGAATCCGATGGATGACAGCCTTCAGCCCTTTGGTCCCAATCCAATGTAGTCGTCATGGTATAATCTAATTGCTGAACATTCAAGTTTTCAAGCCCGATACTTCAAGTAAATAAAACGGTATTAGCTATAATATTCTCTATTAAATCTTATTCCAGGTTAAGAAATGGATGCATCTAAAGAATCTAAACTGATGTATATTATTAATTTGTATTTGTATTAGACATAAGTTTAGTTGCTACGGTCATTTCAACGTTTTTAGAGTTTCGAAATGTCTCAACGGATTGTAGTAATATTGTTATTAAATAGAGTAACGACGGCAAGACACATTGCAAAACAATATTTTGTAAGGTATCCTGCCAACTTGCCACTGTCGCGGACAGAAAGAGCCTTTATAGTCTTTATAACATGATTATTATTAGAGCATGAATAATCCTTGTAAAGGCACCATAAATGTACATTTATCACTATTTTTTGGTTTACTTCATTTTAATTGCAGAGTGAATAAATGACACAGCCCCGTGCGTGTACTACTGTTCCTGTCTGATCTAGCGATGTGTAATGCGTCTAACTAGTTTGTTTGAATCGTTGGTAGTGGCATAGAACATGTGAAAAAAAGCAATAATTAATTAAATTCGTTATAAATAAGTACCTAATCCCGATGAAAGTTTTAAAATGCATACATCTATCATAAGTAACAATAATAAAATTATTTGATAGCGGTTAAAACCAAGAAATAGCTAAGTTAATTTGCGCAACATTTTTAAGCAGAAAATATTATTTTTCCTATAGAAATGGTAAAATTAAATAAAAATATTAATTTTTAGCTTTTAATTTTTATCGCCTAACAACCCATAACAGTTTTTTTCTTTTGTGCACCAAATGCGTTATCGGCATCGGATCTCTATCTCATTTCATTTTACTATGCATAATTTATTTGTGAGCAAACCAGAAGTAGTTCTCTTTTCAGTTTCAGTCCAGACTCCAGCTGATAGGTGTATATATATATAATTATTCACTAAAATGTCACAATCCTCGAAAACGTCAACGTCTCCCCGCGAAGGAAACAAGCGGGTCACCATAGGTAGAGAGCAAGATGACGGCTTCGAAAGTCAAACTTCAATTTCAAATCCCAGGGCTACCACAAGTAAACGTAAAAGCCCCAGCACGAGTCGAAAGCAAAACCGATATAGAGACCGATCACAGTCATCATCATGTAGTCGTAGCCAAGTCTCGTCAAGTAAAGATTCCGGGTTCTTCACAGAATACTCCAGGGAAGATGGCCATGACAGGAAATATTCAGGGAAATCTGCTTGCGACAATCATCGCTGCCTCAAACCCAGCTCGAGCCCTGCTTTGGCTGTATCCATCCCACCACAAATTAGGTTACAAAAATAGAACTGCAGTCATATTCTAACAATACGTAATAATATACATAATAACAAGATATTTAATTATAACTTTTTATAAATAACATTGTAGTAGTTTTAATTTAAATTTTTAGACTTGGTCTTCGAAAGAGCACACTGGCGGTCGAACATGCTAAAAACATTCCTTTACCAGAGTCGGCTTTACCAGTGATGTCTCTTCCAACATGGAAATACATGCCATTAGATCAGAAAATTCCAAGCATTCCATCTCCGCCGAATGTAATAGTTCTTGCTAGAGGTCAACTGGGACAACAGGTACAAGTTTCAGTTACTTAACTTACTCAATAAGAATAGGGAAATAATACATAAATTGAAACAGTATTCGCTAGAAGTTTTTGAGAATCACTGAAAAATAACTCGAAACTTGGTTCGTATTGTTTTGATTCAAAATTAGTTGCTTGTAAATAAACAAGATTACTCACTAAAGGACGAGCACAATTTAGAACGAACTGTGGGATCATACAGCAGTTTGCACGATCCTCACGCATCACGATACTTGAGAAAACCGATGGTCCGTAAATTTTTAATGAAACAAGGATTAATCAACGAAAATGATCAAGTGCTTTGTTCATTAAAACAATTCAATAAGTATCGTCAATATCTCAAGACCGTTTATAATCAGAGCTTGGAAAAATCCATACAATTCGAAGTAAAGTGAATATTTTATTGAAATTAATTATTTACCTGACCCATGTACTGCTGCACTGCTTACACTATTATATTATGCATGTTTCCTCGTCTGGTGTAGACTGAAAAGTAAAACGATTTTGATTTCAATTTTCAGCAAAATTGCTTTTCATCAGAAATTCCAGCATTACGAATTCGTTATCAGTCAATAGTCATATTGTGCAACCTTTATACCTAAATTTCTGCGTAACTTAAACTTCTTAGAGAAATTGGAATTTTAAAGGAAAATCAGTAATAATAATCGTTTCATTTAAATTCAAATAGTCAAAACGGGAACAACAAGAAAAGGAAATGGTGAAAGCAATACAAAAATATGACAGTTCTGCAAGTGCGAAAGGTTATCTTTTGATTAATTCAAAACGGCGGCAAGCGGCACTCAAACAAGCTCGAGCAAGCCGGGAAGAATTTATAAAAAAGTATAGAGCTCCATGCTAATTTTATTATGACATTGTTTAACATTACATCTCATTATTTATTATTATGATTTGGACGATTTAGTTTATACTTCTAAACTTCTAATGGTATCAAGAGTACCACCGTCAAATCTGCTGATTAAAATATTAATTTAATATATTAAAGCTATTCTAAATTCTGATTTGAACATTTAATTTCAACTAATTGATTTTGTTTTATTTATAGAATTGAAGAAAAGCAAGAAACAGCAAATAAGACTTACTGCTGTTATTTAGCAGATAAACTGCGTGAACGAATTGATTTATCTTTAATTTCCGGAACAAGGAAGCAGTTACAAGGGGAACGAATTCTCGAGGTGAAAAATGCTCTAGCCTCTCGAGTTGAAAGAATTAGAGTCCTGATTGCTGCCAAGGAAAAAGCTGCTGAAGAAAGAAAAGCGATTCACAGACAATACGTCCAGGCAGCGTATCAAAATTTTGTACGACATTTAATTAGCTTTTCCGTTTGCCTTTATGTACACTTTAATTTTTGATGATGGTTAGCGCAGTGATTGATGATTAGTTTTTTTTTAAACTTTTCTAGGTGCACACTTGGTTTATGGCTAAATGTGAGCAACAGGTAAGTTAATCAGAATATAAAATGCGTAAGGAAGACACTTAAAACAAAAGAAGACTGCAATACGGCATCGGCATGGCGGATGTTCATTCATGTTGAAGATTAACTGCTTTATTATTCACACAGGAACAAAATATGAAAATGTATGAGGAAGCTCTGGGCTCACTGAAACAAGATAAACTGTCCCGCGCTCATTTCCGGCAGAAAAGAGTTGAAGCCTACCGCGCGCGCATAGGTAAACATTTTAAGTAGCAAAGAAATTAGTAAAAATTACTAGTGTTGTTTCCTAATACTAAATACTATGAGATGTTTTTATGTGCAGTGTCAGTGTGCAGGAAAAACGCATTGATTTGAATTCTGACTGTATTTTGTAATTCTATACAGGACAAATTCAGGATAAGCGAACACAAAAAAGACTCCATGTGTGGGAATTAGTTCGAAAATTCTTCTACATATGGCTTAATAAAGTACGAGCTCGTCGGCAAAAACGGCCAGATGAAAAACACCAAAGTTTGTGGGACATTTCTAATACGCTGAGGACTACTATTTCATTCATGGTTGAAAATACTGGTCATTTCAAATTTGACGAAGTTATCATGAACATCATTAAGTTCAAAGCCCAAATCAAAGCTCAAATTCGAAGAGAGGAGTTGGCGGAGAAGAGACGGATGCGACGAAAACAAACAAGTGCAGAAGACAATGTTATAAACGAATTATTAGCTAACTCATATTCAAACCAAGAAGTGGTGGTTACCAATGTCGAGACGCAGAATAGCAGCAAAGACTTACTAGTTTTACCAAAAACTTCATCCAATAAATTAAATTCTATGTCAACTCACAAAATTGATAAAATAAAATCCAGTCGATTAGCTTCCAGAGTAACTCTAAAAAGAAGGCTTTCTAATAAAATGATGATGAGAATGGAGTCACAGCGCTTGAAGAAAATTGACTTATCGATGAAATCGTTGAAGCCTGTTTCCCAGTCACCTACTAGTACTAGCGCTCCAGCGGATGATGATGAAGCTTCTTCGGAAGAACAAACAGCCCAGTCAGTTGTCCATTCCGTGGTGTCAGACGCTCATAATAGTCTATGAAACATTATAGTTTGTAGTTGTACAGCTAATTTCACCAGTTTCGCTTTGCTCAAAGAACAAAATTTATTTTAAATAGCAATAATTATGTAAATAATAGAGTAATTTCTTAATTTTTAAATAAATCCAAAAATATCCTATCACAATATTTAAAAGTACAGTAGTATTTTCTACTTAAAATTGATGCATTTTGTACATTTTAAATCAGAACGTCTATGTTCACATTTACACTGCCAAAACGGCATCATAATTTATTAATTTTATAAAATTATAAAACGGCACCAAAAGCGTTGTTTGAGGGTTTCAGCGATGACGTAGTATAATAATTATTGTTTTGTCCTACAAAAATTGATTAAAAGTGATATACCGTAATGTAAATGCTCTAATAGAACGACCCGCGTTGTATTAAAACTCCGACCTGTACCCCCGCGTTATATTAGAGCAATTACACAGGTATATAATTATTTTGATATTTGGTCGCAGCTCAGAGCAGTGCTTTGCTGTAGCCGGAAGCCCCGTATCTTTTCATACACCAAGGGAATTGCGAGCATCTTTTAGTTTTTGAGCATGTCAGGTAATTTGTTTATCCGCTTAATACAAAAGTATTGTAAAGTATGTATTTATCTCACATATCCATATCGTATGTGAAGAACCATGATGATCCATATCCATATCCAATTTAAGCTAGAATCAAAATGAGCTACGTCATAAAACCAAAATGAGAAACATGCGTAAAATATTAATCAAGGGTTTTTGAAAAGTGTATAATATTCTATTTACGTGTTTTTGAAAAGCGTAAAATGTTCTAATTACATGTTATTTGCAAATTATAAAATGTTCTATTTACATATTTTTGAAAAGTGTAATTATAATGTTAACTGGTTTTCTGTTTTTGGATCTGGCTATCGGTTAACAAGATTATATTTTAGAAGATAAAAAGATGAAATGATGATCTCATTTGAGTCAGTTGAAGGCGCGAGCGTCTCTTGGGGTATTAATATCACTGCAAAGATGCGGTTGGCCTTGGCGTTGATGTGTATAGGTATAGCTATAGAGAACCTTATATACATAAATGACATGAACAAATGTCATTTGTCTAGTTTGTAACCTGACTTGACATGGCTTGACTTTGACTTTCTACATCCTTTGAGACTTTATCTTCTCTTTTCTGACGCTTGAGATGTTATAGATTTGCTGCCTATTACAATATATCATTGTTAATGCTACATCGCCAGTAAAGACTCCAAATGTCACATATCCATTTTTAGATTAAACAAATGCACTATTCACAACATAAAAATTAAAAAAGATTGAATCTAAAATCATGCACAAAGAATACCTATGGTAATTATGTGTCAAAAATCTGCGAATAAAACATTTTGCACTACTCAAAAACATGTAGGGACATAAAACATTTTGCACTTTTTAAAAACATGTACATCAAACATTTCGCACTTTTCAAAAACATGGTTATAAAACATTTTGCACTTTTCAAAAACATGTACATAAAACATTTTGCACTTCTCAAAAACATGTACATCAAACATTTTGCACTTTTTAAAAACATGTACATAAAACATTTTGCACTTTTCAAGATCTGCACATGTGAATGTGAACAGAACATTTTGAAATTTTAAAAAAGCATGTGTGAATGGAATATATTGCACTTTATAGAAACGTAGAAATAAAACATTTTTGTTCTTTTCAAAAGCATACGTAAACAGTTTATTTTGCACTTTAAAAACTATATACAAGCAAATAGAACATTCTGTTTGTTACAAAAACATGTACATAGAATATTTTGTACTTTTTAATTCTAAATTAACTCTAATTTGGGTTATTATTTCGACTCATAATTGTAGATACCATAATGTTTCAAAGGTTAATTGGGCACGGGTTGAAGGAGGCACAGCTGACTGGTTAAATTAAATTTAAAATAATGATTCACACGGATTTAAAATATTATCGCGGACATAAATATATCCCACACATTGACATACCGGTACCGGTACAGCGGGCACCGGTCACCGGAATAAAGTGTAAAAATGCTACTATTGTAATTACGCGCAGCATTAAAGTATACAGAATTTCCATCCTATTTCCAAGACACAGAGCCTACTTACATATGATAACTTATATACTTTGAACTTTATCTGTGCTATTACATTTTCAACTCGAATCTATATAATACGTCAAACTCAAAACCACAAACACTTGCGTTCAGGCTTTTAAAACTCAAGGCTATAAACTGCCTACCCTCAACCTTATAGATATGTTATTTATATTTTATATAGGAAATCGACCAAATAAATAAACTGTGCGGACAGGATTATAAAGCGCAGCCGTTGTAAATTTGGAGCAGTTTTGTAAGGGATTCCAAGATGCAAACTATGATTTTGTAAATACTTTACGAGAGCGATAAATTGTGATTGTGACATCCTTATATAAAGTGCTATGAAAGGTCAAAGGTCATTGCGATCCTATAAGCATGGAAAAAGATTCTTTTGGACTTTTATAAGAAATGTATGTGCAAATAGAACATTTTTGCCTTTTTAAAAACATGTAGGGAAGTGGAATAATTTTGTACTTTTTAAAACATGAAAATAAAATTTTTTGCACTTTTCCGAAACATGAAAATAAAAGATTTCGCACTTTTCCGAAACATTAAAATAAAAGATTTCTCACTTTTCCGAAACATTAAAATAAAAGATTTTGCACTTTTCCAAAACATGAAAATAAAAGATTTCACATTTTTCAGAAACATGAAAATAAAAGATTTCTCACTTTTTCCAAAACATGAAAATAAAAGATTTCGCACTTTTCAAAAACATGCGAGTGGATCATTTTGCAATTTAAAAAAAAATTAAAATGAAATTCGTTTTACATAAATTTATTTAATTTAATTCGTTATGACAATACCTAATATTATTGATCCATGATTGTGCTGCAACTGCTGCTGTTTCCTATACTATTTAAGGGGGGCGGGGCGGAAGAAACCGAGCCGGGGCCGGGGAAAAGACTAATAAACAATAGGACGGGTAGACAGTTAGTGTTAGCACACTAGAGCTCGAGAAAGATTTACAATTACGAACGGTAACAGCTTGGAGGGTCGTCCATAAATAAAGTTGTAAAATCACATGTACAAGAGTAATGAGGGAGCCCAACCTATTTGTGCCTTGTAACAACACCAACCCTTTAAATCTATTGAGCATCGTGTGGATATAATAAATAAGCACAGCTAAAAGGACCCATTACTTCTGTACTATTGGAAGCTGGCGCTTAGTGCTGGTTTCTCGAATGTTGCTATGGTAGTGAAATAATTATGGGACGGTCCCGTATTTATCACCACACTTATCCCCCACCCATCAAGGAAATAAACAATACAGGCATCAACTAAATCAATTCAAAACATGCTAAATCAACAAAGGATTGTACATGCAAAGTAATAGTCCAATATTTATGATTTCACTCATGCTTTCACTTTGTGCTCCTTTCTTTTATCATAACGTAAGCGAATTCCAACTTTGCATATGACTCATAGCTGCTAAGGGATCGTCCATAACCGACGTCATTCATATATCGCCATTTTATAGATATTTCTTTAGGTTAAAAACCTAATTGGTATTAAACACAATCTGCTAATTTTTGTTCATTTTAATAGATGAATTGCGTCTACATAGGTTATAACTTTGAACGGCTTTTTTTCAAAAATCGTATCAATATAAAATTTTAATACTAAATTAAATGTATTTAAATCCTATGGGAAAACTATGTGTGTATGCCAAATAAAGTATCTAAACTCTATACAAGACGAATTTTAAAAACGAATTTAAGTTAATAGTATTCCATAATTTAATTTTAAATATTTCTAAGTGTGGCTTTGTCCTATATACCTTCAGTCAACATTTAAATAGGCTTTAATTTAGAATATTTCAATTAAATTGTATGAGATAACTACATGAACCACGCATTTTTAAAATTTCCATAATTTATTTTTTTTTGGAGAAAATCTACACAACCTATATTTTTGAGGCCCTGTTATTCAAAAATTTTTAAAAAAAACTAAAAATTTTTGAAATTTAAAAAAATCTTGAAATAACGTTTGAGATACTGGCTTTAAAATCAGATAAAATGAAATTTTATCAAAATCGCTCAAGAAATGTAGAAGCTACACGGCGGCAAAGTTTTAAAATTTGAATTTTTTCAAATCCTGCCTCGTCTTTCTGGACAAGCAACGCAATATGCACTTGAGTTACTTTGGATCTGTGCTATTTAAACGTAGGTTCATTTTTTGAAATAAGTCTTTTTAAATTCTGGGTCAGTCATGTCGCGTTGTTCCCTTGTAAGTATGATATATAACATAAAAGTTTTAATGCTTGTCTGACTGGGTATGAACAACGAACTTTGTTTTAGAAATATATTCCATAATTTGAGCTCAACTTCGAGTAGCTATACTGCTTTCAGTCTATTTGGAAATGTAATCCGATTGAGTTCTGTCTCAAGTTTTACACTCTTAGCATTTCTGCTTGCCGTTGGCAAAATCGCACTTTGACAATTTGTCTTTGATTTTACGTATTTCTTTTACGGAAGGTGTGGGCAATTATTGTAGTTAGAACCTGTTCTAAACTCGTTTTTAAAAGTCACTAGTTCCACTTTTGTCTCAAGATTGTTGCTCTAAGATATTTTTGCTTGCTACAAATCCACTATTCAGTTTTTTGCTGTAGTTTAGATTTTTACGTAAATTTTTACCAATTGGAAAGCTATTCATTCCAAAAGGTTTCATTTGGGGAAGTTTCCTTTTCTGCATTCCATACACATGGAATGCTCAGCTTTCAAAACCAGAGGTGACAAAATCAAAATGGAGACTCTTTGGCTGGTGGTTTCATCTTAGTGCTTTGTTCCTTTTTTTGCTTGTAATAGTCAACCGCTCATTAAAAGCCAATTTTGGGGGCAACCATGAAAATTATACTTTGTTTCCATCCCTCACAAAACAAATTCTAATATTCTTTACATTTGGCTATATTCTCTCTTTTGGGGTGACCGCTCCAGTTTTATGGCAAAAGCAGAAATTCCAATTTTTGTTCATGCTTTCGTTAAATACTTTGAAACAAAGAAAACACAAGAATTAACTTTAAAAAATAAAAACAAACGCAAAGAATTCAATTTAAAATTAAAAACTAATGTTTTTGCACTAAATGACTTGCCTGGTAGATTCATGGCGCTAGTGTACTACTTGTCATTGGGGATTCAAGCCTTTATGGCCTGCATGAGCTTCATTAGCCCACAACTTCCAATTTTTGTATTTTTTTTAGACCCAAATTTCAACATTTTCCGAGATGAACTCAATATTGAAATATGTTTCAAAAAGGCGTTCAACATAATTTCGTTTAACTACATTATAACATGTACGATTTGTCATTGTTACCTTTGGTGTTTCACAGGCATGCCCTATGTTTTCGATTTAATTGATTGTCTTCAAGATTTAAAGTAAGTGTTGATGACTATTTCTTTTTTTAGTCAATACTAACCACCTACTATAGTCTTGTTTTTTTAAACTGCGTTAAATGGTTAAAGCAAACTGTTCTAACTAGATGATTTTAAAAAGTGCAAAATGTTTTAATTGCATATTTTGAAAGTTCTTTAATTTTCTAGTTATAAAATATTAAAAACGCAAAATGCTATAAATACAACGTTGGACAAGTCTAAAATAATAATATTCTTAAAGTTAAATTTAAAAGCACGAAATAAGAACATTTTGCACTTTTTAAAATTATATATTTATAATATTATGCAAGGTATAACCATGTGTAGTTACACTTACACCATTTTTAAAATTGTCAATGACATTATTTACCATTAAAAATGCATTTTTAAATAGTGAATATTGAATTGCTAATATAACCTTAATTTTATATTTTTTGAAAAAAATAGCGTCCAAGTCGAAAGTAATTTTAGAATGCGGTCTGGAACAGTAAATATCATTGATGCGGAAATAGAAGCGTTTGTTCAAAAGTATCAAGAGCTTCAACTTCTTCATGAACAATGTCAGTTTATTTTCTGTCGGGTGATTGTATTAGTATCAAAATGGTTGTTCATAATCCTTACAACGTACCTCATCTATGGCTGCATCAAAATGGACGGAATTATAGTGTTTATATTCTTCAACTGTTTAGTAGAAGTTTTGCTTTATCAAATTGTTGCATTCACAATCTATGGCAAAGTCTATGAATTCTTGTCCAACTTGATCTCGTCGTGGGATAAAAAACTCAAAACGAAGTATGGAAAGAAAATGCTTCGAGCTTTGAGACCACTCAAAGTAACTGTAGGCTCTTATTACTTCATTGACAAACACACGCTGCTCACTGCGTTTCAAACTATTGTTGAGATGACTGTTGATTTGCTAGTTGCAAGTGGCCGTGGCCAGTAGTCATACAAATTTGTATAAAACAATCACATGAATCTGGAATATATAAAAAAATTTCAACTCGAATATATTTAGCATACACACAACCACAAACACTTGCATTCAGGCTCTTAACTCGAGACTGGAGGATATAAACTGTCTACCTTAAACCTTTTAGATATGCTATTTAAATTTGTGTAGAAGCTCGACCAAATCAATTGTAGACAGGCTTAAAGGGGAACCGTTGTAACTTAGAGCATATTTATCGAACATTCCAAGGATCAAGCATTATGCTTGAACATAATTTACAAGAGCAATAAATTGTGATTTTGACGTCTTTATAATATGAAGTGCTGAAAGTTTAAAGGTTCTTATGATCCTGTAAAAGCATGGGAAAAGATTATTTTGGACTTTTAAAATAATTACATGCGAAAAAGAATATTTGTCCCTTTTCAAAAACATTTTTAAGTGGAATATTTCGCACTTTTTAGAACGTGAAAATAAAATATTTTTGCATTTCTTAAAAATATGCAAGTGTATCATTTTGCACTTTTAAAACAAATTGCAAAGTGGAACATTTGTCTCTTTTCCAATATATGTAAGTAAAATATTTTGCACTTTTTAAAACATAAATATAAAATATTTCGCACTTTTTAAAACATAAAAATAAAATATTTCGCACTTTTTAAAACATAAATATAAAATATTTTGCACTTTTTAAAACATCAATATAAAATATTTTGCACTTTTTAAAACATCAATATAAAATATTTTGCACTTTTTAAAACATAAATATATAATATTTCGCACTTTTTAAAACATAAATATAAAATATTTTGCACTTTTTAAAACATCAATATAAAATATTTTGCACTTTTTAAAACATAAATATAAAATATTTTGCACTTTTTAAAAATATGGGAGTGAATCATTTTGCACTTTTTAAAAAACTTGCAAAATGGAACATTTGTACCATTTTGCAAATTTATTTATTGCAAAGCGTTACTGAAGTGGGGTCCGTAAAATCGTGTTATTTTATTTACACCATTCACGCCATTTTGCCCCCAGCAAAGCAAAGCATTAATTTCAATAACTAATTTTCTTAGTATACTTATTTTATTTTCGTGTTTATGAAGTATTGTGCATAGTCAATAAATACTTTGATTGTTGATTGTGACTAATAATTATTGTACACTATGCCAACTGTATTAACTTGGAAAATATTATTATTTGCTAATTTAATAACCTAGAACACCTGTGATGTTTTATACAAAAATTTATTTAGTTAGTTGTGAAATACTTTTACCTGTAGCAATCAAGAATGCATTGTATGGCTAAACAAACATTCCTAAAAAAATTGAATTCCTGTGTCAGCTTGACCTACCTAAAAGGTATTCAAAAGTTTATTATATCACAAACTACATACTAAATTTTTTTTTGTAAATTGAATATATACTTTTAAGTTTGTTGGGGTGACTGTCAACAGCAGTTTCGGTAATTCCAGAAAATAATGGAGAGAGCAACTGGGTTGGATGAGTGAGTGAGTGTGTAAATTAATGACTTAAATTACTGTTCGATGCTTCAGTAATTATGATTAGAATTAGATTGTATTGCGTGATTGAGTGTGTGATTGAGTGTGTGATTGAGTGTGTGAGTCAGAAGTTGGATGGAGACTTGGATGATTTGTAAATATATCTTTAATATTTAACAAGTAAAGAATCAAATAAAGATTGTGACTTTTTAACAAATATGTAAAATTAACAGTTACTGGTTGTAAATCCAGCACAGAGTAAAATTATAACAGAAATGACAGCCTCAGTATGAGAACTGGCAGAGTCAGTGGTTAAGTAATGAGTCTTTCATAATATAGGATTGGATGTGGTATTTATACAGAAGTTAAGAGTAACTTGGAAGCGGGTAGTTATTAAACACAAAGAATTTAGGACACTAGAATATTAAGGTAACTGACGCACTGACACAAGTGACACTTCAATAAGCGCGAGTATTTTACACAAAGAGTTTTAGGATTAGAGAATAATAATGACACGGGAACAACCGATGCTTTGAGTGGAAAATTACAAGTTACAGTAAATAATTATACTTAGCATAAACATTAAGCACAACTGAATATGAATTAATAATGTATAGTAGCACAACTGGACAAGTGAGTTTCACAACCACTAAGTTTACAGTGAGCAGTAGTAATAAGTACAATTAAACTAGATTTACATATGACTCACTATTAACAGTACAAAATTAGAAATCAGTAGATTTACAATCCAAAATCAACACTGCAGTTGAATTGGGTCAAAACAGTAAACTAAAGTACAGAATTCAAATCGACGTGGAAAAGTTTCCACGTCACAACGTCACACAGCCGATGCCTGCTCTGAGCAGCATATAGCATCACACACGTATACAGACTTTACAGGAACAATACACAACCATTGACAAACAGCATGCTTAACAACCAGTGATTTGAATTTAACAACCAGTGACTTGAAATTAACAACCAGTGACTTGAGGTTACCCACCAGTGGTGAATGAGATAACCTGCGAGGCTCGCCATGTAGCTAGGGACGGAACAGAGTTTTTTAAATATTTTCGAGCGCACAATGTGGTAATTGTTATACTTTTGATCCTGCTTCTTCAATCAAGAATTTTGCCAAAGATCTGCAGAATCTAGTTGGAACTCCCATGTTATTTCTAAATCAAAAGATTGCCGATATTAATCAATATTTATGGCCTTGTCTTACATATTCATTGCAAACAGCCCCCTTAAATAAATTGCCTAAGAAATTTCTTGAAGATTTGGATAAGTTAATTCGAAGTGCTGTCAAAGATATACTTGCTATTTCTCATGATTCTCCTAATGCATTGTTGTACACTTCGAAAAAGTGTAGGGGTCTTCAAATAATGAGATCTACTTGGGAAGCATTTATTCAACACTATAACATTTGTGTTGTTTTGCTAAGTTGCAATGACCCATATATACCATTTGTGAAAGATTTAAAGTCCGAAATGGAAAGCTGCATTGCAGCTTTGCAACTTAATGAAGATCAAGTGCAACCTATAATGGATTCACGTCCTAAAACAAAACCTAGCAAAATATTAAGGAAAATTTTGAGGAATCAAGAGTATGATCAATGGTGTTCTTTTCCTCTTCGTGTCCGTATGGAAATCGAATTATTATTGACAAATGCGGCTTAACGTCTTCAGAGTGGTTAAATACTTTAAAAATGTCTGCTAATGTTTATCCCGTTAAAGCAATTCCAGGTCGTTCGCTAGAATCATCCCTTTGCAGGCACTGCAAAGAGAAAGAAACCCTCGCTCATGTTCTAGGGAAATGACATGTGGGAAGCTTACTGAGAAACAGTAGACATCATGAAGTTAGGAATATTATTGCTAATCATTTGAGAGCGCTTGATTGGATTGTGCATGAAGAAGTGACTGATGGTGCTTCAAAAAGGGTTGATATCATCTGCTGGCGAAAAGATCTACAGTCAGGGTACATTTTGGATCCAACTATACGTATGGAGCAGTCCGTTCGTCAAGCTGAAGAAGTTAATACAGAAAAGCAGGCTCATTATAATTCTTGCATTCCGTACTTTCTAGAGAAGTACCAATTGAAGAAGCTGGGGGTCGTAGGACTTCTTGTTGGAGCTAGGGGCACTCTTACAGGGTTCTTTGAATTATTTCGTAAAGAACTGCGTCTCCCTTCAAAAATGATTGAAGAAATTGTAATTGCTACGATTCGAGGATCTTGCCGAATTGCACATAATCATTTAAATAATATGAATTTATCAGAAAGTTGATCATTTAAAATAATGTTATTGTTTGTTATACAAAAATCATAATTAACGTCAAAATAATGTGTGTTGTTTTTACTGTGTCTTAATGGCAAGCGTAATAGTGCGCCAGTTGTAAATAAAATTTTACTATCTCTCTCTGGATACGACATGGTACATTAAACATTTTAAATAGTTACGTATATTGTCAGGCAAAGCTTGGTTCTATTAATATTATTCAAAGACATAAAAAGTCGTTGGCAAGTATAGAATCAATAAATGTATGTACATATCGTCGGTGAAGAACCAAAATGACCCATATCTATTTGTAGCTAAAAACAATATCCACTATCTACAAATATATTGAAACATGAAAGCATTTAAATAGAACATTTTGCACTTTTTAAAAACATGTAAATAGAACATTTTACACTTTTCAAAAACATGTAAATGGAACATTTTACACTTTTAAAAAACATGTAAATGGAACATTTTACAATTTCAAAAAACATGTAAATAGAACATTTTACGCTTTTAAAAAACTCCTAAAAATAAACATTGTACGGCTGTTTCTTATTTTGTTTTTATGACATAGCTCATTTTGATTTTAGCTTAAATTGGATATGGGTCATTTTGGTTCTTCACAGACAATATGTGCTTCTTGCGGGGAAAAGCCTAAATAAACATAGATATTTTGTAAGTTGTTTTTCTAGAAATATTACAATAGTTAAAAATACGTAAGGTTAACCTTGTACATTTTAAAATCCAAGCTTCTTGCATGACATTTTACAGAAAGTATTTTTAAGTTGTGAAATTTAATTTAGGTGGTATAAACAAGTAAACAACGTTGTTTTTAAAATTAATTAATAATAAACTCATTCCTTTGTTAAGTACGTACTGCTCCTATTCTGTTTTTCAAAGAAAGGGAACTGAAACGCTGCGCCTGATTCTATATATTTAAATATAATTCGATGACTATATAGCAAATATTTGGTAACCACAGAATCAATAAATGTATTTATGTATGTGCCAAACCTTGAAAAAATTGTTATTTTACACAAAAAAAGGTCTATTACGTGTGGTTTTACATGTATCCCAAGGTGATGTGTACCTAAGGATGAGCCTTTGTATGCATCGAAGTCAATAGAAGGTTGCTTACATCATGATATTTGACGAACAATATATCGTCTGTGAAGAACCAAAATAACCCATATCCAATTTAAACTAGAATCAAAATGAGCTATGTCATCAAAAAAAATGAGAAACATGCGTAAAATGTTAATTAGGAGTTTTTGAAAAGTGTAAAATGTCCTATTTAAATGTTTTTGAAAAGTGTAAAATGTTCTAATTCCATGTTTTTAAAAAGGTGCAAAATGTTTTTATTTCATGTGTTTCAAAAGGTGCAAAATGTTTTAATTTCATGTGTTTTAAAAGGTGCAAAATGTTTTAATTTCATGTTTTTGAAAAGGGGTAAAATGTTCTATTTACATGTATTTTTTGAAAGTGCAAAATGCTGTATTTAAATGCTCTTAAGACATATTTGAATATTTTCGTAGATAGTTGATATTGTTTTTAGCTAAAAATGGAAATGGGTCATTTTGGTTCTTTACAGACGATATTCTTCCTCGCTTGCGTTAAAAGTTATTTAAAGTTCTTTAAGTAATTAA
The DNA here is from genome assembly GCA_949802685.1 of Dicyrtomina minuta. Lineage (NCBI taxonomy): Eukaryota > Metazoa > Arthropoda > Collembola > Symphypleona > Dicyrtomidae > Dicyrtomina > Dicyrtomina minuta. The sequence continues at coordinate 10,996,670 of OX461811.1, forward strand.
TCAGCTGTTGGAACATTGACGAAACTCGTTCACTCTTGGTTGAGTTCTGCTCTCATCGTCAGCTCATTTTCTAACACCAACTTTCAAACGTTTGTCCTCAACTTGCCGCTTTAAAATATTTTCGCCTACTACAAAGCCACTATTTAGTTTACTGCTGTGCTTCAGAATTTAAATCAAAATCAAAGGTAGTATAGGAACGATGGTAGGACCAATTGCGAAGCTGTTCATTCCCAATGATTTTATCTGGGGAATGTTTTCAACCAAAAATTTTAGAAACACCATTCAGTAAGCACTAAGCTTATTTCAGGCTCGGTTTCCCATCGTCAGGTAAAACTTTATTTCTGAACTGTTTTTGGTTGTATCTATATTTGACTCCTCGCAAAATGACGTGGCCGCTGACCTGGACGATCGACCGATTGCTTCATTAATAGATGGTCACGAAAGTGTCACCTATTTCAAAACAATATAAAATTTCATGATTGATAATACATCACGAACATGATTCTTGGTACGTAGTACAAACTCATGTGATCGAGTGTATATGACTTATAGCTGGTAAGGGATCGTCCATAAATGGCGTCATTCATACATTACGATTTTAGTAATCCCCATGAATTTATTTTATAAAATTTGTGGCATTAAACATTATAGTTTTAGAAGAATTAAAAAAAATGTATTTAAGTTGATAGTATGTCATTACTGAATTTTGTTTACTTTAAAGTCCTGCCTTGCTATGCCTACAGTCTAAACCTAACAAACCTAATTACATTATAAATTGGAAGTAAGAAAAGCCTGTGATTGGCACGTGGTCAATTACCCAAAATTGCTTTAATATATTCATTTAAGAGTTCTTATTCAGAAAGGAATATTCAAGTTTCTCATAAATAACATTTGAAACTTTCTAAATGGAATATAGTGGCTATAGTTATTTTCCCAATAAATATTTCCATATGTATGTGTCATACCACGTATTATTTTAATAGCGTAATTATATAAAAAATAGTTTAATTATACCTTAAATTTATAGAGCTTATTTTAATTGGTCGTTAGTAGATATTTTTGTATTAAAAACTGATTTTTAATCTGCTGAAAGTTGAGAGGTGGATGCCAAAGGCAGCAAGGCGCAAGATTTTTATGAAGCCTTCTAAAAATTTTTATATTGTAAGCGTAATTATGTATAAGTTTAAGGGGTAATCCGTACATGATTTCCACTTAACTGTAGTTCGGTTTAAGAACCCGCACACAGCTGAGTTTAGGACAGAATTTAATATACATCTATTTAAAAGCACGGACCCTATACGAAAGACATCATTCGTGAACGGTGCTTAACATAATTGTACCATTCACAGTCGGACAAGAGTTCAGGTTTCAAGCAGTGGTTTCCTAAGGCTAAAGTTCAAATTAAAATTAAATTACAGTTACCCACAAGTAGGTTGCCAAAGGGGTGATCAATTGTTGAAAATAATTTTTTAATTCATTTTTAAGTTTCTTAGTTATTTGAATTTTAATTGCTAAGTCAAGTTAATACGTAAAAATATAGATTGTTTACAAGTCATTTACCATTACTTAATGTGGACTATAAAGAAACCTTAATACGGATTTTATTTAATAACTTGGGCTCAACGTCACGCAGCTATACTGCTTTCAATCCATTTAGGAAAGCGATCCGAACAACACCTGTCTAAAAATAGTTGTGCTTACTACAAAGCCACTTTTCAATTTTCTCCTGTACTTTGCATTTGACGACGAATAAAGAACTAACGATGGTAGGACCAATTGCAAAGCAGTTCATTCCAAAAGGTTTCATCTGGGCAAGTTTCCTTTTCTGTACTCCGTACACATGGAATGCGAAGCTTTCTAAACCAGAGGTGACAAAGTCAAAATGGAGAGTCTTTGGCTGGTGGTTTCATCTTGGGGCTACTTTCGTTTGTATGATTGTAATAATTGACCGCTCAGTGAAAGCCAACTTGAGCGACAGCCCTGAAACTCAAAAATTGTACCCATCCTTAACAAAACAAGTTTTAGTCTTCTACACGTTTGTCTATATTCTGTTTTTTAGACTAGCTGTTTCAGTTTTCATGGGAAAGGACGAAATTCCAGTTTTTCTTGAAGCTTTTGTAAAATACTTTGAAACTAAGAAAAAACAAGAATCAACTTCCAAATATAAAAAAAGCAAAAAAACAATTTGGAAATTGAAATATAGACATTTTGCATTAAATGACTTGCCAGGTCGATTCATTGCCTTAATATTCTACTCATCACTAGGGATCCATGCCTTAACTGTCTGCGTAAGCTTCATTAGTCCACAACTTCCAATTTTTTGTATTTGTTCTGAATCCAAATTTCCGCATTTTTCGAGATGAACTCAACGTTGAAATATGTTTGAAAATTGCGTTCAACATAATTTCGTTCAACTACATTGTAGCTTGTTTTTTCTGTAAAATTTACCTTTACGGGTTTACAGGCATCCCATATGTTTTTGATTTAATTGACTGCCTTCAAAATTTAACGTAAGTGATGACTTTTGTATTTAATTCAAATTCAACAACATTAAAGTTTTATTTTATTTATGTCACATCTTTATTTTTATTGAGTGATTGTAGAAACCATGGCAATTTGCAATGTTTCATAATTACATATAAATATATCGTCTGTGAAGAACCAAAATGACCCATATCCAATTTATGCTAGAATCAAAATGAGCTATGTGATAAAAATAAAATGAGAAACATGCCTACAATGTTAATTGAGGCATTTTTCAACTTTTTGAAAAGTGTAAAAGGTTCTATTTACATTCTTTTGAAAAGTGTAAAATGTTCTATTTGCATTTTATTGAAAAGTGAAAAATGTTCTATTTGCATTTTTTTGAAAAGTGTAAAATGTTCTATTTGCATTTTTTTGAAAGTGTAAAATGTTCTATTTGCATGTTTTTAAAAAGTGTAAAATGTTCTACTTACATGTTTTTTAAAAGTGTAAAATGTTCTATTTACATGTTTTTAAAAAGTGTAAAATGTTCTATTTAAATTCTTTCAAGACATGTTTCAATATTTTTGTAGATAGTTGATATTGTTTTTGAATATAAATGGATATGTGTCATTTTGGTTCTTCACAGACGATATGTTTGTAAGCGATGGTAATGTAGCATGTCATGACAATGCAATATAATATGTTAATATCTTTGATATTATATTTTTGAAAAAAATAGCATTCAAGTTGGAAGTGATTCCAAAATGCGTACTGGAATAGGCAATGGTTTTGATGCGGGAATCGAAGCGTTTGCTCGCAAGTATCAAGAGCTTCAACTTCTTCAAGATCAATTTGAGTTCATTTACTGTCGAGTAGTTCTATTGGTGTCAAAATGGTTGAGTATAATCCTAACAACTTACTGCATCTATGGCTGCATCCGAATGGAAGGAATTATTGTATTCATATTCTTCAGCTGTTTAGTAGACTTTTTGGTGTACCAAATTGTTGCATTCACGATCTACGGCAGAATTTATGAATTTTCATCACACTTGATTTTATCAAACTGAAATAAATGAATATCGAACTAAAATTTTATCAAAATCGGAGCAGAACTGTAGAAGGTTTCGGGCGGCATAGTTTTAAAATTTGAATTTTAAAAACTTTGGCGAGTCGCTGTGACCTGGGACCAAGCAACGGAAAATCCACTCGAGTTACTTTATATCTGTGCTATTGAAAATAGCCTGCTATATTGGAATATGTCTCTTGAAAATCTGGATCGGTCATGTCGCGTCATTCCCTTGTTAGTATGATATAATTATAACATAAAAGCCATTTGCGATTGTCTGACTCGGTTGATATGAACAACGAACCTAGAAATGTATTGAATTATTTGAGCTCAACTTCAGGTAGCTATAATTACTGCTTTCAGTCTATTTGGAAATGCTATCCGATCGACATCTGTCTCAAGTTATAGACTCTTAGGATTTCTGTTATTTCAAAAGTCACTAGTTCAACACTTGTCTCAAGATTGTTCCTTGATGACATTTTTTCCTGCTACAAAGCCACTATTCACAAATCTTCCGCTGTACTTTAGATTTTACCTAAAAGAAACTACTTACGATGGTAGGACCCATTGCAAAGATGTTCATTCCCAAAGGTTTCATCTGGTGAAGTTTTCTAGACTGCATTCCATACACATGGAATGCTCAGCTTTCCAAACCTGAGCTGACAAAATCAAAATGGAGACTTTTCGGCTAGAGGTTCCATCTTGTGGCTACTTTTCTTTGTATGATTTTAATGATTACCCGCTCAGTGAAAGCCAACTTTGAGACGAGCACAGATGTGTCAACTTTATAATAGTAATTATTTATGAAAGTTCTTATTTAGATATTAAAAAATTCAGTTATTTTGGTTTGTCTCGTCTTACAAGCATAACCTGCCAAGCCATAAGTAAGATTTTCCATGTGATATTTTTTTTTAAAAAGCGCCTAATAAAACTTAAAACAGCTTATTTTTTTTTAGAAAAATCGAAAAAGGCCTTAAAATGTTTTTTAATTCTGTTTTTTTTAATTTTAAAAAACACTTTAAGCACAATATTTGAAAATTTTGAATGAAAAACTATTTTAAAATATTCTAAATTCCAAAACAATCAAAATTTAAAATTTTGAATTTATTTTATTTTTTCAAAAATTTCATAGGCACCTATTGTTGTTTGGTCAAAATTTGAAACATAAAAAAAATTTCAATATTTTAAATTTAAATGTTAAATTTAAATTCAGAATATTTTAAAATGGCTTTTCATCTAAAATTTTCAAAAATTATTGTGCTTACGGTGTTTTTTGAAATATTAAAAACAGGATTAAAAAACATTTTGAACCCTTTTTTGATTTTTCGAAAAAATATTTTATCGTCCAAAACTTATGTTACGCGCACGTTGTTGTTAAGCCATTCTAAGTTTGTTTTGGACGCTCTTTTTGAAAACAAATATCTCATGGAAAATCTCGCTTATGGCTTGACGGGTTATGCTCGTTAGTTTATTTACTTCAGCGACCACAAAAGCAAGCAGGCACGTCTGTAATGTTTAATCTAAAAAAAAATTTAAAACGTCTTTAAAGCATTCAAATAGAATATTTTGTACTATACAAAATATGTATGTAAGTAAAACATTTCAATAGAACAAATGAAATAAAAAAATAGAACTTAAAAATGTTTTCAGATTTTTCACGACGGTGAATACGCTACTTCCATTTTATACACAGTTTTGAAAAAACCTCGAATGGTGCGATAGAAATAAAAAATTTAAGGCTACGATTTGCTTACGTGATTTTCGAGTTTCATTAAAAACACATAGATCTAGGTATCGTTGATTCTATTGGGAAATCGGGTTAGAAATTATTGTGTGTGTGGAACTGCGTGCCCTTTTCTGCTGTCTCGCATTGTTTATTTATGACCAAAGCAGGGGCGAATCAAGATGAGATTTCTCGATGTGGGCAATACATATAAAAGGGGCGGCCATTTTGGATTAAAAGCCCTTATGTTATCCTGTGTTTACAATTCATTCTGGAGGCAAGTGCCATGTGGCCCACTTTCTGGATCTGCCCCTGTAAACCAAGTCTCATGTAAAGTATGTGGCACTCAATATTGTAATCTAGGTCTCTGGCCCTTTGTGTTAGCGTCAATCCGGATTGACGCTTCCTACGCAAGATTCTCTGATCCTAAAAAGATAAATTTTGCAGCCCTTCAATACAATTCCCATATGCTTTCTTTGTATTTCTTTGTAGTCTGTTGTGTGGGAAACTTTCTGCTTAAGGAGACACATCTTACGTATAAATAGAAGTTGTGTTTTATTTTATTTGATTTTATTGTCTTAGTGGTTGGTTTACATGTTTGTGCTTTCGGGCTCTGGAAAAAGGAAGTTACGGCAACTGCAGAGGCTATGTGCGAGTTCCCAAGTTTCGTTCATGAAATTCTATTCATTAAAAAAAAAGACAGCAGAAAGATACACACGAAGGGTGGTCCGTCAATGTTGTCTGGTTATTCTGAAAATTGTAACTATAAAATTTTAAAGTTCTTTAAAGTAAAAAAATTCTTTGAATATCTGAATTGACTGTTTTCAATAATCCTATGTATTACAAAAGGCAATTTTTAAAACATGTATTCGCCACGGTTTACAGCTTTTGAAAACCCTAAATAAACTTTTAGCTGCTTTCGCAATCGCTTAATTTGAAAAAGTTTAGCATTCAGTGACACTAAACACCATGTTTTGCAGTTTTTAAAAACATTAAACACCACGATTTGAAGTTTTTAAAAACAGTAGATACCACATTGTGCAACTCTCAAAAGTATTAAATACCAGGTTTTGCAGCTTTCCATAACACTAAAAGTCACGTTTTGCAGCTTCCAAAAACACTAAATACCACAATTTGCAGCTTTCAAAAACACTGAATAACACATTTTGCAACTCTCAAAAGTATTAAATTCGAGGTTTTGCAGCTTCCAAAAACACTAAATAAAACATTTTTCAACTCTCAAAAGTACTAACTACCAGGTTTTGCAGCTTTCAAAAACACAAAATACCACATTTTGAAGCTTTCAGATACACTAAATAACACATTTTTGCATATCTCAAAAGTATTAAATACAAGGTTTTGCAGCTTCCAAAAACAACTAAATACCACATTTTGTAGCTTTTAAGAACACTAAATAACAAATTTTGCAACTCTCAAAAGTATTAAATTCGAGTTTTTGCACCTTCCAAAAACACTGAATAACACATTTTGCAACTCTCAAAAGTATTAAATTCAAGTTTTTGCAGCTTCCAAAAACACTGAATAACACATTTTGCAACTCTCAAAAGTATTAAATTCGAGGTTTTGCAGCTTCCAAAAACACTGAATAACACATTTTGCAACTCTCAAAAGTATTAAATTCGAGTTTTTGCAGCTTCCAAAAACACTGAATAACACATTTTGCAACTCTCAAAAGTATTAAATTCGAGTTTTTGCAGCTTCCAAAAACACTGAATAACACATTTTGCAACTCTCAAAAGTATTAAATTCGAGTTTTTGCAGCTTCCAAAAACACTGAATAACACATTTTGCAACTCTCAAAAGTATTAAATTCGAGTTTTTGCAGCTTCCAAAAACACTGAATAACACATTTTGCAACTCTCAAAAGTATTAAATTCGAGTTTTTGCAGCTTCCAAAAACACTGAATAACACATTTTGCAACTCTCAAAAGTATTAAATTCGAGTTTTTGCAGCTTCCAAAAACACTGAATAACACATTTTGCAACTCTCGAAAGTATTAAATTCGAGTTTTTGCAGCTTTCAAAAACACTGAATAACACATTTTGCAACTCTTAAAAGTATTAAATTCGAGTTTTTGCAGCTTCCAAAAACACTGAATAACACATTTTGCAACTCTCAAAAGTATTAAATTCGAGGTTTTGCAGCTTCCAAAAAAACTGAATAACACATTTTGCAACTCTCAAAAGTATTAAATTCGAGTTTTTGCACCTTCCAAAAACACTGAATAACACATTTTGCAACTCTCAAAAGTATTAAATTCGAGTTTTTGCAGCTTCCAAAAACACTGAATAACACATTTTGCGACTTTTAAAAGTATTAAATTCGAGTTTTTGCAGCTTCCAAAAACACTGAATAACACATTTTGCAACTCTCAAAAGTATTAAATTCGAGTTTTTGCAGCTTCCAAAAACACGGAATAACACATTTTGCAACTCTCAAAAGTATTAAATTCAAGTTTTTGCAGCTTCCAAAAACACTGAATAACACATTTTGCAACTCTCAAAAGTATTAAATTCGAGTTTTTGCAGCTTCCAAAAACACTGAATAACACATTTTGCAACTCTCAAAAGTATTAAATTCGAGTTTTTGCAGCTTCCAAAAACACTGAATAACACATTTTGCAACTCTCAAAAGTATTAAATTCGAGTTTTTGCAGCTCCCAAAAACACTGAATAACACATTTTGCGACTTTTAAAAGTATTAAATTCGAGTTTTTGCAGCTTCCAAAAACACTGAATAACACATTTTGCAACTCTCAAAAGTATTAAATTCGAGTTTTTGCAGCTTCCAAAAACACGGAATAACACATTTTGCAACTCTCAAAAGTATTAAATTCAAGTTTTTGCAGCTTCCAAAAACACTGAATAACACATTTTGCAACTCTCAAAAGTATTAAATTCGAGTTTTTGCAGCTTCCAAAAACACTGAATAACACATTTTGCAACTCTCAAAAGTATTAAATTCGAGTTTTTGCAGCTTCCAAAAACACTGAATAACACATTTTGCAACTCTCAAAAGTATTAAATTCGAGTTTTTGCAGCTTCCAAAAACACTGAATAACACATTTTGCAACTCTCAAAAGTATTAAATTCGAGTTTTTGCAGCTTCCAAAAACACTGAATAACACATTTGTCAATTTAAGAATTGTCGAATTTCATATTTTTTGCGTTTTAAAATTTTAAAACTTTTTACCTATTTTTGATAAATAAAATCTTTATACTCAAAGTACAATACTAAAATAAATGTTAAAAACAATTTCTCAGAAAGTGTTTTTAATCACTTTACACATTTATAGTCACTGCCACCGTCAAACAATAGGTATATAGCTATAATCCGTTAGCACTTGGGTTTATTTCTTACACCAATATTCATGACATTGAATCGTTTTCAAAATAAGTAATGGCCGTCCTGTGAAATGCAAAACATGTTGTAAAGAAAATGATTTTCGAAATGACACGACGTGACGGTCACAACATAATACATATCGTCAGTGAAGAACCAAAATGACCCATATCAAATTTAAGCTAGAATCAAATTGAGCTATCCCAGCAAACACAGAGATTTGGCCCGAGTCAGGATTTGGTGGGGGACGTCGGAGAAATCAGATCGTATGGGGAAAGAACACCTGGGCAAGCCTTTGCCGTACATAAAATAAACCTAGCATTTTTTGAACGTTTGGCCCTGGCCTGGGACTAGTCAAAACATTATGGTCTGGCTTTGGTATGGTAAATCGAATTTGGGCCAGACGCAAACGAATTGACCAAATACAGGCACTGCTACAGCCGAGCCTGGCCCATATCTGGTTAGTCAGAGTGGCATTTTTATTTTCCCTAGTGCTACTAGTGCAGGATTCATGTTCAGTCTTGGTTTGTTTTAAGTGCAGTGTGGTCGATTGATGTGAGTTGCACACTGCACATCATTATAGCAATTCATTCTGTCTGTGCTTTTCCACCAACAGCACATCACATATCTCACTCGCATGTTACTACTGATAGTAATTATTTAGTGCAATAAGTAAGTTGTAGTTTAGGTTTTGATTGAGTTATTTCTAGTAAAGTTTAACGTGAGACCTTGGTTTCACTAGAAAAGTTAACAATTGTTTGCCATAAGAATCTCGCTTTTAGATTTAACTATTGTTAAAGTTGAAAGCGAAAACCTTAGGACTAACAATTGTTAACTTTTCTAGTGAAATCAAGGTCTTAGAATGTTTAAGTGTAACGGATTTAAAGCCAGTTAAAAATTATCTTATTACTAGTTCAATTCTTTGTATTTTTGAAACGAGAGACTTCAAAATTCTAACCCCGTTTACATTGATGTTAAGAAGTTAAAACAAAAATGTGTATTATTGTCAGCTTCAGCTGACCTAAATGTTTTCGTCAAAAATATGAAATAGGTCATGCATAAGCATGGTTATTTAACAGTGAAATTATGACCAATAATTAGGGCTAATAAAAAACATAAATTGAGATGAATTGATGTTTCGTTTTCTTTATTTGCATCAGATTATTTATGTATGACCAAATTAATTATGCATTAATAAGGAATAAGAACGACTAAAAAATTTTCTATTTAAATGTTTTTGAAAACTGTAAAAATTTTCTACTTACATGTTTTTGAAAACTGTAAAAATGTTCTATTTACATGTTTTTGAAAACTGTAAAATTGTTCTATTTAAATGTTTTTGAAAACTATAAAAATGTTCTACTTACATGTTTTTAAAAAGTGCAAAATGTCCCATTTATATGTTTTTGAAAACTGTTAAATTGTTCTTTTTAAATGTTTTTGAAAACTGTAAAAATGTTCTATTTAGATGTTTTTGAAAACTGTAAAAATGTTCTATTTAGATGTTTTTGAAAACTGTAAAGATGTTCTATTTATATGTTTTTGAAAACTGTAAAATGTTCTATTTACATGTTTTTGAAAACTGTAAAAATGTTCTATTTAAATGTTTTTGAAAACTGTAAAAATGTTCTATTTAAATGTTTTTGAAAAGTGTAAAAATGTTCTACTTACATGTTTTTGAAAAATGTAAAAAACTTGTGTTTACATGTTTTGGAAAAGTGTAAAATGATCTATTCACATACTTTTTAAAAGTGCAAAATAGTCTATTTAAATTGTTTTGAGACATGTTTCAATATTTGTGTAGATAGTGAATATTGGTTTTAGCTACAAATGGATATGGGTCATGTTAGTTCTTCACCGACGATATGTTTATAGATGTAATGATAATGTTATACATGTGATTGCTAAGCTACATGTTTCTGGGCCAAACTACTACCAATTTCAACAGTACAGCAGATTACAAATAGCTTTATCACTGGAAGCAAAACGACAGTTATTGCAGTTGGACTCTCACAGCGACTTACGTATTACTTTTAGTCTTACATTTTCCCTTTGAATTAATGATACAACAAGGCACGTGGGAGCCTTTCAAATTTTAAGTTGGGACTTTTAAAGGTTGCGAAATACACTATAAAAATGTAATGACCTCCTTATTATCTGTTTGTTAAGTTTGTAAAGATGAAATTTTAAAATAACTGCTGCGCTGTTTGCTTTGCTAAAATTTCTTGAAAGTTGGACTCAAGTTGGGGACATAGTTTGGAGAACTAGAATTACACTCTGCAGTCTTGTAAAACAATAAATGGCCATGATGCGGTATGAATACTCAGTACATATAATAAAACAAAATAAAAAGATAAAGAAAGGACAAGGTCATTGCAGCCACAGTCAAATCCGTGTGTATTGCGTTTTGGTGTACAAGTACAATTCTAAATTATATCTCTTGAATTTTGATCGTTCAACTATATGTCTTAAACGAAGATTTTCTGTGCATTTGTAGATTTAAAATTATCTAGACATGCAGAGTATATATAATATTCAGTATATGTGCATGCTATTGACTTTTCAAACCCTCTAAATGTCAAAGTGTCATTGTTTACAGTTTTTAAAATCATCTAAATATCACATTTTCTAATTGACAGAAACAGTGAATAATAAATTTCACAATTTTCAAACTCTTGATATGTCACACTTTGCAGTTATCAAAACCTTGTAAATATCACATTTATCAGTTTTCAAAAACTACAGATATCATATTTTGCAATTTTTAGAGACAGTAGATATCAAACTTGGCAGTTTTAAATACCTTTAAATATCACATATTGCAATTAATAGAAACAGTAAATATCACGTATTGCAGTTTTTAAAACCTCTAAATATCACATTTAGCAGTTTTCATAAAATCCAAATATGGCATTTTAAAATTCTTAGAAACAGTAAATTTCACATTTTGCAGTTTTCAGGAACTAAATATCACATATTGCAGTTTTCAAAACCTCTAAATATCACATATGGCAGTTTTAAAAAACCTCAAATATCACATTTTGCAATTCTTAAAAACAGTAAATGTCACATTTTGCAGTTTTCAGAAACTAAGTATTACATATTGCAGTTTTTTAAACTTCTAAATATCACATATAGCAGTTTTAAAAAAACCCACATGTCACATTTTGCAATTCTTAAAAACAGTAAATGTCACATTTTCCAGTTTTCAGAAACTAAATATTACATATTGCAGTTTTTAAAACCTCTAAATATCGCATTTATCAGTTGTCAATTCTTCAGACACGCTAAATATCACATTTTTCATTTCTCAGAAGCAGTAAATATCCCATTTTGCAGGTTTTAGAAACACTACATATTACATTTTTAACAGTTTTAAAAATTCTAAAATCTATAATTTAGTCTATTAGCCACGCGCATTTTCTGCTATTTAAAAATAACTTGAATTTAAATACGTAGAATCTTCTGCACTATTAAAATTTAATGAAACTTTAACATTTTCACTCCCAAAAAGTAATTATATATTATGTACATTAACCAACAGTTTCGTAATGCGCCCTTGTCAATTAGTCTGATTAATTGCATACATTTTGAATTTTTTATAATCACCGGAACGGACTTGCGTCTTCTTCTATTATCCATAATTAAGCAATGAATTCAGCCTTTACCCTCCACTTCAAAATCAGCAACGTCAGAATCTGTGTTTCTTTTAGCTGAAATTCTGTAATGTATTTACTTCCCATTCAAAATTTAAATGTGAAACTTTCCTTTGATCCCACAATTCATGAATTTGAAAGTTTTAAAAAACTTGCATCACAATTCTCTGGAAATTTAATTCTGCATCTGTTGAATCTAGATCTCCTGCTCATCCACTTCAGCTGGAGAAACAAACCAAATATTTGAATTTAAACGTATATACCTTTATGTAATTTGAGTAAACATCATTTCAAGTAATATGAATAATTTCCACAGTGACGGTGACGGTGTGTGTGCACATTTCTTTCTTTTTCTAAAGGAAAATATATTCGCCCACGTTTCTACACTTCGTCGGTGAAGAACCAAAATGACCCATATCCATTCTTAGCTAAAATTAATATCCACTATCTACAAAAATATTCAAATATGTCTTTAGAGCATTTAAATAGAACATTTCGCACTTTCCAAAAATATGTAACTACAGAATTTTACTTTTGAAAAACACAGAATTTGAACATTTTGCACTTTTCAAAAATATGAAAAGATAACATTTTGCATATTTTCAAAATTTTTTTAATCAGTAATTTTTGCAACTTTGTAAAAACATGGAATTAGAACATTTTGAACTTTTCAAAAACATGCAAATAGGACATTTTGTATCGTCGAAAAACATGAAAATAGAACATTTTACGCTTATCAAAAACTCCTAATTACCATTTTACGCATGTTTCTCATGGTTTTATTACGACATAGCTCATTTTAATTGTAGCTTAAGTTGGATATGGGTCATTTTGGTTCTTTCCTGACGATTTGCATTACCTTCATGGGTAAATACATGCTACAAGTACCTACCACTTTATACCGCCCACTAAAACTGTTCTATGCTCTCCACGCTATTTTCCTTTTGAATTTTAAAATTCGAATTTTGAATTCTTCAGGGCCAGGATATTACGTCAGAGGCTGACTAACTTACAAATTTGGATTATTGTCACACAAATAGTGAGACATGCTGCTGGAGAATGGAGAACTAAGCTTTGAGTCTGGAAGTCTGGACGAAATACATGGACATGGCCAGAATGCCAAAATCCCAACAAGATATTTATTACACTGGGAAGTCTCTTCCAGTCGTTTCTATATTATCTGATCTACGGGACACATCTTTGCTTAAACGTCAACCTCAACTTCAACTTCAAAAGGAAAGATGACAATGACATTGTGACATGGCGACTCTGAAAGAAAATCATGTTTCTGTTTTTTATTTGTCAGAAAGTCAAGGAACAAAAAAGTTATGTTAAACTGCATTACCCGGACCGGTCAGTCGGACGAAGGAATTGCTTTTAGGCAGGAATTTTTTTCCAAACCGAAATCACCACTTTGATTTTATCCAAGGGTTTTCTTTAGTAATGCAAACTACAAGTTTTGAGAAAAGCGGAAAATCTTTTATTTCCATGTTTGTGAAATGTACAAAAATATTTGTTTTGCATTTTTTTTGAAAAGTCAAAATATTTTTTTTGCACATTTTTTAAAATTGCTGAAATGTTCCATTTAAATGTTTTTAAAAAGTGCAAAATTTTATATTTTCTTAATTCAGAAAAGTTCAAAATGTTCTTTTACATGTTTTGAGAAAATTAGAAAATGTTTTATTTATATGTTTTTGAAATGTACAAAAATGCTTATTTTGCATGTTTTTAAAAAGGTCAAAATATTCTGTTTACATATTTTTGAAAACTGCAAAATGTTCCATTTACATGTTTTTGAAAAGTGCAAAATGTTCCATTTATATGTTTTAAGAAAATTCAAGAAGCGGGGGCTGCCTCTGCTGGCCGGATTATCCGGCTCTGTGCATAAGAAAGTGCAGCGTATATTGCAATAGCTCACGAGAATTGTGCAATTTTCTTGGACATTTTAGCCATTTTTAGCTGCAAACTGCAGTATACATGGATGTCAACAGATGTCAGCTCCATGTACTGCCACTTATAATAGTGTGTTACATAAACCCGTATCATTTATCTTTCAGTTGCAACTATGACCTCCCAGGCCTGTCTACTATTACAGAAAATAGTGTATGTACATTCAGAAGTAATTTAGCTTTAGATATGTACTTGTGTTCGGGTTTGTTTTTGTAGTTTGTAGCGTGCCCTGGCTATAGAAATAGAAATCGTAATACCTTATGTGCACTTTTTTTTGGGGGTAAATCCAATTTATATCAATTTCCCCCTGCAGCCTGCAGTTGAGTTGAGTTGTTGAGTATTATGAAAGTGTCCTATTTTCCCATTTTTTATTTTATTTCAATTTTGCAATAGTTTGTGTACCAAATACCTCCTGCGGGGATCCGAGACTCAGAGCCGGACGAAGGAATTGCCATTAGGCAGCAATTTGTTTCCATACAAAACCCAACATTTTGATTTTATAGAGGGGTTTCTTTGGTAAAGCAAAATGTTGTATTTACATGTTTTAGAAAAGTGCAAAATGTTCCGTTTACTTGATTCAGAAAAGTACAAAATGTTCTATTTACATGTTTTGAGAAAAGTGGAAAAAGTTCTTTTTACTTGATTCAGAAAAGTGCAAAATGTTTTATTTACATGTTTTGAGAAAAGTGGAAAAAGTTCTTTTTACTTGATTCAGAAAAGTGCAAAATGTTCTATTTATATGTTTTAGAAAAGTGGAAAAAGTTCTTTTTACTTGATTCAGAAAAGTGCAAAATGTTTTATTTATATGTTTTAAAAAAAGTGGGAAATGTTTTATTCCCATGTTTCCAAAATTTAAAAAGATTTTATTTGCATGTTTTTGAAAAGTCTCAATATTCTTCTCACATATTTTGAAAAAAAGCAAAATGTTCCATTTACAAATGTTTTTTGACAATTCAAGCAGCGGGGGCTGCATGCGCTCGTCGAATTATTCGGCCCTGCGGAGGCTAAAACGTAGGATATATATTCATAGGGCATCTACTATATTATATAGTGTCTTTAAAAAAATGGAAAAATAGAAACTGAAAAATAGGTCGTCTGTAGGGTTTTAGCAGCCGAAGCTTTATGTACATTTCCCGTCCTTCCATTTCAATTTTCTATTCACAAGGCTCAAGATACAAGAGAGTTTAAGTTGACTTGTCCATTTTTGATGTGGATAAAGGATCGTTCATAAATGACGTCACGGTTATATTGCCATTGGGTATCCTTGGATATTGAGGATATCTTATCCTAAAGAAAGCCATTTACGCAATGGTTATGCTCATAATGGCATAAGCCCCTAAGGTCAGAGGGTCCTAAAAATTGGGATATTTGGATGACACCATTTATGAATGGCCCCTAAATACAATATAAAAGGAATGTGAACAAAGACATGAGATGAATTGACATCATCCATCAGAGTCTATCATTTTGTTGTACAAAGTTGAACTAAAAAGGAGCGAGTTGAAGTGCTTCCTTTTCCTTGATAAATAATGCATCCATTTTCTCCCACTGTATTGTCATTTTCAACTGGGGGTGAGGCATAAATGATGTCTTCAATTTATTTCGCCAGTCCAAAAACACTTCCCTTTCAAGGCTTTATGGCACTGTAATAATAC
Organism: Dicyrtomina minuta; assembly: GCA_949802685.1. Classification (NCBI taxonomy): domain Eukaryota; kingdom Metazoa; phylum Arthropoda; class Collembola; order Symphypleona; family Dicyrtomidae; genus Dicyrtomina; species Dicyrtomina minuta. Next base: position 11,012,550 of record OX461811.1, read on the forward strand.
CCGGATCCCCTTAAGTACGCTTTCGTAAGAAGCTCGAGTTTGAATAGAACGCGCGGGTCGCACTACTGGAGGACATACGGTACTACACAATATACCCTATTAGTGCAAGCAAAAAACAAAATGGCTACAGTTTTTGAATTGTAAGAATTACAAATATCTGACAATTTGCATTTCATGAAAACAATATGCTAAAACATTGTGTATACTGTGGACTGTGGATATCCTTGTTGGGATTTTAAAATTGTAAAATGTAAAATTAAAATAAGTTTTAGATAGCTATTTAAAAAAAATAATAACGTACCTAACTACTTTCAATTCTATAGTATATGTATCTTACAATAGAACGCGGGGATCTATTACAACGCAAAAGGTGCCGTATGTTTTAAAGGGACTCACATAGATGGCGTGAAAGGACCAATTTAGAAATTAACGCTGTTCTGTCTCTAATACAACGCGGGGTAAAAAGTATTATTAGCAATTAGATAGGACACTAGCGTGTCTATGTATTTCTAGTCATATAGACCACGCAAGTTATTAAAGACCCCGGGAATTATTACAGACCCAATATAATTCTATCTTTTTTAAAAGTTCAGAATGTTCTTTTTACTTGTATGGAAGAGTTTAACATGTTCTATGTACATGATGTGATTGAACAGTTCAAAATTCTCTAGTTACGTGTTTTTAAAAGTACACAACGTTCTATTTGCATGTTTTTAAAAAGTTAAAATTTTTTTATTTACATGTTTTTAAAAAGTGTGAAAAAATTTATTTACATGTTTTTGAAAAGTGCAAAACGTTCTATTTACATTATGTTTTTGAAAAGTGTGAAAACATTTATTTACATGTTTTTGAAAAGCGTGAAAAAATTTATTTACATGTTTTTGAAAAGTGCAAAACGTTCTATTTATTTATTTTCAAAAATTGTACAAACTATTCAAAATCATGAAACTTTGCATTTTCTATAGATAGATCATTTAGTTTTTAGACATAATTTATTTTGGTTTTTCACCCAAGATACATACATATCCTTTTTGGACAAAACAAAGAATTATGATGGAGATAGAATATTTTGCATGTTAAGACAAAAAATAGAGCAAAATTTGTTACCGCTAAGTGCAATGCAATCAAGAAAAAAAAGCAATACAGTCTACCTTATGTGGCTACAACAATGCCTGTAACGGATAACAGCGCCACATGAATAACTTGTCCCCAGGGGCGAAAAAGAAAACCGCAGAAAATAAAACTTAAGGGACATTTTGTGTGGGGACGATCTATTCGTGTAGCGCAACTATCTGTCACAGTCTTCATTGCTGCCATTTAATACATTATGCAATGTCTATATGTATAATGTATGTATATAGTAAAATAAAAAATTATTTATTACTACCAGACCCCGCACCTTTTTTTTTCTATAATTTGCAAGGAACATGTTGAATGCTGTGTAAAATAGACAGAGCCTTTGTGCCGCTTAAGCTTTCAAATTCAGCATTTTTGAAAAAAGGGGACGGAAGGAAGACATGTGGGTGCACAAAAGGAGACAGATAAACGTTTCCACACTTTCACTTGCTTTCACTTGCTTTCACTTGCTTTCACTTAGACCAGCTTTCACGTGCTACCGTCAAGCTTCTACATTCCCACTAAAAGTAAGTGCCAGTAATTTTCAATTCAAAGCTCAATTCAAATTCAAATCCAACATTGGAATAAATGACAAAGTCTCTTTATCATAGAATTATATTATGAAATGCATGGAGTTGCATTGTATTCAGTCGTAATCGCACTAGCTTTGCATCAATTCTAAGTGTGCATTCGTTTTGTTAAATTACCCTTCATCACACAACACAAAACAATTTTAGCATCCATTTTAGCCTCAATTTCAAAGAAATGCACACTTACGTTTTTTTTTCTCGTTACAAGTCAGTTTTTTTTTTGGGAATTCTTTTTTCTATTCAGTAAGAATTCAGCCTTATTTCTTATTTAAGTCGAAAGGAATATAATGTACGTACCTGGATACAATGTGGATTAATTAGATTAGATGTAGAAGTATGAATTACTTTCACTTTGTAATATGACTCCAATGTCAATTTAACACGTGACTCATAAAAATAACATTGCAAAATTCAGGGCCGGATGATGCGGCGAGCGCAGGCAGCCTCTACTGCTTAAATTTTCAAAAAATATGTAAATGGAACATTTTGCAGTATTAAAAAATATGCATATAGAATATTTTGGCTTTTCAAAAATATTCAAATAAAATATTTTGCACATTTTAAAAACATGGAAATAAAACATTTAACACTTTTCTTAAAACATGTAAATAAATTATTTTGCACATTTCCAAAACATGCAAATAAAACGATTTTCCACTTTTCTAAAAACATGTGAATAGAACATTTTGCACTTTTCTGAATCAAAGAAAAAGATCATTTTAAACTTTTCAAAAACATGTAAATACAACATTTTGCTTTACCAAAGAAACCCATTAAAAAAATTAAAATCGTGGTTTTTGTATGTAAACAAATTCCTGCCTAAATTCAATTCATTTGTCTGGCACTGGCAAAATTGTATAGCTACTTTCCCTTTCTCTCTTAATTTGCATTTCTGTATTGAAACTGTAGACTGCGGTAACGGCCTTGGCTTCGGTTAGTGACCAGGTCTATAATGAAGCCCATAGCCTTCTACTAAAAAATTTACTGTACTAAGCATAAGCCTTGAGGGTTGAACAATTCTTATTGTAATTAAGAAATATTGCCTGTGAAGACTCAAAATTATTAATTTGCAACGTTTAGCTAAAATTAAAATGTATTATTAAAAAACACATTAGAATATCTCCATTCAAACAAAAACTGCAAAAAAATCATCTTGAAATTTTCAAAAACGTGTAAATGGAAAATTTTTTGCTTTTAAAAAACATGTAAATGGAACATTTTGCAATTTGCAAAAACTTGTAAATTCAGTGTTTTACACTTTTTAAAAACATGTTAATAATACATTTTGCACTTTGCAAAAACTTGTAAATATTTAGTATTGTCTATTTTTGTAAACACCTGAATGTGACGTTTTGGACTTTCTAAAAATTTGTGTAATTATATGTCATTTTGCACTTGTCAAAAACTTGTAATTATCGTCATACCAATCTAACGTATTTATTTTTTTTAGTGCTTTTGACATATAACATTCTAATTCTACTTTAAATTGTACGTGGGACATTTTAATTCTTCTCTCCCGTTATTTATTACGTACATACTAAAATTTACTTTAATTTAAAGTAAGTTTAGTACATACACACTGTAGACTGTAGATCAGTAGTAAATGACTTTTATTCATTGCATCCCCTGCATCCCGTCCAATCGATTTCCCAATTACAATCAAAATAAGTACATTTCCTCTGTCAATAGTTTCATAGCCCTCACAAAATTTCCCCAACTCGCAATCGCAATATAATTGACACCACTCCTTATTTGTTACTTTGTACGTGGAAACGAGAGACTTGCCGAACAAAACTAAACTTAACAAGGGAAATTTAATGAGTTTCCACGAAGTGCGAGAACGAAGATGATCGGGAATTAGAGAAAAAGATACATTCCTCAGGTCTGGATTCTGGATTTACGCGACATAAAGTTCTCATAGGGACTATGTATAGCAAAATTGTGGCCAGGAGACGATGTAGTAGACAGATTGACAAACGTAGCGGCCTTGAAACTCCAAGTCCCAATTCCACTCACTCACACAGAACACAACAGAATTACAGAAAGAAAAGAAAAAAAAATGTTTGCTTTCGATCAATCCAATCAACTCACAAAACAAAACAAGAAAACAGGACAAAGCAAAAACAAACAAAAATACTTACTATGTACTACAGACTGCAGCAAAGTATCGGTTTCTAAGTAAAGCTTTAGGCTCGAGAGATTTTGATTTCTTTTTACATGAGAGTCTCGATCCCTCACAATTACTTAGTAATAACGGATCGCAAAATAAGGAAGGGGTGGTTCATAATTGATGTCACGTAAATTGTCAATCTTTAAGAATCTATACCCATCCCAATGACATTACTGTATAATATTGAGTGAATGGCCATGTTTAACAAGACATTTTATCAATACCCCACTAGACTCACTGATCCTACCGATGACATCATTTATGAACGATCCCTCATTCATTACTGTGAATCTCCAATATATCTCCTACACCGCTATATAGGTTCGAAAAATCACAAAGACAGTTATATTATTTTCAAAACTTACAACAGTAATAATTACATTAAAGGCAAAAGTTTGTGGTTAACTTTATCAGGGATCGTCAACAAATGACGTTATTGGTAGGGTAAATGGGTCTTTCTAGCTCCGGATGACACTCCATGCTATGTAAATATATAGCCATCCAAGCAAGGATTAAATGCTACAGATAAGAGAGTAATACATGGAAATACATGGAAATTTTTTGATGACGTCATTTATGGACGATTCTATACATTTTGTGTCTATTTCCTATGTTCAGATACATATATACATATTACTCAGGGTAAAACTAATTAATTAATACAGTAGTCAGTGCCCAGAGGGGTGATTACAGGTGGTAAACTACAAATACTAAATATGTTTTAAGGTTTACAGTAAAACTCAATAGGGATCATCCATAATTAACGTCAACGGTAGGGTCTTCAATGGGCCTACTTGGTTACTTTTGACATTCCTTTTTAAATAAAGCCATTTACGCAATAGTTAAGCTTGTATCATGACAGCAGGGTTACATGATTCAATAAATATTGAAATATTTAATGACGTCATTTGTGGACGATCCCTGAGAAGATTTATTATGGATGTTGATTTTGACCATTTGAGGCTGACGAATTGCGTGTCGTTTACAATAATACAATGTAATTTCTGGACTTTGCATTGAATGATAAATTTATCGTTTACATGCATGACTAATAATTTATATTGCATTTTTATAAATCTGCAACTGTTTCCGTTTATGAGTTTTAGCAGCATAATTGAATGCAATAAATCATATCATAGGGGGTAGTACATTACTGACGTCATGAGTAGATTCAATGGGCCTATACTAGGATATTGATGACATGGTATTCATTTACGTAATGGCTAGACTGAAGGCAGTGGCGTTATATATGTAGGCTCGTCGAAAGTAGAAATTTGACGACGTCATTTATTGACGACCCCTATTATGCTACATCAATCTGCTGTGAACTAAAATTATGCCTAGTTTTAATTTAGACTAATTCATGGATTTCATGATCAACTGTCAACTGTCACCGGGAGTCCGCAGCCCAGTTTTGATTGAGCGCTTTAATGAACTAATTTATAGCATTTGATGTTTTAATTCATATGAAAATATGAATGTAGAGTTGTCAACTCAACAAAACTGCATAACTTACAAAACTGGGGCGGAATGCAAAAACCTGTTTGGAATTTTGGAAGATGGATGATGCAGTGATTAGAGTCAGGGTTTCCAATTCCAATCTATTAAAATTAAACCCACTTTTAATTAGCTAACAGAACAAATGGCTTCGGGTTCCACTTGTCGCATTCAGGTCTGGGCGTAAGCATGTTACAACAAACCAAAATTTTACAATGCACTTAATTTTTATTGATAAGAAGCTATATGAAAGCCTATTTCCTCTAATAGTATGTGTACAATTTAAAAATATTGTCTGTGAAGAACACAAATGACCCATTTTTAATTTAAGCTACAATCAAAATGAGCTATGTCCTGAAAACAAAATGAGATGCCTAACATGTTAATTAATAATTTTTAAAACGTGTAAAATGTTCTATTTAAATGTTTTGAAAAATTTAAAGTGTTCGATTTATCGATTTACATGTTTTCAAAAAAAGTAAAATGTTCTATTTACATGTTTTTGAAAAATTGAAAGTGCAAAATGTTATATTTACATGTTTTTGAAAATTAAAAAATTTTCTTTTCACATGTTTTTTAAAGTGTAAAATGTTCTTTTTACGTATTTTTGAAAAGTGTAAAATGTTCTTTTTAAGCGCTTTTAAAACATGCTTAATTATTTGTGTAAATGGTGAATATAGTTTTTAGTGGAAATTGAATATGGGTAATTTTGGTTCTTCACAGACGATATGATAAACTAAATCAAAAATGATTGCATAACATGTTTTGCATTTTTTAAATGTGCGAATTTTTCAAAATTTGCACATTATTACTACAATTTAAAAAGTGTAAAAATTGGAACTTTTAGTAACTAATTAAAAATTGTCGTGCGTAAGATTTCTAACATTAGAATTGCTACCTCAGCCAATATTGCGCTGTTAAAACTTAGTAAATACAATGTTTTGCATTTTTTAAAAATATTTTCAACTTTTGATAGAGATTTTTGACAGTACAACAAGTCTTTGATACTAAGGGATTGTCCATTAATGATGTTATAAGTATTCTCATTTCAAAGACCCCATACTATGTCCCTCTTGTTATGAGCTTAAGCATTGCATTAATTTGTTTAACAAGAGGGATGTCGTCAGTATTCAAGCAGACGAATGAATTCTACCGATGACGCCATTTGTGGACGACCCCTAGTACTAATACTTATACTAGTAGAGGTACACACTATGCATAGAGTGCTTAGATTTCAAGAAAGATAATGTCATGCGGCTTTTAATCTCTGAAACTACGTACAAAGGCTGCGAGAGAGATTTGGACATTTTGACAGGTAGAAATTAATTACTAATGTACCTTTGGTAATTAATTATATCTACGAATGTACCTACAATGTATGAACCAAATTTTATGCTTTAGTCAAATTCAAATCTACAGACTTGAAAAAAAAATATTTTGACACGACATCCATTTTTATAATTTCAAGATCAAGTAACAGGTAAAAACAAACCTTGGCTATGGCTAAAGATTATATCACAAAGTCAGCTTTAATTTCAGCACAAAATATTTCCAAGTTTCTAAATAACACTTTTTGCATTAAAGAAACCTCACAATAAAATAAAGCTGTATCTCAGACGCTTATTTAATTTGGTAAGCTTTGGCTATAAGTATGAATTGGGACGTCCCGCTGTCCTAGACTCAATGATAATAATTCTATATTCGCTACACTTTATCTTCCGCTGGTACTGGGTCATATCGTCTGTGAAGAACCAAAATGGCCCATATTCATTTGTGGCTAAAAACAATATGTACTATCTACAGAAATATTTAAATATATCTTGAAAGCATTTAAATAGAACATTTTGCAATTTTTGAAACGATGTAAATGAAACGTTTTCCACTTTTTTAAAACATGTAAATGGAACATTTTGAAATTTTCTAAAACATGCAAATGGAACATTTTGCACTTTTCAAAAACATGTAATTAGTACATTTTGCACTTTTTAAAAACATGTAATTAGTACATTTTACACTTTTCAAAAACATGTAAATAGAATATTTTGCACTTTTCTAATACGTGTTAATAGAACTTTTTGCACTTTATTAAAATATGCAAAATAAAATTTTGTGTACATTTCAAAAACATTAAAAAAAACATTGTCCACTTTTCTCAAAACATGTAAATAGAACATTTTGTACTTTTCTAAAACATGCCAATGGAACATTTTGCACTTTTCAAAAACATGTAAATACAGCATCTTCACCTTCTCAAAAATATGATAATATAGAATTTGTGTACTTTTTAAAGACGTGTAAATAGAAAATTTCGCATTTTTCAAAAATTCGCGATTAACATTTTATGAACGCTTCTCATTTTGTCTGAATGACATAGCTTATTTTGATTGTAGCCCTAATTGGAAATGGGTTATTCTGGTTCCTCACAGACGATATACATATCTGCTGCCAGCTGAGTCTTATGAAGTTTTTATCATCTAAATCATTCTTGTGCTTAAACTTGTCACAAAGATATCTTCTCTCGTCCTTCATTACTTCCGTTCTTTCTTTCAGCTTAAGTTTCACACACCCAAGCTTTATCTTACTTTGACTTTAACCTCTTTCTCCGTCGCTCCGTTGAATTCCACGTGTACAGGTGAGGCCGTGGGATACGTTAGAAGCTGGAAAGTCTAATAACAGAATACCAGCCAAGAGCAGAAAGGCAAGATTAGAGATTTTAATCACTAAATAATTATTTTGTTAAATTAATAAATCTTAGCAAATTTAATTAATCATAGCCAGAAGCTAACGTAACCAAAAACAGGTCGCAGGGAAGATTTTGTTGTAAAAACAACGGTGGTTTTAAATTTCCCGCTAAACATTTTTTTTTAAATATCCATGAAATATTTTATTTTTGAAACCCTGAAAAAACAGTAGATACAATTTTAAGCGTAATTTGAAAGCATTTGCGCTTTTTCAAGTGCTTCAACATAAATTTGGCTTCGTATGTATTAGGGATAGCCTATAAATGATGTCATTGATAAGGTGGGTGGGCCTGGTTGGGTTTTGATGACATGCCATAATCATAAACATAGCATTTTATACGCAATGTTAAAGGGATGGCCAGGGTCAGACAAAGAAATTGGTTTTAGGCTGCAATTTATTTCCATACAAAAACCGATTTTTGATTTTATTGTTGCTTTTCTTTAGCAAAGCAAACTTTTGTCTTTACATGACCTAAAAAGGTGCAAAATGTTCCATTTACATGTTTTTGAAAAGTGCAATATGTTTCATTTACATGTTTTTAAAAAGTGCAATATGTTCCATTTACATGTTTTTGAAAAGTGCAATATGTTTCATTTACATGTTTTTGAAAAGTGCAATATGTTTCATTTACATGTTTTACAAAAGTGCAAAATGTTTTATTTACATATTTTTTGAAAAAGTTAAATTTTTTATTTACATGTTTTTTAAAAGTGTAAAATGTTCTATTTACATATTTTTTGAAAGTGTTAAATTTTTTATTTACATTTTTTTTGAAAGTGTAAAATGTTCTATTTACATGTTTTGAGAAAAGTGAAAAAATGTTTTATTTGCATTCCTTTCAAATGTAAAAATAAATTTATTTTGCATGTTTTTAAAAATTCAAAATATTCTTTTTACATATTTTTGAAACGTGCAAAATGTTCCATTTACATGTTTTGAGAAAATTCAAGCAGCGGGGGCTGCCTGCGCTGGCCGCAATATCCGGCCCTGGTGATGACGATGACATGGGGGTGGGTATAGTCCTAAAAGACTGTGAATCTGCCTATCATCATTTACGGACAACCCCTGGTTACCTTCAAAACTGCAAAAGTTTGCTAAATTATGTATCTAGTTAGAAATACATGGGTCATACATATTCTGCTGTAAGTCGTATGTATTATGTATTATGTGGGCAAATTTCCAGAGTGTAAAATTCAGCGATATCCCGGAGACAAAAGTCTTGTAAGCATTAAAACAGAAAGTTTACTTTTACAAAGGTGAAAGCTCAAAGTGAAAGTTACGACTTTCAAATCATGCGGTTTTAGATAGAGTCTTTTAAAATTAGTCAAAAAGCTGGCATTTTACCTCAAAGTCGTGTAGCGGAGACAAACATGGGATGATTATTTGGTGGAGCTCGAGCGTAATAAAAGTAAAAGGAGTTTTCTTTGAAACAAGATCTACTTTGTGAACCTTAGAAAAATACATGCTTACGGATCGTCCATAAATGACGTCATGGATGACATGAATTTTTTAAGGTTCACCCATCAACTTCCTAGAATTATATAATTATAGAATGACCACGTTTTTTAAAATTGTCAATAATGGCGACGTTTTTAGTACAAGGACCCACCCACCTAGATAGTAACATCATTTATGGACGATCCTTTAAAATGTGATATACACGTCAAAAATTCCCTTTACGAATGGGAACACGGGAACACCTGTTTTATAATACTAGAGGCTAGAGGTGAAATCAGTAATGAAATGTCAACGTTAGTTGCATTTCCACGGAACTTGGCCGACAATTTAAAATTATTTAAACGCCAGTCTTATGTTACCAATTCTGAAATCCGAATTTGAAACTAGTTCCTTTCCTTGTCCATATTTTATTTCTTGGCAAATTCGAATTGAAATTATACAGAAAACGAGGGTAAACAAATACGAGAGTGGAACTGGAGGCGAAAAATAAAATTGTTACGATATGATATTACAGAAATGGAAAATACATCCCACAGAGGCTGGAGGGCTTTTGATTTTGAAGTACAACAGCAACGTTATTAATTTGACATATGTTTGGAATACATACAATTTTAATGATAATTTTGGTTAGCTAACGGCTTAGAATCAGCACTGTGTACGCCTGCGCAAATATTGTAACTTTGAAAAATAATTTGACTTTTAGAATTCAAAAATAACAATTATTTCTAGTATCGATATCAGATAGTATCTTTTGCATCTTTAATACCGTGATTGTAAGAAATCGTAAACACTGTATGCATGTATGTAATTTATACTTGTCATTCTCTGCATTAACTCCAACTGGCTGCTGGCTTGGAACTTGGCAATTCAGTTCTTTCTACTCCTACTGCATAAAATACAAGACACTGATTTCGATTAAAAAATAAATCAAACGCTGGTTTAGGTTTTATCGCAGGAGGTTTTGGCTTCTCCAGACGTACCTGAAATTGAAACTGAAAATTGGAAGAAAGGTGGATGTTGACATTGCATTGTGAGCTAAAGTTTGCACATGCACATGTACGTACTTATTTAGTGCGGTAAACGGACATTCTCTACCCGGACATTTTCCACCAAGACTTTTCCTACTCGGACTTTTCTAATTACGACATTTTTTACTCAGACTTTTTTTATGTGGACATTTTCTACCCGAATATGCCGTCCCTAGACTTTTCCCACCCTAACATTTCCACCCGGACATTTCCCACATTCCCACCAGGAATTTTTCTATCCGGACATTTCCTACCGATAAATTTCTTGTCTGGACATTTTCTACCGAGATATTTCGTATCCAGAATTTTTCTACCTGGACATTTTCAACTCACTGGCAAACCTAGGTCAGTGGCAAATGTCCAGGTAGGAAAATTTCAGATAGGAAAATTTCAGGTAGGAAATGTCCGGGTAGGAAATGTCTGGGTAGGAAATGTCCAGGTAAGTAATTTCTGGGGAAGAAATGTCAGGGTAGAAAGTGTCCGGATAGGAAAGTTTCAGGTAGAAAAAGTCAAGGTAGGACATTCCCGAGTAGGAAATGTCCGAGTAGGAAATGTCCGAGTAGGAAGTGTCCGGGTAAGAAATTCCCAAATAGAAAATCAGGAAATGTCCGCGTATGAAATGTCCGAGTAGGAAATGTCCGAGTAGGAAGTGTCCGGGTAAGAAATTCCCAAATAGAAAATCAGGAAATGTCCGCGTATGAAATGTCCGAGTAGCAAATGTTGAGGTAGCAAAATTACAGGTAGGAAATGTCCGTGTAAGAAATTACCAGGAAGGAAATGTCCGGGGAGGAAATGTCCGGGGAGGAAATCCCCTACGTTTGGTCGGCGGTAATAAATGTCTGGGTAGGAAATGTCCGGAGAGGAAAAGTCCGGGTGGGAAATGTCTTACAACCCCTAGTACCTACTACTTTATGAACCTACCTGAAAGGGGCGGCAGTAAATCCAATTCTGATTTCGATCAATACTTTTGTACCTTGGAGGTTCCTGTAATTTAGAATTTACATTTGAGACTCGTACCTACATAATATATAGTTTCTCTGTTTTTTTTTACTCGTTGACGGTTTCCTATTTCTTCCTTTTCATTTCCAACTTCCAACTTCCATTACATTTCAGTCTGCTTTCTGTCTTGCGGTCGCGGTTGGTTTCCCGTTACACAATTTCACTTGCATTTAGAACCTTAGGTGTAGTTGTAGATAACATCATAGTGCCAACAGCCACATTGTACATAATATGTATTTGGTTTCTGCTTTCCAGGTTTGCGGCGCTCTCGTTGAATATTTAAATTGTGAGCTCCAAACAAAATGAAAACATGCGGTCAGAAATCTCTCAAAAATCAATTGTTGACAAAATACTAAACCAAAAACAATACACATTTTTTTAAGCTTGTGCTAAAATCTTATTTTAAAGATTTTTAAAAATGTTTATAAAATTTCCATAGCATCAAACACCTATTTTAAAAAAACTTTGCAAATTCCTGACTTTACGTTTTGCCTACTATGGATTTAATACGAGCCAATAAAAACCGTTTTTGTTCTTCTCTGTATCCGTTATCCTTAAACTAATACCATTTAGTGCCATTTACAGTTAGAGTTAAAGAATAAAGGCGAAAGCAGTTTTTTTCCTTTTCAAAAATGAACTTATATGAATAGTTAAGTGAAATTGTGAAATGTAAAAAATAAAGAGGAAAAAGCTAAACAAAAATCAAAATAAAAAAACCACTCTACTTTTTACAAAATTCTTGAATGAATATATTTATAATTATGTGTTTTGTGTGGGACGTATAAGATGCGTTATAAACTACGAGCATACAAAGTTATTTGTCTTGAGCGAAGAATCAAAATGACGTATATGCTCTTTAAACGAGAATTAAAATGATCTATGTCAAAAATGCGTAAATAAGATAAATTACTGAAATGTTTTTGAAAACTGTAAAATTTTCTATTTACATGATTTCAAAAAGTCGGAAATACTCGAGTTATGTGTTTTAGAAAATGGCTTAACTTTCTGTAAACGCTTCCTTTTAAAAGTGCAAAATATTCCATTTATATATTTTTATGAAGTGCGAATTGTTCCATTTACATGTTTTTTAAAAAGGTAAAATGTTCCATTTACATGTTTTTTTAAATGTGTAAATAGTTCTATTGGCATGTTTTTAAAAAATGCAAAATGTTCTTTTTACATGTTTTGAAAACTTGGATATGTTCTGTTGACATATTTTTAAAAAACTGTATAATGGTCTAATTGCAAATTTTTGGTTTCAAAATATTCTTTTTACATGTTCTTTTAGGATCAAAATATGCAACTCTATTTTTGTAGATACAGTATTTTGTATTTACCCAAAACCAGAAATGGATCATTTTGAGTTCTCGCTCCAAATATAATTTCCAGAAAAATGAAGTTGAAGGACTGAGAGCGACGAACCTTAGCGAACAAAAAGGATTTTCAAGTTTCCAACTTTCTAAAGATTATTCAGATTAGATGGCAATTGCCAAATGCAAAAGACTTTTATCTTACAGCTTTCTTTTATTCCTCGGATTCCAATTGTCGGATTCTAAAGGCATAGCAGCAGTGTGTACTACTGTACGTGGAGAAGAAAGATCGAGCCAAAGAGAAAGGAGAGAGAAACATTAAAAGGCATTTTATTCATTCATACAAAATTGTGAAGTGAGGGAAAAGGATTAAAAAAGAAAGTCCTTTTCATACAAATCCAAGTGCACTCCACACACAAAAAATGAAGTGACTTAAATAAATTAAAACAAATTAACGAAAAGCACTTCGCAAAACATAGATATGTACATTTTCTATTTATTTCATTTTTTATAAACTCATTTGCATCTACATTCATCATTCTCCCACACACACGCCCACTCAAAATTCTGTTGGTGAAATTTGAACTTCAGCTTGTCATTAAAGTGGCTTTCATTGAACCAGTTCGGTTTGTCTCTGTCATGTGTCAAAAATTACAGCGCTTCTACACCTTTAAAAAAATATGGGATCGTCCACAAACGACGTTGTTCGTAGTTACAATGTGTCTGCTTATGGACAAGTATTTTGAAGACATCATTTATGGAAGATTTGTATTGTAAAAAGTAATAGATTGCATTTTACAGTACTGTATCTGTGAAGATCAAAAATGGCCCATATTCATTTTTAGTTTCAAAGAAAATGCACTGTCTACGGAAAAAATTAAAATAACATGTTGATGAAAGCATGTAAATAGAATCTTGTGCATTTGTCAAAAAACAAGTAAATATAATATTTGAAACTTTTCAAAAACATATAAATGGAACAATTTGCACATTTAAAAATCATGTAAATAGGACATTTTACTTTTTTTAAAAATATGTTTGTAGAATATTTTGCAGTTTTCAAAAAACACCGAAAAATAACATTTTTAACTTTTAAAAAACATGTAAAAAGGACATTCCACCCTTTTTAAAAAACACTAAAATGGAACATTTTGACCTGTTTAAAAACAAGTAAATAAGACATTTCACGCTTTTTAAAAAACACTAAAATAATACATTTTGACCTGTTTAAAAACAAGTAAATAAGACATTTCACGCTTTTTAAAAAACACTAAAATAGAACATTTTGACCTGTTTAAAAACATCTAAATAAGAAATTTTACGCTTTTTAAAAAACACTAAAAAAAATATTTTAAACTTCTCAAAAATATGTAAATGAGACATTTCAGGTTTTTTGAAAAATTTTACTTACAATTAGAACGTTTTGACCTTTTTAAAAGTATGTACATAACTAGGACATTGCTACCTGTTTAGAAACATCTAAATAGAACAGTTTTGCTCATTTTAGAAAATCATGAGTAGCATTGCGTAAGCGTAAGCATGAATGTTATTTACTGTAATGTATTTGACATAGCTCATTTTTATTCTAGCATAAATTGGAAAAGGGCAATTTTGGTACTTTACACTTTACAGGCCATATATAATTAACTGTTTAAGCATTTTTTTCGGAAATATTTGTAATAGTAGAAGGGACAAATACTAAAACGTATGGAAACGCTGTTTGTTCTACCATGTATTTATATAGAGTTTGTTTTATAATAATATGTAGCACCACATATTGCCACAATATCATAGCTTTATTTATACTTATATTCCATAAATATAGAAGGTTAATTCCAGGTACGTCGTGAGCGTACATTGTCATGCATGTTATTGATCACGCCTTATTTATTTAAATGTTTTACGAAATCAATTTAGGTACGTCGCAAAAAAGACTTAGCTAGACACTTGCTTACTTTAAATCGAAATTAAAATATTAATGAATATAGTCTTAATTATTATAAAGCGCTTGATTTAGTTGAGAGCAGTTACGTATATTTTTTTAGGCTGAAATTGTGAGGTACCTATATGACTTCATATCGTGAGAGAAGAATCAAAATGGCATATTTCTAATTTGAGCTAAAATCAAAATGAGCTATGTCAAAAACACTAATTAAAATAGAAGCGTTGAACGTTATTTAGCAATTTTCTTAATATTCAAAATATTCAATTTACATGTTTTTGAAAAGTGAAAAATGTTCTTTTTACATGTTTTTGAAAAAGTGCAAAATATTCTATTTACATGTTTCTGAAAAGTGCAAAATGTTCTATTTACATGTTTTGGAAAAAGTCCAAAATGTTCTATTTCCATGTTTTTGAAAAGTGTAAATTGTTCTATTTACATTTTTTTGAAAAAGTGCAAAATATTCGATTTGCGTGTTTTTGAAAAAGTGTATAATATTTCATTCGAGTGTTTTTGAAAAACTCCGATTTTTCTATGTGTCATATTTTTCTACTGTGTCGTGTTGGCAAGTACGATTGTGTATCAGTGTAAATAAAGTTTTACTCTCTCTCTCATGTTTTTGAAAGAGTGCAAAAAGTTTTATATACATGTTTTTGAAAAGGTGCAAAATAATAGGTGCTTTATTCTATTTCGGTGTTTTTGAAAAGGTCAAAATGTTCTATCTACATGTTTTTGGAAAAGTGTAAAATGTTCTATTTAAAGTTAGAAAACGTGCAAAATTTTCTCATTCCATGTTTTTTAAATGTGCAAAATATTCCATTTACATGTTTTAAAAATGTACTGAATATTTTATTTGCTTGAGTTAATTAAAAATACATTTTAATATTTTGTAGATAATAGATTTTGGTTTCAGCAAAAATGGAAAAAGGTTAATTTTGAGCCTTTCTTGTTCTTCCATATTTTGTTTACTTTTCTACCTCATCCGGGTTCTAAAATAGACAGTATACGGGAATTAAAGTACCTTAATTTTTGGGTCTAATGTTATAGTAGTACTACAATGCATCACAATTGAACAATAGCAGTTTGCAGTCAGAGTCAGTAGAGTCCAGAGTGCACATCAGAACACACAATAAACCATGACGTCTGTCATTTCCAAGGCAAGTTTAAATCTGGCGCTATTTATTTTCAAACTGGGCTATGCCTTTAAATGCACCCCAATTAAGTGCGTCTCAAGATTTTCTATGGATTTAAAACACCTGACGACGATTTCCATCGGGGAGCAAGGCCTCCCACTCCTGGCACTCCCATCCCTTCAGTCTCCTTTGTTTCTTCTCCATGAGTTTCTTTGTCGTATTTTTCCCACCCTTTGGATTTGTACTGTATCTCCTGAATCCGAGTGGAAGCATGTACATTACTGTACTTGGGAGTCGCACGATTGGGCTCGACGACTACACGGGCCAGAACGGGCTCAATTACGTTTTCCTTGTGACGTTTGGCTTCTTGGAGACAATTTTAATTTCTCTGTGTATTGTAATGATCCTGCTAATAGGGTCTTACTCCTACATGGGGCTTGCTTGCCATAAGGTTTGGCTGAAAAGAAAAAAGTAAGTTCAGGTTTACTTTTCAGTAAATATAACCTAATCGACAGGAAAGAAGCATTTAAAAAAAATATTATAGTGATTATTTCATATTCTGCACAGAAAAAGCTTGTGAACTTTTCAATTAGGCCAATTTGCAGTTAGATTGCTTTCATTTTAGAATAAATCTGGCACGAGTCAATTTGCAGTTCGGTCACTTTGATTTTATATTACTTTAGACATAGGCCAATTTGCAGTTAGATCATTTTAATTCTAGAATACTTTAGGCATAGGCCAATTTGCAGCTAGATCATTTTGATTCTAGAATACTTTAGGCATAGGCCAATTTGCAGTTAGGTCATTTTGGTTCTAGAATACGTTAGGCATAGGCCAATTTGCAGTTAGATTATTTTGATTCTATAATACCTTAAAAATTGGCCAACTTGCAGTTAGGTCATTTTGGTTCTAGAATACGGTAGGCATAGGCCAATTTGCAGTTAGATTATTTTGATTCTAGAAAACTTTAGGCATAGGCCAATTTGCAGTTAGATTATTTTGATTCAAGAAAACTTTAGGCATAGGCCAATTTGCAGTTAGATTATTTTGATTCTGGAATACTTTAGGCATAGGCCAATTTGCAGTTAGGTCATTTTGGTTTTAGAATACTTTAGGTATGGGTCAATTTGCAGTTAGATCATTTTGAATCTAGAATACTGAAGGCTTAGGCCAATTTGCAGTTAGGTCATTTTGGTTCTAGAATACTTAAGGCATAGGCCAATTTGCAGCTAGATTGCTTTCATAGTTTCATTTTAGAATAAATCTGGCACGAGTCAATTTGCAGTTCGGTCACTTTGATTTTAGAATGCATCTGGCACGGGTCAATTTGCAGTTTGGTCAATTTGACTTTATATTACTTTAGACATAGGCCAATTTGCAGTTAGATCATTTTAATTCTAGAATACTTTAGGCATAGGCCAATTTGCAGCTAGATCATTTTGATTCTAGAATACTTTAGGCATAGGCCAATTTGCAGTTAGGTCATTTTGGTTCTAGAATACGTTAGGCATAGGCCAATTTGCAGTTAGATTATTTTGATTCTATAATACCTTAAAAATTAGCCAACTTGCAGTTAGGTCATTTTGGTTCTAGAATACGTTAGGCATAGGCCAATTTGCAGTTAGATCATTTTGATTCTAGAATACTTTAGGCATACGCCAATTTTCAGTTAGATCATTTTGATTCTAGAATACTTTAGGTATAGGCCAATTTGTAGTTAGATTATTTTGATTCTATAATACCTTAAAAATTGGCCAACTTGCAGTTAGGTCATTTTGGTTCTAGAATACGGTAGGCATAGGCCAATTTGCAGTTAGATTATTTCGATTCTAGAAAACTTTAGGCATAGGCCAATTTGCAGTTAGTATTTTGATTCTAGAAAACTTTAGGCATAGGCCAATTTGCAGTTAGATTATTTTGATTCTGGAATACTTTAGGCATAGGCCAATTTGCAGTTAGGTCATTTTGGTTTTAAAATACTTAAGGTATAGGTCAATTTGCAGTTAGATCATTTTGATTCTAGAATACTGAAGGCATAGGCCAATTTGCAGTTAGGTCATTTTGGTTCTAGAATACTAAAGGCATAGGCCAATTTGCAGCTAGATTATTTTGATTCCAGAATACTTTAGGCATAGGCCAATTTGCAGTTAGGTCATTTTGGTTTTAAAATACTTTAGGTATAGGCAAATTTTCAGTTGGATCATTTTGATTCTATAATACTTAAGGCATAGGCCAACTTGCAGTTAGGTCAATTTGGTTTTAGAATACTCTAGGTATAGGCAAATTTTCAGTTAGGTTATTTTGATTCTAGAATACATCAGACATGGGGCAATATGCAGTTAGGTCGTTTCGATTCTGATTCTAATATACATCACGCACGCGTCAATTGGCAGTTAGGTAATTTTGATGCTACACTAACTCAGAAATGGTTTAAAAAATCCTACGTTCGACCATTTTCCTCGTTAAATGTAGGTTAGTAATAAATAAGTACATCAAAATCTTAAAAATATGTTTTGTACTATTTTTTAGTTTCCCAGCATTTGTGGAGTCCAATGGAAGAAATGAAAATTCAGTGCAAGGTGCATTTATGGACGTTCAGTATATGAAAGTCCTCGGCTTATTTAATTCGCTGATGAACGAGTTTTGGGGTGACATAATTGTTCCTCTGTCTGTTGGAGGGATGGTTGCACTCGTCGTTCCTTCAATCTACTGTTCCGTCAAACTGTATGGAAATACAGATCCCCTCATTTACCCGTTCTTCCCAGCAATCGCCGTCTTTCTGATTGTAGTCATATTCATTGTTTTCAAAGAGCTCGGGGAAATCCAGAGACAGTCAACAATGCGAAAAACTGAATTGTCTAGATTTCTGAACAATCTTCGGACACAAGGAAACGCGGAAAGCATAATGGCTGAACACATATGCGGACAATTGGCTGCAATTCCGGATATAGGGGCGAGAGCGGGATGCTTTGGCTACATGGGTCTCGGCACTGTGGTGTCTACGACGGATGAAATAATAAATTATCTGCTGCTACTTTTCAGCTACTAGTATGTATATGTACACACATACGTCGTTGCAAAACAAAGAATTCAGTTAGTGTTACATTTTTGATTGATTTTTATTTTGAAAGTGCTAAATGTTTTATTTGCACGTTGTTTAGAAAAGCGCAAAATTTGCTTTTTACATGTTTTTGAAAAGTGCTAAATGTTTTATTTGCACGTTGTTTAGAAAAGCGCAAAATTTGCTTTTTACATGTTTTTGAAAAGTGCTAAATGTTTTATTTGCACGTTGTTTAGAAAAGCGCAAAATTTGCTTTTTACATGTTTTTAAAAAGTGCTAAATGTTTTATTTGCACGTTGTTTAGAAAAGCGCAAAGTTTGCTTTTTACATGTTTTTAAAAAGTGCTAAATGTTTTATTTGCACGTTGTTTAGAAAAGCGCAAAATTTGCTTTTTACATGTTTTTAAAAAGTGCTAAATGTTTTATTTGCACGTTGTTTAGAAAAGCGCAAAATTTTCTGTTTACAATCTTTGAAAAAAGTGCTAAATATTTATTTACAATATTTAGAAAATTGCAATATATTGCATTTACATCTTTTACTAAAGTGCAAAATACTAAATTTTTCTTTACAAGTTTTTAGGGAGATTCTAATTTCTGTTTGTAGATTGTGCATTTTAAATTTAACCAAAAAAATTGATATGTGTCATTTTGATTCATTAGCATTGGAGGTTATCCGTTATAGATTTGTGTGTGTATAGAATTAAACGAATTGAATTTCAGTTAAAAAACACTGTGACTATACATTATTTGTAATATTCCCATTTTATATTATGCCAGCATAGCGGGTTTTGTCTTTATTGCTACACTAGTACACTTTGTACTTATTATTACATTATTTTAAGTAGCTAATAGCATTGTATCTTAGAGCACCTATAATGTTGCAAAATACTACTCCATAAATATTTTAGTTTGACAATTTTTTCAATATTTTCAAAATTTTCAGTTTTCCTATGTATAATATTATAATCATTTTTAATCAGTAATAAATAATCTTTATCATAATATTAAGACGGATAAATTCTTGGTTTTAGTATACTTTTCTTTTCACTCAAATGTTTGTATCTTTGTTTATTCTGAAAACAGCCACGTAAATTTAGGATGATGAGATGCTTTTCAAAACCACAAAAGAAAGTTTTGTGTTTTCTATTGTCTGCCCATTTTTTTCTGTATTTTTTCTATTTTTTGTTTTTTTTTAAGATGAAACAGCGGGAGACAGCTGAGGATTTTTGTTTATCTTCTCATATTTATTTACGTCACCGACTGCATTTACAGTGGAAGCACGAACATTCATCCTGACTCCTGACACTCACAAAGATATACGCGGCTGACATTCTTTCTTCTCTGAGAGTTTTCCCACATCTTATAAAGCCAACTTAAAGGATTAGACTGACACAACGAAGAAAACGGAATCTGATTCTAAGACGTCGCCTCCTTTTTAATCAGCCTTTGTCCTTGCTATTATGTCCCGTTGGTCTCTGGGTGAGAATAAAACATTACATACTTGGAAACTTCTTCGGTTTGCCTTCTTGACAACGCAGACGTGTGGTGGTGGTTGGTGGTGACGGTGACGATAATGACGACGATGACGATGACGACAAGCGTCAGATTAAAGATCCACATCGTCGTCATCTCTGGTTCCGGTCCCGGTCCCGGTCCCGGTCCCGGTCCCGGTCCCGCATCCTTAAAAATCATGCGACGTGAGGGTTTCTTTTTTCCACAGAGTAAATCTTGTCATCATCGCGGCATCATCAATCGACAGTGCAGTGTGAAAGTTTAAAGAAGAAGTTATACAAGTTCTGTAAAAACTTTTTATTAGCTTTACAGCAGCACTGAAACATTATATACTTATAAGGGAGTGTCCATAATAGATGTCATCTGTAGAGTGGATGGGTCGTCGTGTAATAATTTTGAGTCATGTTAAAGATAGCTGTTTTTTCAATGTTAAAGTGATGACGTTGGGGTGAGTGAGTGGGTCCTTAAAGAGTGTTAAGTTGGTTGCATGACATCACTTATGGATCACTCCTAACTTATAGTCATGTTTTCGAATATTCCCAAAAAATAATTAAATCTAACCGCATTAAATTGTTAATAAAAAATCCTGTACATTTGCTCAACTTTAAAATGTGTAATAATAAAGTCTCATTACAAAAGGTTTTAAGCATTGTATTTTTGCACAAATGCAGGGCCGGATAATACAGCCAGCGCAGGCAGCCCCCCCCTACCGCTGCTTGAATTTTCAAAAATCATGTAAATGGAACATTTTGCAGTTTTTAAAAACATGTAAAGAAAATATTTTGAATTTTCAAAAACATGCAAAAAGATTTTTTTTGTACATTTCAAAAACATGGGAATAAAACATTTTGAACTTTTCTCAAAACATGTAAATAGAACATTTTGCAGTTTTTAAAAACATGTAAAGAAAATATTTTGAATTTTCAAAAACGTGCAAAAAAATTTTTTTTGTACATTTCAAAAACATGGGAATAAAACATTTTGAACTTTTCTCAAAACATGTAAATAGAACATTTTGCACTTCTCAAAAACATGTAAATAGAACATTGTGCACTTTTCTGCATCAAGTAAAAACAACATTTTGCCCTTTTCTAAAACATGCAAATACAATATTTTGCTTTGCCAAAGAAAACTATCAATAAAATCAAAATGGTGTTTTTTATGGACACAAACTGCTGCCTAAAACTAATCCCTTTGTCTGGCCCTGCATAAATGTCGTATCGGTGTCCTGTGTCTACAGGTAAAATAATAAAGAGTATAAAGATAAGATAGCTGTTGTTGAACTTAAGGCAGAATACATTTAGGCAGCTATAAACAACCAACAGAAATCTGTGTAATATAGTTAAATCTGTCCGCTTTTTTTCTATAGCACAACTATAAACAAGAAAAGTTCCGTCTAAAATTAGAGATTTACTTCCGAATTTAGAATTCAGCCCACATAGAAATAGAGTTGAAAGTAGAATAGAACTTTATAAGTAGTAGACGAGTACGACACACGCGGAAAAGGTTTTTTTTGCAGTACCTATAATTACACCCACATACATGCCTAAGCTAGTAATACATGTTAAATAAAGTTCCGTGAGTGAAGAATCAAAACAGCCAATATCCATTTCAAGCTAGAATTTAAATTGTAGATGTATCAATAATGCACTAACTAGGATAGAAGAGTGAATTACTAATTAAATATTTTTGAACTGTTCAAAAATTGTTTTATTTTCATATTTTTTAAAAGTGTGAAATATTTGAATTACCCATTTTTTAATAAAGCAAAATGTTCTATATTCGCATATGCTGTTAAAAGGGTAAAATATTCTATTTGCAATGTTTTTGAAAGTGTAAATTGCTCTATATACATAATACTTAAAATTTACAAGTTGTTCTTTTTACAAGTTTTTGAAACTTACCAAATTATCTACTTGCGCACGCTGTTAAAAAGTGCAAAATGTTGTATTTGTACATTTTTTTTAAGCACAAAATGTACTATTTTAGTGTTCTTGACATTACGAAATGTTCTATTTGCATGTTGTAAAAGCTGAAAAATACTTTAGTTGCATTTTATATTCGAAAAACCAAAATGTTCTATATGCATGTTATTGAAAATTAAATATTTATTATATTTTTAAACATTTTTTAAAACTGCAAAATGTTACAATTTAAATTTTTTAAGGATCATGATATTGTATTGTTATATGAAGAACCAAAATAACCCAAATCTTTGTTTAACTAAACACAATATCAACTATCTACAAAGATATTCAAATACGTCTTGAAAGCATTTAAATACAGCATTTTGCGATTTTCAAAAATATGAAAATAGAACATTTTTGCACATTTCAAAAACATGTAAATACAACTTTTTTGCACTTTTCAAAAATATGAAAATAGAACATTTTTGCACATTTCAAAAATATGAAAATAGAACATTCCTGCGCATTTCAAAAGCATGTAAATACAACTTTTTTACACTTTTCAAATACATGGAATAAATACATTTTTAACCATTCAAAAAACATGAAAATAGAACATTTTTCGTTTTTCAAAAACTTTTAATTAACATTTTACGCATGTTTCGAATTTTGTTTTTACGACGTAGCTCATTTTGATTTTAGCTTAAATTTGATATGGGTCATTTTGATTCTTCACCTACTGTATAAACATACATGCCACATACAAGGGAAGGTGAGATTATACATTGTGTATTCAAATAGTCCAACTTCTCCACCCACGCCGCCCACCCAACGCACAAAAAGGAATAAAAACGAGAGCGAAACCGACAACGGAAACGACACGGAACAACTTTGACGACATTTGGTTAACGTTTTACGCGTCCCACGGGACACATTTTTGATATTTCCTCATTTAAACTTGTTCCTTAAAGTGAGGCCAGTTTTAGTTTCGCACAGTTTCTGTTAACGGAAATGTTTTTTTTTCTATTTTTCGTCGTAGTTTCCGTTCCCGTTTCAGCTCCAGTTCCAGTTCCATAGTAACGGTTCCGAGATAAGTACTTCAAGATAAGCCAGTCGTTTTCTTTTTAACCAAGTCCGGAAATACATCTTCTCCTATGAAAATTCTAAATCTTAAATAAGTTCAAACGACACCCCACAGTCCAGTTTACATTTTCTTTCCGAAGCCAAACCGTCTATCTATGTAGCTATAAGAGTTCGTCCATAAATGACGTCACTTTAATTCCCCAATATTTATTGGGGACACTGTGAGACTATGACTCTTCTGCTGTATCAGCTTAACCATTGCTTAAATGGACAGGGCCAGACGAAGGAATTGGTTTTAGGCAGCAATTTGTTTACTTCAAAAAACCACTACTTTGATTTTATTGATTGTTTTCTTTGGTAAAGCAAAATGTTGTATTTACATGTTTTAGAAAAAAGCAAAATGTTCCATTTACTAGATTCAGAAAAGTGCTCAATGTTCTATTTACATGTTTTGAGAAAAGTGGAAAATGTTTTATTTCCATGTTTTTTTGAAATGTGCAAAAAAATTTATTTTGTATGTTTTTGAAAAGTCTCAATATTCCTCTGAAATATTTTTAAAAAGTGCAAAATGTTTCATTTTATTGTTTGAAAAAAGTGCAAAATGTTTTATGTAAATGTTTTTGAAATTTACGAAAATTTTTATTCGCATATTTTTGAAAAGTCTCAATATTGTTTTTAAATGTTTTTTAAAAGTGCAAAATGTTCCATTTACATATTTTTTTAAAAATTCGAGCAGCGGGGGCTCCCAGCACCGGCCGCATTATCCGGTCCTATAAATGGATACCTTTACCATGTTATGTCATCAGTGGCCAAGTAGAATTATTTCCTTTACAGATTGTACTTCATTTGTGTACGATCCCTAATATATACATTCAAAAACATTTGATTTTTGATGAAAATTCTGAATCATAGAAGCTATTCAGTTAGAACAACAGAACTTTTAATTTTTTTTAAAGAAAATAATTGTAATAAAAATTCACAACAAACGTTTTTTAGAATTTGGATGACGGAAACTGAAACAATGTTTTAACTGAACGGAAAATGACATAACACTCTCAAAAAATACAAAACCCCCATTAACAATTAAAGGAGAACGACGTAGTATAGCAGTGGAAGTAATAATAATAATTAACGTTGTGTAATTAGGAATTAGTTCTGTCCATTGTACTACGCTACGTAAACACGTATTCCTATCCTACAAACTTGAGTTTCAAATTAATTCCGAATGCAAATATTAGACGCCATCCAATAAATGTTTGTTTGTCCCTTTCAGCTCATCCCCATTGTCATTGTGTGTAATTGCGCCATCCAGATCCCGCTTTGTTTGTATCCATTTCCAAATTTCCAATCTAATTTCACACTGTGTACATAAGGGATCGTCCACAAATGACGTCATTCAAAAATCTTCATTTTTAGGACATTACTACCTCCCTGTAATCAGCTTAACAATTGCCTAAATTGCTTTCTTTAACATTCAGTATCATGCCCCATTGACCGTAAAGATAACGTCGTTTATGGACGACTCCTTATGTGTCATGTGTACGTTCTTCCGCTTCTGTTTCTACTACCTGTTTAAAAACCTTGAAAGTCCAATGAACAACACGTATTATTGTCAGGATGGCAAATAATACCGGGGAACGGTGTGCTACACAAACATATCGTTTGCGAAGAACCAAAATTACCCATATCCAATTTAAGCTAGAACCAAAATGAGCTATTTCATAAAAATAAAATGCCAAAAATGCGTAAAATGTTAATTGGGAGTTTTCGAAAAGTGTAAAATGTTCTATTTACACACTTTTAAAAAGGCACAAAGTGTTTTAATTCCATGTGTCTGAAAGTTATAAAATGTTGTATTCACATATTTTTGAAAAGTGCGAAATGTTCCATTTACATATTTTTAAAAAGTGCAAAATCTTTTATTTACATATTTTTGAAAAGTGCGAAATGTTCCATTTACATATTTTTAAAAAGTGCAAAATCTTTTATTTACATAATTTTGAAAAGTGCGAAATGTTCTCTTTAAATATTTTAGAAAAGTGCGACGTGTTCTATTTACATATTTTTTAAAATTGTGAAATGTTCTATTTACAAATTTTTAAAATGTGCGAAATGTTGTATTTACCTATTTCTGAAAAGTGCGAAATGTTCTATTTACATGTTTTTGAAATGTGCGAAATGTTGTATTTACCTATTTCTGAAAAGTGCAAAATGTTCTATTTACATGTTTTTGAAAAGTGCAAAATATTCAATTTTCATGTTTTTGAAAAGCGTAAAATGTTCTATTTAGGTACATATTTTTTAAAATTTCGAAATGTTATATTTATATATTTTTTTAAAATGCAAAATGTTTTATTTACATATTTTTGAAGTGTGCGAAATGTTATATTTATATTTTTTTTAAATGCTAAATGTTTTATTTACACATTTTTGAAGTGTGCGAAATGTTTTATTTACATATTTTTTAAAACTGCAAAATGTTCTATTTACATAGTGCATTTACATATTTACAAGTGCAAAATGTTGTAAATGCTCTCAAGACTTGTTTGAATATTGTTGTAGTTAGTTGGAGTTGGTTTTAGTTAACAATGGATAAGGGTCATTTTGGTTCTTCACAGACGATATGTAGAAAACATGGTATGTACCTACATGGAGCCAGTACAAATCTATGTAAATATGAGTCCACTTGAATGCTATGAATGAATGCTCAAGTTGTTTTCTCCGGGTGTTGTACATGTGTGGGCGTTTTAATTGAAAGGCAGGTATGGGTAGTGGGAGTATTGAAGTACTGTCGGGAGAAAGTGGGCCCGTTAGCTTTAGTTTTAGTTTTTATTTGTATTAGCATACAAAAGCAGGGAGTTTTAAGAGGTGCCTCTTTTTTCATGCTGAAATTTAGTATGTATTTCAAGGTGAAACCCTATAGTACTACGTTCTTTGAATTTGTACAAAACAATCACAATGGAAAACTGCGTTGGCGTTTTAGCGTTGTTGTTTTCGTTTTATTTAGTTTTTGTATTTGTTTTGTGTTTATTTACTTTGCACATAGTAAAAACGCGGATTTTCAATATACAGTCAATGACAAGTTGATGATGCGGCGTAAAATTTTTGCTGCCGGTTTCGTTTTTTTTGAATAAGCGACGTCATTTCCTACGTAGAATTTATAAGGATGCAGTTTCCAGTATAGCAACGTTTTTTAATTCCTGAGAAAGAGACAGTCGCAGTGCCGGATAATGTGACCAGTGCAGACAGCCCCCACTGCCTGAATTTTCAAAAAATATGTAAATAGAACATTTTGCAGTTTTCAAAATTACGTAAAAAGAATATTTTGGCTTTTCAAAAACATGCAAATAAAAGATTATGCACATTTAAAAAATATGGAAATAAAACATTTTCCACTTTTCTCAAAACATGTAAATAGAACATTGAGCACTTTTCTGAATCAAGTAAATCGAACATTTCGCACTTTTCTAAAACATGTAAATACAAAATTTTGCACTTTTCTCAAAACATGTAAATAGGAAATTTTGCACTTTTCTGAATCAAGTAAATCGAACATTTCGCACTTTTCTAAAACATGTAAATACTACATTTTGCTTTACCAAAGAAAACTATCATTAAAATTAAAATGGTGGTTTTTGTACGGAAACAAATCGCTGCCTAAAACCAATCTTCGTCCGGCCCTGGAGAAAAAAAAAGTTGAAAAAAATAATTTAGTTTTTATTCATTATTTTCACTTTTGGAAGCACGTACTACATAGAGGACCATGCAGGTTTAAATTAACATAGAACTAATTGGTATAGTCAGTTATAGCAGGTTGAGTTGAACTGAACCCAAAAGTCCAAAATTCATTATTCCAATAATAAAAAACGCAGCTGGCAATTTCAGCCGCTGCCAAAATCAAAATTGAGCAATTTCTGTAAACTTTTACGTTTTTCTGAACCTGTTACAAAAACATAATCAAAAATTGCATAGTTAAACACCAATCTATAATCAAAGCACCTTTCAAACTTGCAAGCTAAAGTACTCTACAAACGAAAGTGATCACTTGAAAAAATAACAAGAAATGACATTGCAGAAAAATAAATGGAAGGACGGAACGTGTAGCAAAAAGAACGCTATATAAAAAACGATACCGTTAAATACTGAAGAAACCTAAATATTCATCCGTTTTCAGGCGCGGATCCAGATCCATAGGGTGCGCAAGGTGAACGTTGCCCCACAAAGGGAATGTCTTAACATAGGGTAGCATATAGGGGCATTTAATTCAAGATGGTTGGCTTATACCGTCAGTAAAAATCAAAATGGTTCATATACATTTTTAGCAAAAACAGAGATTTACTGTCTACAATACAAATTGCAATGTCACGTGATCCCAAAAGCATTTAAATAAAAAGATTTTGGTTGCTTCAAAAACATGGAAATAGAACATTTTGCACTTTTCAAACAACATGTTGATAGAACATTTAGCATTTTAAAAAAGCATGTAAATAGAACATTTTGGACTATTGAAACCACATGTAAATATAACATTTAGCATTTTTAAAAAACATGTAAATAGACAATTTTGCATTTTCCAAATAAAACAAGTAAATAAAACATTTTGCTCTATAAAACCACTTGAAAATAGAAAATTTCGCACTTTTCAAAAAAAAATTATTAAACATAGCATTTTGCATTTTTTTTTAAACTTGTGAATGTATCATTTTACCTATTCTAAAATATTTAGATAGAGTTATTTGCACTAATCAAAAA
Organism: Dicyrtomina minuta; assembly: GCA_949802685.1. Lineage (NCBI taxonomy): Eukaryota > Metazoa > Arthropoda > Collembola > Symphypleona > Dicyrtomidae > Dicyrtomina > Dicyrtomina minuta. The sequence continues at coordinate 11,040,849 of OX461811.1, forward strand.
AATGTAAATGGAACATTTTGCTATTTTCAAAAAATATTTAAATATAGCATTTCACACATTTAAAAATATGTTAACAAAATGTTTTGCATTTTTAAAAATATTTGTAAATAGAACATTTTACACTTTTCAAAAACCTTTAAATGACATTTTGCTCTTTAACCCCATGTAGTTTATTTATTTGACACACATAGCTCATTTTGAATTGTAGCTTCAACTGTAAATAAGCCATTTTGATTCTTTACTCACAATATGAATTACCCACCCCAGAAAACAATTCTAGATCCGCCTCTGTCCGTACCCAAATATTTTGCCTTTCCTCTATAAAATCTGATACCCATCTGAAAATCTTAATACATATCCCAAACCAAAGATATCGTCTCACAATCAGGTTCTGGTGAAAGAAAGTTTAATTATTTACGCTAATCTCACGTGTATCGAATCACATCTCCTGTTCGTCTTTTGATTTTGTAGAACAAACAGAATCAAAATGAGGAAAGTCCGTTAACGAAGACGACAAGAAAAGGACGAGGGAGATGTGATAAGATTACCCGAACTTTATTCCCACACATGTATGACCATTGAATTTCTAAATCTCCAATTCCATTTCCAATTGCTTCTCAGAATACCAAAGAAACTCACTTGCAACGAAACCGACACCGAGTGAGTGAGTGCAGTAAGTATCTCCTTCCACATGTTTTAAGTTGCTTTCGAAGACTTAAAACAATCTATTTCAATTTTCACCTAAAACTAAAATGCACTATCTTCAAAATATTTAAAACCTTCTGAAAACATGTAGATAAAACACTTTTTACTTTTCAGAAACTTGTAATGGAAGATTTTACACATTTAAAAAAAAATATAAATTAAAACTTTTGCAATTTTAACAAACACAGCAAATTGATTATTTTGAATTTTAAAAATTAGGCAAATAAGGCAATTTTCAATTTTCGAAATATGCATATTGAACACAGTGCGCTTTTTAAAAACATGCAAATAGAACATTTTGCTCGTTTAAAAATTATAGAAGTAGAATATTTTGAGCTTTTATTCAACAATGTAGATCAAACATTTTAAACTTTTATCAAATAATGCAAATAGAACATTTTCCAATTTTATTAATCAATGCAGATAGAGCATTTCGCACTTTTAGCCAACAATGCAAATAGATCAGTTCGCTTTTTTATCAAACAATGCAAATGGAACATTTTGCAATTTTATGCAACAATGTAAATAAAACATTTCGCAATTTTATCCAACAATGCAGATAGCACATTTTGCAATTTTATCCAACAATGCAAATAGAACATTTTGCACTTGTATCAAACAATGCAAATAGAACATTTTGCACTTTTATATAACAATGCAGATAGCGCATTTTGCAATTTTATCTAACAATGCAAATAGAACAGTTTGCACTTTTATCCAACAATGCAAATAGAACAATTTGCAATTTTATCCAACAATAAAAATAATATATTTTGAACTTTAATTAAACAATGCAAACATAAAATTTTGCACTTTTATCAAGCAATGCACATAGAGCAATTTGGACTTTTAAAAGACACGCAAATAAAAATCATTTAATATCATTTAAATAGAACAATTTCCATATATCAAAAACTAGTAAATAGAACCTTTAATACTAATAAAAAACACATACTGAACATTTTTTATGTATCGATCGTATTTACTGTTTTTTGACAAACCCCACTTTAGTTATAGCTTAAAATAAAATTCACCCTGTTTTGACTCTTCACTCGCAACATGCAGTGTCAACACCACCATAGCCCTCCCCCCCTTCCCGCTTCGCCTATGAATATACTGCCTTCCTTAAAAGTGCTACATGTAGTATATATCCAGTCGAAAACCAGAAACCTCGTACTTAAAACCAAGAGTTAAATAATGCGGGGACCGAAAAGGAATTACACTTGTCTCAAAATTGCAACACTCTTAGAATACTAACACAAAGAAAATTACAACAACAACAATAGCGAAAACAACTTTCTCTACAAGAAACAATGCACTACGTGAAAAATACAAAGGTACAATTAATGGCTCAACCTTTTGTTCCTACAAGTAGAACATAATATTTCCTCGCCTTCAGCATTAACTTTAACCTTAGGATTTTTTTTTAAATTTGGAGAAAGCAGGAGAAAGCAGGAGAGAACAAGTGAAAGTTTAGAAGTTGAAATGTGAAAAAAAGTGAAAGTATTCCTATTGCGACACCACCAACTGCACAGGCGTTGTTCATTTATGTTTTTATTTGATTCCTTTTGTTTCAACAGCATCAAGAAAAACAAGGACAAAGCCTGAACTTTCACTGCAATGATTGCTGACATATGAAGACATTTTCGCCAAAATGGGTCGGTCAAGTCTACCTAAAACCCGCATTTCGGATTTAATTATGGGTTTTCCAGTGTTTTCGTAGTTTGTAGAAGACAATTCCCGTGCGTATATATTTATGCAGGAAAAAGTTTAAAAGTACAAAAAAGTTTCGTGTCACTCGTTACGATTAAAATTTCATCCCACGGACTTTTTCCTCCACATTAAGTTACTGATTTTGAGGCAAAACTGAAAAAGTCCACAAATTAAAATTTTGCAAAATATTCGAAAAATTCCAGAGTCGGTCCAGATTTATGAAACTGCTTGAAATAACGCTGCGTCAGTTGCAGTACCCGTAAGAAAAAAAGAGTTTGAAAAAAAATCATGTGGCATTTTATTTATTATTCGTTGTTCTGTAAAATTTGTACTGATGGACTTGACTCGTTTTGGCAAAAAACCCTTTATACAGATTAGTGTCCCTGGGGCTATATTGGTGTTATGTGGAGACAGGTGGGGAAAGTGGACAGGGACAGAAGTGGATATAAAGTTCCTACACAGTTTTTTTATTTGTTCTGTGTGATGGTTAGTTACAGAGGTTTGGACGGGAGAAAGCGGAGAAAGTGGAAAAAACGGAGAAAGTGGCAGCCTTCAAGTTTGTAAATTCGGGGTTGTCGCAGACGCTGTCGCTGTCGCTGTCGCTGTAGTTGAAGTTGTAGATTAGACTCCAATTGTCAGTTACCCGAGTCTCCAGGAGAACGAAAGTTGTAACACAAACTACGGCGCGGAACCTCGAGACTTGGGACCGAGACGGGAGTCTACGTTCAACCTCCAACTCTTTACGGACGTGCTTTGAAATTATTACATTGAGTAAAGTACCTAGGAAGCAAGTCGAGCGATTGTCAATAGACGAGCTCAATCTGCTATACAATGTCCTTTTTTTCTATATTTATGTTTTGGTGTATTTCTACAATGGGCGAAGGTGTCTCTCAAAGAAAAATATTCAATATTTCATGTACATAGTTAGTTAGTATTGGTTGGTTGATTAAATAATAATAGTGTTTTTTACATAGTTTTACTATATTATAGTTTTAAAACGATATATTTGCCAACAAGTGTAAATTGTTTTTTAAAATTTCATTGGTTAGTGTGAATAATTTAGAAGCATTTGAAAATGCAGAGTAAATTTAATTTAAAAGATTGTTACATTGCAAAATTAGATATTTACAGGCATGATTTTGAAAATTCAAAATATTCTATTTGTACGCTTTTAAAAATTTTAAATTAGCTATTTACATAAATTTTTGAAAATTCAAAATATGCTATTTACACGTTTTTAAAAATACAGAATATTCTATTTGCACGTTTTTGAAATCACAAAATATGCTTTTTCTACTATTTTGAAATTGCAAAATATGCTATTTGCACGTTTTTGAAATTGCAAATATGCTACTTACACGCTTTTGAAATCGCATAATATGCTATTTGACGTTTTTGAAAATGCAAAATATGCCATTTGCATGTTTTTAAAAATACAAAATATGCAAGTTAAACATGTTTTTAAAAATGCATATTATGCTATTTACACCTGTAAAATGCAAAACACACTATATAAATCAAACTGTTTGTACAGATTGGTTTTAACATACACATTTAATATAAAAATATAAGCACTTTTGCTAATTTTGCATTTCTGTGCTTATTTTCCAATGTAGAAAATACAATATGTAGCCAATTCAAGGAAAGTTAGAATGTATTTTCATGGGTAAAATTATAACAATGTGCAATCGCGTATCCATAGAAAGGAGGGCTAAGCTGTTTTATAGCCATTTTTAGAATCGAGAAGGAAATGTTTCGCCATAGTTGGGTTAGAAACGGCCATTTTCCAAGATAGACGTTTAAAATTGTTAGCCCCGCCGTAGAAAATTTTTAGATCTGCCGCTGGCAACGTAGGCGGCAAGTGAATGGAATCTACTGGCGATATGAGAAAGAAAATATTTGATTCTTTGCAATGTTATGGAACCTCAACTTCAAATAAAGCGGATTCTACATCCAGGATATTTTTCTATTCATATGAAAAAGGAGGAAACGACTCGAGAAAATCCTTTGTAACGGCATCCTTCTAAATCTAAACCTACGCACAGTTTCATTCAACACCCACTTGGCCATGCACACAGACAGACACACCATCCTGATATTACACCATCAGCGAGCACAGACAAAAACGAAAGATGATACAACGAACGCTACCAGTGATGTGCTCAACACTTCGCTATCTTTCAGTTATGATTTTTGTGGCATATGGAAATAAAACGAAATAGTCAAATGATATGTTATGGGCAGCTTTAACCATTCAGAGCTTTCACGTGACGTACCGGCAGACAATAAGTAAAACCCCGAAGGTCTATAAATGTTAGTAATGTGTAATGCTAGTGCCTACGAAGTTGAAAGAACGAAATATTCTAACTACAGTTTTGATATTTTTATGATCGATAAAAAGTGCAAAATGTGTTATTTATTTAAATATAGCTTTTTTAGGTATATATAAAAATCAACGTACATTTTTTTTAAATTAGAAAATTGTTCTATTTGCATGATTTTAAAAACTGCAAATTGGAGTATATACATGTATTTAAAAAGTGTGAATTGTTCTATTTACATGCTTTTAAAAAGTGTAAAATGTTGTATTTACATGTTTTTAAAAATTGTAAAATGTTGTATTTACATGTTTTTAAAAAGTGTAAAATGTTGTATTTACATGTTTTTAAAAAGTGTAAAATGTTGTATTTACATGTTTTTAAAAATTGTAAAATGTTGTATTTACATGTTTTTAAAAAGTGTAAAATGTTGTATTTACATGTTTTTAAAAAGTGTAAAATGTTGTATTTACATGTTTTTAAAAAGTGTAAAATGTTGTATTTACATGTTTTTAAAAAGTGTAAAATGTTGTATTTACATGTTTTTAAAAATTGTAAAATGTTGTATTTACATGTTTTTAAAAAGTGTAAAGTATTCCATTTACATGTATTTGAAAAGTGCAAATTTTTTTATTTGCATGTTTTGAAAAAGTGCAAATTGTTTTATTTAAATTTTTTTTGAAAGTGCGAATTGTTCCATTTACATTTTTTTTTAAATTGTAAAATATTTTATTTACATGTTTTTTAAAAGTGCAAATTGTTCTATTTAAATGTTTTTAAAAGTGTTAACCGCATATGCTTAAAATATTCTAAATCTAAAAAAACAAGATAAAGTCAGATGCATGCTATTTAATTTCATAACCCAATTCTGCGCAGTTTTCTAATTTTATGCATTTTTCCAACGTGAATACTACTGTTGTTTTATACGAGTTTAAAATATTTTTAAAAATTTCCGTTGAGTGAGTATCCGTCATCCGTCAAAAGATAGAAAACCACTCTAACGTTTTTAAAGTTTATTACCTCTTGATTATACGCTACTACACGGGTCAACAATAGTGCACGCGTCAATCATAATACACGATTAATTAGCATACAATTTAATTCTGCTGCCCACAATAGTACACGGATGTCTGAAAGGTTGGAATTTTAATCATACGCGAATCTAATGCTGAAAGAAATGCGCTACAAACTTGGAGAGAATTGGAGACAGAATGTAGTGTAAATAGTTGGCAGAATTTTGTCTACTTTTTTTAAGAATATTCCCTAAGTTAAATGGTACACTCTGCGTTTTTGAATTATTAAAGAAGCATTTACGTATTTATATGAATTATTCTGCTTCTTGATAGTATAGCATGTGGCTATCATGTCCATATCACATGTGAGCTTTCAATTTACACTTAAACTTCCCCACAAAAACAAACACCAAACTACCAAACTACAGATAAATGCATTAGGGATCGTCCACAACTGATGTCACACGATAGGACCATTAAAGGGTCTACTTAGATGTTGATGAAAGATAGAATTTACGCCATGGGTAATCTATTTACAGGGGGTTTATAGTGTCAAAAAAGTGCAAATATTTTGATGGCATCATTTATGGACGGCCCCTTACTGAAATTTCTTTCTCCATCCATTCATCTATTCACTTTTAGCTCTCTCGTGAGAAATGCACTCAACTTTCTGGCTCAGTGTCACGATCAGAAGGATGCCGTGCGCTTCACAATTATTAGTTGCACTTTAGGGATCGTCCATAAGTGGTGCCATCGCACCAGTAGGGTCATTGAGTCTTGTCAGGTACTGATGAACTGATGACATGCTATGTTTACTAAATTTAATAGTGATGACATGAGGTGGGATAGTCTTAAATGAGTGATAATTTTTGTAACATCATTAATGGACCATCCCTTATTGAAATGCTGAAGGCGAATCCATAGAAATGAACTTCAATTTAGCGATAATTGGCCACCCATTAAAAAACTTTGGCCACCGAGTTTGTTAATTTGTTTGGGATGTGAATGAAGATATCTATTATTTACCCACTTTAATTTCCAGACAGCACGGAATAATAAACTTCAAAACTCGTCATTGTAATGGCAAATCGATGAATTGCATTTTATTTCAACCTATTTGAGCAACACAACTGTTTTTTGTTTATTTTAAAATTGTTCAAACTTTACCGCGTGACAACTGAAGTGGTGAAAAGATTAGGTTCTACTAACTCACGACTAGCAGTGAAAGCAAATATCAAGTATGTAAATTCTAAGCACTTACAGAGAATTTTTAGTACCCTGGTAGGGGGCGTCCGTAAATGATGTCGTCTAAATATCCATATTTCTAGGACTCTTTTACCCACCCTTTCCCACCCTTGCCACCAGTATTGCTTAAAGGGATATCTTTAACTGTGTCATCAATATGCAAGTAGAGTCATCGACCCTATCTGTGACGTCATGTATGGACGACCCCTTGTCCGTGTGGATGCTGCTTCTATATTGAGTAGGTGGTTTACATTGACAATTCCTGCTAAAGCCAAGGAGATACATGTAGATAATTATTTTTTGCAATTATTACGTCCGCTTTGATCTTCCCCGTTGTGTGTTGTGTGATAACATCGTCCTCGTGTCTGCTTGTACGTGACGCTCGTGTGATCACACAGATTTACAAATTAGTTTTGTGAAAAATAAAGGAAACCATTTTTTTGGAAGTCACGTATAACGTAACCAGCCTACCTTCCATTTCCATGGGCACTGAAACACTTGCATCTTCTGTCTGCTGTAAATATTTCTTTAGTGTTATTACAGTTTCAAAATTCTTTTCGCGAAACATTCAAATCTTTGAAAGAGATATACAGTATAAATGCCAAATATTGACCATGTCTTTAGTGAAGAATCAAAATTGCCTATATTATGTAGTCTCTATTTTTAAACAGTTTTTAAAAAGTACAAAAAGTTTTATTTACATATTTTTGAAAAGTGTAAAATGTTCTATTTACATATTTTTGAAAAGTGTAAAATGTTCTATTTACATGTTTTTGAAAAGTGTTAAATGTTCTATTTACATGTTTTTGAAAAGTGTAAAATGTTCTATTTACATGTTTTTGAAAAGTGTAAAATGTTCTATTTACGTGTTTTTGAAAAGTGTATAATTTTCTTATTCCATGGTTTTGAAAAGTACAAAATGTTTTATTTACATGTTTCTCAAATCTACAAATTTTTATGTTTAATGTTTTTTGAAAAGCACAAAATACTCTTTTATTGCCTGCTATTGAAATTTTTCAGATAGTATTTAAATGTACGAGATGTAACTTGTAATTTACTTAAGTTTTTAAAAAGTTCAAAATTTTCTACTCATAAACGTGTAAAAAAAAATGAAAACCGTTATGAATAAATTCCCTATAATTAAAAGATTTTGGCTTTTGTTAATTGAATTATTTGCCTTATAAAATTGCAAGATTTTTAATTTTCAACATGCTTCTAATGAAAATAGTGCAATTTGATTTTAGCTAAACATTGATTTGGGTCATTTTGAATCTTCACATAGAGGATGTTGTCCCATATAAGAATAACATTAGAAAAAGTCCAACATGTCTCGAATATATTGTGCCTTTGCACTGTATTAAAAATGTACTAATTTTAAGGAGATTATGAAACATATTCAAACACTTTCTCCAAGCAAAATCAAAGTATAATATCCTTTGATAAGTTGCAAAGTGCTCGTGGGCGTCATAAGTAAAGGTAAAAGCGGTCAAATACGTGAAACGGAAACGACTTTGACCACCCACGTACATTAAAAACGTAATCCTTACAAGTTGGTCACATATCCTATATAGCTATCGCACGATCATTCAACAGAGTTAAGTGTGGCTAACAATGTAAATTATACAGTAGAAAAAAATGTCGCCTGACTGATAGTAATCTAGACCTAAAAATTCTTGTCAGGCTAAAAAAATCTAGATTTTAAAATACTATGTGACCACACAGAAAATTGCAAAATAAACTAAGTACCTACAACTTAAAATACATTATTTTGTAAGTAAAATTTTAAATTTAATCCTACAAAAAAAAATTGGCGAAGGGTTAAGTGCACACAGATGTAATAGCACACCGTTATAATACTATACTGCGTTACTTTCGAAAGCGAATTGAATAAAAGCGGAAACTGGGAAGAAAAGAGAAAGCAGAAAGACGAAAGTGAAAGTAGGTTAGACTTTCTCTGCTCCGCCATTAATCATAAGATGCATTCACAATGTCAAGCGTCCAAGTTCCTCGCATTTGTCCGCATTTATGAAGAGACTACAAGTAGAACAGCTGGCTTTCCCCTCACAGCGTCTACATACACACTGACAAAGACAGAGACCCAGGTGCTTGTGAATGAAATGGGAGTCAGTGTAATTCACTAGACGAGAATCCTTCATGTAAAATGTAACAGAATGGAACCATCTTCCATTTAGAAGGAATGACTGTCCTACATTTTTAAAATTCACTTACATTAACTTTCTCCTATGACCTTTAGCATATACTATAATGTCAGACTCTGTATATACGCTGGAAGATATATGAATTAGTTTGTGTACTTATATGTATGTGGTTGACTTAATTAAATTTAAAATTCACTATACTGACAGTGACTTGATTACTTGATGCCTTAATAAGTGGGATTTGGAAAAGGGGAATTATATCAAAGATTTATATAATTAATAAAGTTGAGGATCCAATTTATAGTCAATTTATTCAACAATTCACAACTCAAAACTCATTTCATTTCCAATGTATAATGATGACAAAGCCGGTTTACATTTTGCCACGTACAGTCTAATAGAGCACAAAGTGTAGTAATTTTAATTGTATTATACACACAACGACATACAATACAATATAGTGTACACACATCTATTTCCTTATACAATCAAGTTACTTACCAAATGTTCTATCTTATTTCTTATTTCAAAAATCAATTTTACTCAATGTCACACTAATTCAATGGATGCAATGACGTCATTACATACAAACTTGTAACCGCGCCAATATTGAAATCTTGGCAAGTTAGCTGAATTCGATTCATCTGTCCTTGTGTAAAAATAAATAATTCGAAACAAATCTGGATTCATTACATAGGTCAGAGGTCATAATAAAAGAAATAAAAAGAGATCTAGAAAAACAACAAATCCTACAACAAACTTTAAGTTTTCTAAACTGTCTGTGACGTCATTGATTTCAACCCGGAGACTCTCCAATGCACGAAAACTAGTCGACAGATGTTAGGGTGGAAGCCGTCGATGAGCGAGAGATATTTAGGGCGTATTCTCAAAGGTCGTTGTCGACAAAAGAAATTTCCGGATTGAAATAAATTTATATTGACAGTTGAAAAAATAGAAAGTATAACTGCTCCCACTTTCATTTATTAGTGTATCAAAAAACTAACTAAACGTTTTTCAAAAAATAAATTTTCAAAACTTTATATTGTTTGCTCTTTTTTTCTATTTACCTTCACTGTTTGATTTTTTAAACAGTCCCCTACTTCGTTTTCATTCATCGACTTTCTATCCTCTTTTTTGTAGCTAAAACTATAATTTAAGTTTACTATCTATACATGTACGTAATTATCACTAAAACTGTATACTCTATAGTAACTATATGCATATGATAATTATATACTGTCAACTGTAGGGATATAATTTATTATTTTACATTTTCTAATTTAAATTGCATATATCTTTATTTTTTTGGTTCTATATTTAAATTGATTGTGTACTTATGACTATGCCTTAAAGCCGATATATATATTAAGTACAGTTTTAATTTTTTTAGAATAATTGTTTTAATTTTATACATGCAAGTTGTGCCTTAAAATTGTTTAAGTAGAGAATTAATTATGTAGGAATATTTTTTTATTCGTCGTATAACGGTAACGGTTAGGTTTAGTTAATAGCTTTAATTTAGTAACATTTAAATACATTATACAATTTAATTTACAGTAAATAATGTACACTCCTCTATACTTACAATTTTAATTACAATTTCAAAGCGCTTTTATCTTCTATGCCAAAAATGTAATTAATTAAAACCTTGGCAATTAAATTGCAGGTATAAAGCTTCCGTTTATTTAAAATTAAAATATTTAATAAATGTAGCCAGATTATATTGATGTGTTTCTATATCAAAATGTTTCATGGACAGATTTGGATAGGACGATAAAAGGGTTATTCATTTAAAGCCGCAAGCTTATTGAATGTTAAGGTGAGTTAAAGTTAAATATGATATTGATACTTAAATATATAAGAGTGACAACTGACAACGGTTGACGGTAATACCCAGTAGTGTTAGACTTTAATTATTATTTAAGTGTGTCGTCAGAAAAATAATTTTCGGTTCGATATTACATTTGTCTATAGTAATTAGTTTGACCTTCAAAATTTTGTTTAGACTTTTTCCCAGCAAATATCATACAAAAAGTAACAGATGATATGCTTTGATTTGCATGATTTCTCCCTGCACTTTCTTTCATGATACTTTCTCCACACAAAAATCTTAAAAATGTTTTTGGTTTTAGGAAATATTTCTAATTTCTGTTTATTTCGACAACATTCTCGAATTTCTTTCATGTTTAAGGTATTTTTTATGATTACAAATAAATCAACAGTTTGTCTGCTGCGTATTCCATGAAATAAGTTATTTTCTGTTTATGTTGTCGTGATCGTAGATATGTAATTTTATATGCCTGATTTTCTTAATTCTTTTGATGCTAGTCACATAGAATAATGTCCTCAAATTAATGACTTTTTTTGATGACGTTCGAATCAAAAATATGTCTGGGATTCCAAACTATATACTACCTGGGACCCTGGGAGATAATGCCGCAAATAAAGTCTCAAAACTAGCTATATCAATTTTTGGCTTTCCAAAGCACTATTACTAAAAAATTAAAACGCAATGTTGCTAGAACCAAAGTTGGGTAAAAACAGTTTTGTACATGTTGAAAACTTGCAAAAAAATAATTTTGCTCTGCATTTTGGAAATTCGTAAATTACAAAATTTTGCTTGTTTTAAAAACATGCAAATAGAACATTTTACAAATTTCAAAAATGAGTAACTGAATGGGACATTTTATTCTTTTTAAAAAAAAATTTTGTAACATTTTTTACTTCTCAAAAAAAATACTAAAAAAGGATTTTTCACTTATAAAAATTTGCAAATAGATCATTTTGCACGTTTAAAAAACAAGAAAATAAATTATTTTGCATTTTTAAAAACATGCAAATAAATTTTTTTTGCCTTTTTTAAAAATTTGAAACTATGACATTTTTTGTGCATCTATATTCTCTGATTTAGATAATTTTGACATAAATTGCCTATACAAAATGAATAAGGACCGTTTTGATACTTCTTTAATCATGATATGTACTACCTACGTAAGTAAATACGTTTGCACTTTTACAACTTGTTGGCTGGAATCTTTTTCGGGTTCTAAGAACTTTCCAAGAACGATCTTCATACATAATAAATAGCATTTCTGTCTTATGTCTAAGACATTTGTCTATAGCTCCCTTTTAACTATAAGTGTGATTATATTACACGGCAACGAAAGCCGTACATACTAAAAAGGAGAAAGTAGAAAGCGGAGAAAGTAAATCAAAACTTGCTTTCTACATTAGTTTACTAAAGGAAATGTTAAAGTACCAAGACGACGTAGGAATACACGAAACACAACGAGCCAAACGAACACTAACGATCGAACTACGGGCCACGGACCTTTTGTTGCTTTCACTTCTTCTTTTTCCAGAATCACCCTTACACATTACAGAGTGCAACTTTCACAAGCTTCAACATGCAGTGGTGTAGACTAGGAAAGTTTCAGGTGTCTTTCGCACACACAAAAAAGCTACCTCTAACTTTCCCATCTTTTCTACAGTCCCACATTCTACATTAATTTACTTTAGGTCACTGTGTAAAGTCAGCGAAAATAAATAAATTGTCTATCCACCTGTCCTGCTATGTAAATATGTAGCTTTGTAACTGAAGATGGAACTGAAAACGAGCTGCATAAATTTTTCTACTTTCTTTTCTAATTCTTTGCAATTTTCTTTTTGTGAACAAAAGAGAACATAAAATGTCCACTGGCTCATAAATAGTTTGTAATTTCAGACAGAGTCTGTTTCTGGCTGCTTCTATGGCGCTGGTACTGGTTTTGCTTTTTCTGCTTTCTCCAGTTTTTCTGCTTTCCCCACTTTCTACGCTTTCTCTACTTTCTCCACTTTCTCTACTTTCTCCACTTTCTCTTTTTTTAGGAATTTTACAAAAATGTGTAATTCTGTAACCTTGGCCGATACTACGGGACTGAAATTACAAAAATGTATTGGAAGTAATGAAATAGAATCTGTTCGTTTTTTTTGTCATACTTTTTTACGTGAGGTGCTTCTATTTTTCCATCCAGTGTCATTGTATCTTTATTTGGATGAAATTTCGATTTCAGTGCCAGAAGAACCAATAAAGTTGTCGCCGTCCAGTTAACCAGTCGAATGGTTTGGAAGTAAAGAAAGAGTAAATAAAATTACTTGCTGCATCCTTTCAGGCAGAAAACATAAGACATTAGGTACATATTGACAAATAATCACTCGGCGTTCGGTGTTTCGATTTATTTTGTAGTAAGTTTGCTTTCCCTATACTTTCTACCCACTCACTTCATTCCAACTATGTCAGGGCAGTCTGTGCAGTGGCTTCACACTCGGCCAAAAAGGACTGCCCACAACAGACTTGACACACACACACACACACAGCTAGGCTGAACGGGTATAAGAATTAAAGTGAAAGTAATTCAATTAGTGAAACCACACGAGGGGTGAAAGAGAAAACTATAATAATTATTACTGATGACAGGGAACAGACGTGTCATTTTATTTTTTTAAGCGAGAAAAAGAGCTAATCTATATGTTTAGTATGGGTATGTATTTAGTGGCTTCGGTTGGATTGTTGTTAGTTTGTAGGTTTTTTAAGTATGGTGAAAGTAGTCGTCGAAGTGGTTGTAGAAGTTTTGCAACGAAGAAAGTATAGCGAGTTATTACAGAATTGCCGCTGTCAGTGTCACTATTATGAGTTTTGACATTACAAATTTTTTTGTATTTTTAAACCTTTATAATTTAAAACTTAATTAACATTGAAAGCCACGCTACAACCAAAAACGAACGTTAACGGCAACGTAAAAGCCAGAAACTTAATTTAATTATATATGACTCTTAAATTTTAAATTTTTTAAATAGACAATACAATGGACATTTTTCAAAAACTTGAAAAAATTTGAAACAAAAAACCTGTAGGATTCACCCTTATGTTTAATAAATATTACGAACAACGACAAATTAAAGCTAAAGCTTACACACACTATAAATTCAAAATGACATTGGTGTAAATACATTTTTGTTTTCCTAATCAAAATTTTTTTTTCTACATTGTTGATATGCTTCTAGTGTTCCATTTGGTTTTCTCGTTCATTGCTTGATTTACCCACTAAATTTCCTAATTAATATTAAACAGCAATAACTAATTTTAATTTAATATGATTATGATTTTATTCTGATATGATTTTTCGATTGTATTTTTTTTTTAAATTGTTTCAAAAAGTTGCACAAGGAGAAATTCCGCGCACATTATATATAGGATAAGCACACAGCAATAATTAAATATGAAATTAAATCCCTATACTTATGAGAGATCGTCCATAAATGACGTCCAGGTCCAGGGGGCTAATTTTTTTTATAGATAGACACTTCACGCTGGTTAAAGATATCCATATTTACTAAATGGTTAAGCTGGTGACAGGAGGGGGGTTCGAGGAGTTTAGATACTTTGATATGTCATCATTTATGGACGACCCCTAACAACTACACATTGATTGGTAATTTTACCATTTAACCACACGTCACTACAAATCACACACACAAATGTACGGATACAATCACGCAATAAGCTTTCTCTGAGTAAAATGTTTATTTTTATTTTTGGTGGGAATTTCAAATTTTTTAAATTGTTTATTTTTTTATTTTTAACGATATATCGATATGCAATTTTTTCCCTGTAATTATGTAGTATGTAGTTATACGCGTTTTCACAAAACAATTTTTTGATATGGTGAAGAATTTACTTCTTGTGATTTTGTTCTTTATGATAATGATATGGTACGAATCCATGTGATATATAGAGAGATATGTGTCAAAGATATGGATGATGGATATACTTATAAGTCATCATATTATTAGGCATGCAAACTACACTATACACAGTATACTACAGATATACATTATATAATTATACACAGCACATCATTAAAATCTATAGCCACCAATGTCATATACATATTTATCCTAAACTCTATAACTAAATATGTATAGTATACTATAGACTATACCAGTAACCAGTAACCAGTGGCAACTGTATTGTAAACTATTTCTTATTCCTATTTAAATAACTTTTTAAACCAACATTTTTCATAATATTTCCTTCCGTGTCCATTAATTATACTAAAAATGTGTCTGTTTTTTCTTAGCTAATAAATTAAAAATATTTCCATTTAATATTTCTTAACTATGTAAATTATGAAGGTATTTCTTTTGCATTTTTAAATACGAAATAAAAATCAATTAAAACTCTGTAGTAGGAAATGTTTTAATTACAGAAATAATTCAAGATTTGATTCCAGCCACAAATTCAAATCTTACCTTACGAAAAAAAATCAATTAAAATTTTTAATAACGATAGTCTGTAGTTGAGATGCAAAGATACATGAGCGTCATATACGTGGTTAGACGTGTGGAAATATAAAGCGATTTGTTAGTTTTAAAATTTCAAAATTTTGTTGAAATTAATTCAAAAAATAATACAGTAAAAATTGTAGACTGCCGCTGTGATTAAATATAGTAAAGGGTATAAATTTATTGTGTGATGTTTTTAATATTGTAAAGGAGTTCTTATCTCTTAAGGATCTCGTATTTTTTGTTGTGTGTTATTTTTTTTTTATTTTTTTTTGGTTGTATTTTTTTCAGAGGTAGATGACTGGATTTGGGGCTCCTTAGTCCAAGAAACCAGTGTTGACTAATCTTTCAAGAAAGAAGCGCACATCACCAATTTCCGAGTCTTTAATTCCCAATGATTTCAACATCCCAATGTCACCATTCTCCACTGCCACAAACACGGACCGGAGATGATCCAAATCTGTTCTCAGGAGATGAAGTGCCGCTCCGAAATCTTCAATTGTTTGCGATTCTAAAATTTACAATAAAAAAATTTAAAAAAAATCAAATTAAAATTGCCCGCCATTATTGTTTAATTAAAAACTACACACGTGATTTTGAATGCCCCTGCAAAATTATGCACGTGCTATATCTTCGAATTCTGGAGGTCAAACTCTCAAAGGTCATCAACCCCGGTTACAACTTCAAACTTACTAAATTTTATTGCATTCACTTTTTGACTTTACTAAAGTTATTAGTCAAACTTTTAGCCTCACGCTCTCAAAATCATATGTTAGAAAGTTTGTAACGTGTTCAACTTTAAGGTGTCACACGTTTTTTACATTTCAAAAATTTTACTCACGCAAACTTTTCCACTTGAAAATCCACTCACATTTGGATATAAGAGTTTGACTTTGACAATTCGTGGAAAGTCGTGGGGGAAGGAGGGGGGGGGGGAATTCAGTGGCGGATCTGGATAATATTCATAGTGCGGGCAAGTTGTTTGAGTCTTTATTGATTTTTACTAGATTTTAATAGCAATGCAATTAACCCCAAGAAAACAAAGGTGCTCTAAACTTGAATTAAAATCCAATGTCAAGTTAAAGGTGACGGCGACGTCAAGGGCAAAAGCACCTCTTGAGCTGTATTTTTTTTTGCATCTTTTTTTTTGCAATATTGGATTTCCTCGCGGAAATGTGCTGACATGAAAAGTCATTAAAATTAAATTGGGTCATAAAAAGATTACCCTCTCAACTTTGGCACTCATTTCACTCATTTCCTCTGGAAAATTGTCACGGGGAGGAAAATCCCATTTATGGTCATTAAATGCATCGTAAAAATTTGCATATGCAAAAAATATAGTTTGCACTTTGAGGTATAGCACTCAGCATCAGCTGGTTTTCATAATGTTCAAAATTTACAAACCTGAAATGCACCTCTAGTGGCGTGTCTACTGTTTACAAGGACTGTAGTATATCGACCAAGTTCTTAAATTTTAGCGCTTTCATAAAAGTGGTCATATGTTCACATTGTACTGTTAATTAAATGTGTCGTAAAAATCTCTAAAGTTGACACATTTCCACCATAAAAATACGAGAACGATCTTGAACTTGGAATGGGAAAGTTCAGTGACTTTATTACCTAAACTAGAAATTTTATACCCACTTTTAAATTGTCTCATGATTCGTGATTACAAAATCTGGCAGTTTTCATTACAGAAACGCAACGTTAACGGAAATAAAACTACTGCTGCGATGACGGTAACGTTTACCATACTAAACCCTTTAGGGATCGTCCATAAACGATGTCATAAAAATATTTTCACTTTTACAGAAAATGATTCTATGGGACGAGTCATCAGCTTTTAACCTTTCCGTAGACCGTCTAAAAATAATGTGTATAACCAGTACACTAGTGTCCATGTAGACGTAGACCGATGACTCGCGACATCATCTGTAGACGATCCTTTAAGCATTGTACCATGGAGTTCTCCATATGGCTTGTAAGTTTGAGCTATAAAACCAACCAGCTGCAATCCTAATTAGCGATCACTACATAACTGTCTCATTAAACCAAACTAAAAAACACTCCTGTACCTCAACTAAAGGTCAGGCAATTTTTTAATCAACTAAATGTACACAAATTTTATGTAAAAATAACATTTCAGCTTTAAAACAAGACATTTTAAATGGAAATCTTTTTTAAGTATCAAATTGCATTTCTAATGTAGCATTTGTACACACAGTTTGCGCCCTTTGCATTCACAGGGTGCTTAAAAATCAATTAAGGGATTTTCCATAAATGACGTCACCGATTCGAGTCAGAGGGTCAAGTATAGTTTTTCCTGTTTTTCGGATTACGGTTCATGTTAACGGCAGTCATTTATTAAGCAGGTTCATTGTGATTATATGGGAGTCCTGGGAGTGGATGGGTCCAAAAAGAGAGAGCGTTTAAGTGACCTCATTTAGGGACGATCCCCAACATGACCATTAAAAGGGAAGGTGTGGGTTGATCAGGGATCTATGCTGGATTAAACTAGATCTATTATATTCTAAACGTTAGTACCGGATACTGTGGGTAGTAGTGCTATATACAGATACATATCGTGGGATAGGAGATTAAAAACGGGCCATTTCCAATTTACGCTACAATTAAAATCAGCTTTGTTATAAAAGCTAAAGTAAGCATAAATACAATTTTTAAAGAATTTAAAGTGTGAAAACTGTTTTAAAATTTACAAAATAGCATACGTGTTTTTTGAAAAGTGCAAAATGTTCTAATTACAAGTTTTTAAAATGTGCAAAATGATCAATTTACAGGTTTTTTGAAAAGTGCAAAATTTACTAATTCCTAGTTTTTTAAAATGTGCAAAATGATCCATTTCCATGTTTTTTGAAAAGTGCAAAATGTTCTAATTACTAGTTTTTAAAATGTGCAAAATGATCTGTTTACATGTTTTGAAAAAGTGTAACATGTTCTATTTCAATGTTTCAAAGTACAAAATCCTCTATCTGAATATTTTAAACAATATTTTTAATTTTCTATTGACAGGTTTTTAGAAAAGTGCAAGATGTTCTACTTACACGCTTTTTGAAAACTTCAAACTTTTTAAATTAATGTTTCTTTCTAAAACTGCTATTTACGTGCGTTTAGGATCATTCTATTTTACAGTGTTCTCAATAGTGCATTCTGGTTTAAGTCAAAAATTAGAATAGCTTATTTTTACTCTTCACTCGCGAGATATAACTCTTCTGCTTTGGTGCTGCTTCTTAGTGCCGACAAAAGGGAAGGCTGAAGGATTTGGACACATTCTGAGACTGAAGTGCTGGACTGTTTCAAAGATTAAAGGGGAAAGGGGAAAGGCGCAACACTTGAGATTCCAGGCAGACACGGTGCTTGAATAACGAAGAAACCACAAAGGAATTTCGATTTTCAAATTTTCCACACACACAGTCTCAGTCCTGTAGACACACGGCAACGGAAGCGGCCGCGTCTGAGGACTTCAAGGTTCCGGGCTCAAGACGCTCTTAGCCTCACCAGTAACATTTCAAGACAGGAAACTCAAAATTTATTTGTACGGAAGGAGGAAATAAGGCCAGGGCTGGTGAAAGTAGTGGGAGAAAGCAGGAGAAAGCAAGTGAAAGCAAGAAACAGCGGGTGAAAGCAAAAGAAAGCAAGAGAAAGCAAGTGAAAGCGGGTGAAAGCTGGAGAAAGTAACCGTGTACAAAATACACAGCAGTTCTAGTGAAGAAGATTGCCAGCTGAAGCATGTCTATCGAGGAAGATCCACGCAGATACATCCATATCCCATGAATAATTAACGGGGGAAGAGTTTTATCTCAGCGTATTAGGATTCCCACAGTCTGTTTCTCGGCTTTCTACATAATACGTAAGGCTTTAGGATTTTTAGACCTGTGAGAATTGAAGCTTGAGCCTCCTCTGTTTTTACTTTCTTCTTTGTAGTTTTTGTAGTTGTTGTACTTTCACTCCGTCGTAGCCTAGTGCCTATGCCTTTCTATCTACGTATAATTTTACATTTGCTCTGGCTCTGGCGGCAGTATAGTCTGCTGTTGTTCGCATACAAAAATATTTTTACGTGTTTCAAAAAAAATCTGAACACGGCTCATTCGGTTCTAGCTGATGTAGAAAAGAAGTACCTATAGGTATTTGTTCTACTGTTACTTGCTTTCTTTAGTTCTACACATTCCACTCAGCAGTTTCAACCCACGCAACGTTTATTCTAAAGTCTATAAAGGCAGTACATTCTACAGTACATAATTGTTTGTTATACAGATAGTTGGAGAATGTGCATGTGTAAGAAAGGGTTCTCACGATGAGATAGTTTGCGAGATACGTAGACAAATGATGGGATATTGTAGTCTGACTAAAATCAAAACATTAAAACAATGTGTCGAGCCTGGAATATTAAAGGCATGCAATCGCTGTATAATCGTAATCGTTACTTGTCTGATACATATTTCATTCTGCAAACTTGTCTTACAGATGTAAATGTTATGCCATAAACAGTATTTACACACTTTTGAAAGAGCAAAACACGGTATTTACACATTTGTAAAAGTTCAAAAAACGGTATTTTCATATTTTAAAAGTGCAAAACACGGTATTTACATATTTTAAAAGTGCAAAATACGGTATTTTTATATTTTAAAAGTGCAAAACACGGTATTTACACATTTTTAAAAGTGCAAAGCACGGTATTTACACATTTAAAAAAGTGCTTAAAACGGTATTTACATATTTTAAAAGTGCAAAAAACGGTATTTACACATTTAAAAAAGTGCAAAAAACGGTATTTACACATTTTGAAAGTGCAAAACACAGTATTTACACATTTAAAAAGTGCAAAAAAAACATTAGTTAAATATTTTTGAAAGTGCAAACCACGGTATATACACATTTAAAAAAGTCAAAACAAGGTATGTACACATTTAATAAGTGCAAAACACAGTATTTACACACTTGTAAAAGTGCAAAACACGGTATTTAAAAATTTTTAAAGTCAAAACAAGGTATTAAAACATTTTTTTAAGGTGCAAAACAACGGTAGTTACATATTTTTAAAAGTGCCAAAAACGGTATTTCCACACTTTTGAAAGTAAAAAACACATTTTAAAAAGTTCAAAACATGATATTTGCTCACTTCAGAAAAATACGAGCGAGCATTTAAAACAGTGATTTTAGTAAACACTATTTACACATTTGTGAATGTGTGAAACGCATATAATGATATTGTGACATCGATAACGTTTTGACAAGCAAAATGTTCTATCTACCTCACCTATTGATTATTACCCCTATTATTGTTTTAATTAAAATATATAGATGTTAGTCATTATATTATATTATGTTTAGTTACAAAAATAGATAATAAACTAGTATAAATAATCAACTTCCAATCTGCCTGAACCATTTTACAAAGTTTTAGGATTTTTATTTTTATTTTCACAATAAATTTCTAATTTTATTTTTTTTCGTACAACGTTAACAATTGTCAGCACAATATTTTAAACTTTTATTTTCTACTAATTTTTTAAAAATAGTAAATTCAAAACTTGACGACTAATCTAATCCAAATTTACACGTAGGGCTTTTATCGGTATTCCTTTCGGTTAGTTATTTGTTTCAAATGTTTGAAGGTTTCCTTTACAACTAAAGCATGCGGGCAGGGGTGGGAGAGAAGATAACGAGCTGCTCGTAATTTTGAATAAAAAATTGTTTTCTACTTTACATTTGGAGCGTAACAAACTAAAGAGAAAGTCCTTGTACTTTTACTTTAGGATGAAGCTAAAAAACGTTGTCACACTACTTCTCACGTTATCAACGACATCAGACAGACTACAGACAGACACAGGAGACAAAGTGCCTTTGTGCATTTTAATTTTCCAAAGCAGATTGTTCAGATATCATTATAAATTATTCAAAATATAAATCTCATCATTATCATTCCACTCACTTCAGCCCAATGCTAATAAGTTTTTGCAAATAACACACAGAACCACACAGGCAGGAGAAAACACTGGGGAGAAAGTTGAGTGCAAATCCACGAAAATGAAAGGAACTTCAGCTCCCGTCTGCATCTGTGTTATATCTACTGTTGACGTTGACGGTATAGCGCTCTCATTTGTATTTATTTTAATACCATGTATGTACATACCTGCATACAAATTTTGTGTATTAAATTAAAATCATGTTGTACTACGCTGACTTTAAGCTATTGAAGGCTCCGTATCAGCCACTTGTATTTTTATTAAATATTAAAATATTAAAAATTAAAAAAGATATTATAGTTAAGTATTTGAAAATAATTTTTCACACGATGTTACTGAGGAAATTATATAATAATTATTTCATATAGATAAAAACCTAGCAAAAACATTAACTGTGGATCTTTCTTGTTTTTCGTAATACGCAATTATTATGCCATTTTGTAACTTATGAAAAACAATTCAATGGGAAAAATTTGCACCATTTAGAAAACAAATAATTAGCACAATATATATTTTATACACACACATGAAATTAGAATCGGCATTTTGCACATTTAAAAAAAAGTAATTAGACCATTTTGCGTTTTTCAAAAATATTTTGTAAACACAAAATTTTGCACATTTTAAAAAACAAGTCATTTAAAAATTTTCCACATTTTGAAAAACAAGTAATTTAAAAATTTTGCACATTTTTAAAAACAAGTAATTTAAAAGGTTTTGCACATTTTGAAAAGCAAGCAATTTAAAATTTTTGTACATTTTGAAAAACGAGTGATTTAAAAAGTTTTGCACATTTTAAAAAGCAATCAATTTAAAATTTTTGTACATTTTGAAAAACGAGTGATTTAAAAATTTTGCACATTTTGAAGAACAAGTAATTTAAAAATTTTCCACATTTTGAAAAACACGTAATTTAAAAATTTTGCACATTTTGAAAAACAAGTAATTTAAAAATTTTGCACATTTAAAAATTTGGCAACATTTTATTAGAATATTTTGAACTTTTCAGAAATAAGTAAATAGAAAAATGTTTAAATTTTTTTAAAACATGGAAACAGAAAAATCTGTGTTTTGCAGAAACATGAAAATAAAATATTTTGCAATTTTTAAAAACCAAGTAAATACAACATTTTGCATTTTTTAGAAACATATAAATACAACATTTTGAATTTTTTAGAAACATATAAATACAAAATTTTGTAATTTTAAAAAACCTCTAATTCACATTATGTGTATCTACATAGTACATGATGCAGTTTATTTAAATTCCAGCTTTTAAAATGGGCCTTTTTCATTACTCACTCGCAACTTTTGTTGCCCACCCCGAGTAACCTTTCTGTAGTCGCCTTTAAATATATATCTCCTTGAACTCACTGTACATACGTGTACGTCCCACATAATTCCACATTATATGTATTTCTCTCGCTAAATAAAAATAATAAAATTCAACACCTTTCCAGTTTCCAGCTGTTGAAAAGTTTCGTGCACACAGCAAAGTACCTAAAACTTAAAAGACAAGAACAAAGGAGTGTCTGCCTCTACAGTCTACAGAAATTCGTAGCCTAGACCAAACCCCAGACCGAGACCCAGACGCTCTGATCTGAATACTGATCATGTTATTGTTGTTCTTATTATGGAAAGCCTCGCTCTCCCCATTTACCAGATTTAGCACGTACTTTCAGCCTCGTGTAATACCTTCCTTCGCTGTCCTTAGCTACAACAACTTTTTAAACTTTCACCATTTCCACAACTACAACTACAGGGAAACTGCATCCTCTTATCCTTATTATTATGGAAAGCCCGACTTTGACTTTAGAATTTTGTACACCTTCCTTTTTCTCTGATCTTTTATCATCTTTTTCTTTATCTTCATCTTCATCTCTAAGATCTTTGAGTTGTCGTTCCTTTCCAGTTTGCCTCCTTATCTCTCTGCTCCCCATTTAAAACTTGTGACACACAGAATGAGACTACGTCAACTTTGTGGTGCTAATGATATGCACACACGTCTGTCCACAGTCCTTGCACAGCAGGGAAAGAATCAAGGGCCGTCCACAGATGATGTCACGGTTGGGTTTCCTTGGATACTGGCAATCTCCCATGTTATAGGTGGCAAATTAGGCAATGGTTAAGCTGATGACAAGGAAGGGGGCCTCGAAATGTGTAAATATTTCAATGACATCATTTATGGACGACCCCTAAGCTTCAGATTTTGTCGTATAAATTAAATGCTTTAGTCTCTACTGTCCTTGTCATTGTAGCCCCAAGGATATCTAGTAATGGCATACACTATGTTATAATGTATAATAATATTCACGCCAAGCTTTCAAAGCCCTCGCCTCAAAATTCCTAAAGGTATATTATGCTAATTTTTATTTTTGACTTGGACTTGGAAAAGCTCGAGATATTATGCAGATTTACACCAAAGAAAGCCACAAGTGAACGACTCTTATTGGGATTCTAATATTTCTAGAAAAAATTATGAGTTTGTTTGAAGCAGGAGGTTGAACTTATTTGTTTTGTATTTTTGAGGTAGAGTACAATGTTTCTTGAATAAAAAACGATTTTAATTCCTAAACCAAAACACAGAAACATGCTTTGGTATTTAGACAACAAATTTTTAACCTACCAAAAAATATTAATTTCATGAGTACTGATATGTCATGGTTTTGAAAAAAAATTAAATGGAGCATTTTGCACTTTTTTAAAACATGAAAATAGAACATTTTGCACTTTTTAAAGACATTTGAATGGAGCATTTTGCACTTTTTAAAAATATAAAATAGAACATTGTGCACTTTTTAAAAACATTTGAATGGAGCATTTTGCACTTTTTAAAAACATAAAATAGAACATTTTGCACTTTTCAGAATCATGCGAATAGAACGTTTTGCAATTTTCAATAACATGTAAATAAAACGTTTTCCACTTTTAAAAACATGTAAATAGAACGTTTTTTAATTTGTATATAAATGTAAAAAGAGCGTTTTGCAGTTTTCAAAAACATGTAAATAGGACGTTTTACAATTTCTATAAACATGTGAATAGAACGTTTTGCACTTTTTAAAAACATGTAAATAGGACGTTTTACAATTTTTATAAACATGTGAATAGAACGTTTTGCACTTTTTAAAAACATGTAAATAGAACGGTTTGCACTTTTTAAAAACATTTGAATGGAACATTTTGCACTTTTTTAAAACATGTAAATAGAAAGTTTTGCACTTTTTTAAAACGTGTAGATATAGCATTTGATACTTTTCAAAAACATGCAAAAAGAACGTTTTGAACTTTGTAAACACTTGTTGATTGCAAAAAACCTGGCAATAGAGTTTTCAAGATTACGTGATATTTTCAATATTGGTGATAATAAAGAATGAAGAATTTCCTTTTAGGACGGAAATCAACTGAGTCTTCCTTTAAGAAACCCACAAAATGGCGGCGACGGCCATTTTGAAATATGGCGGCGTATGGAGTTTCAAATTTCCTGGAAACATTGCTTCTAATTCACTTTGAACCTTGACAATACAAAAATATCTGTTTGAGTTTGTATTTGCAATTTGGGTTCCGCAGAATTTGGCCGTATGGACTATAGAGCGTGGATCCGCCGCAGGCCCGAGATTTAATCAATTATTGCACATATCACCTTTTGCACGTGTGTGTTGTACTATACTCACGACGGTGGTTGCCATGCTTGGGGATTATTATCGGGGCTCGAGGTGCGGGAGAAGAAACCACATAATAATATTTCCAAACACTGACAGCTTCCACAGTCTACAGTTCTGCAGATGATTGGATGAAAGTGGAGTGGAGTGGAGTGGAAGTGGGGCTTTAATCAGCTGTGAAAGATGAAAGCTTATTACAACACGTCCTTTCAGAACTGCGAGAAGATGGAAAAGAGTGAAATTTAGATTGATTGACTCGGGCAAAACTTATTAATTTCACCTTCACAAACCTTTCTACGTCTACTCCTATACCTTATTACGATATTTTCTAGGGAAGCTTCCATAAATTACGTGCAACAAAAATAGAAAATTTTGAAACCCTACCACCCCATTTTTGGTATGTACATCAATGCAAACGGATAAGCTGATTAAACCTCTACATTCAAAGGTCTACCACGTAATTTATGCAAGCTCCTTAGGACGATATCAAAGGAATATTGCAGCATATGAGAACTGCAAGACATACAAAAACGGTATAGCGTGCATTTATACATTTAAGGGGCTGTCCATCAATGACGTTAAGATTTATAGGAGGAAAGAAGTCCAAGGGAGGGGGAAAAACCTTCGCAAACTTCTTATGACTCTACATTGTAGAAGCGCTAAATCATAAACGAGAGGGGAGGGGGGGTACACAATTTGCCTTTACCTTAAAGACGTCATGGATGGACGGCCCCTAATGTCAGCCCAATACTCCAATAACTACTGCTTTACTGCACTGTTTTTCCATTGTACTGTCAGTATTGATGCACAAAACACTCAAGACTCAAAAGATATTGCCAAATTAGGGATGGTCCATAAATGATGTCACCCAAATTATCCATCCTTTACGACCCGCCCACCTGCCACCACGCCATCTTAACATTGCGCAAATGACTATTTTTGACATGGCATGTTATCCTGACTAGGCCAACTGACATTAGCAATGACATCATTTATGGACGTCCCCTTATGAGCTACACGTCTAACTCAGCGTCAAAACGTACTTTCTCGTCGGCTAATGCTCTTTGAAAGGAACAGGGAAATGAAATCCATTTATTACACACGTCTCGGATCACATTTAGATTTATTAGTTGATAAAATGATAGTTTTCTCGCTTTAAATATGCTATGAGTTTTATTACACTATTTTATACGTCCATCCAATGTACAGTATCGTTTGGAACAAATAAAAACCTCAAAAATATCCGTTCTTATGATTAGTTAAAAATAAAATATACATAATAAACTACATTTAAAAAAATTTAAAATATTAATATCCTAAAAGCAAGCTTATAATAGGCATTTTGCAATTTTTTATATCATGCAAATAAAATGACATTCTATTCTACACTTTTTAAAACCATGTACATAAGATTTTTCACTTTTTTTAAACTTTGTTAATAGAACATTTTGTAATTTTCAAAAGTATATTTTAAAAAAGTATTTAAACATTTTTAAAAACAAGTAATTAGGACATTTTGCAGTTTTTGAAAACATGTAAGTGGAAGATTTTGCACCTTAAAAAAACATGTAAGTGGAAGATTTTGCACCTTAAAAAAACATGTAAGTGGAAGATTTTGCACCTTAAAAAAACATGTAAGTGGAAGATTTGGCACCTTAAAAAAACATGTGAATTGAACCTTTTGCAGCTTTCAAAAACATGAAATTAGAACATTTTGCACTTTTCAAAAACATGTAAAAAGAACATTTTGCACTTTTCAAAACCAGAGGTAAATAGAACATTTTCCACTTTTTAAAACCATGTAAATGGAACATTCAACACTTTTTAAAAACTTTTAATTAGCAATTTTTTTTGTGACTGTTAATTTTTGACATAGCACATTTTAATTCTAGCCCACAAAGGATATGAACTACAGTTAACTGTTCTCTCACGATAATCACGTACACTTAATCCAGTTTTATTTTGAATGTGACATTAAAATTAAATTTGTAGATATTTAGTAATGCAATCAGACGTTAGATATTATAAAAATTAGAAGAAAAATAATTTGTAAGAATCACAAAATGTTCTATGTAGTTCAAAACCCTCTCAATAACTATGGTTATGCTTTGAATATTGCATGGTTGCAAATTAAGCCTTTTCCAGGAAAATCATTTATAAAAATCGTGTGAATAATAAATCCATTGGATCAATAAAACAATTTTCTTAGAATTCCAACGCACACCTCAAGCCTTAAAGCAGCACACGCTCTAAACAATAAATCACAACGTAGAATCTATAAACACGTCGCAACGGACAGAAACTGCGAAGCCCACAGAAACCGAAAACCGAATCAGTCTAAACAATGGTCGTTTTAATCATGCTGAGTGACACAGATTCTCACAGCAGTCCAACACCCAGTGAGTAAAGGCGTAAAGGTAACGGTAACACGTTCGGTCATGGTAACCTAATAGTAAATTTGGGAGCCCATTATCAACATAACACCTTGTCAATCTTCTATCAGTTAATGCGCCTTTCAATCTTGATCCAATAAAAACAACTCAAGACGAACTACGTCGCAATCACAATATTAGGAATAGTTTCTTTTTCCCGCTTGATTTTTGGACAACGAATCGTCTATAAATTTTGTCAACCAAATTATCTTTCGATGACATCTTTTATGGACGATCCTTAAATTATAGAAATGTATGTACCACATTAAAAATCGTAAATAAAGTCTTCTACACAAATAAACTACAGTCTAATACATAAAGCACGCATATACATATATGACCATATAGCTAAATGAATTGCTATACAGAAAGGCATATATCGTCTGTGAAGAACCAAAATGACTCATGTCCATCTTTAGCTAAAAACAATATCCACGATCTACAGGAATATTCAAATAATTATTTCTTGAAATCATTTAAATAGAATACGTTGTTTGTTTCAAAAATAAGTAAATGAAACATTTTACACTTTTTAAACACATGTGAACAGAGGTTTTTACACTTTTTAAACAACATGAAAATAGAACTTTTTGCACATTTTTAAAAACATGGAATTAGAACTTTTTGCACATTTTCAAAAACATGAAAATAGAACTTTTTGCACGTTTTCAAAAACATGGAATTAGAACATTTTGTACCTTTTCAAAAACACGGAATTATAACATTTTGCACTTTTCCAAAAAACATGTAAATAGGACATTTTGAAATTTTTAAAAACTCTAAATAAAAATGTTACGCATGTTTCTTATTTTGTTTTTCTGACATAGCTAATTTTGATTCTAGCTTAAATTGGATATGGGTCATTTTGATTCCTCACAGACAATATTTCTCGTTTGCGTTATTTGACTTCCTACTAAACAAATCCAAAAGAACGTCATTCCACTTTCCATTCACTTTGTGTCCCTGTGTCCAATTGCTAAATGGTGCAAATTGACATATAAACAACACAAGACAGAAAGTGCTGACCCTCACGCCCTCATTTGACTTGATAGCGACTTCGGCTTTGTTTTTTCTTGACACTTAAATATTTTACATCAACGGAAATAGAGCTAAGTACATATTAAGGATCATCCATAATTGATGTCATGAAAATATCCTGATTTACTGGACCCTGTCATCAGCTTAATTATCCATTGCGCAACATGCTATCTCTAACGTGGGATTGGGATATTATGTGTATCCAAGTAGGAACGTCATTTATGAACGACCCCTGACGTATTATCTTAACCTGTGATGTAATCAGTGGAACACAACGAAATCAACTCCAGTTTGGTCTTCCTGCCCATTTTATTCTGCTGATTCAGAGTCCACCAAAATTCGAACGAAAAATGTAATCAGTGGAAAGTGCTACTAATGTTTCCTTCAGGCAACACACGGATTGAGATTTAATGGACTGAACACAGATTAACTTTTGTGGATGTTTGAGCTATACATAAATAATTTAATTAATTACACCTTCGAATTGGAATTCGAATCAAGCTGACGAATCAAACACGTCAGAGATCTTCTCCCAAAATACGGAGCCATAAACCAAACACTGCTGTTGCGGTGGGGCTACGAATGACAATCATGGCGATGGAATCAATCAACAGAGAAAGCAAACGCAGCAGTTTATTTTTATTTGTGGGGACAACTGTCCATGTATAGCCAAAGACACACAGATTTAAAGTTGAACAACCGGTTGACAGTTGGACAGTGCATCAACGTTAAGCTGTAATTCGGCAATTTATAATACAAGCGAACCACTTATTAGCTTACGATCAGACACATTTTTCAGTTTTAGTTTCCGGAATTACCGTAATGTAAAAGATATATTAGGTAGATATGTATCCATGTTAAAGCTTGTCATTTACACAATGCAATGGTAAAGTTTATGAAAGGGGAGTCTTTAGGTCTCAGAATTTTAGATATTTGGAGGACATCAATTATGGATGACCCCTTACAGAAAAACCAGTACATCTTTCAAATTTCTAAATGTTTCTGAGTATTGCAATATGTTTTATTTACATGTTTTCAAAAAGTGCAAACTGTTCTATTTACAAGTTTTTCAAAAATGCAAAGTGTTCTATTTACAAGTTTTTGAAAAGTGCAAAATGTTCCATTTACATGTTTTTGAAAAGTGCAAAATGTTCCATTCACATGTTTTTGAAAAGTGCAAAATGTTCCATTTACATGTTTTTGAAAATTTCAAAATATTTCATTTACAAGTTTTTGAAAAGTGCAAAATGATGCATTTACAAGTTTTTCAAAAGTGCAAAATGATCTATTTACATGTTTTTGAAAAGTGCAAAATGTTGCATTTACAAGTTTTTCAAAAGTGCAAAATGATCTATTTACATGTTTTTGAAAAGTGCAAAATGTTGCATTTACAAGTTTTTCAAAAGTGCAAAATGATCTATTTACATGTTTTTGCAAAGTGCAAAATGTTCCATTTACATGTATTTGAAAAGTGCAAAATATTTCATTTACATGTTTTTGAAAAGTGCAAAATATTTCATTTACATGTTTTTGAAAAGTGCAAAATATTTCATTTACATGTTTTTGAAAAGTGCGAAATGTTCCATTTAAATGTTTTGTAAAGCGCAGATTGTACTAACTTCATTGTAAAAATTAAAGTATTTTATTGATGTCTTTCGTTTTAGAAGTTGTACCAATGTAGCAAACCAGATACCACTTTTTGCATCCCTACACTTGACACTATTATGCGTTCTCGAAGAAGAAGGTCATACACTCAGATGCTTTACTAAATACCCGCAGATTTCCAAGAGACATCGCGCAGTGAAAAAAATCACGAAAAATCCCAAATGAAAAACATTACAGTTTCGTATTGGCTCTGATTTAAAATTATGCTGCGAGCATCTCCTAATTTTCTAATTTTTCAAATTTTCCTAATTTCCCAATTTCCAATCCCTGAACGTCGGATTTCTTTGTTACTGCGTCTCTGAAGCCGCATTAGACTAACGAACTCATGGCCACTCAATCATGCATTCATTCATTACACTCACTCCTGCTCCAAATTACGCTATCTGAATCTAAAGCAGACGTTACCCGGGTACGGATCCGGAGCCGGAGCCGGGTAAATTACTGATACATAAAATAACGTAAATGAGAGCATCCGCTGTTTGTGAGCCTTGCAGGAGACTGATGAGCTCTTCCGCATTTTCATTTATTTATTTTTCCATCTTTTTTCCTAATGGCCTCCTGCGTGAAAAGTGAAAATGAGAAGGTAGATTTTCTCCCTTTGAAAATCTCATTTCCCGTCTCGCTTTCTCTGACACTTTCATCAATATTCCCTGGGAAATCGTCCACAAATGACGTCACAAAAAATCTCTATTTTCTTGATTTCCCCTATGACCTCCCTATCATCACCTTAATCATTGTCTAAATGCCTGTTTGTAACATGGAATGTCATCATTACCCATTTTGGCTCATAACGTCATTTATGGACGATCCCTTTCTGCTAAAAGAGAAAGTAAGAGTGAAAGCACACTGTATAATTTAATGGGGAAGTCGCTGTGTGAGTGAGAGACTGTTATGTTTATATTTGGAGCACTAAACTAAAACTGTGCAAATGAAGAAGCGCGTACGTAAGGGATCGTCCACAGATGATGTCATCAATTAAACGGGAGGGTCTGGTCAGGGTCTCCGGTGACATGCAATTTTAAATACAGCTCTTTAAGTGATGAGATGGGCAATGTGGCTGGGTTCAAAAATTGAGATAATTAGTGTGACGTTATTTATGGGCCACCCCTTTGGCAGAAGACAGAAAATTAAACGCAAATGATTTTGAATACAGCCACATAGTACTAAAAGCCCAAGTATTCAGGTATTAAGCTGTACATGTGAATTTACCAACACGAAACCCAAAACCAACTTAAAGAAAAGATACTAAACAGAAAATGAAATTCCAGAGATGGTTGCTAAACTGTAGACAGTGGGTTTTAGACGCGCCAACAAAAATTACGAAAAAATGAAGGGCACGTTTAATGAGACGGCGACAATCAAGGAAATGAGATACGCAATTTACCAAAATATTACAAAACAACATGCACATTATTACAATGTATGTAGTTAGAGTAATTTGATGGAGAGGGGAACAGAACGTGGCACACGAGTAAATTACGTAATCATAATTAAGGACAAATTAAACATTGCAAATAAAGGCTATGATCCAGTGCGTTGTTTTTGCTATCATTTACAGAGCAGGACGAAGAAATTGCTTTTAGGCTTAGGAATTTTTTTCCATACAAAAACTGGCATTTTGATTTTATTCTTTGGCAAAGCAAAATTTTGTATTTACATGGTTTAGAAAAGTGCAAAATGTTCTTTTTACTTGATTCAGAAAAGTGTAAAATGTTTTATTTACATGTTTTGGGAAAAGCGGGAAATTTTTTATTACCATGTTTTTGAAAAGTGCAAAATGTTCTTTTTACTTGATTCAGAAAAGTGCAAAATGTTTTATTTCCATGTTTTCG
Source organism: Dicyrtomina minuta (assembly GCA_949802685.1). NCBI lineage: Eukaryota > Metazoa > Arthropoda > Collembola > Symphypleona > Dicyrtomidae > Dicyrtomina > Dicyrtomina minuta. The sequence goes on from OX461811.1 coordinate 11,072,942, forward strand.
AAATGTGTAAAAAAATGTATTTGCAATTTTTTGAATAGTGTGAAATTTTTTATTTGTGTGTTTTAGAAAAGTGCAAAATGTTCTTTTTACATTGTTTAGAAAAAAGTAAAATGTTTTAATTACATGTTATGCGAAAAACGGGAAATGTTGTATTTACATATGTTTTTGAAATGTACAAAAAAAATTATTTGCATGTTTTTGAAAAGGGCAAAATGTTCCATTTCCACATTTTTTGAAAATTTAGGCAGCGGGGGCTACCTGCGTTAGCCCGAAATTATCCGCCCCGAAATCCGTCTTGAATTTGTGATACGGTCTTTTATGTTTCTTATCGAGGAGGCGAGTCAAATTATGTGTCTGAACTAAACGTGAAATAGGAAGGTGTGGGAGCAATTACATTAAAAGGAAAGGCGTCGATCACGGATCACGTGGCTCTTACGTATTTTACACTGGCAAACTGACGAAAATGTAGAACACACACGCGTTTGACTTGTAGATATGTGGATTTCTCTGTAGAATTTAGTTTCTTAGGAAAATTGTGAATTCTTCCCCAAGAATGTGTGTTGCCTGCCTGTGCGCTTGCACTCAAGAAAATCAAGCTGAATGAAAATCTGCTCAAAAGAATTATCCCGCTTTACTTTGAAACTATTTGGAAGGAGCAACGTATGATTATGTTGCAGTGGAATTTGTGGCTTCCGCTCTATTCATTCGCTCACTCTCGTTAGTTCAAATCACCAAATTTCCCCCGTCACACCTCACTTCCTTCCTAGCTACATATAGAGTGAATTGGAGATTAGAGATCGTGCATAAATTATGTGGCATATTTTTTGTTTTTTTTCGGGGGGGGGGGGAAGATGGAGGATAGGAGTTCAAGTTGACTATAATTTTAAATAGAAGCAAATACCCCCCCAAAAATGCGGGGTATATACGGGTTACAAATTTTTGATTTTTATACTACGTAATTTATGCAGGTTCCCTTAGGGCTTTTGATATGGTATATAGGCATCACTATACAAAACCTAGCCTGAACTCATTAGCCTAAAGACTTACATAGGTTCGTATCCATTCAACTTGTACATCTCACCCAAACCTAACCTCAACGTCATCGACCACACGCATCCCTCCGTGGAATTAGAATAGAAAGAAATCTCACAAGATCTTGAGTCAGATAATCGCAAAAGTCTTATAAAGTCTGACTTTCTCCACTTTCTTCACTCCTTCTGCTGCTACGTCCACTCCACATATCGTCAGTGAAGAACCAAAATTACCCATATCCAATTTCAGCTAGAATCAAAATGAGCTAAGTCATAAAAGTAAAATGCGAAACATGCGTAAAATGTTAAAATGTTTTTTTAAAAGTGTGAAATGTTCTATTTACACGTTTTTGAAAAGTGTGAAATGTTTTATTCACATACTTTTGAAAAGTGTAAAATGTTCTATGTACATGTTATTGAAATTTGCAAAATATTGTATTTACATGTTTTTGAAAAGAGTAAAATGTTCTATTTACGTTTTTTTGAAATTGTAAATTGTTCTGTATACATGCTTTTAAGACTTGTTTTAATATTTTTGTAGATAGTTGATATTAGTTTTAGCTAAGCAGGCGTGCTTGGGTGAGCGGTTAGGACTGCAGACTGTAACGAAATTTACAGCCTCAGACCCGGCTTCAATCCTCGGCCACTGCTAATCGTTTACGGCTCGGTGTTGTACGGTAAACGTCACTGGATGGTTGATTGAAACCCAATCTCCTTCGGTGCTCCTTAGTGACCACTACTTACTGTAGGGGCCTAGGGAATGAGACTCCTTTACTGTGGAGGAGGGGACGGGGATAGGTGAAAGGGTACAAAGACCGAGACGATCTAACGCGGTAGCCTCCTATTTCCTCACCCACAGTCACTCGTTGAGTCTGGTTGTATGAACTTCGGTTAAATCGACCCAATGAATAAATTATTATTATTATTATTATATTAGTTTTAGCTACAAATGGATATGGGTCATTTTGGTTCTTCACTGACCATATAGCATTCACTGTGGGTACATACTATAGCATGGCGCATGTTAAGAATTTGGTATTTAAAGGTGCCATATGATTTGAATATTATTGAAAAAGCAAAATGTTGTATCTAGTACTTTTAGAAAGTTCAAAATAATGTATTCACGTCTTTTTAAAAGCGCAAATTCAGTACTTACGTTGTTTTGAAATCGTAAAATATGCTGTAGTAAGATATTTTTAAAAGTGTAAAAATAGTGTGTTAAGGTGTTTTCGGAAGTTCAAAATACTGTGTACATATGTCTTTTTAAAAGTGCAAAATAGTGTAGTTAGATATTTTTGAATGTGAAAAAGCTGTATTTACGTTACTGTAAGAGTGCAAATTGCTGTATATACGATATTTCAAAATTGCAAAAATGCAGTAGTTAGGATTTTTTGAAATTACATAATGTTGTATTTACGTATTTTTGAAAGTAATAATTGATAATTGTAAGATATTTTTGAAAGTACAAAACAGCGTGCATTAAGGTTTTCTCTAAGTAAGAATTTTTGAAAGTACAAAATGCTGTAGTTACACTATTTAACTATTTACGTCGTTATATTTTAATAGTAAAAAATGCTGTATACAATACAATGTCTTTTAAAAATTGAAAATTGCTATATTAAAGTGTTTTTTTAAGTACAAAACCCTGTAACTATGGATTTTTGAAAGTACAAAATCCTTTATTTACACCTTTTTAAAAATGTAAAATTCTGTATTTCGTCCATTTTAAGTAAGAGTGCTCCATAATGTACTTACGTCTTTTTGAAAGCGCAAATAAATAGAAACAAAATAAAATGTAGATAGCATGTTTTTTGATTTTAGCAACAGTGAAAGTACGAATAAAAATAAATGCGACATCAGTCGTTGTCGTGACGAAATAAATTCAGCTTTCAGCAGCAGCAAGCAACAGCTGTTGACTATTTTCCAGCCTCCTCTCTACCACACGACAATCCAGAGCTACAACTTGAATAGCAAAAAACCTACGTACGAAACGAGAGCTCCAAAACCCCTCAAAAAAACAACTGTGGCTTCTTTTTATTAGGTACTTTCCATTTCATCCAAGTTGTTGCTTCTATATTGCAATTTCATAATGGAGAAATGAAAGCAACCATTATACAATAAGCGTATAGCCATACTCTACTATATATCGCCGTGACAAATCCGTATATGAAAGTCACAGGCAAAGCGCATTCTCACTTTCACTTTCACAAAGATGGTGACAGAAACCCTAAAGAAAGCAACAGGCAAAAAAAAATGAAAGCAATCTAATTTTTTTTTCATACAACACACACACACACACAGCCTACTATTGCAATTGGAAATCCCCAGATACTTTTGTTATGGCTTCATAAATATATTCACTGTATCGAAATTCGTGCCAAATTTAATCAACTATCGAATTGCTAAGATCTTCCCCCAATTTCGTAACTTATCCCTGACGTCATTTTCCAAGATTAAAAATTGAACAATACTTTTTTTTTTAAATTTGAAATTTATTTGCGCAAGCTGATGACAGCGGGGTCATATTATGGTTCTACATAGAAATGCTAGTATTTTCATGACATCATTTATGGACGACCCCAAGTTTAAATTTGTATTTCCTTATATAACCTTACTCTAAAACAAATCGTAGGAATTTTTTAATTTGTGTGTAGAACATTGCCGTTCCTGTTGCGGATAATATGAAACTCAAATAAGAGTTCAAAACTAAAAATTTGGGACGACACACAAAACACGTGACCGAAAATTTTAAATTAAATAGTAAATTTCAATTTTGCTAGAATGTCACATGTCTGTGGCCTGGAAGCTGTGAAACTGGCTATGAAATGTCAATTAAAGTTACCTACGTAGGACTTTTACCCCTGAGGCTAAAAGGATACTAAAATTAAACTTGAATATTTACCGAAGAAAAAATTCCATAAACTTTTACTTTAACAAACAAACTAGATATAACATTGTGTAAGTAATTTTAAAATTGCCAATTCAACATTTCCCAGGAAAGAAAGTTGTATGTGTTCTTATGGAACTCCGCAAAAGTCATATATACAAGTGACTTACGCAAAACGTGTGTCATAAGTGGGAGGCGCGGATCCAGGGGGGAGGGCAAAAGTGCAATTGCCCCTATCGTTTTAGAAACATGTAAATGGAATTTTTTGAGTTTTTTAAAAAGATTCAAATAGAATATTTTGCACTTTTCAAAAACATGTAAATAGAATATTTTACACTTTTCAAAAACATGCAAATAGAATATTTTACACTTTTCAAAAACATGTAAATAGAATTTTTTAATTTTGTTAAAAAAGATGCAAATAGAATATTTTACACTTTTCAAAAACCATGTAAAATGGAAAATTTTCAAAAACAAGTAAATAAAATATTTTGTACTTTTCAAAAACCTCGTAATTACTATTAAGCGCATTTATCACATGTATGTAGTACATTTGACATAGTACATTTTAATTCAAACTTTTGAAATACGCCATTGTGATTGGTTACTCACAATACGTGTTGCCTTTCCCAAACAATATTTCTAGACCCGCCGCTGATAAAAGTTGTACGTCACCTTTCTTAAGCATGCATTACTAAATATGTACATACTAACCTAACCCTAGGCATGCGGCTCAGGCTGCAGAATACATACATTTTTACGTAATTATTTGTACATTATTTGCACATTATTACAACAGGGTCTTCTTTCATGTCTCTTTGCATGTGCTAAAAAATGGCAAGGTTTTTGCAACGGGGCAGTGAGCTGAATGATAATGCAGATAAAATAACGACAAGATAAAATGCGTTTCGACATGCATTAAGATGCCCTGTTTGAAAAGCAATGAAAATCCATCAGCACCAAGGAAGTTCTTTTCTGTGTAAGGGGTCGTTCATAAATGATTTCATCGAAAAATCCTCATCTCTCCATGACCCTATTACCCTTCTTGCCATCAGTTTAACCATTGCATTAATGGCTATCTTTAACACAGGATGTCATGGCAGTACCCCACGTGACTTACTGCTTTTACGGTGACATCATTTATGGACGACCCTTAATGTCTAAAAGCCTGTAGGTTTAGTTTAGAAGCCAAACAAATTGTGAATAAACACTCAATTATGGAATGCTTTCACTTTCAAAGCGGAAGTCTTAGCACACTAAACACGGAAGACGAAGACTAGCGACGAGAGGTGAATCACCTGGTGCCTGCTACTAATGGAGAATAGTGTATAGGTCCAGATGTTACCGTTAAATTTATGTGCTTCCGCTTTGTTTTCGGCTTCGAATTAGGTGTCAGTTAATAGCGGGAATGATTTTCATTTTTCATAAGTCAGCTACAAAAGAAAGCCACCATGAAAAATTGCATATCCTGAAACCCGGTCACGGGTCAGAGTGTCGCGCATAATAACTCACAGTTTACAGTGTGAACTTTTCTCGTAAATTCCGTTTCCCATTTACATTTTACATTATGGGAAGCCAAAATGCATAATCTGCCACTACTGCATCATCGCATATATGTAACAAACGGTAAGAACTTCCATATTAAAGTATGTAAAGGCAATAGATTGTGATTTTGAGTGAAGAAACAAAATGGTTAATATCCATTTATAGCCAGAATTAAAAAGAGTGTTGCCAAAACAAGATGCGTAGAATGTTTAAATAAAATTATTGAACAGTGCAGAATGCTTTGTTTGCTTGTTTTTGAAAACTGCAACATGTTCTATTTACATGTTTTTTGAAAGAGCAAAATGACCCATTTACATGTTTTTTGAAAGAGCAAAATGTTCCATTTACATGTTTTTTGAAAGAGCAAAATGTTCCATTTACATGTTTTTTGAAAAAGCAAAATGTCCCATTTACATGTGTTTTCAAAGTGCAAAATATTCTATTTTCATTTTTTTTGAAAGAGCAAAATGTTCCATTTACATGTTTTTTGAAAGAGCAAAATGTTCCATTTACATGTTTTTAAAAGAGCAAAATGTTCCATTTACATGTTTTTAAAAGAGCAAAATGTTCCATTTACATGTTTTTAAAAGAGCAAAATGTTCCATTTACATGTTTTTAAAAGAGCAAAATGTTCCATTTACATGTTTTTTGAAAGAGCAAAATGTTCCATTTACATGTTTTTTGAAAGAGCAAAATGTTCCATTTACATGTTTTTTGAAAGAGCAAAATGTTCCATTTACATGTTTTTTGAAAGAGCAAAATGTTCCATTTACATGTTTTTTGAAAGAGCAAAATGTTCCATTTGCATGTTTTTTGAAAGAGCAAAATGTTCCATTTACATGTTTTTAAAAGAGCAAAATGTTCCATTTACATGTTTTTTGAAAGAGCAAAATGTTCCATTTACATGTTTTTTGAAAGAGCAAAATGTTCCATTTACATGTTTTTTGAAAGAGCAAAATGTTCCATTTACATGTTTTTTGAAAGAGCAAAATGTTCCATTTACATGTGTTTTCAAAGTGCAAAATATTCTATTTTCATGTTTTTTAAAAAAGCAAAGTATTTTATTTTATTTTATGATTTTGAAAATTGCAAAATGCTCCGTCTGTGTGTTTTTAAAAAGTAGTTTTTTCTAATTTCATTTTTAGTAAAGTGCAAAATGTTCTTTTTTGAAATATTTTTGCACTATAGAATGTTATTTCTTTTTTTTTGTAGATAGCGCATTTAGTTTCTACCCAAAAAGAAAATTAATCATTTTGAGCTTTTGCTATCGAAATCCATCATGTTAATGTACCGAATTTAACACAATAACTCTAAACTAACACACACCCAAACTATTTACTTAAGGGGTGATCAATAAATGATGTCACCCAAATTGTCTCTCTTTATTAGGAACCACGGACTCCTATGTCTATATGTCATTAGTTTTAGTTTAACATTGAATAGATGGCTGGCTAGTTTTAACATGGCATGTTATCACTATCCCCTACAAAGCTACAGCTATAGACCCACTCATCCTACCGATGACATCATTTATGGACGATCCCTAACAGAACAGAACAGTCGTTTAATATCCTACTATACTTTGTTCCTACCAGACGCTTTCTAAAAGTACTAAAATAAGACGGCGCAATGATTATGTCTTCACTTATTTGACTTGTCTGCCAAACGCGAGAATGAATGGAGACACTGGGGAAAGTGAAAGTGCGGAGGAACTTCGTCGCTTTCTCTCTAAATTAAAAGACAGCGACACATAACGATCCGTTCGGGCCGAGAAAATGACTAAAATAGAAGGCACTGTGTAACTAAATAAGCGCCTTGAAATACGGGGATGAACCACAAGATCCGCTGTGCATAAGAATAATATCCCACAAGACGATGCCCGGGTCGTAATGCATAGTGACTCTCCCGGGTGCGGGTACTAAGTACATAATGCCATTTCCTCCCATTTCCTTCCCCAATTCCCATTTACTTATTCCTTTAATTAATTTTCCACCTTCCTTCCTTCCTTTTCAGTAGCATGGAGATTCTAAATTCAACACAGACAATGCGCGGGAATTTTTGAAACTTTCACCTTTGAATTTCTACCTTGGAATTTCTCGATAATGCAAACATCATTGGTGTAGAACTGTAGAGATGTCATTTTTGAATTAATTACATTTAAAGGATTAAAGCCCATTTCTAATTTCCAATGTTAACTAATGGTTCCTTCTAAATTTTCAAATTTGCCGCTCTTCTGTCATTAACATTCCCGCCATAATTAATTTGAATTGAGCACTGAACTCCGAAGTGTACAGAAATTTGACAGCTGACCTATTGTCGTATAAGGGATCGTCCACAAATGACGTTTATTAGTTGCATGGATACTGATGACATTAAATGTTAAATATAGCCATTTAGACAATGTTATACTTATGATAGGGGCTGATGTTAGAAAATTTTCCTAACATCATTTGTGGACGATCCCTAATATATTATGCTTCATAATTAAATTGTAGAAAAGCAGAAATTCAAATTGCAAATATTTAAGACTGTCACACTTTCAATTTTAATCAAATTCAAACAAATGGAAATCCCATAATATTGAGGGTCGCCCATAAATTACGTCATCAGAATGTAATACACATTATGTAAGAATTCAAGTTGAAAATGGAAAGTGACGTAGACGTAGGCGAACAGGTAAATTGGAGTTTAAAACAGACGCTGCTGAACAATAAAATAAAGGACTGTGTCACTGTTACTTTAAATGAGGCCATTCAAACTTGTTGCTACTGTAAAAATAATTATCATACAAGTTTAACGTTCTATGGTTCTATCAGTACCTCCAGCTGTACTGACGCTTTTGTTTCACGGTTTACGGTTTACGGTCACGGTTACGACCGCGATTACGACAGCTAAATAAATTTATTATTTAGGAAAATATATCCACATAGATACATACAGGTCAAATAATGAGACTAAAAATAATTACTATTGTGCTTCAGTTAATTAAGAAATTTACAACTTTGTGGGGTTATTAAATTTTAAATTGGTCCCACCTCCAATTACCATTGCAATTACAGTTAATGCTCAATCATACAGACGGACTTTCCTGAGTGTAATTATGGTGGTTTGAATTTTGAATAATTCAGAAATAGAACAGCATACGTAAGCGAAACATACACAGTAAAAGGTTAAGGGGTATTCCATACATAATGTCACCCAAATTAGTATTTATTTAGAAATTCCTGCTCCCTCTTGCCGTCACCTTGACATTATGTTAACAGCTATATTTAACATAACATGTCATCATCCCCTGACTGAATCTACTGATGACATCATTTGTGGACGATCCCTAAACGATATGTGGTAATGTTTACAGTATTCGCTCATTTACTATTCTATTACTGTATAAATTATTCGGTTCACATCTGTAATTATTAGAACTTTGCATTGTGTCCTTTATTTTCCGTTATAATTTGCATACTAGAGCATAATATTTACTAAGGGCCGTTCACATACTACGTCAGAAAAAATCTAACTGGGAGGCAGGGGGGGCCGTGACAATAGAGGCCCTACTAGTAATAATGAGAACACAATTAAAAGGGTAATGGGCAGGTACGGAAGGTGGGATATTTATAAAACTTTGAGTTAACGTAATTTATGAACGACCCCTAGACAGCTGAAGTTCTCAAGTAAACTAATATGTGTGTTAATAATGTACATGTAAAACAGTGAAACTGGGAAGGGAGACACAAGTGCAATTTCGAGCTAAATTCCATATTCTGCATTTTAGTGCTTTATTTCAGGCAGGGGCATTGCATTACGACGATGATACAGTCAAGGTTTGGCATCACATGAGAATGAATTAATCGATATGGGATCGTCCACAAAAGATTTCATCGGTATGGTTGTAAGGCATTCTTGACGTGCTATGGTAATGAAATAGCCGTTTGCACAATGTTAAATTGATTACATGAGGATGAGATAGGTGGGTGGGTTATGAAAGAGTGATGGTTTTTGTGTGATATCAATTATGGACGATTCCTACGTTGAAACTGTAGCCGTTAATGAAGGAGAAGGTATGTTTCAAGGAAAATAGGGAACTCTCGTAATGAGACTGGCTCTTTCATATAGTTGTGTTTTAATTACCGTTACGTAGCTTATATTATTACATTTATTATAATTTGGACGATAGAAGTTGCAAATTTCAATTTTCAAAAAAATTTAATAACAGATACATACTTTCCACGCTTCATTTATACCGTCTATGAAAAACCAAAATGAACCATATCCATTTTTAGCTGAAAACAATACCTACTATCTACAAAAATGTTGAAACATGTCTTTAAAGCATTTAAATAGAAAATTTTGCACTTTTCAAACAAATTGAATTAAAACATTTTGCATCTTTTCAAAAACATGGAATTAAAACATTTTGCATCTTTTCAAAAACATGGAATTAGAACATTTTGCACCTTTTCAAAAACATGGAATTAGAACATTTTGCAAATTTTCAAAAACATGGAATTAGAACATTTTGCACATTTTCAAAAACATGGAATTAAAACATTTTGCACATTTTCAAAAACATGGAATTAAAACATTTTGCATCTTTTCAAAAACATGGAATTAGAACATTTTGCACATTTTCAAAAACATGGAATTAAAACATTTTGCACATTTTCAAAAACATGGAATTAAAACATTTTGCATCTTTTCAAAAACATGGAATTAGAACATTTTGCACATTTTCAAAAACATGTAAATAGAACATTTTACACTTTTCAAAAACTTGTAATTAACATTTTATGCATGTTTCTCGCTTTGTTTTTATGACATAGCTCATTTTGATTGTAGCTTAAATTGGGTATGGGTCATTTTGGTCCTTCACAGACAATATGTAACTAACCAACGTTTTGTATAAAAAACATAAGGGATCGTTCATAAATGACGGCACGTGTAGGGTCAACAAATTTACTATATGATAATGATGACTTTTCGTGTTAAATCTAGTTATATTTACCTAATGGCTAATAAGATGATGGCAGTTGGATAATAGGGTCTTAGAAATAGAGATAGTTGGTTGACACCATTCATGAATGACCCCTAACTACAAATGAAATTATTCCATGTAATACATTAGTTTTACTGAGCTGTAAGGCTACTACAATTGTGCAACAGTGACTTAATAAAGTTTTTATCTCCCAGCATTTATGTTTTTATCTTATCGTTAGAAAACAGCATAAAAATTCAGACATTTTAAAACTTAAAAAATAATAAATTCTCAATCCACATGTTTGTATGCGTTTTGTGAATTTTAAGTTTTTAAGTGGTAATTAATATTATTTATACATTAAACTGTACAGACATCACACCTAATGTATATAAACGACGTTATACTGATTATTTACCATGTGGGGCTAAATATTAAAAACCAAGCAGCAACTTCAGTATATTTTTTTAATGAAACCTAACAACCTAAAAGGGAAGTTCACAAAAAACATTTGAATTTGGAATGCTAGTTTGGCGGCAAAAAGTTTTTGAATTTACGGAGTTAGCATTGCGTAAACGGAGAAACTCACCTTTTTCAAATCCCCAGCCGGATGCCAGTTTTTATTCAAATTTCAAATACTTATGCTTGTTACATACAGAAAAAGATGCTCTTTTTGAAACAGTCTCCGAAATTGTTTTAAAACAACATTTATGCTTCCCACGAATTTGCAAAGTTTTAAAAATTTTATTCACTCGTAAGTCGTAATGTCGTAATTACGCGAAAGTACGCTCAAAAGTTTCTCTTCGCGCCAATTTTATACCATCGCTTAGTCTATGCTTGTGTCGTTTTAGTTCCTTGTTGCAAATTTAGCAGTAACATAATAAAATAACTCCGTCTAACATGCGTGCACCAGTGCAGTTTGTTTTAATTTACTGGATAGCGCTACCGCAAGGCATTCTGGTAAATCTATTTTAAAACTTGTAATTAAAGTTTTCGCTTTAAAATTGCCTATAACAGTGAGAAAATCAGAACTTAGTAATTATAAAGTGAAGTGTGCGACGTTGCCAACAGTTAAGCAGTACTAAAATTATTACTATTTCTAGTTAAAACGTTTTACAATTTCACAGCGTGTCTTAACCTATTACTTTAGCGCATTATATTTTTTAGATGCTGATTACTAAATTCTGATTTTCTCACTGTATAAAAAACTTTATTAAGTCACTGTTGCACAATTGCAATAGCCGAACAGCTTAGTATACAGAACAACATTTTCTTAATTAAATTAAAAACATTTTTATATAAATATAAACTAATCCTTAATTGAATTTTAAGTATATAAATGGTGATTATAAATCTTAATTGATCCTCAGAAGAGCAAACATTAAAATATCATCCACCACTTTAGATGGTATGCCAAAAGATTTAGCCCACGTCCTAAAAAAACTAGTTATCGTCCCCCTTGCTCCCACATAAAGACGCGTCACTTCAATTTTACGCAAATCCCACTTTTCCATGAAAAACTTAGCACAAGGTTCGTAAATTGCTTTTTTCTCCAAATCAACTGCAACCGCTTGGTCCTCACTGTCTCCAAATTCAAATCTTATGGTGGGATTCAAAATATAACCAATTTTTGAAATTGGATTATATGCAATAATATCTACTCTTCTAGTTGACCCATTTTCAGCAACACAATGAACTTCTTCTTGAACAACAAAATCTTTTTCACCAAGAGCTTTTGCCAGAAGTTCCTGAATACCATGATGACAAATGTTACGCAAAAGTTCTCCCCGGACACAGGAACCTAAGACATGACCAAGGCTTTCTTTCTCAGCGCCGCAATGCCTCAATTTTAAAGCGAAAACTTTAATTACAAGTTGTAAAATAGATTTAGCAGAATGCCCCACGGTAGCGCTATCCAGTAAATTAAAAAAACGGCACTGGTGCACGCATGTTCCGAAAAAAACCGAAAAAAACGAATAAGGAGTTATTTTATTATGTTACTGCTAAATATGAAGCAAAGAACTAAAACGACACAAGCATAGACTAAGCGATGGTATAAAAGTGGCGCGAAGAGAAACTTTTGAGCGTACTTCCGCGTAATTACGAGTGAAAATAAATAAAATTTTTAAAACTTTGCAAATTCGTGGGAAGCGTAAATGTTGTTTTAAAAAAAATTCGGAGACTGTTCCAAAAAGAGCATTTTTTTCTGTATGTAACAAGCATAAGTATTTGAAATTTGAATAAAAACTGGCATCCGGCTGGGGATTTGAAAAAGGTGAGTTTCTCCGTTTACGCAATGCTAACTCCGTAAATTCAAAAACATTTTGCCGCCAAACTAGCATTCCAAATTCAAATGTTTTTTGTGAACTTCCCTTTTAGGTTGTTAGGTTTCATTAAAAAAATATACTGAAGTTGCTGTTTGGTTTTTAATATTTAGCCCCACATGGTAAATAATCAGTATAACGTCGTTTATACATTAGGTGCATCAGTATCTTCACTGTCAGGCCGTATTTGAATAATAAAAATGTGCCAAGGCTAAAAACTAGAAGCGTGTGCTACCCAAATTCAAATTGAAATTTATATTGCTTCTTACATGAATTTTAAAAAATGTATTAAGTTTTTACAAGCCTCCAAAAGTCCAAAACGTAGAACCCTACACTAAAAAAAATATCAAAATTTTAAAACTTTACATATTTGTTCACCTAGTTTCAAATTACAGAAGTCGAGCTATATTTCATTATTTAAATAGACAATTTATCACCCCACAAAAATGTCCTGTCTGTTTCTCCTTTAGAAATTTTTACAATCTTATTCATTATTAATAAATACCATTAATAATTATTGCATGCGCTGCCTCTATCTGACACAGTGCATGCCGTGCCTGCATAACTATTAGCTAAGAAACGTCCATAAATGACGTCATCCAAATATCCCAAGTTTTAGAATTACATCATATCACTGTCATCATTAGATTTGTAACCCTTGAGTAAATGGCTACATCAGACTCCAAGCAAACCAAATTTCCGTACTCATGACGTCATTAGGAGCGATCCCCTACTCATAAATCATCTGTGCAATTGGCAATTTTTAACTCTGGGCTTCGACTGTCAAGTCCAATATTTGAACATGATACATTATAAAATTCCACTTTTAAAAATTCGCAAGGAATTTCAAGCAGAGAAGTTTTTGCAAATGGAAATTAGCAAAATGAAATTTGAAAAATGCAAGTAGTCGCATGCAGTTGTCATAGTTGTGGCATAGGGAATTTTTTCTACAATATTTTAAATGCATAACTTAACTGTTTGAATTGCACGTGTTATAATGTGCATTTATTTGACAGGACACCGTCGGTTCATTTATTACCGTGACCGGGACCGGGACCGGGACTGTAGACCGGGACAATTCCATCAAGCAAATTTTGCAGAAACAACGAAAAATGAATAAAAGTTGACAGGATTATTTTTTGAACTAATTTTTTTCTACAGGTACTGCAACTGAGAAAACTTTATTTGAAGCAGTTCCATAAATCTGGACTGACTCTGGAATTTTTAGAAAATTTTGCAAAATTTTAATTTGTGGAATTTTTCCGTTGAGCCTCAAAATCAGTAACTTAACGTGGAGAAAAAAGTCCTTGGGATAAAATTTTAATCGTTGAGAGTGAAACCAAACTTTTTTGCACTTTCACACTTTTTCTAGCAAAAATAATTTTCGCACGGAAATTGTCTTCAATTCAAAAGAAACTACAGCATCAGTATTCAGTATGTAGTATACACGAGAGCTAACAAAGTCATGACATATAACTACAAAACTAAAATGCACAAAAAAAAGGCTTAAATAGGTAAACTAGCGAAAGGAATACAACGTAAAGGAACTAAAATCAAAATAACCGAAATTCGAAATGGGAAATGTAAAAGCACCTAAGCGAAAGGTAACTTTTCCCCACGGTTGTTATCTACCATTACAAATGTGATTAGATTGTGGAAATTCGAATGGCAGTGCGAATGGCAATTTGGGATGCAGAATACGAAGATCGAATGGATACGGATCTCCTCCATTCCTGTTTTGATCCCAGTCACTTTCGTTCTATAACTAAATACATTTTTAAATGTCAGTGAAGGCTCAAAATGACTTATTTTCATTTTCAGCTAAATTCAAAATCAACCTTTCACGAAATACGACAAAAACAAATTACCATGGTGCTGAGAGCATGTAAATAGTAAATTTTGAAATTTCTAAAAACATGCCAATACAACTTTTGACTATTTTCAGAAATTTTTACAAATAGAATATTTTGCACTTTTTAAAAACATGCAAATTGAGCATTTTGCAAATTTCCTAAATCTGTAAATAGAATGATTTGCATCTTTTAAAAAACATGTAAATTAAACGGTTAGTACTGTATATCACTATGTAAATAGAACATTTTACACTTTCAAAAAATGCAAATAGAATATTTTGCACTTTTAAAAACGTACAAATATAACATTTTACATTTTATCAAATGCCTGTAAGTATAGCAATTCGCACATTTTAAAAACATGCAAATAAACCATTTTGCACTTTTTCGAAAATACACAAAATAAACTATTTTCCACTTTTCAAAAATATGCAAATAAATCATTTTGCACTTTTCAAAAATATGCAAATAAATCATTTTGCACTTTTTAAAAAATATGCAAATAAATTATCTTGCACTTTTTTAAAAATATGCAAATAAATCATTTTGCACTTTTTTAAAAATATGCAAATAAATTATCTTGCACTTTTTTAAAAATATGCAAATAAATCATTTTGCACTTTTTTAAAGATATGCACATAAACCATTTTGCACTATTCAAAACACGTACTTAAATAGAACATTTTGCATTTTTAAATCCTCATAAGTCACTTCCTTAGTCTCTGTCTTGAATATCATTTAGTGATTTAGTGGTATTTGACATATAGCCCAAGCTCATTTTAACTCTGGTTAAAAATGAATATGGGTGATTTAGATTCTTCAATCAGGATACATAATTCGGTTTCGATTTAATTGATACAAAGGAACCACTTTGTCCTTCTGCAGTCTGCAGCGTGCAGCATGGAAACAGGTACATGGCTGCTTTATTGTACTACATATTACTTATAGGTACTGGACCCTTCCTTGGGCTTTGTGTCAAATCTGTACAGAGAATCAGATGGAAACACTCACGACGCAAATCTAAAGCTTAAATCTCCTTTGTCGTTCGTTCGTATCTCGATAGTCCATTAGATGCTATCTCTAATCTGTTACAGGATCAGTACTTTGTACAGGACATTGCAATGGCACTTGTGTCCTTTTCCCACAGGTCCCATCCCCCTCCCTATTCCCATGCCATAATCCCATTTAAATTCTTCAATCTATGTGTTGCACTTACGAGGCTCAAATTGCATTTGGCAGGCTGCCATTTTCAATTCAACAGGATATGCACCTATTTGCGACAACAGCAGAACCGGTTAAGGTTAAGGTACAGGTAACGATCTCAAGAACCAAGGCGATTGGACTTTTAGCCCCATTTCGTTTTAATCGCACAACAGTAGCAAAAGTGCATTACAGATAAAGTAAAAAAAAAGAAAATTGAAAATTGGAAATGTAATATTTAGACTTGATTTTTCTTCAATCAAAGAATTTAGATTTCCATTTCAATAATTTGTGTAATGCATAGTAATCGGTAGGGAGTGAAGATTTAACTATTTTTACGTTTTTTGAAAACGTATACACAGGAGATTTTGCAATTTTTAAAAATATTTAATTAGAAAAATTCCACACACACGTCTATAGTAACCGAGTTAATAGAATATTTTGAGAGTTTCTAGAACTTGTAAATAAAACATTTTGCACTTTTCAAAGTTATGTAAATAGAACATTTTACACTTTTCAAAAACATGTAAATAGAATATTTTGCAATTTTCAAAAACATGCAAATAGAACATTTTACACTTTTCAAAAACATGTAAATAGAATATTTTACACTTTTCAAAAACATGTAAATAGAATATTTTGCAATTTTCAAAAACATGTAAATAGAACATTTTGCACTTTTCAAAGTTATGTAAATAGAACATTTTACACTTTTCAAAAACATGTAAATAAAATATTTTGCAATTTTCAAAAACATGTAAATAGAACATTTTGCACTTTTCAAAGTTATGTAAATGAAAGATTTTACACTTTTAAAAAACATGTAAATAAAAAATTTTGCACTTTTCAAAAATACATAATTACAAACTTTTTTACTTTAAAAAAATATGTAAATGGAAAGCTTTATACATTTCAAAAACGTGTTATTAGAACATTTTGAACTTTTTCCTGAAGTCGTGGCAATTAAAACATTATGCATTTATCTCATTTAATAATTTTTGACATAGCTTGTTTAATTTCTAGCAAATTACACAGACATAGAAAATTTTAATTTTTCACACAAAATTTGTCTATTTTGGTGACTAAACTAAAAATTATGTTCCTAATGTGTTCATATAGAGCATGTATTGGTGAATTTAAAAATCATTTTTATGGATACAGAACGTCGAATTCTGTTAGATGATTAAACAGTGTCGTAACCGTAAATTATGTCAACTGGTATAAAAATATTAAATTGAAATACAAAAACCAATACTATATACTAAGAATATGGGTTAAGGCTACACGGAAGCCTGCACTATTGCACTTACGTAGTAACTGGAAAATCCATGATTCAAGTGCCACACAAAGTAGTCCATAAACTATATACCAAATACCAAGTAAATAAAGGCATTGAAAATTGGGGGCAATCGAATCTGAAGTTTCTAATTATTATTCAAATTTAATGCAGATGACGCAACTTTAAATCCAAACCCAAACAAATTAAGGCCGCACTCATACTTATGATTTAATAGCGAACTATAAAAAAAAACATATTTGAGTGTTTGTTTTTCAATTTCAACAGATACATTCTTCATAATTTATACCCGTATTTTGAAATTTGCATATTTATATCAAATGCTTAGTGTATTGTTCCTAAGGATGGTTCATAAATGATTTCGCGTGTCAAATTATAAATTTTGTGGACCCATCCACCCCCATGCAATTATTTTAAAATTGCATAAACAGCTATATTATTACCATGGGATATTATTATCCATGTCGCTGACTGTGGACCAACTGACATCATTTATGGGTGATCCCCTATGTTATTTGCAATAAAGTAGCATTCCGTAAAGATTTAATGCACCATATTGCCCTGTAATAAAACTATTAAAAATCCAGAATCCAGATGTTAATCCTTCAAAAACGTAATAGCCAAGTTTCAAAGTTTCATTACAAAATCAAAATGTGCCTATTTAAATTCTCTTTAAAATATTCAGTATAAAAGACACGACGTTTAATTTAAAACAAATCACTCAGTACTCAAATTCGATCAGCCGCTTAGTAGACAAAAAAATTAGTTTAAAATTTCGTTTAGAATTTCAATTTAAAAAAAAAACTTTTTCATTTAGCCAAGAATAAATTTCAAAGCTAAACTCGGACTTTTTTGATTTTTTAGTAAAATAAATTTCATATCTTTTTTTTTTAATTTGATTAATTTAGCTGTATTTAAAAAAAAAATCAAAAACTTTCAAAAACTTGTTTTTTTCGATTTTACCGCCAAAGCAGAACAACATAAAAAGTTTGAAAAATGTTGAAGGAAATTTTTTTCGGAATATTTCTTATCGAAGCAGTTCTCAGTTGCGCTCCTTTACCACGTAAGTAATATACAAAAATTCGCAAACTTAATAAATCCCCTGTGCCTGTACCAAATGCGAAAAAATTAAATAATTTCCTAATAATTGGAAATTTACAATTTTCTAAATTTTAATGCATAGTTCCGCCGGCCTGTCAAGAAGACACTTCCTGCCTCACTCCAGCTGCTCGAGTCAAGTTTGAAGAATTGCAGAATAACGTCATAAAGGAAATTATGCCCTATGCTGCGCAGTTCTTTGCGGGAAATGGGCTGGAGGAAAAGGGCTACAAAATTGCAACCGAATTTATTTCGCAGGTCAAACGGGACTACAGCTGCGTCGTAAGCCAGGCCTGTTTCGCCATTGTTGATGCTGAGCTGGACAAGCTTAAGCCACAGATCATTCACTAAGCTTCAGGGGTGACGCACAATAATGGACGGAGTCTGCCCCAAATTCCCATGTTCAAGAACAAGGCAGAATAATGCCTCCAAATTTGAAAGTTTAAAAAAGCCCATAATATTTAATCGCATAAAAGCATAAAGGCTTTAGTTTTAAAACAATGCAAATTGTAAAAATTCTAATTTTAATTTTTCTTTTTCTTAAATTAAATTTTAGTTAATTAATTAATTATTTATTAATTATTTGTACTCATTTATTTGGAATATTGAATTTCCTTTCTATTTAAAATCTACAGTTTAAAAAACTATCTAACAAATTAAATTGCTATTATGTAAAACATCAAATACCTACACAATTATTACAGAAATAAATTGTAAACCTTTATCAACTTAAATTAGTTTGTTGTCCTTAAAAGACCTTCTTACTTAATTCATAAAGGATCATTCATGAATGATGTCGTCGCTATGGGGTGGGTGCATGGTCTAGTTAGGTATATTGATGACATGCCGTGTTTAAGACAGACGCTATTGCGGAATGTTAAAGTTCTGACATCACGGTGGGTGGGCCCTTGAAGAGTAATAATTTGGGAGACATCATTTATGGACCGCCCTTAGAGCAAAATTTAAGAAATCATTCGATTTTTGATACAACAACATCGTATCAAAAATCGCTTGTGAGGAACCATATCCATTTGTAGCTAAACCCAATATCCCTTATTTACAAAAATACTGAAATATGTCTTAAAGTCATTTAAATAGAACATTTTGCAATTCAAAAAAATATAGAATTAGAAAATTTTGAACCTTTTTGAAAGCATGTAAATAGAAAATTTCACAGTTTTCCAAAGCATTTAAATAAAACATTTCACACCTTTTAAAAACAGGTAAATAGAACATTTCACAATTTTTAAAAACATGTAAATAGACCATATCACACCTTGCAAAACCTCCTAATTAACATTTTACTCATATTTCTTGTTTTTTGTATGACATAGCTCATTTTGATTGCAGCGTAAATTGGATATGGATCATTTTGGTTCTTCACACACGATATGGCTTAGTGCGGACATAGGGTCCAAGAATTTGAGAAAGGAAGAGAACAAAAGTTTGTGTTTCCCCTGTGATAAATAATACATAATTAAATTTTAGGAAAGTGTCCGAAATTCGGATCGGAATTCTCTACCGGGACCGGGCACTATATACATTATTAAGAGGCGGGAGGCAGACAATGAAGGTCTGCAAAATAGTTCTACACTTAGTACTGTAGCATTTGATACAGTAGAAAGTTAGTCCATTAAATTTGTAGTCACCTGAGTATTGAATTATTTCACGGGTAGCAGCTTTACATTCTCAATAGAACTCCGGATCGGGACCGGGACCAGGACCAGTTACCCGCATCCGTAGATCCTTATCCATAATATATTGATAATGGCAAAACTGTATAGTGTGGTGTGTATGACTATTTTATGCTTTTGCTTTATAACTTCCGATTTTAGTAGTGACACCGGTCTGGGTCCAGGTCCGGGTACGCGAAATTACCCGGGGAATTTTCATAGTCTGTCCTACATTCAGAGACTTACACAAACTATACTGAACGCATTAATTTATTTATGGCCACTGAATCGAGCTGAATCAATTGTTCTCGCTGTGTCGTCAACGTCAACTGCCCAGTTTACTGTAATTCCAATTTCCCAAATTCCATATTTATTTGCCAAGGCTTTGTTTGTATTGTGTCCCACACTATTCCACACTCGCCTGTATTTTACTTTTATACAGATTTTTTTTGGCCATTTATTGGGTTTTAGTTGGACGTTAAATAGATGGCAAGTATCAGTATCAGATAAAACGAGATGAATAGCAATGCGGAAACAGAATAAAAGATGCAATAAATTAAATAAAAGGTGCTTCTTTTTTTTAAAGCCGATTTCCAACACGTATCTATACTGTATACTGGATTGCTAGGTAAGTGAAGAATTAAAATAGCCTATATAGCCATATTTACTTTATGGTAAAAATAAAATTAACTATCTACAATAAGAAACAGGTAAATGTCATATCATTATGTATGTATGTATGTATGTATGTAGCAGTATTGCATTTTCACCCATTGGGTATATACACTGCATTTTCTGTTAGATGGTATGATCCATTGAGCCACTCATGAGATGAGATGGTTCAGTTTGAATCTGCCTCTGTTGAGTTTAATTCTATTAGGATATAGGCTATGGAACTGCCGTACTGCGGGCGAGAGTATATTTTTGCTGGACTGCTCCAGACAGTTACCTTTTTCCCCGTTAGGGAGGATTGACCATAGAGTAGGACAAGTAGCGACAGCTTTCTCAGGGCCGCCACACCTCGAATTCGCTCTACAGTCAACCCCACTGGGGGCCGCTCTTTCAACAGAGACTTGGTGGTGATGCTTGTAGTAGTCAGTAGAGAGAAGAGCTGGTACAGATCTTGGACTTATGTGGCATGCACACAGAGTAGGGCTGATATGTATCTATCATTAAGCCAACCGCATCTCCGTCTCAGGTAGTGAATTAAGTAAAGAGGAACGCGAGTAAAGAAAACTACCACGGATAAATGTAGAGAGCACCCATTCTCCTTAAGACCTCACAGCACCCCGCTCAGCTCCCCCCCGATCTACCAAGCCCGGTCACCCATCCAACTCTCTATTCAGAGTGCCACCAGCTCCCCGGCTCAGTAGAAATCCATGCCGAAGCATGTCAGACCACCGAGCCGGGTTATGTCATATCATTATAAAAACATTATTACTTTAATTTTGCAATAATTATTAACTTTTAGAATTTAATAAGTTTTTGACATACTAGACCGATATAGTTAATAGGTGATAATATACCATTTTAAAGCTCTCAATAAAAAGATACAATTATTCTGTAATTTAAATTTTTTACTCACTTTCTAGTTTTTTTTCAAAAATGTAATTTTTAAAAATTAATTCAATAGTGCAAAGATTCTGGTATTATTTACCTTTTGAATGATGTATTACTTGTGTATTTCGAGTGATTGGCTGATAGTAAATTTGGAATTTCGATTTGGCGGGAAATTCAAATTTTAAAATGTTAAAATATTCAGCATTGCTGATATTAAGATTAATGCTACCAAGAAAAACAAAAAATTGAAGGAACAGATCCTGGTTTTCAAATAGAATATTTTGCATCGTTCAAAAACGTAAAAAACGAATATTTTGCACTTTTCAAAACAATGTAAGTGGAATATTTTGCATTTTTCAAAAACATGTAAATGGAATATTTTGCATTTTTCAAAAACATGTAAATGGAATATTTTGCACTTTTCAAAAACATGTAAATGGAATATTTTGCATTTTTCAAAAACATGTAAATGGAATATTTTGCACTTTTCAAAAACATGTAAATGGAATATTTTGCACTTTTTAAAAACATGTAAATGGAATATTTTGCACTTTTCAAAAACTAGTACAAGTAGCCATGTGACGCATTCATCGCATTTACCGGTTTATGATATGACTCAATTTATTTCTAGCTGAAATTGAACATTAACCATTTTGATTCTTCACTCACGATTTTTTAAACTTATTTTTTATGGTTACTCAAGTACCTAGGTATCTTATACCATGGGCTATATGCATACCTGTAGGTGCCTCACAAAATAGCATTTGATACTTTTTAAAAATGCAAATCATATGGCATGTAGGAAGATTTACCGTTATTATACGGAACTTAAATATTTGCATGCACTTCGCTACCGCTGTGTGCGTATTAGTATTTACTAGCTTTACGTTCGTATTACCGAGACAGAGAGCTAATTTTACATTTGCCCTTGCGAGTGATATGGACGTCTGATAATAAATTTATTATTTATGGAAATCCAGTAAAAGTATGGAATAATGTCACAAGAAATATGGTTTAAATATGGAAGATGATAGAGTATGTGAAGGAATGAGTTGAAGTGAAATAATCATTTTAAATTTTGGTTTACCTGACAGTGCAATGGCGACCTTGTCCACTCCACCCAACGGCGACAGAGCATCCCGAGCTTTGGGTCCAAAGAGTTTCTCGAGGTAGTTCGGCCCGTGACTCGCCAACAGGGACTGCAGAAAACTCGCTGTCTCTTCAACTGGTGGACGCTTGGCTAGAACACAACAAAAACACAGTAGAATTTACAACCAATTTATTTTCAATTTTTTCAAATGTATACCACATATCGTCTGTGAAGAACCAAAATGACGCATTTCCAATTGATGCTAGAATTAAAATGAGCTATGTAAAAATAATACAGTACATACCTAGGATACATACTTACAATGCTCATCACGAGTTTCTAAAATGAGCAAATTGTTTTATTTACGTTTTTTAAAAAACGTAACAATTTCCTATTTACATATTTTAAAAGTGCAAAATGTTCTATTTAAGTTTTTTTAAAAGTGCAAAATTTCTTATTTACATGCTTCTTGAAAAGTCAAAATGTCTTATTAACATGATTCTAGAAAAATGCAAAATTGTCTATTTAGGTTCATTTTTAAAGTACAAAATGTCCTATTTACATGTTTCTTGAAAAGTCAAAATGTCTTATTAACATGCTTCTTGAAAAGTGCAAAATGCTCTATTTAGGTTTTTTTTAAGTAAAAAATGTTCTAGTTAAGTTTTTTTTAAGTGCAAAATTTCTTGTTTACATGCTTCTAGAAAAGTGCAAAGTTGTATATTTAAGTTTTTTTTAAAGTACAAAATGTCTTATTTACATGCCTTTTTTAAATTTAAAATATTTTATTGAATTGTTTTTTGAAAAATCTATTTACATGCTTTCATGAAAATGTTATTTTTATTTTTTCTGTAGGTAGTGCAGTTTGTTTTTAGCAAAAAATGGATATGAGTCATATTGGTTCTTCACAGACAATATCAGCTTTGACATTACAACTTTTTGCATTACAATTTGCAAAATGACTGACTATTCAACAACAATTAAGCGCTAAAATAAAATTAAAGTAAATAGTTGGGGGTCGTCCTTAAATAATGTCGTGGAAATAACCAGATTTCTAGGACACCCTATCACCAGCATAATAGCTGTATTGCGCAAATAGCTATGTCTGTTAGAAAAGCAATGTAATCAAAAAGTCAAGTGGATGAACCATTTGCCATTTACCCTACCCATGACGTCATTGATGGACCATCTCTTACAGTTTGAGAATTCACCCACCTATTTTTATGGTAAATGTGTACTACCGTATTTTCCATAGTATTTGTAACTTTTATGGTTTTTGATTTTCCCAGTGTTTTTTTATAGTTGCATTTTATGGGTTGGAAATTTTGAATTAAATTCCTTCATGCCTACTGGCAATATAGACATAGGTATATAGTATATTCTATATACTATAGCTATACTTCTTATACTTGAAGATAACAAAAGTTCACGAAAACATGCGTAAATTGGTAATTAGGAGTTTTTAAAAAACGTAAAATGTTCTATTTTCATGTTTTTCAACAATGTAAAATTTTCTATTTACATGTTTTTTAAAATTGCAAAATGTTCTAATTCCATGTTTTTGAAAAGGTGCAAAATGTTCTAATTCCATGTTTTCGAAAAGGTGCTCAATTTTCTAATTCCATGGTTTTTAAAATGTGCAAAATGTTCTCATTCCATGTTTTCGAAAATGTGCAAAATGCTTTAATTACATATTTTTGAAAAGTGCAAAATATTCTATTTAATTGCTTCCTAGACATATATAAATATTGATGTAGATAGTTGATATTGTTTTTAGCGAAAAATGGATTTGGGTAATTTTGGTTCTTCACTGACGATATTATTCAATTCACAGGTTATGTCCAAAACCTGTCAAAGAGTTTGTGATTATAGAAGCTACTACCGGTACTGGTACCGGTACCAGTTCCAGTACGCTCACGGTCACGGTCACGGCCGACAAAAGTAAACCAAACTGAAGTGGATACAATTCCAATATAAACTCAAGCACAAAATTACTTCCATTCTTATTTTTAATCAATAGATTTTATGAAGTCGTAAACAATTCAGTACGAAGTACGTAACATTCCAAGTCATGTCTGTCCACTAATCAAGCACGGTAATGCTATATTTCCTTGTATGGGTGCTTTAAATTCCTCGAATATTTTACAACTTTTAAAACCAATACAAAACAAATGAATTTTACCTGGAACGATCTACTGTACCTATAATAATGAATTGAATTGCATTGTAAAATATTTTACCCTTGGATTACGACACAACAATTCTTCACTAGGGATGTACTTATCTTAATTATTTTTGAAAAATTGAAAACAGTATAATCACATATAACTTTATAATTTTAAGACGTCTATATGATATTCCAATTAGGTACCTTACATTTTGGTATTAAGGGTATTGGAAAGTATCAAACTTTTTCAATGTAATTTAAGATATCGTGAAGAATCAAAATAACCAATATGCAATTTAAGCAAGCTAGAATCAAAATGAGCCATGCCACAAAACAAAATGAGAAACATGCGTAAAATTTTTTATTTACATGTTTTTGTAAAGTGCAAAACGTTCGATTACCATGGTTTTTGAAAAGGTGCAAAATTTTCTAATTCCGTGTTTTTGAAAAGGTGCAAAATTTTCTAATTCCGTGTTTTTGAAAAGGTGCAAAATTTTCTAATTCCGTGTTTTTGAAAAGGTGCAAAATGTTCTAATTCAATGTTTTTGAAAAGGTGCAAAATGTTCTAATTCAATGTTTTTGAAAAGGTGCAAAATGTTGTATTTACATCTGTTTGAAAAATGCAAAATGTTCTATTTAAATTCTTTCAAGACATATTTGAATATTTTTGTAGATAGCTGATATTGGTTTTAGCTACAAATGAGTATGAGTCATTTTCGTTTTTCACAGGCGATATGGTAATTATAATATGTGCCCATCATCTTTGTAACGTCATCCTAAAAATTGAAAATACAAATGTAGAACTTCTTTCAAATACTTTCCCACGCTGCCCACGTAAAACCACCCACCTAATAAACTACTTGCGTGTAACTTCAATAAAATTATATAACTATTGACGTTTCTTATTTGTAATAATGCCGAGTGGGTGGTTTTGTTTGTACAGTAGGCACGACCTAGTAAGGAATAATAGATCAGCTGTTTTAAGCTGGAAATGCAAAATTCATATTATAAAAATAATATTGTTATATCCCACTCGTTCATCCACGCTATTTCCACTGTGTGGTTGTAGTATTTTCTGATTGAAGAATCAAAAGGGTTTAGATCCAGCATATTAAGCGCTTGGATTAAAATGAGCTATGTCCGATTACTACTAAATAAGGTAAAAGCGTAAAATAATAATATTGTCATATGTTCTATTTACATATTTTTCAAAAGTGCAAAAAAAACTTTTTACATGTTTTTGAACAGTGCAAAATGTTTTATTTACTTGTTTTTGAACATTGCAAAATGTTTTATTTACACGTTTTTGAACAGTGCAAAATTTTATATTTTCATGTTTTTGAATAGTGTAAAATGTTTTATTTACTTGTTATTGAACAGTGCAAAATATTTATTTTCATGCTTTTGAACTGTGCAAAATATTCTATTTACAAGTTTTTCCAAAAGTTGCAAAGTATTCTATTTATAAGATTTTGAGAAGTGCAAAATTTTGTATTTTCATGTTTTTGAACAGTGTCAAATGTTTTATTCACTTGTTTTTGAACAGTGCAAAATATTTATTTTCATGTTTTCGAACTTTGCAAAATGTTTTATTTACACATTTTTGAACAGTGCTAAATTTTTTATTTACACATTTTTGAACAGTGCTAAATTTTTTATTTACATGTTTCTGAAAATTGCAAAATATTCTATTTATAAGTTTTTTTAAAAGTGCAAAATTTTATATTTATCAGATTCTGAACAGTCCAAAATGTTTTTTTTCAGTTTCTGTGTTTCAAAATTGCAAAACATTCTACTTAAATTTGTACAGGATTACCATAGGCATTTTAGGCTACTGCAGATAGTTGTTTCAAATGAGTTTGCATAAAATGAAAATAGGCATTTTGAGCCTTCAATTGGCATATTTACCATAAATGCTCCAATATAACTCGGGGGTTTTAAATCGGAGTTTTAATACAACGCGGGTCGTTGTATGAGAGCATTTACGGTATGTAATTATAAAAGCTCTTGGTACTATTTAGATTTAGAAACATATGAGGGCCTTGAAAATTGTCGAACTTAATAATGGTAACTGTCTAATTTTATTCGTCCTGATTTCGATCCTGTTTTTCACAAAGCAATAATAGCCCCTTGATAGTAACAGAAATAACGGTGACGATATAGCGACAGCGATAACGATGTAACTTAAAAGAAAATTGAATACGGTCCCGTCTAAAATAATGACGTGACATTTACACAAGTGGGAAGGTGAATGAGTGGGTGGGTGGATTTTGGAAAATGTCGAAAATTGGATCAGCAATAAATCATACAGATTGGACCGACGTGGGTGGTGATGGTCAAAGTCTCAAAGTAGCTACCTTACGTGCCTTTATAATTTATAACCCACATTTTAGAATTTTTAGAATCAAATTTTCAAACGCGGCGCTGTACATACTGCAAATTACTAAGTAGTAAGTTAAATTTATTATGACTGGCTATAGGCATAGGTACTTTACTCCATCGCCTTGGCCCTGGTCCAGACTTCACCTCTGATGCAGTACCGAATTTTCGGTTTTTTAGTTCGTGTTTTTCTACCTCAGCAAAATAAATACATTAGGTCAGTTTTTAGTGGGAAAGGCGTGAGCCTGACAATTCAAAAAATTTGACAAAGTGCCCAACTCCCATTTCCTATTTTCCATTTAACATACTCCCACTCACAGTGCAGTGCACTAACTGGAAACGTGCATAAATTACGTGATACAAAATTCTAAAGATGATAAATCTCTGCCCCTTTCTTGCAATGCACAGCCATTTAAAAGGACAGGCAGCTGGGCTCCCTCCGAAAAACGTATCACGTAATTTATGACAGTCTCGAAAAATTCTACGAATTAATTGCAGATGTTTACCTTTGAAATTTTTGCATTTTGCCGTTGCGCAGGTTTTAAACTTGCGCAAGGAAATAAATATTTATTGCAAAAATCTACATTAATTTAAGCCTTTAATCTTAATGAGTTGATGCAATCTGTATTCTGAAGTTTGGCAATATTTTAAGATTAAAGTGGAAATACTTGAATTTTACATTAGCGCAAATTTATTTAATCAAGTATTTTTATAATACTGAATGCTACGGAGCTGAGGGACCGCATGTTTTTATTGTATGCTGTATGTGCTGGGCAAATATTGTATAGCATGGACATAAGGAACTATAATAAGTGCAAAAGAGAATTTGACAAAATTATTGCAAAAGTCAAATAAAATGTTTACACAGAGTGCATGCGAAATTAAATAGGTAGATACCAGGAAGTAAGGAGATACTACATTATCGTCTGTGAAAAATCAAAATGAGCTATGTCATAAAAACACTAATAAGAAAGTCACCTTAGATGTTAAGTAATTTTTAAAAGTGTCAAATGCTCTATTTACATGTTTTTGAAACGTTCAGAATGAGCTATTTACATCTTTTTGAAACCTGCAAAATGAACTATTTACATCTTTTTGAAACTTAAAACGTGCAAAATAAACTATTTACATCTTTTTAAAACGTGCAAAATGAACTATTTACATCGTTTTGAAACGTGCAAAATGAACTATTTACATCGTTTTGAAACGTGCAAAATGAACTATTTCCATCTTTTCGAAACGTGCAAAATATACTATTTACATCTTTTTGAAACGTGCAAAATGAACTATTTAAATCGTTTTGAAACTTTCAAAATGAACTATTTACATCTTTTAAAAAAGTGCAAAATGAACTATTCACATCTTTTTGAAACGTGCAAAATGAACTATTCACATCTTTTTGAAACGTGCAAAATGAACTATTCACATCTTTTTGAAACGTGCAAAATGAACTATTTACATCTTTTTAAAACGTGCAAAATGAACTATTTCCATCTTTTCGAAACGTGCAAAATATACTATTTACATCTTTTTGAAACGTGCAAAATGAACTATTTAAATCGTTTTGAAACTTTCAAAATGAACTATTTACATCTTTTAAAAAAGTGCAAAATGAACTATTCACATCTTTTTGAAACGTGCAAAATGAACTATGTACATCTTTATAAAAAGTGCAAAATGAACTATTCACATCTTTTTGAAACGTGCAAAATGAACTATGTACATCTTTATAAAAAGTGCAAAATGAACTATTTAAATCGTTTTGAAACTTTCAAAATGAACTATTTACATCTTTTAAAAAAGTGCAAAATGAACTATTTACATGTTTTAAAAAATGCAAACTGTCCTATTTAAACCCTTTCAAAATCATCCTAATATTTGAATATTTGTAGTTAGTGGACTTTATTTCTAGCTAAAAATGGATATGGGTCATTTTGCTTCTTCACTGACGCCATCGAATTGCATAATGTACAAATACTAAAGTCATTAGTCATTATTACATAGTAATATTTTTACTATTTTTATTGATTCATTTTTTGTTTCATATTTGGTCACGATATCCGTCTTGATCTCGGTTTTAATATCCTTATGTCATTATGTGCCGCAAATACGATGTTTGCCGTTTCCTAAATTATCAACTAGTTATACTTTGCTATAGTGTCAGCTGGTCTGGTGTCTGGCTTGCATGTACAAACGGGATGACAAACTGGGAGTTGCAATTTAGCAGACAACCTGCCCATAGTCATCAGACCAGGTGCAGTCAATTAAAGTAGTGACATATGGCGACGAAACAATGGAATATGTTTATACTCCGAAACACTATTTAATTCTACGTAACTATCAATAATTATTACGACATAATTTCTGAATATTAAAGTGTGACCATGAACAACAACTGGTACCTTTTGAGCAAGTTTCTGCTTTGGGTTTCGTCCTTTGGTGATGGTGCTAAAAATGTAATCGTAAATCGTACCCTAGCGCTATAGACGTCTGTCGTATTTTGTTTTGTTTTTACACACAATATTTTACCTTGTATTTCTGCAACAGCCACAGCTCAAGTCCTACATGTATTATGCATTATTATTGATTTTTTTGATCGATCTGCAATCCCACCTCATTTTTAAACTGTTATATATATTTGGTTTTCAAAATTTAACATTAACATAGCAACATTGTCATTGCCATTGTATTGCCTATGCTATTGTACATATGTATCTATTTCAACTTATTTTTGTAGGTTTAACAAATGGCTAAATTTTTATTAGTCAAGTTTGAGTTGCCGTTTGGTCCAGTGTATTAATTAGCTAATTCGAACTGCATTGGAACTGTAATAAAATAATATTCACTTGAGGGGCAGTCCATAAATGATGTCACCCAAATTAATGCAGTCGCTTCTGGTGGGGCCCACCCAACCCTGTGTCAATATTTTAGCATTGTGTAAAAGGATTTCTTTAACATGTCATTATAGTACCTGACTAGACTCACTGCCCCTAGTAATGACATCATTTATGGACGATCCCTTAAATTAACATATTTTTAAATCGAATTTCGACAAAAATAAAAACTTTCCTGCCTAAATATTGCAGCTTGTTGCGCGCATTATAATTCGCACACAAAATTATGTTAATTTTTAAAATCTTGACATTTCCCTGACCTCTCGTGAACGAATCATATTATTTGTGTAATTAATCTAGAATTTGCATTTTTTGGATATGTTGCATTGTAAAATGCGTAATGGGGCCGTTTATAAATGATGTCATCAAAAAATTCCCATTTCTAGGACCTATATAACCCCCAGGCCATCATATCATCTGTGAAGAACCAAAATGACCCATATCCATTTTTAGTTTCCAACACAGTACACTAAGAACAGAAAAAATTAGAATAACATGTTCATTAAAGCATGTAAGTAGAACATTGTGGATTCCTCAAACAACAAGTAAGAATATTTTGGACTTTTCAAAAACATGTAAATAAAACATTTTGCACTTTTAAAAAACACTAAAATAGAAAATTTTGCAGTTTTCAAAAACAATGTAAAAAGAAAATTTTGAACTTTTGAAAAACATGTAAATAGAAAATTTCATCCTTTTAAAAACCACCTAAATAGAATATTTTACTTTTTTAGAAGAACACTTAAATAGAATATTTTGAACATTTAAAAAACATGCGAATATAACATTTTTACACTTTAAAAAAATATATGCAAATAGAACATTTTTACACTTTTCAAAAAAAAATGCAAATAGAAAGTTTTTACAGTTTTCAAAAAAACGTGCAGATAGAACATTTTTACTCTTTTAAAATTTTAAAAATACATGTAAATAGAACATGTTACCATGTCAAAAAAAACTAAAATAGAACATTTTGATCTTTTCAAAAAACTTTGTGAATAGAAAACTTCAAACTTTAAAAAAACATGTAAATAAAACAATTTGCTCATTTTAGAAACTAGTGATTAGCATTGTAACCATGTATCTTATTTACTGCATTTCCTATGACATAGTTCATTTTAATTCTATAGACTAAATTGGAAATTGGTCATTTTGGTTCTTTACAGGCCATATAGGACGTCTTCAATATAAAGCAGAGCCACTGACCACACTTGTGACATCATTTATAGACGATCCCTCAAACGTATGAAAGAATGCAAAATCACGGGAGAGAATAAAGGAGTAACCCGTCGGCCGTCGGCCGTCGGCCGTCCTTCCGTGCTGCTAACGATTTAGCATATGGAAATGAAAGGGGGCTCAATTTCTTAGAAAGTTCTTAAAAAGATTAAATATATGTACACACTTTGCCTAATTATAGGGTCCTAACAGCCTACTTATATCTATACTAGACTCCTAGCTATTACACACTCAGATGCTTGGGTATGATTTAGATTTTAATCTTGATTTGATTAATGTGAAGACGTTGCGTGATTTCATTTCCATTTTCTTTGAAAATTCACTCCTTCGTCGGTCGTCCTACGCTCTATAGGTTTTTCCTTTTTCTTTTTTACTTTTTTTTTGGAAATACTCAGTTTTTTTGCAGCCATATTAAACCATGTACATGGTACGTGCCAAGGAGTCAAATAGGCAAAAGGGCTTTGGCCTTAGTTTAATATTTGAGCAATTTTTTTTCGCTCGCATTTTATACGCTAAGTAGCTTTTGTGCTTAATAGCTCATACTTTTATGATACTATGGAAAATTTTATATGAGCTACGTAGTCAAGTTATTAGTCAATTTAAGTGAAAATTACTTCATATGTACTGTTTCATATCGTCTGGGAAGAAGCAAAATGACCCATATCCATTTTTAACTAAAAACAATATCAACTATCCACCAAAATATTCAAATATGTCTTAGGAGCATTTAAATAAAAAATTTGAACCTTTTCAAAAAAAAGGATTAGTACATTTTGTACCTTTTTGAAAACATGGAATTAGAACATTTAACACTTTTCAAAAACATGGAATTAGAACATTTTACACTTTTCAAAAACATGTAAATACGACATTTTGCACCTTTCAAAAACTTGTAAATAGAACGTATTGCACCTTTTCAAAAACATGTAAATACAATATTTTACACTTTTCAAAACCATGAAATTAGAACATTTTACACTTTTCAAAAACATGTAAATACGACATTTTGCACCTTTCAAAAACTTGTAAATAGAACGTATTGCACCTTTTCAAAAACATGTAAATACAATATTTTACACTTTTCAAAACCATGAAATTAGAACATTTTACACTTTTCAAAAACATGTAAATACGACATTTTGCACCTTTCAAAAACTTGTAAATAGAACGTATTGCACCTTTTCAAAAACATGTAAATACAATATTTTACACTTTTCAAAACCATGAAATTATAACATTTTACACTTTTTAGAAACTCCTAATTAACATTCTACGTATGTTTTAAATTTATTTTTTATACAATATAGCTCATTTTGACTGCAGCTTAAATTGAATATGGGTCATTTTGACTCTTCACAGACGATATAGGCAACATGGGAAAAATGCAATTATTACAGGCAATATACAGGTAGGTACTCATTGCAGTAGAAAAACAGGCAGAACGAACAAAAACAACGTAGGTACGAGTACTGATATTCACACTGCAAAAATAAGTCGGTAATAAATTATTTCGAACTCTGATGCGAATTTACTACAGACTATACAGGGCCACTATACCCTACTGATATATAGTTGAAAGTTTAATAATGTAACGCATTAAAAACGCTAACATAATAAATATGAACGTGCTAACAACAGCAGCTACACCTACAGCACATGAAGAGCTATTTGCCAAAACTGGTCAAGGCCAGCAAAGCCAATTT
Source organism: Dicyrtomina minuta (assembly GCA_949802685.1). NCBI lineage: Eukaryota > Metazoa > Arthropoda > Collembola > Symphypleona > Dicyrtomidae > Dicyrtomina > Dicyrtomina minuta. The sequence goes on from OX461811.1 coordinate 11,105,848, forward strand.
TACCAGAAAGCACGACTAATGAACGAAAGGTGACAAGTTTATTTTTTGCAACTCAATTTTTTTATACAGGTACTGCAACTGAAAAAGCGTTGTTACAAACAGTTTCGTAAATCCGGACTGTCTTTGGAATTATAGGGAACTTTTTAAAATGATAATTTGTAAAAAGTTTCCGTTTTTGACTCAAAATCAAAACCTTAGCGTAGAGGAAAAAGTCCGTGTGATAAAAATTCAATCGTTTCCAGCGAAATTAAATTTTTTTTTAACTTTTAAACTTTTTCTTTCTTAAAACAATTTACGCACGGCAATTTTATTGTCTTCTACAAACTACGAAAACCCTCGAAAACCAAATTTAAATCAGAAGTGCGTGTTTACAGAGCCGAATAGCCTATATTGCGGCCAGCGCAGGCAGCCCTCGCTGCTTAAGTTTTCAAAAACTTTGTAAATGGAACATTTTCTAAGTTTTTGAAAATACATTAAAATAATTTTTGGACTTTTCAAAAACATGCAAATAAATTTGTTTTGAACATTTGAAAAACATGGAAATAATACATTTTCCACTTTTCCCAAAATATGTACCTAAATAGAACATTGAGCACTTTTCTGAATCAAGTAAAAAGAACATTTTGCACTTTTCTAAAACATGTAAATACAACATTTTGCTTTACCAAAGAAAACCATGAATAAAATCAAAATGGTAGTTTTTGTATATGGAAACAAATTGTTGCCCAAAGCCAATTCCTTCGTCCGGCCCTGCGTGCTTAACGTAGACTTATACAATTTTGCAAAAATCATTTTATTGACTTGACTCGTTTTGCAAAAAAACTAAATTGATGGCAATTTAAAAAAATTGCGTTGGTTGAACTTTAACCGTTAGCCACCTTCAACACAGTAACGTATCCAACTGAATAGTACACGTGACGCAAATAGGTAATCTCATATTTAAAAAAAAACTTACTTGACCCGTTTTACCCCACAACTCTTCAAGTACCTACATAATAATTATGTCATACTCACTACCTGTACCTGTACCGGTACCGGTACCGGTACCGGCACTTACCTACGTACATAGAAAATTACGTAATTTTCCATTTCAAATTTTTCTCGGGTCGGTTTTCCGTTTTTCATTCTCTCGTTATTTTCATTATGTCTCGTCGTGTTTGTGTAGAAGGCGGGAAGCTTATTTCGGGACAAAAAGAAAAATGAGGGAGCTTAAACAATATTTTTGGGACGAGGCGGGAGCGGGAGCGGGTAACGGTGAAGCGGGTTCATATATTGGAAAAAATGATTAATTGAACTGTGTAAACTGAAACTACGAAGCTAAAAAGTCCGAAGCTGCCCGCAACGTAAATAGCAGTAAAGCTGGAGGAAAAGAGGGAGACAAATTAAAATGAAATGAAAAGTAAATATTTGCTTTGTTTTTTTTTCGGTTTCGGTTTCGGTTTCAATTTTCAGTTTCAGACTTTGACCATGAGAGCCACGGTACAAGACAATAACATCCTTCAACAGGGATCAACAAACCGAGTGAGTCCAAAACTCCAAAGGCCAAAAGTCTCTCAAGGCAACATTCTACAATGTCACAGAACACTAGCCAAACAGAGGCAATGTCAACATAAGAAATATTTAATGCGTTTTGTAATCACCTCGTAGCGTCAACGTCGACGAAAATGAAAGTAACTTTTCCCCGTCGCCTTCATTCAGAAGGTGGCTGTATTATTTTCCAATTTATATTTTACACTAAAATTATATGGAAACTTAACGTCGACATTGTGGGCAGTTTAGCGGGCTTATTGTGCTGCCTGTAATACATAGGTACCAATAATTTATCAACCTTTTGACCTGCATGGCCAATTTTAAAGTGTTATGATTAATGTCTAGTATAATCTAAACAATGCAACGTACCAGGGCCGCAGGGCCGGACGAAGAAATTGCTTTTAGGCAGGAAATTGTTTCCTTACAAAAGCCCTCATTTTGATTTTATTCCTGGTTTTCTTTTGTAAAGCAAAATTTTAAATTTACATGGGTAGAAAAGTGCAACATGTTGGATTTACTTGATTCAGAAAAGTGCTCAATGTTCTATTTACATGTTTTGGGAAGAGTGGAAAGTCCGAAAATGTTGTATTTCCATGTTTTAAAATGGTGCAAGATGTTCTATGTAAGTGTTATTGAAAAGTGCAAAATGTTTCATCTACATGTTTTTGAAATGTGCAAAATGTTCTATTTACGTGTTTTAAAATAGTGCAAAATGTTCTATTTAAGTGTTTTTGAAAAGTGCAAAATGTTCTATTTACATGATTTTGAAAAGTGTTAAATGTTTTATTCCCATGTTTTTGAAATGTAAAAAAAATATTTTTTTTTTTGAAAAGTACAAAATATTCTGTTTATGTATTTTTTAAAATTGCAAAATGTTGGACTTACTTGTTTTTAAAAAGCGCAGAATGTTCTTTTTACATGGTTTTTGAAAAGTACAAAATTTTCTATTTACATATTTTTTAAAACTGCAAAATGTTTCATTTACACATTTTTTGAAAATTTAGGCAGTGGGGACGGGGGGTTTCTCCCTTAGCCGCAGCCGTATTATCCGACACCGGCCCTGCAACGTGAACGCGCCTATATCTATAGCATGATCACTAAAAGATTTTTCAATTTGCACATTTTTTAAAATCCCGCCTAAAACAAATATTCCATTATTTTATATGCTGCTGGGGGTGAAAGTCTAAATTAAACATGGACATTATTTCTCAACATCTGCTCCATGCTATGCTCACTATTCAGTTGAGTTGAGTAGCTCTTTGAAATTCAAAGTGAAAATGCTAATGAATTAAAAAGAAAATTTACAAATAAAAACTACCAACTACCCGCACTTACACCCAGGGATACTTACATAGCTTACGTAGCTCATGTTTTTAAGGTGCTTTCATGGAATAATACAAAAACAAAAAGTGGGTCTAAAAACTAAAATACATAAAAAGCCTATCTGTACAGGAGATATTCCTCGAGGCCTTTTGAGCTTGAGAGGCAGTGAGTCAAGAAGTGAGGAACTCAAAAGACATGTTAAAATAATATTTTCAAAACTCACATCGCATCGCTCACATCGTGATCGCATCGTGATCGTCTCCAGGACCTGTCTACGTCAAAGGAAAAGTGCTATACGTACTTTCCCCTTTACATTTTCGCCTAAAAATACGAAAGAGCTCTTCAACGTGTGCATTTTTGCCTTTTGCATTCAGGTAGGAAACAGGGCCGGACGAAGGAATTACTTTTAGGCAGCAATTTGTTTCCATTCAAAAACCATTAATTTGATTTTATTGAAGATTTTCTTTAGTAAAGCAAAACGTTATACATATTTGCATTTTTTAGAAAAGTGGAAAATGTTCTATTTACATGTTTTGAGAAAAGTGCAAAATGTTTTATTTCCATGTTTTTTGAAATGTACAAAAAAAAATATTTCCCCAAATTTTTGAAAAGTGTACAGTATTTTATTTGCATGTTTTTGAAAAGTCAAAATATTCTATGAACATGTTTTTTGAAAAGTGTAAAATGTTACATTTACAAGTTTTTGAAAAGCCTAAATATTCTATTTGTATGCTGTTTTAAAAGTTCAGGCAGCGGGGGCTGCCTGCGCTGGCCATATTATCCGGCCCTGGTAGGAAAACCGAAGCCAAAGCCAAAACCGAACCCGAAACCGAAACCGAACCAAAACGGAACATACCCGAGTGGGAGAGGTAGGAGACTGACACACACTGCACTCGCATCGCACCAAATTTTCCAGGTAAAGGTAAATTTTCGCAATTTATATGCTACAGCATGTACCTACCTTAAAGGTAAGCAAAACACAACCTACATTTTCTGGATTTTCTGAATAATGCATTAAATATATGGAACGCTACTTCCGTTTGCCCTAAAAACTGGAGGAAAAATCGACAAATCCTTACAGAGCAGAGTGCACACTTCAACTTCATAACATTCAAAATTCTACACGCTGAACAAGTACTACAGAAAAAATCCCACTGACATACAAAATAGGAAATATGATAATGATGGATAATAGTCGAACATTTTCAGCTTCGTTTTACCACCAGAAGGTGAAATTCAAAAACAAAAAAATACTGACCGAGTCACGTTGACGTCGCTCAAAGTTTTTAGAATGTAAACCAGAAGCTATATGAATATCAAAAGAAACTACCAACTGTGAACTGTGGAGAAAAATCGAAAAATGGCACATTTCCTATTTGAATTCTATATAGTGCCATAGTGTAGAGCCTATGAGCTTTCCAACAAAGTTAAAACTACATAACTTACAGCTATTTATAAAGTTGAAATAAATTGAAAAATTGATAATTTTCCCAATGCCTAAACTTACTTTGGGATCGTCCATTAATGATGTCATCACAATATCTACATTTCTAGCTCCCCCTGTTACCAGCTTAAGTATTGTGTAAATGGATAGAGAGAGAAAGTAAAAAGCTTTATTTACACTGGTACACAATCGTACTTGCCTAAAAGACACAGTAACAAATATACATTGTTTAGAAATAAGTATTTAACAATTGATCAATGTAACTAGATACATCAAGGTGGAAAAAACAATTTATGTAGAAGTTAAGTTAAGTTAAGTTAAGTTCTATTACATTGAATGTCTTCAATATCCAAGTAGACCCATATACTGACCCCCACCCATAGTATCATTTATGGACGATCCAAAAGTAAGTTACGTTGTGTGGCATAGTACTGGTTTTTAATATTAGATGAAATAAAAACTGCACTTTTAAAAAACATGTAAATCGAAAATTTTGCACTTTTTAAAAACATGTAAATGAAGCATTTTGCATTTTTCAAAAACATGTAAATAGAACATTCTGTTCTTTTCAAAACCATGTAAATAGAATATTATGCATTTTTCAAAAACATGTTAATAGAACATTCTGCATTTTTCAAAAACATGTAAATAGAACATTCTGCACTTTTCAAAACCATGTAAATAAAGCATTTTGGACTTTTAAAATGCTCATTCTAACTAATAGTTTATACATCTAACGGTGCTGTACGTAACGACTTATTACAAAATAGGGAAAAGTGAGAAAACTGAAATGCGGAACGCAAATAACACAATATAGAATCGAATACGGAAGAAGCTGGAAGTGGAACTCAATTTCCATTTCAACATTATTCCAGGAATTTCAGCTCTGCCGTTCTAATTCACAACGCATATATACTAAATTACTATGTTGTTTTATATTGTGCAATCAGGATTAAAGGTACAAATTGATTGCTTAATTCCTATGTGATTACAGTATTTACAGTAGTTTTTATGGATTAAGACTGAAATAAGGCGACATATTATAAGAACGTGAATTACATATAGCTATGAGTAATTACAATGCATACCCTGTATAGATAGATATATATGCTATTTGCAGATTGCTCAATACACAGGTTGCACAAATAAATAGCAAGTAATACAAGTATAATTTGTCTTGTCGTAAATAACGTTACAAAAAATAAATAAAGGAAACAATATGTGACCTGTAATTTCATCAATAACCCCGATTTGTGACATTTTATGACTTTATTTAGTAATTAGTAGTAATGCCCTATATAATTATTACATATCGTCGGTAAAGAGTCATTCTGTCGTAAGTCCATTCAATTGGTAGCTGCTGTCGAGGTCGCTTCCGCGTTGTCCTATGAATTGTCCTATGTGAATGACTGAGTTGTACTCATGACGTACACCTAGGGGTCGTCCACAAAGACGTAACACAAATTTAATTTCCAGCAAAAGTGGAAAATGTTCTATTTACATGCGTTTGAAAAGTGTAAAATGTTGTATTTACATGTTTTTCAAAAGTGTAAAATGTTCTATTTACATGTTTTTGAAAAGTGTAAAATGTTCTATTTACATGTTTTTGAAAAGTGTAAAATGTTGTATTTACATGTTTTTAAAAAGTGTAAAATGTTCTATTTACATGCGTTTGAAAAGTGTAAAATGTTCTATTTACATGTTTTTCAAAAGTGTAAAATGTTCTATTTACATGTTTTTCAAAAGTGTAAAATGTTCTATTTACATGTTTTTAAAAAGTGTAAAATGTTCTATTTACATGCGTTTGAAAAGTGTAAAATGTTCTATTTACATGTTTTTCAAAAGTGTAAAATGTTCTATTTACATGTTTTTCAAAAGTGTAAAATGTTCTATTTACATGTTTTTAAAAACATTAAAAAGTGTAAAATGTTCTATTTCCATGTTTTTTAAAAGTGTAAAATGTTCTATCTACACGTTTTTTAAAAGCGCAAAATTGTCTGGAAATGGAATTTTTATTGCATCTTTTGTGAACGACCCCTAAGTGTACGTCATGAGTTCAATACAGGCAATAACATAAGACAATGCATAGGAGTAATGCATAGGACAACACGGATGCGACCTGGACAGAAGCTACCAATTGAATGGACTTTCGACAGAATGATTCTTCACCGACGATATGCAATCAAATTACATTGAACATTGGCGTAGCACCAGTAATGTTAAGTATTCAAAATTACAACGTCCATGTAACTATTTCATTACATTTAGATTAAAAGATCATTCACCCCTCTATTCTTCAACCTGTAACTAATTAAACGCGATAAAATAGATGAAAATCGAATTAAACTAACAAGTAAAATCGTAGTTAGATGTCATCTGTATTTATTACTAAATTTCCATACGTTTCAACCATGTAAGAAATTACACGAAATTTTTTTTACCATGCAAAGGGTCAAAGTGCAACGTCCAATGTTTTATGAACTTCCTACGTCATGTTAGTACATCGGTCACTAGTTGATACATGATGGGTTTTCTATACATTCTAGTCGTGCTGAACATTATTTTTATACGATTTTAAACAAAATCAGATTTTTATCTGGATGTGACTCACCTGCAGTGCAAAGTCGTTGGTCCTCATCATAGCCATCTGGGCAGTCGGGTGCTCCATCGCAGAGATACTGGATACTGATGCACTTTCCATCCCCGGGACATTTAAATGGCTGGTACGGATGACACAGGTCACCTGCAATATCCGTAGCCCATACATATTATTTTACAAACAAATAAGCAACAATTCTTAACTATTCAGTAGAAGATGGTCATAAATGATGTCTACAAAATTACCACTCTTTTAAGATTCCACCCACCCGCATGTCATAATCACTTTTAAATTACCTCAACGGCTATCTAATATATATAACGTCTGTGAAAAACCAAAATGACCCATATTCAATTTAAACTACAATCAAAACGAGCTATGCCATATAAACGAAATGAACAACATGCGTTAAATGCTAATTAAGAGTTTTTGGAAATTGTAAAATGTTCTATTTTCATGTTTTTGAAAAGTGATAAATGTTCTATTCACATTTTTTAAAAGGGTAAAATGTTCTCTTTACATATTTTAAAAAACGGTAAAATTTTCAATTTACGTGTTTTTAAAAAGGTACAAAATGTTCTAATTCCATGTTTTCGAAAATGTGCAAAATGTTCTAATTCTATGATTATGAAAAGGTACAAAATGTTCTAATTCCATGTATTTGAAAAGGTGCAAAATGTTCTACTTTCATGTTTTTGGAAAGGTGCAAAATGTAATAATTGGTATATATTCTATTTAATTGCTCTCAAGACATATTTGAATATTTTTGTACATAGTTGATATTGTTTCTAGCAAAAAATGGATATGGGTCATTTTGATTTTTTCAGACGATATATCAGTACGTCATCAGTACCCGACTAGAACCCCAACTGATCGTACGGGTGACATCATGTATGGACGATCCCTCATCAATAATGAACCACCTTCTAAATGTTAATTTGTCAATATCATTACTACAGCTCTGAATTTATTTAATGTGTAAAACGTAATTTTGAAATATGAAGCAGATTCCGTGAATTGTGCATTATTGAAATATGGCGGACGAAATAATTAATTACTGCTCCCGGCTACACACGTCCCCTTTCTACAGTCTCCACGGCACGAAATTCAAAATGGGAGCCGCCACAGCAAAGGAAACTAATAAAACTGACAAAGAACCCGGATTTTGAGGATGGCGAGTAGTCACGCTGTGTTATTAAATTAAGCACTACGCTCTACTACGTGTTTACGTGTGCTCAAAAGAATAGCGCTGTTAGCAGTGTTAGCACGGTGACAGGGACAAGGGCTTTTGCCAATTAATTGAAAATGTCCCTCAGCCTTCTTTTCTTCCACGGAAATGTGTGGGACGGAGGAGTAGGTATAGGCAGGTGGATATTTGCGTTTGCGGTGGAAAGGAGAATTTGGGTAAAACAACGCAAGTAGAAAGTGGAATGTAGATTACGGAAAAGTGTGGGATTTGAAAATGAAGAACTGAATGACAATGAGAGGAAAGCCGACGCCGACTGCCGAACACGACCACAGGATGATACTTGGTTGGTGTTCATAAATATCAAATTTATTTGCGATATCCTCCAGCTCTGTTTTACTACACGGAGACTTTATATGCGTTATGTAGAGTATGTAGATGGTGGGAATTACAATGCATTGTATAACATATCGTGAATCGTGAGTGAGTCAAAACGGCTCATTTCCAATTCAATAAATTAGAAAAAAAATGAGCTATGTAAAAAATACACAGTAAATGAGGTAGATATGTTTAAATACAGAATTAAAAATAATGAATTAAAAATACAGTATTAATATAACGGATTTTCAAAAAGCGTTAACAATATTTTATTAACATGTTTTTGAAAATTTGCACAATGTTTGTTTTGCAATTTTCTTTTATTCGTGTCTGAAAATTGTAAAAAAGTTTTTGTACATGTGTTTTGATATTTTAAAAATGTGTTATTTGCAATTTTGATCAAAAGATCTTACAGTTTTTATTTTAAGTGATTTTGAAAAGTGCAAAATGTAAGATTTTTGCATGTTTTCCATTGTGCAAAATTTTCTATTTACGTGTTTTGGAAAAGTGCAAAATGTTCTATTTACTTGTTCTTTTAAAGGTACAAAGTATTCTATTGTAATGTTTTTAGACAGTGCAAACATTTGGCATTTACATATTTTTTGAAAGTGCTAAATTTAATGTTTTTGCATATTTTTCAATGTGCAAAATGTTCTATTTAGGTACTTGTTTTTTGAAAGCGCTAAATTTTCTATTTACGTGTGTATTCGTAAAGTGCAATTAAATGCTTTATTTCCTTGTTTTTTAAAAGTATAAAGTATTCTATGTCAATGTTTTTGAAAGTTCAATTTTTAATTTACATTTATATTTTTAGAAAGTTTAAAAAAATGTGTATTTACATGAATTCTAAAAATACAAAATGGTGTATTTAAATATTTGTGAAAAGTGCACATCTTCTAATTGAATATACTTTCGGCATCAAGCAAGATACTTTTAGGAAGATTTTAATTGTAGATAGTGCATTTTATTACCAGCTTAAAATAGAAATTGGCGTCTTTTGATTCTTCACTCACGAAATACTGTAAGTTTGAATGTGAAATATTATTTCCCTCCACCCCTACGCCTTTCATCCACCTGAATGAAAAGCTGACTGACTGACGATGAGTACTTCAGGTAAAAAGTAAAACACGACCTCGTCCATTTCAATTGTTTAAAGCACAAAAGAGTTTTAGTTTTCTCCCTTTTTCTTTGTTATTTCTTGGAAAGAAGAGTTCAAATTTGTACCATTCCAATTTATGAATTTACATACGCGTCTGTCCTTCGCCTTCTTTCTCCCATCTCCTATTCCTATTTTTCATCTCGCCTCAAACAAAGTGCACTCAAAGTTCACACTCAGTAGTCAGTCAGGTTTTCCTTCTGCCCTCTGTAATATTATACATTATGGGAAAGTCGAAAATTTGAATTCGAATTCGAACCTGAACTTTTAGACAAGCTTCCAACTACAGTTACAGAAGTACCTAAAATATACACTTAAGTCTCTGCAGGGCCGGACAAAGGAATTGGTTTTAGGCAGCAATTTATTTCCTTACAAAAACCACAATTTTGATTTTATTGATGGTTTTCTTTGCTAAAGCAAAATGTTATATTTACATGTTTTAGAAAAGTGCAAAATGTTCATTTTACTTGATTCAGAAAAGTGCAAAATGCTCTATTTACATGGTTTGAGAAAAGTGGAAATTTTTTTTATTCCAGGTTTTTGAAATGAAGAAAACTTTTTATTTTGCATGTTTTTAAAATTTCAAAATATTCTTTTGACATATTTTCAAAAATTGAAAAATAATTTATTTCCATATTTTTGAAATATTCAAAAAAAAATTTTTTTTGCAAGTTTTTGAAATTTAACAAAAATGTATTTGCATGTTTTTAAAAAGTCAAAATATTCTTTTCACACATTTTTAAAAACTGCAAAATATTCCATTTACATGTTTTCTGAAAATTAAAACAGCGGGGGCTGCCTGCGCTTGCTGCATTATCCGGCCCTGAGTCTCTACATGCTTTAAGAACAAAGAAACCATTTTTGCGAGAGTGTTTGCAAATTTGCAAACTAAAAGAAAGAAGCGACGCTTTCTCACAAACCCACAAATATAACCAACCGACTTTCCAAATCCAAATAAATTAACATAATCTTCTACGAACAAAACGGATGTATGTACTTTGCATTGATGTGAACTTTACTTTTTCAAAAAACCGTATATAAAGTCAAATTTTACATATTTTCAACTTTACTAGGTAAGGGATGATCCATAATTGACGTCACCAAAATTATCAACCACTCTTTTAGAACCCACCCATAAATCCCCATCCCCGTCCCCACCACTTTGACATTATGTAAACGGCTATCTTTAGTATGACGTGTCACCAATACCAAGACCAATACCCCACTAGCTATACTTACTCATCCTACCGATGAAATCATCTATGGACGATCCCTAAATTATGTGGCTCTTTACTTTCATACAGTACGTGTAATTATCAGTATCAACTATCTTTTCAAAAACCAGCAAAAAGACCGTAATTTATAGCCACATTATCATCCCTATTATCAATATAAATCACTTGGGGGTCATCCATTAATGATGTCATGGAAATATCGGTATTTTAAGGAGAACTCATCTGGTTAACCATTGCGTAGTTGGCAATCATGGAATATGGAATGTCATCATCAATGCCCAACTAGATCCAGTGGCCGTACTCGTAAAGTCATTTATGGACGACCCCTAATGTAAAGGGCGTGAATCACTTTTAAAAAACGTAATTACAAAATGAAATACTGTTGCTCGGGGGTTCGTAGTCTCGTAATGATAATGAACTCTCAAGTAATTTCCGATATTTATTTGCAGGATTTCATTTTCGCTAAAACTTAAAGAAGGCCTACACCTTCAGAGAAGGGAGTGAAAAAGAAAGTAGCTGCAGTGGGTGAATTACACTCATAAATTTCCTAGGAAAACGGGAAGGTTCAGAATTTTGGAATTTTCTACGTTCATACATAACTAAGGCGAGAAAATCACATAACACTAAATATTCCTGTCCTTCGCCCTAATTGCTTGTCAACTTCATGTCCGTCCGCCGCCTTCCCACTCTTCGCGTTGGCGATGGCGATGGCCGTGGCAGTGGCATTATAAAATGAAAATGTTATTAGTGAGGAAGTAGTGAGCCGTGAGACTTTTACAACTTCCAAGTGCAATTGCAATTAGTCAGCACTCATGTCTCCCTCACACGATACTCGACTCTTCTTTGTTGTACAGTACAGAGCCCAGTGGCCGCACTTGGGCAGTATGTACACCTAACAAAATTAGGTGGATTCATAGCAAACGCTTTTCTAGGAGATCTGTCTCCTAAAGAGTGACGAGAACGAGAACAGAGGCAGATCTAGAACTAATTTCTGGGGTGGGCAACACATACATTGTGAGTGAAGAATCAAAATGGTCCATTTCTAATTAATGTTAGGCTACAATTAAAATTAGCTATGTCAAATAAGTTACATAAGATAGGTGTTTTTGAAAAGTGTCAAATTTTCTGTTTACATGTTTTTGAAAATTGTAAAATGTTCCATTTACATGATATTTAAAAGTGTAAATTGTTCCGTTTACATGATTTTTAAAAGTGTAAATTGTTCTATTTACATGATTTTTTAAAAGTGTAAATTGTTCTATTTACATGATTTTTTAAAAGTGTAAATTGTTCCATTTATATGATGTTTTAAAAGTGTAAATTGATCTATTTACATGATTTTTTAAAAGTGTAAAATGTTCCATTTACATGATGTTTTAAAAGTGTAAATTGTTCCATTTACATGATGTTTTAAAAGTGTAAATTGATCTATTTACATGATTTTTTAAAAGTGTAAAATGTTCCATTTACATGATGTTTTAAAAGTGTAAATTGTTCCATTTACATGATGTTTTAAAAGTGTAAATTGATCTATTTACATGATTTTTTAAAAGTGTAAAATGTTCCATTTACATGATGTTTTAAAAGTGTAAATTGTTCCATTTACATGATGTTTTAAAAGTGTAAATTGTTCCATTTACATGATTTTTTAAAAGTGTAAATTGTTCTATTTACATGATTTTTTAAAAGTGTAAATTGTTCCATTTACATGATTTTTTAAAAGTGTAAAATGTTCCGTTTACATGATTTTTAAAAGTGTAAATTGTTCTATTTACATGATTTTTTAAAAGTGTAAATTGTTCTATTTACATGATTTTTTAAAAGTGTAAATTGTTCCATTTACATGATTTTTTAAAAGTGTAAAATGTTCCGTTTACATGATTTTTAAAAGTGTAAATTGTTCTATTTACATGATTTTTTAAAAGTGTAAATTGTTCTATTTACATGATTTTTTAAAAGTGTAAATTGATCTATTTACATGATTTTTTAAAAGTGTAAAATGTTCCATTTACATGATGTTTTAAAAGTGTAAATTGTTCCATTTACATGATGTTTTAAAAGTGTAAATTGTTCCATTTACATGATGTTTTAAAAGTGTAAATTGATCTATTTACATGTTTTTTAAAAATTGCAAAATATCTCATTTACATGTTTTTGAAAATTGCAAAAATATTCTATTTAACAGTTTTTTGAAAAGTGCAAAATATGCTATTTAAATTTTTTTTGAAAAGTGCAAAATATTCCATTTACATGTTTTCAAAAACTGCAAAATGTTCTATTTACATGTTTTTTAAAAATTGCAAAATATTTCATTTACAGTTTTTTGAAAATTGCGAAAATGATTTTTTTACATTTTGTTTTGAAACAAGCAAAATGTCTTATTTAGATACTACTACGATCACTGACATTTTAAATTTTTTTCTAGACAGTGAATTTAATTTCTAGCTCAAAATGGATAATGGATCATTTTGATTCCTTACCGGCGATATAGGTCTGCCATCTTGGCTAAAATGGTCCTATGCTAACATAGGTTTAAAAATGTATGTTTTGGGTGGGCAACTGCTCTCTTGTTCCCCACCCCCCTGGTGCCCCTGGATGCCCCTGGATTCGAGCGTGAGTGAGAAAGTATAATAATATACAGAGGATACTTCATTTTATATTTTTTTATAGCTTCTTCTAAAGACGGGAATCTTACAAACTTACAACTTCCTCATTCGTTTTCCTTAATTTCGGTTCGGTTTGTTCCCGGTTATGTATTAAGAATTAAGAGCCGGGACCAGGACCGAAACCGAAGCGGAGACGGAAGCGAAAACGTATAGAATAACTCAAGAGCCATTAGTTCCATATGGAGAATAAAAGGGCTCGTGATTAGAAGTGGAAAGTTGGGAGTTTGGAAGTGGCGAAGCAGGTGAAGTACAAAAAAAATGAGTTGTGCACTTTTCTGCAGTAGCAGCAGCAGCAGTGGAATCAAATTCGACATCGCGGAATCGAATCGAAGACTTCCTACGAAGGTCCATTAATTTTGATAAGGGCAAAACTTTCAGAAACTGTGTAGTCAAGTTGTATACTAAGAAAGCACCTCAAGTCGAAAACTATTTAGTATAGGGATATAGGGCTATAGTATTCGGCTATATACAATTTATACAATGCAGGTAACTTCAACTTTAACTTGAGGTGTCATAGGGGAAACTCGTAAAACTCATAAAAAAATATTTCCACTAATAATTTCCTATCCACTTTCTTTTTTTGTTCTATTTTCATAGTGCTTTCTGGCTTTCTCTGACTCAGCAATATTTCAATTCGACTATATCATTGTGTTAGTTCATTCAGGGCCGGATAATACGGCCAGCGCAGGCAGCCCCCGCTGCTTGAATTTTCTCAAAACGACATATAAATGGAACATTTTGCACTTTTAAAAAATATGTAAGAACAATATTTTGACTTTTCAAAAACATGCAAAATAAAAGATTTTGCACATTTCAAAAACATGCAAATAAATAATTTTCCACTTTTCTCAAAACATGTAAATAGAAAATTTTATACTTTTCTGAATCAAGTAAAAAGAACATTTTGCACTTTTCTAAAACATGTAAATACAACATTTTGCTTTACCAAAGAAAACTATCAATAAAATCAAAATGGTGGTTTTTGCATGGAAACAAGTTCCTGTCTAAAACCAATTCCTTCGTCCGGCTCCGGCCCTGAGTGCAATGACGTTCTAATTGTCATTCTTAACCTTAAAGAAAATTGCACATTGAATTTGGATCGTTATAAAAACTATGGGGTAACGTAAGACGAAAAAAAGTAGATTTTAAAATTAAAAAATGTTTTTTACAAAATTTCTTTTTAAAAAACTCTAAAATCCTAAAAGGCGTGATACAGTCTACTTGAGGAGGCGAATTCTTTACAATTACTTAATACAAAAATTGTGTAGTGTCTTACCGTCTCGCTTGTATTTTTGGAGATCGTACAATTTTTGCAAGTCAATGGAGTACACAGCTGAGGAGCAGAAGGTCACAAACAGAAGAGCGAGAGCAACAGAACTTCCCAACATCTTGATAATTTTCATTTGCGGTTGTCTCAACTTTTTGCAAATTCTTTTTTTGCCAAGCAAAAAAAATTTGAAGATTGTTAAAGTTTTAAACTCCCGCTTCAAAGGTATGTGTCACTTAATAAAATTTTATAAAATTATTCTGTCCATTAAAAATCACCAGTGTAGCAGCACTTTTTTCAAATTACAATTTTGAAATTACAATTTCTAAATTTTTATGTAATATATTTAAATGCCGTAACTTCTATGTATTTTACAGTCCTGTAAAACAGTTACAAATATTTTTTTTCTGTCAATGAACTTTTTAAATTCCCCAAAACCGAATTTAAAAATCCGAAAACCGAAACACAGGTACTTTCGATAATATCTTCGTTTTTTAAATGTAATTTAATTTCGTTTATATTTGTAAGTAATCTGTTATTTAATTTAAAAGTTATAAATCCTCAACTTTTTTTGCTAGTGTATTTTGGTTTTAATCGGATTAAAAATCACAATTTTTTAAAATTTCGACACGAACAAAAATGTGACGGAGGGAAACTTTCTTGTGAAGCGATCAAAAAACGTTGAGTGTGACTTTGTCCTCCCGACAAAACGAAACTGAAAACGAAAACGAAGGAGGTGAATGTGAATTCTCGGAGAGTGAGACGGTGACGAAAGTAGAACCGAATTCGGCAGGTACGTGGAGCCAACTGAAGGTGGAAGTCTGTCCGTGTCTGTCCTTATATATTACGATGATGATCACCTCTTTTTTGTGTGTGGGGAAAATTTGAGATGCCCGATGCCCGTTTCCTACTCCACAAGTTATTTTTCCCAACGCCGCCTCCCGCCTACTTTTACTGCGCCGAGAAGTTTCCTTTAACTTTCCACAGTCGGTCCCCGTGACGGTCTATTCTCCAGTTCCACAGTTTTCTCTACAATTTCAAGCAACTCCAGTTCCAGTTCCAGTTCCAGCAGAGCTCTGTCTTTTTCTGTATGTACACGTATAACCCGGATGCCGTGTAGTCGTAGTCGTAGTCGACGAACCAAGAAGTCGAAGCCGAATCCGAATTTCCGAATTTCCGAATTTCCGAAAATATACATAGAGTGTCTGTCTGTGTACTTTTACTTAGCCTGTCTCTCTGTCTTTTTCTTGTGTGTGTGCACAATGTAAACTTTCCCCATAGTTTTTAGACGTAGGCGATTCTCGCTCATTCTCCGTTGCCTTTGACTCCATAGTTTTACGTGTTTTTTTTCACTGCCTTATTCGTTATGTTTATTCCCTTTTCTTGAGACTCTTTTAAGTTACTCATGTTTTAAGGTAGGTACTCCTCTATTACCCGGTTTATGGTGTGGCACGTAGGCGTTCTTTAGTGTTGGTACTGTTAGTTTAGTAGTAGGGTGACTGTAAGGAAAGCCGTCAAATATAATTATTGTAATATTGACACTGATTTTCATGTTTTGTTTTGAGTCAAAAATAGATTAATTTAGAAATTTCCAAAAACTTATTGAATGAGATAGATAAGCGGAGAATGAGAAACTTATTGGATTTGAAATTCTGAAATGTAAAAAATTGTCATGTTTTGTGTTTTCAAAAGTGCGTGAGAGATGAACTAAATATTTTTAAGAAGGTAGATAGGTACGTGATTTTTAAAAGTTTAAATTGTTTTTAATTACATCACTTTGAAAAGCGCAGTTTTCTATAATTATAATAATACGATTCTAAAAAACGTAACTTTTTTTATTACATGATTGCAAAAAGCGCAATTTTTTAAAAATTGTATGATTTTGAAAAGCGTAATTTGTTTTAAAATTACATGGTTTTAAAAAGCGCAATTCCTTAAAAATTGTATGATTTTGAAAAGCGTAATTTTGTTTTAAAATTACATGTTTTTAAAAACCGCAATTTTTTAAAAAATTTATGATTTTGAAAAGCGTAATTTGTTATAAAATCACATGGTTTTAAAAAGCGCAATTCCTTAAAAATTGTATGATTTTGAAAAGCGTAATTTTGTTTTAAATTACATAATGTTTTTAAAAACCGCAATTTTTTAAAACATTTATGATTTTGAAAAGCGTAATTTGTTTTAAAATTACATGGTTTTAAAAAGCGCAATTTTTTAAAAATTGTATGATTTTGAAAAGCGTAATAATTTTGTTTTAAATTACATTTTTTTTTCAAAAGTGTAAATTTTTTTTAATTAAATGATTTTAAAAACCACATTTTTTTTTAAATCACAATTTTTTGAAAAGTGTAAAATCTAGACAATTATTACAGTATTTTTAAAACGCAGAGATTATAAAGTGAAATTACAAATATTTTGTATAATATTTCTAGATAATTGCAGCATATTATATTTTGTAAACCGTTACTAACCGTTACTTTTACCATTAACCAAACGTTACCATTACCTTAATATTTTCGTTTGGCATTTCTCCAAAATTTAAATAAATAAACATAAATAAATACATAGGTAAATATTGACAGTATTTTTATACAGTGGATGAATTTACGAAATTTGTTAAAATAGTCTGCACAACTCTTTTTGTTTCCTTTTCCTGTCCGCTTATTCCCCACTCTGACAATGTTCCTTGTCTTGGAGTGTGTGTAGATTTGTAGATGGAACCAATTTTTTGGGTCCCTTGTTCTTGTTCTGTTTTCTTGAGAGGCGAGAGAGTTAAGATGTGAAGGAGGTCGAGGGACAGAGGCAGAGATAGCAGTGCATAGGTGTGAGGAGGACGCATGCAATGCCATCGCCATTGCCATCGCATCCCCGTCATGTCTTTCTTTCCTTTTGGGACTTGGGAATTGGATTTTATTTTTTTGCACGTCATTCAACATTTCCTTCTTTTTTTCTTCTTTCCTCGTCTTTTCCCTTAAATTTTCTCCTCACTCCTTTTTTCACGTTTTAGCACGCGTATATACATAATATTTTTCTAGTTTTTGTTTCTTCTATGACTGTCTAAAACGCAAGTATCTACTACTTACGGTTACGAGAGAGTAACGAGGCAAAGGGAACCATCATCCCATCACATCGCATCAGTTCACATTGTATGAGGTTGCCCTGTGGGAACGTCCATAAATTACGTGGTGCAAACATCAGGGCCGGACGAAGGAATTACTTTTAGGGAGCAATTTGTTTCCATACAAAAACCACCATTTACATTTTATTGATGGTTTTATTTGGTAAAGCAAAATGTTGTATTTACATGTTTTAGAAAAGTGCAAAATGTTGTATTTACATGTTTTAAAAAAGTGCGAAATGTTCCTTTTACATGATTCAGAAAAGTGCAAAATATTCTTTTTACATGTTTTGAGAAAAGTGCAAAATGTTTTATTTCCATGTTTTTGAAATGCACAAAAATATTTATTTTGCATGTTTTTGAAAAATCAAAATATTCTATTTAAATATTTTTGAAAAGTGCAAAATGTTCCATTTACACGTTTTTTGAAAATTCAAGCAGCGGGGGCTAAGCTTCTTGCGCTGGCTGCATTATCTAGCCCTGGCAAAAATCGAAAATTTTGAACCCCACCTATTCTGTCTTTGTAAGTATGTAAGCCTAAGTAAAAGAAGAGATAGCTTGAACCCTTACTGCCCCCACTCCTTAAGAGTACAAAGTAATTTATGCACGCTCCCTTTCCTTTTTTTGCATAGCCTATATATACTCTCTACTTCCCTAGACATACCATTATATAAACATCTTTTTTTTAGCGAGAAATGTTTATAGGACCTTTGCCTCTTTTTTCAGTCTGCCGTTGAAAAACAAAGAGGGAAAGTTTTCGTTTAAATTAAATTAGGAATTTGAAAGAAATATAAATGTTAAAAATTGGGTTAATTTAGTTGTAGTGTCAGATGTCAGATTCAGCATGTAATTAATTACTTATTCAGATTTTGAATGAATTTATTTTGTTTTGGCCTTGGCCCTTCCGTTTTGTATGCATTTTATGCATAGCAGTGCTTTATGCAGAGATTCTGTTGACTTTAGCTTTAGTACTATAGTGTGGCATTGTGGAAATTGAAAATTGCATCTCGCTAAAATTTAATTTGATTAGCTAATTTTCATTTATTTTTTTTAGCGGGAGACTTGTGTAGAATTGTAATTTGTAATTTGTACTGGGAGTGCGACGCTACGTGGTAGGGAGAGAAAGTGAGTGATTTATTTAGCTTACAATTAAATTTACTTTTTTTGTACATTTTTATTCTCAGTACGTAGTTTCTATTTCAGTGTGCATCTTGTTGTATTGTACTATGCCAGCCACATTTCTGATTTATTAGGGATCGTTCATACATGATTTCATCTGTATCTGTAGGATCAGTGGTTCTAGTCCTAGTCGGGTACAGATGACACACACTGTTAAAAAGATACCCGTTTACGTTATGCTAGAAAATTGATAACATGAGGGCGGGTGGCATGTGGGTCCTAAAAGATTATTAATTTTGGTAACTTCATTTATGAACGATCCCTTAGGGTGGAATTAAAATAGGATATGACAAAGAAGCACCATGAGTTAAAAGAGTAAGAGTGAATTGTTAAATTACGAGTTTTTGAAAGTGCGAATTTTACTTTCAGCTGCATTTTCTAACAAGTGTATGTAGTATTCTCATTATCTCATTGTTGTTTTTTTTAAATGTGCAAAATGTTTTATTTGCATGTTTTTTGAAGAGTGCAAAATGTTCTATTTCCATGTTTTTGAAAACTGTAAAATTTTCTATTTCCATGTTTTTGAAAACTGTAAAATGTTCTATTTCCATGTTTTTGAAAACTGTAAAATGTTCTATTTCCATGTTTTTGAAAACTGTAAAATTTTCTATTTCCATGTTTTTGAAAACTGTAAAATGTTCTATTTCCATGTTTTTGAAAACTGTAAAATGTTCTATTTACATGTTTTTGAAAACTGTAAAATTTTCTATTTACTTGTTTTTGAAAACTTTAAAATTTTCTATTTACTTGTTTTTTAAAAGAGCAAAACGTTCTATTTACATGTTTTTTTTAATTGTAAAATTTTCTATTTTCCAGTTAATTGAAAGTGCAAATTGTTATGTTTTCATGTTTTTTAAAATTACAAAATGTTCTACCTACATGCTTTCAGCATCGTGTATAAAATTTGATTTTTGTACATCTAAAAATTACTCAAGTTTACTAGTGATATTATGTAGGTAGGTAAGTCATACGAACGAATATGTAGTAGCAATACCATATTAGCTGATTTTCAGTAGAACAATTTGTAGTTTGCTTAAACTGTATATTTTAGAATTCAAGAAGAATTTGCCGGAAGCGGCCAGACGATGCAATACTAATTTTCTAAAACTCTTTTTTTCACATTTTACACCATAATTTCTTGCTAAGGTTTATAGTTTTGATATACTACTCTAAAATTTTTGAAAAGAATAATTCTCCCACGTTTCTGAACTTTTCAAAAATTACAGTTCTCCAACTAGCTTACCTATGCACTTTTTAAAAATTCAATAATTAACAGAAATTCTTACACTCTAACAAATTCAAAAAGGAACAGAATTACATAGTTAAAATCTTAAAGCGTAGGAGGTCCCAAAGTTTGAAGTTGAGCAGTTCATTAATTACTCAAAAATTATTTGGCATTTAATTTCTAATTCCTATAAAATAGTCAATTAAATTAGTGGCATACAGAACTTTGCGGGTTTCGGGTTTTCCAACTTTTCTTCTGGCTTACGCTATATGTGACAGGTCTAAGAAATAAAGTAGGTACCTATGTAATAATTCTGAAATGTTAATATGAAGATTGATATGCGTATTTCTACTTTTAAGAAATAATTCCAACCTTTTGCGTTTGTCTGTCATTTGCACAATTTTACAAAAACTTTGTGTGTAGTGGATAATTAATTCGTGGAAAACTTTTCATTCTCTTTCACCTGGTACCTTAAATTATTCTATGCGAATTAATTTCCCCAGTATCTCCAGTCGCGAGGGTCCTAATTTCCATGGGAACTGGGAAAGTAATATTCGTAATTTTAGCCAAATATGTACCTAAGACATGTGTCCCTATAAAGCATATTATAATTCAAATTTTTTTTTAGTTTTAATCTGTACTCAAGTCTATAGATTTTGGTGCATGCAAGGAATGAAGGATCGTCCATAAATGACGTCCAGGGTAGAATTAATGCGTCAGTTTAGAGACTACGTTATGAAATATAATACTAAAAATAGTCATTTACGCTATGGTTAAGCTCATTCATTCAAGCACATTAAATTAAAACGTTTTGCACTTTTTGAAAACATCAAATTAAAACAGTTTTTAACTTTTCGAAAACATCAAATTAAAACATTTTGCAATTTTTGAAAACATCAAATTAAAACAGTTTTTAACTTTTCGAAAACATCAAATTAAAACATTTTGCAATTTTTGAAAACATCAAATTAAAACAGTTTTTAACTTTTCGAAAACATCAAATTAAAACATTTTGGAATTTTTGAAAACATCAAATTAAAACAGTTTTTAACTTTTCGAAAACATCAAATTAAAACATTTTGCAATTTTTGAAAACATCAAATTAAAACAGTTTTTAACTTTTCAAAAACATCAAATTAAAACATTTTGCACGTTTAGAAAACATCAAATTCAAATATTTTGCACTTTGGGTGAGGACGTTTCCATGACGTCACTTATGGACGATCCCAAGTTTTCTTTCCGCCTAAGCTAAAAATGAGTCGTGAGTTTGTGAGAAGTCATGGGGAAAAGGTGAGTTTTGGGCTGAGGGTCTTGGCGGACGGTTAATGAGAATATCGTTTGACATTTTATTAATTTCCCCCAAATTTTTGATTTATGCAAATGATTTGTGGAGAGGTAATTACTTCATTTCCAAGAAAGAAAGAAAGCCAAAGGTTCCAGTTTCCGTTGCCGTTGCTGTTTTGAGGGTCGTGTGGGTGCGTGTGTCCGTCGTCCGTAATTCATCTTCCCGGGTTTTAGTTTTGTTTTCAAATTTGCTTCATTTCCCCTCCTCTCTATTGCGTTTCTGTATTTTGAGCTAAACTGTGTTAATTTTGGAGATTGGGGGAGAAAGCCGTTTGCATAAATTAATGTCTGAGCCTATTCTGCCCTGTTAAATGAGCCGCATTTCATTTAAACGTCGTTGGGGAAGTAGCAATAGAAGGCATGCTCTGCCATGCGTCTGTTTGGTGTCCAATTTATAATTTTTAAAAAATTATTGAATTAACGGATTTTTGTATTTTGAATTTATTTCATTTTTTAAAGTGGTGTGATTGCAATTTTAAAATACTTGCGATTCGAATTTTTCGCGCTTTAACAAGAAAACACGAGAAATAAAAATTTTGCAACTTTCGAAAGCATGTAAAGTTAAAATATTTTGCACTTTTTAAACATATCAAAGCAAAATATTTTGCACTTTTCGAAAACAGTAAATTTAAAAATTTTGCACTTTTCCAAAACATTAAATTACAAAATTTTGCACTTTTTGAAAACATTAAATTAAAACGTTTTGCACTTTTCAAAAACAGTGAATTAAAACATTTTGCACTTTTTGAAAACATTAAATTAAAACATTTTGCACTTTTAGAAAACAGTGAATGAAAAAATTTTGCACTTTTCAGAAACATTAAATTAAAACATTTTGCACTTTTCAAAAACAGTGAATTAAAACATTTTGCACTTTTTGAAAACATTAAATTAAAAAATTTTGCACTTTTTAAAAACAGTGAATTAAAACATTTTGCACTTTTTGAAAACAGTGAATTAAAAAATTTTGCACTTTTCAAAAACATTAAATTTTGCACCTTCAAACAAATTATTGAATTAAAACGTCTAAATGTTCTACAAAGTCATGAAAACTACTTTTTGAAAATGCGTAAAACTAAAACATTTTTGCAATTTTGAATAACATTAAACTAAAACATTTCATACTTTTCGATTTCGAAAACAATAAATTCAAATATTTCCTGCTGTATAAAATTACTAAATTAGAAAATATTTTAATCTTTTAAATAATAATAAAAACATCATGTTTTTCAAAAACGTCTATACTGATAAAAAAATTTTCACTTTTTAAAAATGCAAACATTGCAATTTCTGTATCTCTGTGCATTTTTTGGAATCTTTTCAAAATTGTGTAGAATTTTGTGTACACAAAGTTTTTAAAATAACTATACATACTCAACAAGCACATTAGTTGAAGGCGTTCTGTTCTGAAACTTTGTATTTCAAATTAAAAGATAACTCCATATAGTTACTTAGCTTATCCACTTTAAAAAACTTGATCGGGAGTGTAGTGGGTAGTTCCATATAATGAATCAACTTCTGTGTACTTTTAGAATATTGCATGTTGTCGTGCTTGTAGAAATTTGCTGTGGTGGAAAAACGCCCACGTTATTACATGCATCTATGACTCATGCTGACCGATGGCAATCAGTCAATTTAAGTCATGTAACATGTAATTACGTTATTTTTATGTGAGTTTCTATACAATAGAGCTACATATGTGCCTTACATGCATAGACATAGGGAATCATGACTATGACTTAATAACACGGCTGAATTTGAATGTAATACGAATGAGTGTGTTTTCTTCTTGTGTGGATACAGATACTTGCTAAGCTTTTCTTCCCGCAATTCCAAATTCTAACTTATCACGAAATGAGATCTCAACTCAGAAATTATTTATTTGGGGATTATTTTTCGGCCCGTCCTTTCAACTTTCTTCACGTAACGTGGAAGCCAATTATTAAGTTCCGAGAAGTATACTATGCACGCGGTGTGTCAGGGCCGGATAATGCGGCCATCGCAGGCAGCCCCCGCAGCCACTGAATTTTATCAAAACATGTAAATATGGAATTTTGAACTTTTTAAAAACTTGCAAATTAAAATTTTTGCACATTTCAAAAACATGCTTTTTTTTTTTTTGCACTTTTCAAAAATATGGAAATAAAACATTTTCCACTTTTCTCAAAACATGTAAATAGAACATTTTCCAGTTTTTAAAAATATATAAAGAGAATATTTTGGCTTTTCAAAAATATGTAAAAAGATATTTTGACTTTTCAAAAACATGCAAAATAAATTTTGTTTGTACATTTTAAAAACATGGAAATAAAACATTTTGAACTTTTCTAAAAACGTGTAAGTAGAACATTGGGACTTTTCTGAATCAAGTATATGAAACATTTTGTACTTTTCCAAAACATGAAAATACAACATTTTGCTTTGCCAAAGAAAACCATCAATAAAATCAAAAACGTGATTTTTGTGTGGAAACAAATTGCTGCCTATAAGTAATTCCTTCGTTTGGCCCTGCGGTGTGTCATTACATGGCTATTAAACGGACCCCCATTTAGAAATGACCAACTTTTGGCTGCCTTACAAGAATTAGAATTAGAACTCAAATAAGTGGAAAGTGCAAAGGGCGAAATAAGGCTAAAAATTCTATGACAATTTATTGGTACGTTTTTTATTTTCGCTTCCAAGTTGAAAAAACGTCCGTCGTAAGTCATACAACGTGAGTTAGTCAACTAGAAAAAAAAATTAAATTTACCATCCTTGCTACAGCTATTATCATTACAATATTACTCCTACACTATACTTTTTACAAGTCAGAAAGGCAAAACTAGGAAAGCGATCGTTCATAAATGATGTCATACCTACGTAAGATCAGTTCTGGTACATTCTATAGCTGGGTATTTGTGACGTACAATGCCAAAGATAGCCGTTTACACAATGGAAAATAGGTGACAAATGGTATGGTGTGTGAGTCCTTTGAGAGTAATAATTTGGGTGACATCATTTATGGACCAACCCTGAGTATCAGTATACTCTGGGGCGGATCTAGAAATACTTTCTGGGATGGGCAATACACACATGGTGAGTGAAGAATTAAAATGGCCCATTTCTAATTTAAGCTATACATTTAAAATATGTATATAAGTTGTGTAAAACAAAATGGATGTGCCTGTCTCTAAGAAATATACATACATACATACATACAAAATGCATGAAATAGATGCGCAAAATGTTAAATATGTACAAGTTGTTTTATAAGTGCAAAATTTTTTATTTACGTGTTTCTAAAAAATGTAAAATGTGTTATTTACGTTTTTTTAATAGTGCAAAATGTTCTTCTTACGTGCTTTTAATTAGTGCAAAATGTTCTACTTATGTGTTTTTTAATAGTGCAAAATGCTTTATTTATACATTTTTTTAAAGCTTCAAAATGTTTCATTTGCATCGTTTCGAAATGTGAAAGATATTCCATTTACATGTTTTTGAAAAGTGCAAAATAGTTTTTTTTTCATGTTTAGGGGTCGTCCATAAATGATGTCATTGAATGAAAAATTCTCTAAAAGATCATATTACCTGTCATTAGCTTGATCATTGCTTAAATGGCTATCATTACCATAAAGGATGTCATCAATACCAAAGTACACACTGATTAACCCTACCAATGACGTCATTGGTGAACGATCCTGTGTGTGTTCACCTATGTACAAAAATCGTTTTGGGATACGTAACCATCCTGCTATCCACCCCCTGGGTACGCTTCTGCATACGCCTACCTACTTACGTACATGAGAATGTAATTTTTCCCATAAATTATTGGACTCTCAAACGGGAGAATTTCAATGTCTCGTTCTCAACTGCTTTTCGAAGTTCTATGATCGTGAGTATTTGAATAAACCAAAAGAAAAGAAGGAAAATGGGAATTCGAAGAAAAATCCACCTTAAAAAATTGGGAGAACGTTAATATTTATAATCACTAATCACGCTAATAAAAAAAACGTTCACCTATTCAAAATTTGAAATTTGACAAGCAAAAAAACTGTGTTTCAGAAGCCGCAAGTTGCTCAAAACAATCGACAACGAGAACAAGAAAACTGACAAGGGAAGGAAGAAACGCTCTAGTTCAAGTATAGACTCCTACACATATCGTAAATGTGCCCTTAAAATCCCAAGTTTTGGTTCTATTTATCGCATTGCTTGAGCGTGTAACAAGTGTCCCTACTGCCTTCTTTCTGTTATTTCCGTTTAATTCTGCACAGGACAGGACCGTAGACCGAATGTATGCATCTATGCAAATAAGAAACTATACGAATATTAAATTATTGAATGGCCTAACCGCAGAGCAGAGGCGGATCTAGAAATATTTTCTGCGGTGGGCAACACATATCGTGGATGAAGAGTCCAAATGGGCCACTTCCAATTTGAGTTAGAATTACGAATCGTTAAAATGAGCCATGTTGAATAAACAGCTTGAGATAGATACCCAAAATGTTAACTTCGGTATTTAAAAAATACAAAATTTTCTAATTTACATGTTGTTTTATAGGTGCAAAATGTTATATTTATGTGTTTTTTGATAAGTGCAAATTGTTCTATTTTTGTGTTTTTTGGTAGGTGCAAATTGTTTTTATTTATGTGTTTTTTGATACGTGCTAATTGTTCTATTTATGTGTTTTTTGATAGGTGCAAATTGTTCTATTTATGTGTTTTTTGCTACGTGCAAATTGTTCTATTTATGTGTTTTGTGATACGTGCAAAATGTTCTATTTATGTCTTTTTTGATACGTGCAAATTGTTCTATTTATGTGTTTTGTGATACGTGCAAAATGTTCTATTTATGTCTTTTTTGATACGCGCAAATAGGGCTATTTATGTGTTTTTTGAAAATTGCAAAATATCCCATTTACACGTTTTTGAAAATTGCAAAATATCCCATTTACACGTTTTTGAAAATTGCAAAACATCCTATTTAACTATTTTTAAGATCATGCCATTTTATTTGTTATTGTAGACAGTGATTTTTGTCCATATCTAAAAATGGATATAGATCATTTTGAATCTTCACTAACGATAGAAGTGTCTGCAACCTTGGTTTATATGTGAATTATAAATTCCTCCATGTTAGTCTGCGTTAACAAATTCATACTGGGAGGGGGGAGTACTGGCCTCTTGCTCACCCGCTGAATCCTGGATTCGGATCTGGGGTTACCAAAATGACCTATATTCCTGTGTCGAATATCGTGAAGGTCATATCTGCGGTGTATCAATGCCTACAGTATATTTGCTAAACTTCTATTTGACGGATGCTAAAACGAATTGCGCTCAAAGAAAATTCAGGGAAAGCTCATCGGCATCGGTAAACTGTAGAAATGGATTCACATGTATTGGCATAGGAACCGAGCTAATAAAGAATAAAGTACTTACCAAAGTATTTGCATTCGTTTTTGTATTCCATTCTACTGTATTCTGTTGTTCATTGTATTTGTTTTGAATTTTAAAAGGAGCGTTCTGGCTACTGGGACCGGTACCGGTACCAGAGCAGACTTGGATCCGGATCGCGTCAACCAAAACCAATTTATTATCTCGTCCCACATTCAATTCCAGGAAGTACCTGCTACGTTTGCTACCGGTGCCGAAAGCCGGTCCCGGTACAGGTACCGGTACCGTAAAACTTGGAACAGTATCCCGCCCCGTCACCCGTAGCTGTGTAAGCTATTTCATAGTTTACCCCTATAGACGTCTAGGCCATAACTTAAAAGGGGTCGTCCCTAAATGATGCCGCATCGGTAATTTCAGTGGCTCAAGTCAGGTACTGATGACATGCCATGGTTAAGATAGCCGTTTGCACAATTTTCAAGTGATCAAATGTGGGTGTGGGTGAATAAAAGATTCATAATATTATGTGTGACATCATTTATGGACCATCCCTAATAGGAGAGAGGCGTTCTAATTGAACTGATACGGTAAAATTCAAAAAGTCTTTCTTTCAGCAAATAATACGAATGCAAAATTGTTAGCATAGTTTTCAATTCTATAGTAAAATGACACAAATGCCGTTGCATTGAATTGCATATCTTCTGCGAAGAACCAAATTGACCCATATCCAATTTAGATGCAATCAAAATGAGCTATGTCATTAAAACAAAATGCAAAGTACGCTTAAAGTTTTAATTTGGAGTTTTTTAAAAGTGTAAAATGGTCTATTTACATTTTTTTGAAAAGCGTAAAATGCTCTAATTCCATGTTTTTGAAAAGGTGCAAAATGTTCTAATTCCATGTTTTTGAAAAGGTGCAAAATTTTCCAGTTCCATGTTTTTGAAAAGGTGCAAAATTTTCTAATTCCATGTTTTTGAAAGGTGCAAAACGCTCTAATTCCGTGTTTTTGAAAAGGTGCAAAAATTTCTAATTCCATCTCTTTGAAAAAGGTGCAAAATCTTCTAGCTCCATACGTTTTTAAAGTGTAAAATATCCTATTTAAATGCTCTCAAGACATATTTGAATATTTTTGTAGATAGTGGATATTATTTTTACAAAAATTGGGTATAGGTCATTTCGGTTCTTCTTCACAAACGATATCAAACTTTGAATTCTATTCATTGTATTATTTAGCAGACAGAATGGAGTTTTTGCGCTATTTGCATTTTGCATATAGATGACTATATTTTCCATTGTGTATTTCGTTAAAGCTTTTTATAATCTCTTCAAACTTTTCGATTTCAATATTATTCCACTTGCTGTATTAACTTTTGCTTTATGGATTTTGCATGAACGGACCGAGACGGAGACGAGAGCGGAGGCGGAACTCCAAGTGTACACAGGACACAGAGAGCGACGTGCATTGAGTGGTTTGGCAGGACATTTTATTCTGTGTATTGGACTTTATGTATTCGGGATATTTGCGAACAATAATTGAGTTACGGTGCAGTGAGCGAATACGTGATGCAATGTTAACAGTCAACATGGACAGACTGTATCTATAGCGTGATGTATGACGTGAGTTAAGGCTCCAAATGACCCATTCCTGTGTTTCACTTCCAACTAAATACAAAATGCACTATCTGCTTACACAAAAAAGTGATATATCATCATCATAAAAACATGTGGTACCTATACAGGACATTTTGCAATGTTCAAAAACATAGAAATAGAGCCATTTGAACTATTACAAAATGTGTATTGTAGATGAAACATTTTGCAAGTTTCAAAAAAAGTAGGTATATAGAACATTTTGCCTTTTTCAAAAACATGGAAGTAGAACAATTCCACCTATTCAATAACTTATATGTACACGGAACATTTTGCACATTTAAGAAAATTGTAAATAGAACATTTTTTATTGTTCAAAAACATGCAGGTAGAAAGTTTTAAACTTTCCATTACCTTTTAAATAAGAAATTTAACGCATTTCAAGAAAACATGTAGATAGGTCATTTTACATTTTTAAAAAACATGGAAATAAAATGTCTTGAGAGCATATTTAAATAAAACATTTTACATTTTAAAATATGTAAATACAAAATTTTGCACCTTTTCGAAAACATGGAATTAAAACATTTTACACATTTTTGAAAACATGGAATTAGAACATTCTGCACCTTTCCGAAAGTATGTAACTAAAATATTTAAATTTGTCAAAAACAAGTAAATAGAACATTTTGCACATTTCAAAAAGCATGTAACTAGAATATTTAACACTTTTCAAAAACATGCAAATAGAATATTTTGCAAATTTCGAGAAGCATGTAACTAAAATATTCAACACTGTTCAAAAACATGTAAATACAACATTTCGCACATTTTAAAAAGCATAATATGCTTATAATATATGATAATATAATATAAATGTAAATAGAACATTTTTAAAATGTCAAAAACATGTAAATAAACTAAGTTTTTACACTTTTCAAAAACAAAATGTAGCGCATTTATCTAATTTTATTTTTTTTACACAATTTGCTCGTTTAAATTTGTGCTTAAATTGCGTATATCATAGCTTATATTTTTTTTTTAGTTATACTCATGACATAATACCTTCCCTTATATGCTGCTGGAGGGACTTTCAACAGAAAATGAATCTCTTTAACTTTACAGACATTACAGAAAGATAATTGCAAGCATACAGATATGAGATGTACTACCCTAAGACTTACGATTAGGCATACGTATGGCCGTCCGAGTCTGGATGAGTTTCTGGATCTGTCTGCTGCTCAAGTCTCTGGAGATGTCGTGGGTTTGATTTGGCATTGGCTTTGGCTTTATACACTACGCTGCAAGTCTGTTGACTCTCAAGTTCCAGCGTATACATACTGTATAGTAATAAGGTATCCCTGTTTGTCCCCAGGCTCCGCATTACTTCACAATTTACTACTTTATTCCATTATCTGTATATCTAACCCCAATTTATAAAGCCGCTCCACGTCCACTTTCTCTCACTTTATTTATCTTCTTTTTTACTCCTTTCAATTCCGTCTGAATGCATGGCGAACAGGGCCGGACGAAGGAATTGGTTTCCAGGAGCAATTTGTTTCCATACAACAACCACCATTTACATTTTATCGATGGTTTTCTTTGGTAAAGCAAAATGTTGTATTTACATGTTTTAGAAAC
Source organism: Dicyrtomina minuta (assembly GCA_949802685.1). Classification (NCBI taxonomy): domain Eukaryota; kingdom Metazoa; phylum Arthropoda; class Collembola; order Symphypleona; family Dicyrtomidae; genus Dicyrtomina; species Dicyrtomina minuta. The sequence goes on from OX461811.1 coordinate 11,136,096, forward strand.
GTGCAAAATGTTCGATTTACTTGATTCAGAAAAGTGTAACATGTTCTACTTACATGTTTTGAGAAAAGTGGAAAATGTTTTATTTCCATGTTTTTGAAATGTACAAAAAATTTTATTTTGCATGTTTTTGAAAATTCAAAATATTCTTTTTACACATTTTTTAAAAGTGCAAAATGTGCCATTTACACGTTTTGAGAAAAGTGGAAAATGTTTTATTTCCATGTTTTTGAAATGTACAAAAAATTTTATTTTGCATGTTTTTGAAAATTCAAAATATTCTTTTTACACATTTTTGAAAAGTGCAAAATGTGCCATTTACACGTTTTGAGAAAAGTGGAAAATGTTTTATTTCCATGTTTTTGAAATGTACAAAAAATTTTATTTTGCATGTTTTTGAAAATTCAAAATATTCTTTTTACACATTTTTGAAAAGTGCAAAATGTGCCATTTACACGTTTTGAGAAAAGTGGAAAATGTTTTATTTCCATGTTTTTGAAATGTACAAAAAATTTTATTTTGCATGTTTTTGAAAATTCAAAATATTCTTTTTACACATTTTTGAAAAGTGCAAAATGTGCCATTTACACGTTTTGAGAAAAGTGGAAAATGTTTTATTTCCATGTTTTTGAAATGTACAAAAAATTTTATTTTGCATGTTTTTGAAAATTCAAAATATTCTTTTTACACATTTTTGAAAAGTGCAAAATGTGCCATTTACACGTTTTGAGAAAAGTGGAAAATGTTTTATTTCCATGTTTTTGAAATGTACAAAAAATTTTATTTTGCATGTTTTTGAAAATTCAAAATATTCTTTTTACACATTTTTGAAAAGTGCAAAATGTGCCATTTACACGTTTTGAGAAAAGTGGAAAATGTTTTATTTCCATGTTTTTGAAATGTACAAAAAATTTTATTTTGCATGTTTTTGAAAATTCAAAATATTCTTTTTACACATTTTTGAAAAGTGCAAAATGTGCCATTTACACGTTTTGAGAAAAGTGGAAAATGTTTTATTTCCATGTTTTTAAATGGTACAAAAAATTTATATTGCATTCTTTTGAACTGTACAAAATGTTTTATTAACATATTTTTGAAAACTGTAAAATGTTCTATATAATTACATGTTTTAGAAAAGTGCAAAATGTTCTATTTTCATGTTTTGGGAAAAGTGGAAAATGTATTATTTCCATGTTTGTTAAATGTGTAAAAAAATTATTTTCATGTTTTTAAAAAGTCAAAATATTCCTTTTACATATTTTCGAAAAGTGCAAAATGTTCCATTTACATATTTTTTCAAATTTGAACAGCGAGGGCTGCGTGCGCTGGCCACATTATCCGGCCCTGATGGCGAAGAACGCGAAGAAGACGCAACTTTTTTTATGTACATTTCATTGATTGCATTCCACACTGCCACTGCTGCTGCATTCAGCTCAATTCAGCTTTTTCGTGCTAGACAAAGACGGAACCACGAAGAACAACAACAAGTTCCACATTTCAATTTCAAGTCTATAATAGAAAAGTAAAAGTAGAAACCACGATGGGCAATGTACGTACGTCAAGGCGAACCCCTAAAAAAAGTGACCTAATCCGGCCAAGTACACAGCACATAGAAAAGTTATCAAGGTCGAGGACGGGCAAATAAGGCAAAACCCGGGTTTTGGTTTGTCGGTGCGGTGGCCCTAAAGTCTCAGCTGTTTCTTAAGAAGAAAATGAATTGAATTCAAGTTATTTCACGCTCTTGCAATACTCGTCACGGTGTCCTTGTCCCTCTGTGCAGCCCCAGCCCCAGTACCAGTGCCAGTAGATCATGTCAAGCTCAACTAAACTGCTGCAGAATTCGGAAACAAAACGGAATTAGAACCATACTAAGAAATGAAGAGTTTTTTTCCAAAACAGGTCAAGTCCATCTAAGCAAATTTTACAGGCATAGCGAATAATGAATAAAAGGCAAAAGGCGACAGGATTATTTTTTCAAACTCAATTTTTTCTACAGGTACTGACACTGATAATTTCAAGGAGTTTCATAAATCTGGACTGACTCTGGAATTTTTAGAAAATTTTGCAAAATTTTAATTTGTGGACTTTTTCAGTTTTCCCTCAAAATCAGTAACTTAACGTGGAGGAAAAAGTCCGTGGGATGAAATTTTAATCGTAACGAGTAAAACCAAACTTTTTGTTAATTTTTAAACTTTTTCTTGCATTAAAAAACTACGCACGTCAATTGACTTCTACAAAATACGAAAACACTGGGAAACAAAATTTAAATCAGAAATGGATGCTTTAGGTGGACAAAAGTAAATATTAAAAATAAAATTGGGTGATATGGTACGAGAAAAAAAACAATTTCAACTTGGAACCTATGAAGACGCTGTACGGATTTTGATCTGATTTTCCAGACGTCATTCGAGACAAATGACACAGTACACTCAGTAATGATCTTGTAGACGTAGATGCGTTTTCAGTGCTTCATCCTTTTTATATGGCTTTAATGCTCCGTTAAAAATTAACTGAGCCACCTTTTTACCTTTTTGACACACGTATCTTCCCATTTTACGGGATTACGTTCATTTCTTATGAGAGCGCGTTGAGCTATTACTATCGTGTTAGGGATCGTTCATAAATAATTTCATGGATGGTAGGGTCAGTGGGTCTAGTCGAAAATTGATGACATACAATGTTTATAGGATATAGCCGTTTGCAAAATGTTAAAGTGATGATATGGAAAATTGAAAGAGGGATAATTTGGGTGACGTTATTTATGGATAATCCCTTATTTCATGATAGTCTATATAGTGCTATTTTTATTGAAGATTTTATTGGAGATTCTGTATAAAAACGTGTGAGATTTAAGATGCACATAAATAAAATTTGAAGAGCGTTATAATAAGAGATTATAGAGACGTCACTACATCGCCTGTGAAGAACCAAAATGACCCATTTCCATTTTTACCTAAAAACAGTATCAACTATGTACAACAATATTGAAGCAAAACTGTTTTTAATTGTTTTTTAAAACATGTAAATAGAACATTTTCCCCTTTTTACAAACGTGTAAATCGAACATTTTTCACTTTTTAAAAACGTGTAAATAGAACATTTTACCCTTTTTAAAAACATGTAAATACAACATTTTGCGCTTTTCAAAACTCTTAATAAACATTTTACGCATGTTTCTCATTTTGGTTTGATAACATAGCTCATTTTGATTCTAGCTTAAATTGGATATGGGTCATTTTGGTTTATTTTCACAGACGATATAGTACAGAATCTAGTGATTAAGTTTGTTATTAACGAGCTATATAGCTGAAGTATGGGAAAGTGAAAACCCGACTGACTACTTACTACTCGACATTATAGTTTTATACGCACACAAAGCTATATTACATTGGACATTGGACGCACATAAATGTGTAACAATAATATTCCATGTGCTACAATAAAAAAGACTAATACACTTTTATGGACTAAAATACGCGCAGTTAAACTGGAAGCAGAAACAAGAAATGGCACGGATTTTCAATTTATGTGGCGGTAAAACAGGCAACAATCAACAACGGACAAGGAGGCGACTTCAAAGTTCAAAGCAGAAAATAAATAACAATAACTGAAAAGACGGCTTTTAAAATCAAAACTTCTCAACTTGATCATGACCTAAATAACCTAAAAACAGAATCAAGAAAATTCGTATATTCTACATACAATAAAAGGTTGTAAACTGTGCTGTTGATTTTAAATATTGCATCCCAAAAATTATAAATTAAGATTGCATATTATATAACGTCTATCAGGGTCGGATGAAGGAATTACTTTTAGGAAGGAATTTGTTTCCATACCAAGAAACCACCATTTTGATTGTATTAATTGTTTTCATTGGTAAAGCAAAATTTTGTATTTATATATGTTTTAGAAAAGTGCAAAATATTCTTTTTACTTGACTCAAAAAAGTGCAAAATGTTCTATTTACATGTTTTGAGAAAAGTGCAAAATTTTTTTTTCCCAGGTTTTTGAAATGTACAAAAGAATTTATTCGCATGTTTTTGAAAAGTGAAAATATTCTTTTTAAATATTTTTAAAAAGTGCAAAATGTTCTATTTACATGTTTTGAGAAAAGTGCAAAATGTTTCATTTCCATGTTTTTTAAATGTACAAAAAAAATTATTCACATGTTTTTGAAAAGTCAAAATATTGTTTTTACATATTTTTGAAAAGTGCTCAATGTTCCATTTACATGTTGTTTGAAAATTCAGGCAGCGGGGGCTATGTGCGCTGGCCGCATTATCCGGCCCTGACGTTTACACTAATAAAGCATGCATGTTAAATGTACTGAAATTCACCTCTTAAATCCCATATACCTAAAGAAGTTATATTTCTGGCTTCGTTTCTATTTGAAATTTGCATCGCTTTGTGTTTATATTTTTTATTTTGAATCAGTTAAAAAACTCAACCTTTGGCTTGGAAGGACACACTGTGTAAGCGATCGTCCACAAATGACGTCATGCGTAGGGTCAATGGGGCAACTTGGGTACTGATAACATCCTATGTTAAAGATAGCCAGAATAGATAGAAAATTAGTTGCTTCAAATAATTAATCCAACTACTGACATCTAAACGTCTAAAACTGCGACTGTGGAATGTCTTTGAGTGCCGTCAGAAGACAACTGAAGGCAAGAAAAATTTCAGCATTCTACTCCCAGACCACAGCAACTAAAACACAACAAACTTTTTTGCATCATTATTGTATTTTGTTTCATGCTTAAAGCTCTATGGTTATTAATTCAAATTTTTCATGGGTCACGCTCAACAAACAATACTGTGACCTACGACTACGTAGGTCTTATTGACAAGGCAGCATTGCGAAACTGCTTTTTGTTAAACAAACACAATTTGGTGTGAAAATGTGAAGTTTTATTTAATATTTTAGCAGTGTAAATGATTCTTTTTGTTTAAATTCAAGTTATTTTTAAAAAGAATAAAATACGCGTAGCTTTACTAGAGCATTGTGTACATAATATATTTCAGGATTTTTAAACTCCAAATTACGACGTTTAGAATTTCAAAGAATTGTTAAATGTTGTATTGGGAGGTTTTAAAAACTGAAAAAATTGATATTTATTGTTACTGAAAATTGCAAAATGTTTTATCGGGAGGTTTTAAAAACTGAAAAAATTGATATTTATTGTTACTGAAAATTGCAAAATGTTTTATCGGGAGGTTTTAAAAACTTAAAAAATTGATATTTTTACTGTTTTTGAAAATTTTTCACGCACATATACATATAGGTTTATTATTTGATCTTTGATCAAATTGTAAATAACCACTTTGTAAAAACTTAACTATGTTGTATGGGCTGACGCCAAATCGACTCAATGAATAAATTATATATAAAGATAATTTTATTCAAAAGAACAAACTTAACACTGACCTCCATCGAGGGTAGCCTAAACGACTCAGTATACGTTACACAAATTTGTTATAAAAAGTAAATTTAACTTTGTAAAAATTTAAACTGAAAGAATATTTAATGTAGCCAATCAGGCATTAGAAACTATAGAATACAAATGATGTTGGCAAATCTGCACTGATTTCTTCAGCACTGTTGTTACAATATCTTCAATGAGGAATGAAGTTAAGGCTTAAGATTTCATAAAATCTAGGAAAAATTTGGTAATAGTCCCGCGAGCTCCAATGTAAAGTCCTATCACCTCAATCTCATCTAATCCTAGTTTTAGCTGAAAGTACGGAATGCAAGGATCGTAAATATCTTTTTTCTCCCGATTTACTGCCGTAGCTTGCTCGCAGTCATTCTGCTCCATTCTAATAGTTGGATCAAGAATCAAACCTTTTCTGGTTCGTTGGTTGTAAGCAATAATATCAACACGCCTCGAACCGTCTCCTGTACATTCCACCTCTTGCAAAACTTTCCATCCCGACTTTTTCATAGCCTCCGCAATCAAACGCCTTACTGCATGATGTCGGTTATTACGTATTAACTCCCCCCGGGGACACTTTCCAAGGATATGGCCTAAAGTTTCTGTCTCACTGCAGCCATGTCTACAGCGGAATGATCCTTGATCAGGTCGCGGGATTGCATTAACCGGCATAACATTACCAATCATTTTTAGAGCGTTTGTCCATTCAGATGAGGATAGACCATTTTTAGAATTAATCCATTTGTTTGCTTGTGGACATTCAGCAAACTGTATTACTCCTTGTCCTTTCTGAGGAAGTTTGCACCAATTTTCGTACTCCAAACTTCTTAGGTGATCACGGATGGGTTTGCTTTTTTTACCACGCACTGCAAAAACAATTTCTCGAACATCAGGAGGAATATCAAGGAAGTCCAAAGACTTTGCTTGATCAGATTCAAAGTCCTTTATTTCATACAGAATTGCGTGTTGCGATTGGATTAAAATTTCCGTTGCATTAAAATTTTGAATACCAGCTTCCCATTTAGCTCTGATTAGACCCAGCCCTTTAACTTTGGTGCTAGAGTACATCATATTTGTAGGTGTACTAGTTAGTAAATTTAAAATCTCTTTTGCTGAAGTCCTAATGATTTGATCAATGGAATCCAAGAACTTGGATGACAACTTTGTTAATGGGGCATTCTGAAACTGATAAATGAGTGTCGGCCAAATGTAGTCTTTAAGAACCTTGAGCTTCTGATCTGGTCTGAGCATTGGCGTGGATACTAGTTTTTCAATTTGGTCATTAAATTTCTTAGCGCATTTTCCTTCGTCAAAAACAATAGAGTCATTAAAATTAACCCCTAAATATTTAATGGTTTCTTCAGATCCAATGCATCTTATGCTAGTATTTCCATCAACTTTAAGAGGATCTTTACACAATTCTCCACCCACAATGCTAATAGCAACACGGAGGGCTCATTTGAAGTCCTATTTGAGCAAGGGCTGTTGAGCTTTGTTGATACAGTTCAGTAGCTGAATGTCGTGAATTCCCGATTAGACCAGTATCATCTGCAAATTCGGCATTAGAGACGTTCGGATGTTGAGAGTGTAAACAAAAGCCAAATTTGTCAGTTACTTCCTTTTCGCTTAATTCTTGAACCATGGGGTCAATAGAGACATTAAATAAAAATGGTGAAAGAGGACTACCTTGCATTACACCCCTGTCAAATTTTATAACTTCTGTTTTGCCTTCAATCGTATTAATTCTAGTAAAATTATTTGATGCTAAGCTACATGAAATTTGCTTAAGAAGCGTGGGAGCAGGCTTAGAATGTAGTTGACGAAAAGTGTGAGTATGACCAACATTGTCAAACGCTTGAGATATGTCACAGAAAATAACAGTACAGTCCCCTTTCTCTTTCTTAGCTTTCTGAAGACATTCATGTACAAGGGTGGTATTAATGAGCGTGCCAGCTTGGTTTGTGAACCCCCGTTGGTTTTCATTAAGGCTAACATACTTTCGTAACTCTTTGTCCAAGATTTTTTCAATGATTCTTCGAATGACAGAAGTAACAGTTATAGGCCTCCAATTCTTAGGATCTTGCACTTCACCACCTTTGTAGATAAGCACAGTTCTTGCTTCATGCATAAAAGTTGGTACAAAATTATGCTTCATCATATAGGTTAGAATATGTGCAATTATAGTCTTGGATTTCTTAAGCGTGCATTTAACCCATCGAACAAGAATCCCATCTGGTCCTGGTGCAGAGTCGATATTCATTTACTTGATATGAAGCTTAACTGTATCAGGGTAACACACTGAAATACATTCAGCGTCTAGATCATTTTGCTGCGCTGTAGAAACATGGTTATAAATAGGACCGACTGCATCATTTGAAGAACTCCATCTAGCGGTCAAAGCCTTTTCTAATTCAGCTAACGGAATATGGCATGATTTATCATTAGAGTTCATAATTGTACGTACTGCCTTCTTGCGCTGATTGTAAAATAAGTACTGCACCATATTTTTCTTGTAGGCCTGCTTTCGTGCTTTTCGCTTGCGCTTAGATTTTCGCTGTGGATTAGACCCCGAATTGTAACCAGCATCAGTGTTTATGAACCCGCCACTTCTTTTCCTTAGCTCATAAAACTTTTTACCTGGATTTTTTGGCCCAGGGAGCTCATCTTGACATTTTTGCAAAATAGTTGTATATTCGGTACACAGAATCTCGAAAAGTTCATGATTTACGTTGTTTCTAGAAATTAAATCATCCAACTTCGTAATTAAGCCATCAAATTCATTACTTAAAGTAAGTACCTCAGGATCATCATCTTCCTCCCTAGGTGGTAAGAAGTAACTTGTGTTCAGTGAATCGACAAGATTCTGTCTGTGTACGTCAGGGTGAGCGCTAGTAATGTGCCTTTTGATCCCTTTCTTCTTATAAAATTTATCGCAGTAAGGGCATGCTATTAAATTTGGGTCTTGAGTGGAACCATCAGATGTGATAAAACTTACTCCGGATTGAGAAATGGCGTTGACACTATCTTTGAGATCGGCTTCAGAATTTTGACTTTGAACCATTTTGAATTTTATAATTTCAAGAAAAAATTAAGTTGCCACATGATTAGGTACTAAACCATACTAGAGTAGTTGAAAATATTTGTTTAGACGGAAACAAAATATTATAATAATGAAATATCAAAATATAAATTTCCTTATTTTTATAATTTTAAAATTTTAAAAGGTAAAATTATAAGCTATACTGCAGCCAATTAGCTTTTATTATAAATATAAGCTCCTCCTACTCAGTTTTATTAATTAAATATTTTAAATTCTAAAACGAGCAATCTGCACTATTTTCTCGATAAAAAACCTAAACATGGCGAAACAAAATGTCGCTCAGGAGCAAAAAAATGTACGTCTGACTCCTAGTGAAGTTTGTAATGTTATGTTATGTTATATGTTGTGTTATTAATGTTATTACATATAGGTTTATTGAAAATGTAAATTTAGATATTTAATTATAGAATTTTACAGTTTTATAGACAGAATTTTTAGATCACCTAGACAACATTTATGGACCAACCTTCGTTTGTATTTTTGTTGCTGTCTTGTTTTTCAATAAATAGAAATACGGCATTTGCGTGTGAACTTGAGACCTTGCACATATAGCATCTGAAATTGCCGTGTCTTCAAATTTTCAAATCAGCACTATACAATTCTGGAATTATAAAGAATTTTACGAAAAACGAAAATAACCTCGGGAAGAAAACCGAGCGAATTATGTTTGCCATACACGTACATATTGACTATATTTGAAACTACGAGCTAACGCAAAACCCAGGGGCCTATATATTACAACTAGCACATATATACTTTACATGAGACTTGTCACAGGGGCGTATCCAGGGGCATTTTCAAGGGGTTGCCCTCAGAACGAATTTTAACCACAGGATAACATAGAAGTTTTTAAACCAAAATGGCCGGCCCGCTCATAAGTATTTGTCACCTTCGGAAATCTTTTCTAGATTCGCCTCTGCGTATTCATAAATACAGAATTCGACACAACAAAATAAAATACAAGAATACACGCAGCCACACACACACACAATCTTGTCCATCTGGATTTCCCTTTAGAGTCAACGATATCTATACATGTGCGGTAATGAAACTAGAAAATCACGTAAGCAAATCGTATCGTGGAAATTTCTATTTCTATCGCCTGAACCTTCATCTTCATCCTTTAAATTTTATTGAATTCTGGTCATCAAATGAAAATGACTACTGTCTCGTATATTCCAGTACGCATTTTGAAATAACTTTCGACTTGAGTGCTATTTTTTTTTAAATATAAAATCAAGAATATTACCATATGATATTTGCATTATCATGACAACATGCTATATGTACATAGTTTATGTAATTATGCAATATAAAATACTGTCTTAGTTTATATAATCACCAGATAAAAGTAAAAACGTGACAGAATTAAAATAAAATGTTTAGGTTGTGGTCGTTGTAGATTTTGATTTAAATGCAATACTTATCACTTACATTAGGTCCTGAAGGCAATTAAATAAATCAAAAACATATGACATGCCTGTAAAACACCAAAGGTAGGCATGAGAGATAAAACAAGCCATAATGTAGTTTAACGACATTATATTGACCTCAATTTTAAAACATATTTCAACGTTGAGTTCATCTCGAAAAATTTTCAAATTTGGATCTAAAACAAATACAAAAATTGGGAGTTGTATGGGCTGAATAAGGTTATGGAGATAGTAAAGGCTTGTGTCCCTATTGTCGAGTAGAATATTAAAGCTATTAGACGACCAGGTAAGTCAATTAATGCAGAAATTATAGTTTTCAATTTTAAATTCAATTTTGCAGTTTTTTTATAGCTTAAAGTTAATTCTTGTTTTTCCTTGATTTCAAAGTATTTTACAAAAGAATCAACAAAAATTGGAATTTCAATTTTTCCCATGAAAACTGGAGCAGCCACCCCAAATGCGAGAATAATTATAGGCAAACGTGTAGAATACTAAAATTTGTTTCGTGAAACTTGGATACAAACTTTGGGATTCATGGCTGTCGCCAAAGTAGGCTTTCATAAGGGACGGAGTTCATAAAGCACGACACTTTAGTTGAAATCATTTACGGATTACCCCTTAACTTATACATACGCTTACAATATAAATATCTTTGGAAGCATTTAAAATAATCTTACGTCTCATTACCCTTAATTGCCACCTCTTAACTTTCAACAGAACTAAAATCAATTTTAAAAACAAAAATACCTACCTACGACCATTCAAAATAAGCACTATAGATATAAGGTATAATTAAATTATTTTTTTATATAAATACGCTATTAAAATAATACGTGGTATGACGCATACATATGAAAATATTTACTGGGGAAATAACTATAGCAACTATTTTATTTAGAAAGTTTCAAAATATAATTATCAGAAACTTAAATATTTATTTCTAAATTTGAACGCTCAAATAGTAATACATGAATGACGCCATTTATGGATGACCCCTTTCCAGCTATGAGACATATGCACTTAATTCGAAGTTGGGATTCGCTTACGTTATAATAAAAAGAAAGCAGGGAAAGGAGCTCAAAGTGAAAGTATGAGTGAAATCATAAATATTGGACTATTACTTTGCATGTACAATCCTTTGTTGATTTTGCATGTTTTGAGTGGAATTAGTTCAGGTCTGTGTTGTTTATTTCCTTGACGGCTGGTGGATAAGTGTGGTGATAAATACGGGGCCGTCCCATAATTACTTCACTACCATTACCATAGCAACATTCGAGAAACCAGCACCAACCGCCAGCTTCCAGTAGCACAGAAGTAATATGAGTCCTTTTAGTGCTTATTTCTTATATTCGCACAATGCTCAACAGTATTTGATGGTAGGTACAAGGCACAAAGAAGGTGGGTTCTCTCATAACTTGTGCATGTGATTTCACAACTTTATTTATGGACGACCCTCCAAACTGTTACCGTTGGTAATTGTAAATCTTTCTCGAGCTGTCGTGTGGTAACACTAACTGTCTACATGTCCTATTGTTTATTAGCATTTTCTCGGCTGGGTTACTTTTCCCACTAAAATAGTAGTAAACAGCAGCAACAGCAGGAGCAGCACATTCATGGCTCCATAATATTGAGCTTTGTCATAATCGATTAAATAAAGGGTAAAACTTTTTCGTTCAATGAGGTTACTCTATTTGGTTTTGATTTTACTTTAATCGGCAATGATTTATTTATTTTAAATCAGTACTTGTATTAGCAGTAAAATATTTAATTCAAGTGGCCTAGCATAAAAATATTTTAATTGGCAATGATATTTACTTTTAACAATTTTAATTTAATTGGCAATGATATTTACTTTTAACAATTTTAATTTAATTGGCAATGATATTTACTTTTAACAGTTTTAATTTAATTGGCAACGATAATTATTTGTTTAAATATTTATTCCTACCTATCTACATAATTTACCGGAATTTTGAAAATTCTGCAATACAGGATCAATTTCATCAAGCCATACATTGGAAAGCTAATCGCCAGTAGAATTCAAAAAACGGAACGCGCCTCCATTATCACACGCGTTTCCAAGACAACGGACTTTTAATTTTGAAATGCCGCCTAAAATGTGTTGTATGGGCCACAATCAAAAAACAAAAAAACTGGTGTCCGCTTATTTTTAAAGAGCTTTCTAATGATATATCACTCGACACAATCCGTTAACATTTTTTAATTTGCAATTAGGTTATTTCGAAACCATTTAAAAACTGATAACTATCGTGCGTGCACACTAAGTTATTTAGATTTGCCTAATCGTTACCGTTCAAATGGTGTATCATGTTTGTGTAAGTTTACTGACTTACCGGTCGAAATCTTCATTTAACACTATATTTAATGTTTTAGCGGGAAATTCAAAAATTGAAATTTTGAATTTTTGGACGTATTCGCGTATTACAGAAATTGAATATAAATAAGATTGATAAGATAACAAAAAACACATTGTGCGGCTTAATTGCTTCCCTTAATTTAAAACCTGGTAATTGAAACTAAAATTTGGCGGCAAATTCAAAATGCCTAATTTTGCTGTTAAGACTGCCATGAAACAAGGGCTTTAGCCCTTGTTTTTTATACATATTTATACAATGTATGTGGAGTTCATTATCAAGGTTTCGAAGTTTGAGAACAACTAGGCTGCGAATGGGCCTTGGACCTTCCAACATCAACTTTGGCTGGCCTTCCTCGCTTCGGTTTACCTGCCAGTGGAACATCTATAGCTTTATTAGGAAAAGAATGCAGTTTTCAAAAACAGCTAGTCCGAATGTATGCTTACAGGCAAGTTTTTCTTGATAGGATACGCATGAACAAGAAGACAATAGCCAGTCGTTGAAATTAAGGTGGATCTTGTGAAAAGAGAAGAAATATTCCTTGACAGTTTTAAATGAACGATATGTTTTAGTTGCTGTAGTAACTTCAGCTGCAGAAGTAACTGATGGGTGACCCCAGGAAGCAATGTAAATAACTGTTATTGAGTTACCATAGTCTTGTGATAGTAGGAATCTATCTCGTCATGCCAATAATAAGGATTTTTTTTGGATTTGAAGTGGGTATTCTGTCTGAGTTGCGAAAGCTTTTCGTGGTGAATCGCCACTTGGGTCACACGAATGGGTGTGAAGCAGATCTTTCATTTGGGCCAACAATATGTTAAACGTTCACCGTAGCCTCATTGTGTGGTACTTTTTAATGAGTGCGTTACATGACTCCATTCCATTATTCGTAGTTGGGTATCCAGGAGCTACACCTTAAAACCAACTTTGGTTATCATATCATTAAACCACTGAGAAGTGAAGTATGATATAAATGATTTAACGAGCGGGTCCAGTGCTTGACGTCATTCACGAATATAAATAGTTTTCTAAGTAACAATCACTACCCAAGAACTTATGAATACATTATTCTAATATTTTAGTTTGAATGCTACAAAAAGTATGGTTTCCATAAAATAGCTGTAAATATATGATTGCTAGAAAAAATATGTAAATATCATTGCCAAAACATAAATACAGCATTGCTAAAACAAATAATTTCGTCATTGCCAAAAAGCAAAATCTCAATGCAGCACTAAATTATCACCCTTAAATAAAATACATGTGTGTAAAACGTTTTTAATTTTTAAGGTTTTAAAAAGTGCAAAATATTTTATGTTTATGTTTTTGAAAAGTGCAAAATATTTTATGTTCATGTTTCAAAAAGTGCAAATTATTTTATTTTCATGTATTTGAAAAGTGCAAAATATTTTATTTTTATGTTTCAAAAAGTGCAAAATATTTTATTTTTATGTTTTTGAAAAGTGAAAAATATTTTATGTTCATGTTTTTGAAAATTGCAAAATTTTTTATTTTCATGTTTTTGAAAAGTGCAAAATTATTTCACTTACATGTTTTTGAAAAGCAAAAAATGTTCTATTTCCACATGTTTTTAAAAATTTCAAAATGATCTTTTTCCATGATTTAGGATCACAATAACCTTTGACCTCTCATAGCACTTTATATTAAGGCGTCACAATCACTATTTGTTGTTCTTTTAAAGTATATGCACAAAACAAAGCTTGATCCTTGGAATCTTCTACTAACTGCTAAAAATTTACAACGGCTCCCCTTTGAGTCTGCCTAAAGTGCCCACAATTTATTCGGTCGAGTTCCTATACAAATAACATGTGCATGAGGTTTAGAGTAGACAGTTTCTATCTTTGAAATAAGATAGAAATTATGTATACTATAATGCGGCACGTAATGATAATGTTAGCATTGGTACACTTGATAATGTGAAAACTGAAAAGAATATATTTTAAGAAGGTGGTCTGTATAACTATGTTTACAGCATTTTCAAATAAAAGACTATGCCAGGCAAGGCGAAAGTTGCAATTCGATTTCAATCTATTTGAAAATACAACATTTTTTAAATTATAGAAAATCTTATGAGTCGCAGTGTATGGTCTGTGGGATATTAATGTCAGCGAAAATATTTTAAATCCGTGTCGATCATTATTTTAAATGAAACGACTCAACCCCAAGTCTTCAACCCGCCGTTCCCAATAAACCATAAAGCATTATGGCATCTTCAATGAGGAATTAAAATAATAGCCAATATTCAATTTAATATTTAGAATTAAAATGTGCAAAATATTCTAATTGGTTTTGTAACGAGCAAAAGTTTTTATTCGTATGGATTTTGTAAAGTGTAAAATGAACTGTTTACATGTTTTCAAAAAGTGCAAAATGTTATATTTGCATGTTTTTGTAAGGTGAAAATTGTTCTATTTACATGTTTTTGAAAAGTGTAAAATGTTTTATTTTTTTATTTACATGCTTTTGAAATGTACAAAATGTTCTATTTGCATTTTTTAGTAAAGTGAAAATTGTTTCATATACATGCCTTTGAAAAGTAAAATTTTCTATTTACATGCTTTTAAAAAGTGTAAAATGTTTTATTTACATGCTTTTGAAATGAACAGAATGTTTCATTGGCATGTTTTTAAAATGTCCAAAATGTTACATTTGCATGTTATTTAACAAATTGCAAAATTTTCTATTTACCAGTTCTTTGAAAAGTGCAAACTGTTCTATTTACAAGTAGGTAGCGTTGTTTTTCGAAAATGTAAAATGTTTTATTCACTAATTTTTGAAAACTTTTATAAGTATTCTTTCGGCATGTTTTTAGATTTAAGAATTTGAATTTTTATGTTGTAGATAGTGCATGTTTTCTCCAGCCGAGAATGGATATGGCACATTTGGAGTCTTTACTGTGCGATACAGCATTGGCAATGATGTATTGTAATGGGCAGAAAATCTATAACATCTCAAGCGTCAGAAGTGAGAAGATGAAGTCTCAAAGGATGTAGAAAGTCAAGCCATGTCAAGTCAGGTCACCAACTGGACAAATTACATTTTTTCAAGTGTGTCATTTATGCATGCTTATAAAATACGTATATATACGGTGCCTTATGGCTATACCCTTCAACTTCAACGCCAAGGCCAACCGCATCTTTGCAGTGAGATTAATACCCTAACAGATTCTCGTGCCTTCAACTGACTCAAATGTGATCATCATTTCATCTTTTTCTCTTCTGTAAGCTTCCAAAATATCGTCTGTGTAGAACCAAAATGACCCATATCCAATTTAAGCTACAATCAAAATGAGCTATTTTATAAAAAAAAATGAGAAACATGCGTACAGTGTTAATTAGGAGTTTTTGAAAAGATGCAAAATGTTCTAATTCCATGATTTTGAAAAGATGCAAAACTTTCTATTTGAATGTTTTTTAAAAAGGTGCAAAATTTCCTATTTAAATGGTTTTTTAAAAGGTGGAAAAATTTCTAATTCCACGTTTTTGAAAAGGTGCAAAATATTCTATTTAATTGCTCTCAAGACATATTTGAATACTTTTGTAGAAAGTTAATATTGCTTTGAGCTAAAAATGGATATGGGTCATTTTGATTCTTCACTGACGATTTAATCTTGTTAAACGAAAGCCTGATCCAAAAACAGAAAACCAGTTCCTTACATTTTTCGTATTTTGTTTTTGTTACTTTTTTTTCTGTTTTACTGTACTACTTGTTGTGAGACACCGACACGGACAACGACACACAAATATCCAGACCAGATCACCAGACCCATATAACATGTAAGAACTTACCAACAATGTAAAAACAAAAGGCTTATCCTGTCAGTTACAGATGTCACAATGATCCAGAAGAGATCAGTGGAAATGTGTAGTTATTACCTATACACAGTTAAGACCCAAACTATAAAACAAAATACATTTACATGTCGGGCTTATCGTTAGATATGCACGTAAATCAAAATCTCCTGCAAAAATTGCTTAGTATGCATTTCACTTAAATCACCAACCAAAACATTATATGACATGCCATATGAAGTATAGTGCATTTGAATTTGGAATTTAAACCTCAAACTAACAATAAGTTTATGAAGATATCAATAACTGGATAAGGACTGAATGAAAAATGTACATATCCTCAGTGAAGAACCAAAATTACCCATATCCATTTTTAACTAAAAACAATATCTGATATCAACAAAAATACTGAAATATGTATTGTAAGCATTTAAATAGAGCATCATACAATTTTCAAAAACATGTAAATAAAACATTTTACTTTTTTCAAAAATACTTAAATAGACCATTTTGACCTTTTCAAAAACATGTAAATAGAACATTTTACTTTTTTCAAGAATACTTATATAGACCATTTTGACCTTTTCAAAAACATGTAAATAGAACATTTTGTACTTTTCAAAAATACTTAAATAGACCATTTTGGCCTTTTCAAAAACATGAAAATAGAACATTTTACACTTTTCGAAAACTCCTAATTTAACACTTTACGCATGTTTCTCATTTTGTTTTGTGACATAGCTCATTTTGATTCCAGCTTAAATTGGATATGGGTCATTTTGGTTCTTTACAGACGATATGCAACGTAATCAGGAAGTACTTACGATTACGATGGTTCGGAAGCATGAATGCACATGCATTGCAATAGGTAAATAATTTTAATTTTCAATAGTGCTTTTACATTTTAAAGCCACGTTTACTGTTGACTTGATGAAAACTTATGTACAGATGTTGTACTACGTACTCAAATTAATGATAGTTTTGTATTGTAACTTTCTCGATGTATTCAAATAGACTTTCTTCACGAACGCTCAATTTTAACGAGCGATAGTAATTTTCTAGTTTAATTTTCCTGAAAAGCTTTAATAGTTGGTTTGTTGTTCACTATGCTTCATTTTCAACTCAATTAATAACAAAGAAATTACAGACTACATAAGTATATACCGGACCCCTAATGGGAAGTTAGAATGCCACCGCAAATTATTTCAACTATAATACATACATTATTAGCAAATTTTGGTTCCTTGATTTCAGATTTGCAGCAAAATATTTTGCCAGTGTAAGTCCAAACTCTGTATTTTCCCTATTGAATTTATTGTAAATTCAGCTACACTGTCCTCACAGAAGAATTCACGGTTCAAGCAAGCAATTGGGTTCGCCGTTTTTCTGTTAACAATATCTCAGTCAATGCATTCAAAGTTACCAAGACGTTTTGGAACGTATAGTTGCCTCCGAAAACGGCATTATTCATCATATCTCCCGGTTCAGATGGTTTTCAGTGTTGGCGAAGTATTCTCTGTTATTTGGCACTACATTATGTGCTATTTGAGTGGTAAGATCTATAACAGTGGGTCCTGTTAACGAGGGTTTCACTTCAAATCCAAGTAAGTTAATTAAAGTGTTACATACATATTTGTAACACATCGTCGTCAAGAACCAAAATGACCCATATCCAATTTATACTAGAATTATCATGAGCTATGTCAAAAAAGGCAGTTAAATAAGATACGTGCTTACAACCCTAATCTCATAATTTACTGAAACGTGCAAATTTTTCTATTTACATGTTTTTGATATAGTCAAAATATTCTATTTACGTGTTTTTGAAAGGATCAATATGTTCTATTTAGAAGTTTTTGAAAGCGTCAAAATGTTCTATTTACATGTTTGTGAAAGGATTAAAATATTCTTTTTACATGATTTTGAAAGGGTCAAAATCTTATATTTAAGTGTTTTATAAAAGTGTAAAATATTCTACTTACATGCTTTTAAAAAGGTCAAAATGTTCTATTTACATGTTTTTGACAGGGTCAAAAGGTTCTATTTACAGGCTTTTTAAAAAGTGAAAAATATTATGCTTACATATTTTTTGAAAAATGAAGAAGGTTCTATTTACATTTCTTGCATTTCTTTACATTTGCATTTCCTCAAGATGACACTAAAAGCATGGGGCTATTTGTTGCTCTGATTCCTGTGGATTTCTTCTCAATGCTTTTGTGGGTATCCTCTACTGGATTCGTCGTAGTTATTTAAATGCTTTTCTTTTCTTCATGAAAATAGAACAGGATTTTAGGAACATTGATACGCTGTTAGAAACCAAATTCAAGGAAAAATTTTTGAAAAGGAAGGTGTACCGCTTGTACAAAATGTACCGGAAAATGGAGCTGTGTCTAAATTGCTTTAATCAGGGGTATGCCGATAACAAATTTCAAATAAAAAATTGTATTATAACTGCGACAATCACTTGCGGGTATTTATTATATAAAATGGCCTCTGTTAGATCCCGTGTCAACTGAGTTTTCCTTCCTTGTTTTCCTCCATGTGGCAGTTAGTTATTTAGGACTCTACAAGTTGGTATTTTAAATACCGCAAAAATGGGTACACATTTAAATAGAAATTCTGTTTCTCTTAAAGAGTCTACACCGTTGTTCTTATATTTTATTATGAATAACATTGCCAATTGTTTAGTTATGTTTCGTTGAATCTGATATCGCCTATGAAAAACCAAAATTACCCATATTCATTTGTAGCTAAAAACAATTTCCACTATCTACAAAAATATTGAAAAATGTCTTGAGAGCATTTAAATAGAACACTTTGCACTTTTCAAAAATATGGAATTAGAACATTTTGCACTTTTCAAAAATATGGAATAAGAACATTTTGCAACTTTTATAAAAAAAATGGAATTGGAAACTTTTACTCTTTTCAAGGAACATGCAAATAGAAAATTTTACGCGTTTCAAGAAACATGCAAATAGAACATTTTACACTTTTCAAGAAACATGCAAATAGAACATTTTACACTTTTCAAGAAACATGCAAATAGAACATTTTACGCTTTTCAAGAAACATGCAAATAGAACATTTTACGCTTTTCAAGAAACATGCAAATAGAACATTTTACACTTTTCAAGAAACATGCAAATAGAACATTTTACACTTTTCAAGCAACATGCAAATAGAACATTTTACACTTTTCAAGAAACATGCAAATAGAACATTTTACACTTTTCAAGCAACATGCAAATAGAACATTTTACACTTTTCAAGAAACATGCAAATAGAACATTTTACAATTTTCAAGAAACATGCAAATAGAACATTTTACACTTTTCAAGCAACATGCAAATAGAACATTTTACGCTTTTCAAGAAACATGCGAATAGAACATTTTACAATTTTCAAAAGCATGTAAATAGGACATTTTGCACTTTTAAAAAATCGTAATTAACAATTTTCCGCATATTTCCCCTTTTGTTTGTATGACATAGCTCATTTTGATTCTAGATTGATTTGGATATGGGTCATTTTGGTTCTTTACAGACGATATACTAATACATAAGGGGTAGAAAATAAGGGGAAAATAGAAAATTTTGAGGTTTGTCTAACATTGCATTGCATTAGATGCCTATAAATATTCCGGTATTCTTATTAACAGTCCAAAGTCCAACTGCCTCATTATTTATTGACACATTATCTTGGCTCGGTTTGTTTCCCCCCTTAAATAGTATAGTAAACAATAGCACATAGGTCACATTCTTTTGAAACAAATTATTTTAATCACGGTAAGTCGGAATCGCCAACTAAATCAAGTGTTTTTATCTATGCCAATCAGCCCACAACTAAACAAAAAACAGTTTTTCTAAAAAGCATCTTTTGTTGTTACAAATTTTTTGGGTGACTGATAATATATTGGGGGTACTATAATTATTATTCGATTCATATATGTTTTTGAGAATTCCAAAATGTTCTACTCGTATGTTTCTAGAAACAAAAAAGCAAAATGCTTTATTTGCAATTTTTTGAAAAAAAATAGCTTTATCTATTTACTTGTTTTTTAAAAGTGTTTACAACCGTGTATATTTGCCTGTTGTTGAAAATTTGAAACTGTTTAGTTTTACATATTTTTAAAAATAGTTTTAAAAAAAATGTTTTCGTTGCTAATTTTTTTTAAATGTGTAATGTTCATGAATGTACATGTCTATAAACTATAAACAGTGCAAAACACTCTATTTACCAGTTTTCAGATAAAGATATATATGTATTTTATTTATTTTTTGTAGATAACGTATTTTTAATCTGAAAGTGGATATGGGTCAGTAATTAGCCATGTTAAAGACAGCTGTTTTTACTCAATGCCCCTATGACATGGGGTGAGTGGGTTCTATAGGATGATTTCCGTGACATTATTAACGCCGAACCTCTAAGCCGTTTACCAAAGTTCAGTGTCATACCAGGCGTTTGCAAATAAAGTTATTATTTTGGTAGGTAAGTAGAGTGAAAATTCCCATTTTGCACATGTTTAACATTAAATACGAAGTGTGGGCGTGGGTGAGTCAGAAAATTGACCGAATATGATGACATCATTTGTGAATGCTACCTCGCGTAAATTTTCAATGTTCCTTAATTGCACTAAACTTCAGGTGTGTGGAACATACAATGAACGTACTTATATACCTACCTAGGTTCAAAGGCAAGTTAAGTATAAATATGCCTTGGAAAAGCATATACGTATAGTACATACTTGCCCCGAAACCCGTTTTTGTCGGTGTTCATTTACATTGCTCCAGAAGTAGGTCCCCATTCTCTATTCTCTCGGCCTTTACGCATGCAGATATTTGACGGTGACGCTATGGCTTTTAAGATAACAGCTGATTTGCATATCTTTTAGATTAGACGATTCTATTGTGTATTGGGTAGCAAGGAGCAGTTTGCCACAAGACAGTAGGTATTGGTTAGTGAAGAAGAAGGGTCTGAGCCCATTGCAAGACTGTAAATTAGTTGCTTCGAATATTCAAACTACTGACAACCAAAATGCTGAAGCTGTGAACTGTGGACTGTGGCGAAGTCGTTGAGTGACGTCAGAGGAAAAGAACTAGAGGCAAGAAAAAGCAAAGAATTCCACAGACACAGACTACAGCAACTGAAGTGTAACTATTCGACTGTATTACTTGATTCAAAAGTAATTAACAATTTACTGTAGTTGATTTCTTTTGCTGGCGTCTGGAACATCTCGTGTGTCTTTTTTATTTCTTATTAAAGTTAATTATACTTAGCAGCAGAATCAGAGGTTTATCAATGTGAAATTGAACAGTCGAGAAGTAGTTTCTTTGTGTTTGGAAACATTACGAAAATTAACTTGTTGCTTTAGCAATAAATAAACTTTTCTTTGCCAGTGAATCAGCGGGTGACAAATAGCGACGGACGATGGCATCGACATCAAAAGTGACTAAACTGACCATTAAACAGCTGGAGAAAAAGCACAGCGTTGCAGTGGAGGAGCTCAACCGAAAAGTTCGCGACAAACTGAAAGAGATGAAAGTGGAGATTGCGAATAAATTGAAGATCAGGATTCGAGAGGCGATGGAACGGAAACTGGGCAATTTTCTGGAGGAGAACTACGACAGCATCAGAGAGAGTGAGAATTTT
This sequence comes from Dicyrtomina minuta, assembly GCA_949802685.1. Classification (NCBI taxonomy): domain Eukaryota; kingdom Metazoa; phylum Arthropoda; class Collembola; order Symphypleona; family Dicyrtomidae; genus Dicyrtomina; species Dicyrtomina minuta. The sequence continues at coordinate 11,157,897 of OX461811.1, forward strand.
GTAAACCTGAATTTAAATCACAATTATTGCATTTTGCGTCATGCTTAAAGCTCTGGCTATTTATTTAGTTACTTACTTAATTGTAAAAATAATACTGCTGAGTATTTCCCACTCAAATTCAGCCACTAATAATAATCAGTGTCACTTTCCCGCTCATTTTCGTTTCTGATTACACTAAAAACTGAAATAGTTAGTTGAGTAATAAAGTCATAAATGTTAGTTAAAAACACTGGTCCTCTAATTCTTATTCTATTTTCTATGCTACGCATATTCTCTACGCAGAGTTCGTGGAGGAAAGAAAACAGGCAAAGGATAGACAGATTCGTAAGTTGCGACGACAGCGAGGTGTGAAGCGGAAGAGAGGAAGTTACCCGGTTCGAGTTCGGGCATCAAAGGTCAAGAGAGTTCGTGGGGTCACGTTCGACAAGGGATACTGCGATTTACGAAGAAAACACTTTTGGAAATGCGACGATTGCTCCAAAAGATTCTGGTCACATTATGGCTGTGAGTATCACAAGAAAGTGCATTCGGGAATTAAGTCTCACAGATGCAACGCTTGTCCATACAGATGTATTAACAAAGGTGACCTTAAGAAGCATCAGCTGATTCACCTGGAAGAGAAGCCTTTCAAATGTCACCTGTGTCCGAAGCAATACTGCGACAAAATAAGTTTGACCGACCACCAGTGGCACCACTCAGGAAAAAAGCGCCACGTGTGCATAATCTGCAAAAAACCAATCGTGTCTTTTCGCAGCAGAGAATATCACTACCTTCGACATCTCGGTCTCCTTTTTCACAAATGTAGTGAGTGTCCGAAGCGATTCGCCACAAAGAGTGAGTTGCGAAAACTTGTGTTTTAATTTTATTCATATTGCATTTAAAACAACTGTTAAACTCGCGACTTTGGGTACTTAACAGTTTAGTAAATTTAAAAAGACAAGGATGATTAATTTGTTATTTGAATGATAGAACTTATTGCTTTAAAAATGGGGTTTGTGGATTGTGGAAATTTTGCAGGTGAGGTGAAGAGACACAAGTTGATTCACGGAGTTCGGAATTTTGTCTGTCAAATTTGCAAAGCAACCTTCACGCAGCCTGCTGGGTTAAGAAATCATTTAGTCGTCCACAGTGACGAATTTCCGTTTCAGTGCAAAACATGCGACAGGAAATTCAAACGCAAAGGTACAGCGCATCCGCCTCCAATTTGTTTTCGTAACAAGCATTTTGAACTACATTATTACCCCCACTTGTTGTTTTTTATTTTTTCTTAACGAAGTTTTAATTTTCTACGTAGAAAATCTAAAGAGCCACAAATCCACTCATAACGAGGAGAGAAATTTCAAATGCGATCAGTGCAAAATGACGTTCAAACAACAAAGTGCACTCAGCCGACACCGTCACATCCACCGATTTGACGTCCCCTTTCAGTGTGATGGGTGCGAACGGGCATTTAAAATTAAGCGTAGGTTTTCCTTTTTGACTATCAGTTTATTTTTGTGGCACATCAGATTTATTTAAGTGCAATATTATTTAACTGTATGAAGCATTTCATTTCCATATTTTATAACACATTCGTTTGTGTGCAGAGCAACTGGTGAAGCACCGGCAGATTCATTCCAAAGAAAAGAAGTGGAAGTGTGGCGTTTGCAACAAAGGTTTTAATCAGGCATATGGACTGACGAAGCACAAGAAGCGTCACTTGAGCGGATATTTTTGTTGTAATTTATGCGGACGAAACTTCCAGGAAAAAGGTGGGTTTTATTCTGGCTCACTTGTTTTTAATTTATTTATTTCAATCGTCGCATCTGTATTTTTAAACAAGGATTTTACAGTAATGTAATTTGTGTTTCTATTCGTGTTATTTACAGAGCAGTTATTGGCCCACCAAGCGATTCATGCAGACGAGAAGTGGAAATGGAAATGCGATCTGTGCAATCAAATCTTCAAGCAAAAAGGCAGTCTCACAACCCACAAGAAACTGCACGAAGGCATCAAACCTCACGAGTGTCAGATGTGCGGAAAATGTTTTGTCACGAAACGTAAGTAACATGAATTAATTGAATTTCCACAGCTTTTATTATAAACACTTTATGGTTTAAGTTTAAATATGGCAGAGTAATCGTACGGAAATTATCGATTGGTGTTACAACTTTGTTGTCTTAAGAACTGGCAGATTAATAAATAATTTATTTCGTGTGCCATGTCACATTTTTTCATCGTAATTATTTTGTATTTGTTTTTTTGCTTGCAGAGAAATTGACGCGTCACCTCCAGGTCCATTCTTTTGACAAGCCCTTTAAATGCTCAACTTGTGCCAAATCCTTCACTCGCTCAGATAGTTTGAAAAATCACGAAAAATCTCAACATAAAGCTTAAGCTATTCTATTTAAAACCATTTTAACTCTGATCTTAATAGCCAAGTGCAACATGTTCGCATTTCTGGTACGGCTGTTTTTATACACGTTGCATTTAGTTATTACATTGTTATTTTAACTTTATTTACGGTGTACATTTTGACAATGAAATCTTGTGAGTTTCACAAGTTACTTTATTTTTTGATGTTTTCTGGAAACTATTTTTGGAGACAGTAACGAAGGGTTTAAAGGTGGAATGAAGTCGCAAGAATTTTACACATGATTCCACATTAAGAAATTGACTGTAATTTGAATTTTATGTATTTTAACTGGGTCTCTTATCACAGCTTTCTAATTTATTTGTTTTGCTCCGTTCCGTGTTTCAATTAGAGTCAAGTTTTATTATTATTCGTGCAATGTCAGTCTTAATTTATAATTCTGCGGTAAATGTTTTTTATGTATAAAAATAGGCGATGGAATTGAGGCTTGTAAATATTATCGGAATAGCTGTATAAAAACGCATGCCTAAAAATAAAAATATAAAATTACATCACGCTTTGGACTGCCAAATTAGGTAGGTAGATAAGTACATATATGTATCGCTGGAAGCTAAGCAGGTACATGTACTTAATCATTGCACAGGTGTTTGAACGGAGAGTGCAAACTGCTGTCGCAAAAGATATTTGCGGAGCGGGAAACTGAAGTGAGAGACACAAGGGCTGCCTATTAACAAAGAAATCGTCCACAAATGGCATCATCCAAAAATCCACATTTTTGTGACCCTATGCCCTCCCCTGTCAACGTCAACCGTCAACAGCTTAACCATTGCGTGAATGGCTATAGTTATAGCATATGAAATTTCATCAGTAGCCAAGTAGACCGGATAACCCTACCAATGACGTTATTTGTGGACGATCCCTAAAAAGCAAAAACTTCAAAAAATATCGAAACAATTAACGGGATCAAATAGTTTCTCACACTGTACTGTATAGTACAATATATTCACCTGGCAGCCATAAAGACATAGACAGATGCCACTTCAAATATTGCTGATATTGGGAATCGTCCATAAATGATGTTATTTAAATGTTGGCACTGTTTTGGAAGCCAACCATCCAAATGTCATCACTTTAACATTACGTAAGCGCGGCTATTTTTTACGTCAACAACACCCAACTTTACCCACTCACCCTACCGATGACATCATTGAACCGTTTTATTTTTAAAGTATCTAATTCTTTTATTTTAACAATTTATCAAACATTACATAAATTTATTCTTGGTATACGTGGGTATCTTATATGTAAGCAAGTTACGAATTTGGATACTACGAGGCAACGTAGGTAGGTATTTTTATTTCAATATGAACGAATCCTCGCAAAGTTAATTATTCCTTAAACCTAAACTACTGAAAACACCTCCAAGTTAATTACGTTTAAATATCATAGAGATAATAGTTGAGTATTTCACACTTTTTCAGTCTTAGGTCACCGGTCATCCTGTGGATTTCCAAAGGTTTTAAAAGGTGTTGGGAAGGTCTCCATTTTTTCTTAATAGCCACTTTATTTTTACTTACGTCTTTTTTTACGATTATATTATGACCCGGACTTGGTCTCTGTCACATATCGCCACATGAAGAAACTAATCAATGAAATTCCACAACCAACTTTCATGAGCACACTGCTCTTCCCATCTCCTGTCTCCAGCTGCTTCCTCCGTCCCTCAACCCCGAAAATTCAGCCGAGGCTGCATCCGAAATCTGTATAAATAACAGAAAACATCCTGTGAATAGTAAACACACCGTATTGTATGTAAGTTACAAAAATTAATTGGGTTAAATCTGCAAATCACTTTAACTACGAAGCTACTCACACACAACTGACATGACAATAGATTCAAATTGAAACTGGTAGCGTCGCCCCACAAAAATGTACGTTCTTCCCCAGAACTCAGGCTCTCGGATGACGTTGAACACAAAGCCACTAATCAGAATCACAGATGCACCCTACAAAATGGATTGTAATTAGTATGAACAAAGTCAATATGGGCCAATCAAATGCATAAAATTACCTACTACTAAAAGCAAATTAGTAAAACGTGAGTGTTACAGGTAGGTGCTTTTAAAAGTGCAGAAAATTCTACACCATTTTAATGGTTTGTTAAAAAGCATGGAAAAAGTCCCAAAATTCATATTTTTAACAATTCAGTGTAATCAATTAGGAACGTACTAAGCCCATGTAAGAACGAATATTTCTGTATTTTTATCGTTTCCTGAAAGCAATCGCTCACTTGTATTTGAAGCTTCCTTGAAGTTTGTAATTAACTTTAATATATGTAGAGGGTCATTAAAAAATGACGTCAACCAAATACCTAATTGCTAAGACCCTATGACCCTCTGTCACGAACTTAACAATAGCGTAAGTAGCTATCTGTAACATAAGGTGCCATCAGTGTAGAAGTTGAATGATTGGTCCTAACCGTGACGTCAGTTATGGACGATCCCTAGCAGCAGATTCTAACTGCCTTGACAATTAAACTATTTCTCTTATGAATGTTTTGCTAACTACCGAATCCTGTTTGGCTGTTTGTAGCTTCCCGAATTAATTCGTAAAGTAAAATGACTTCAGGCGTAGCTTTAAAGTTTAAAGTAAGACGTGTAACCCTAATTATTTTAGTTGGATCTGAAAATAAAAGTATACCGTATTTCCAGTAACAGTACACGGGATGTACTATTCAAATTCGGACATCCCAGACCCGCGTGTACTATTGCACGTCCGTGTATTATTACAGACCCGTGTACTGCCATATAATAAAGTGTTAAACAGACCCGTGTTCTATTGAAACTCATAGCTCTCAGACCCGTGTACTATTACAGGCCCGTGAAGTTAGGACTGGCGGTCGTTTAGCCGCTTGGCTTTTTCCACATTGTTTTTCAAGTAGCGTATTAGGCAGTTGCGACGAAAGAAAATTGGCCAACGACGTTTTCGTGACAAAATGTTGAATAAAAGGGCAGAGTTTTCTTGGAATGGTAATGAGTATCCAGACGACCAGCTGCCCAAGAGGAACCAGTCTCATCTGCTCTCACTTTTGGTCTTTGGGGTCATACATCTATTACGTCTACAAAAAGGGGGGGGAGGGGGCTCAGATGCATGCTAAGTCTCACTTTAAAGCAGGGGGGAGGGGAGGGGGTTAAAAAAACTTACATCTACACATTTTTTTAAAAAAAAAATTCCTTTTTTACTGATATTTTTTCATTCCAAAAATTTACTTTCGTCAGATTAGTTGGAAACTGATATTATATTAATTTTTTTGTCTCCATAAATTAGGTACTTTCGCACACGTTTTTCAAAATTTTATTACATTTCCATTTACATCTTGAAAAAGTATAAACAAGACCAATACTCTTGAAATCAAGACTATAAGGCTGATCATGAAATTGCAAGACTCTAGAACTCAATTTCTTTAACAGTCTTGAAATTTCAAGTTTTCAAATCGATGCTTTTAGAAGTCATAGGTACGCCTTGTAGTCTCAAGAGTCCTAAAATCAAGTGTAAAAAAAATATATCTTCCATACCTTTGAAAGCACAAAATGTCAGTTTTAATTTAATTGAAATCGACTTTTGAAAATCTGAAACTTTTAAAGCTCTCCAGCTTTCTAAAAGTATTAAAAATTTAACAAATCAATCTTTGAAATCAAGACTAGCAAAAGTATTCATAGAATCAAGACTCTTGACTTTTGACAACAACCTTCATATCCAGTTTCAACATGTCGAAATCATTCAATTTAAAACAAATTTTAAAAATTCGAGACTTTTCGAGATTCTTGCATGGTCTAAAAATTTCGAAAGTCTTGGTCTTGCTTTTGCAAGCCCTTATTTTCGGCAAACTTTGGAGTTAGAACAAATTATTTATTTTTAAAATTAGTTTTATGGTGGTCGTGATTATTCATCATAAATGTATGTAAAAACGAAATAATCGAATCTAGTTTTAAAAAAAACATTACTGTAGACGTCTTGGGGGAGGGGGGGTGTTTCGGAAATCTAACTAATGGTGATAAGGGGGGGGGGGTTCAAAAAATGGGATTTTTGTAGACGTAATAGATGTATGGCCCCTTTGTGAAGTTTTAGTTGAGTTTTCTGTTTGAAAGTTTAGAATCGTGAAAGTACTGTAGATTGTTTGCAACCGAATTTCTGAGTTTTGTTTAAATTGATTCACAAGTTTCAATTTTTGATTCATGAGTTGTTATTTAGGAAAAAGTTGTCTATATGAATTGAATGATATTAGGCAAAAATTGAATTTTACAAAAGTCTGCAAAGGGAGTTACCGTCGTCGGAGAACTGTCCGTCTGCAGCTAGTTGAAGCTGAATAACCGTCGTTTTCCCGTCGCTGTTTCCCAGGCCTAATTATAAACCCAAAATCCGGTAAAGTCGTAATTAAGTATTTAATTTTAACTTTATTCATTTTCATTTTAATTAGATCTGTATATCGTTAGTGAAGAACCTAAATGACCCATATCCAATTTATGGTAGAATTAAAATGAGCTATGTTAAAAAAGGCAGTTAAATAGGATACATGTTTACAATGCTAATAGCGAGTTTGTAAAACGTCCAAAATTTACATTATTTTCAAAAGATCAAAATGTTCTATTTAAGTGCTTTTTGAAAAGTGCAAAATATTCTATTTACTTGCTTTTTGAAAAGTGCAAAACATTCTATTTACTTGCTTTTTGAAAAGTGCAAAACATTCTATTTACATGCTTTTTGAAAAGTGCAAAACATTCTATTTACTTGCTTTTTGAAAAGTGCAAAACATTCTATTTACATGCTTTTTGAAAAACGCAAAACATTCTATTTACATGCTTTTTGAAAAGTGCAAAACATTCTATTTACTTGCTTTTTGAAAAGTGCAAAACATTCTATTTACATGCTTTTTGAAAAGTGCAAAACATTCTATTTACTTGCTTTTTGAAAAGTGCAAAACATTCTATTTACATGCTTTTTGAAAAGTGCAAAACATTCTATTTACATGCTTTTTGAAAAGTGCAAAACATTCTATTTACTTGCTTTTTGAAAAGTGCAAAACATTCTATTTACATGCTTTTTGAAAAGTGCAAAACATTCTATTTACATGCTTTTTGAAAAGTGCAAAACATTCTATTTACATGCTTTTTAAAAAGTGCAAAACATTCTATTTACATGCTTTTTAAAAAGTGCAAAACATTCTATTTACATGCTTTTTGAAAAGTGCAAAACATTCTATTTACATGCTTTTTGAAAAGTGCAAAACATTCTATTTATATGCTTTTTGAAAAGATCAAAATGTTCTATTTACTTGAATTTATGAATGTCTAATTTTAATTTATTGTTTAGATAGTGCGTTTTGTTTTAAACAAAAAATGGATATGGGTCATTTTGGTTCTTCACAGACGATATGTAATTCAAGCGTGATACAATTCACACACTAAACTAAACCAGTGGTTTATTTCGCAACAACTGCTAAAAGAATATTTATCATTTAATGAATTTAAAAAGACAGCGATGATTAATTTGTTATTCCAATGACTGAACTCATTGCTTTTAAAATGAGGTGTGTGGATTGTGGAATTTTTGCAGGTGAGGTGAAGAGTCACGCCTTGATTCACGGAGCCAGGATCTTTTCTTGTCAAATTTGCAATGCGACCTTCAAGCAGCAAAAAGTGTTAAAAAGTCATTTAGTCGTCCACAGTGACGAATTTCCATTTCAGTGCAAAACATGCGACATGAAATTCAAACGCAAAGGTACGACGCTTTTACTCTCAATTATTTTTCGTGACACGCATTTTGAAATAAATTATTAGTTGTTCTTGTGTTTTTTATTCTTTCTTAATAAAGTTTTTATTTTCTACTCAGGAGAGCGAAAGGCGCATGAATTGACGCATAACAAGGAGAGAAATTTTAAATGTGATCAGTGCCAAAAGACGTTCAAACAACAAAGTGTCCTCAGCAATCACCGCCTCATCCACCGCTTTGACGTTCCTTACCAATGCGATGGCTGCGAACGGGCATTTAAATCCAAAAGTACCGTATTTGCTCTAATAGTGCGCGGGTCTCTAATAGTACGCGGGGGGTCGGAGCTCCAGATTGAATAGTACGCGGGTCTCTAATAGTACGCGGGTCTCTAATAGTACGCGGGGTATGACGTAATACACTCGAAGAACATCGACGGCATCGAGAGATCATTGAAAGCCTTCATGCGCGCTATAATTCAAATCTAACATCAAGCTGCATCTCAAGACTTAATGACCGGCAATAAATTATTAATTTAACCGTACGAGGTTTAAAGTCTAATCTGCATTCTAGCTTAGGTAGGTACCTTACTTGCTTTCTGCCTAAGTAATTTAAGTAAAGAGTGATGAAGACGAAGAGAAGAGTGATAAAGACGAATAAGAGAGTGATGCAGAAAGTTTGAATTACAAGAGCGTGTTCACCGATAGTGAGGCTGATTCGGATTCCTTCCGCCCCCTTGTCACAAAATATTTTTTAGTTTATCTCTTATCGTATGCAGTAATACATGTACGATGTACCTTTACACTTGTAATTCCTGGGAACCGGCAATAAATCTGATTTTTTATTAAAATTATGGAACTAAATTTAGGCTCGATTTTTTGAAAATTGAATAGTACGCGGGTCTCTATTAATGCGCGGGTCTCTATTAGTACGCGGGGGGTCGGAGCTCGAGTTTTAATAGTACGCGGGGCGTACTATTAGAGAAAATACGGTATGTTTTTATTTTTTATTACCAGTTTACGTTTTTAAACATCAGATTTACTTAACTGCAAAAGCATGATGTGTAAAACAATTTATTTCCTATTTATTTTTGTGCAGAGCAACTGGCTGAGCACCGGCAGATTCACTCCGAAGAAAAGAAGTGGAAGTGTGACATTTGCAACTAAGCTTTTAAGCAGGCATCTGGACTGACAAAGCACAAGAAGCGTCACTTGAGCGGATATTTTTGTTGCAATCTATGCGAACAAACATTTCAACAAAAAAGTGGGTTTATTTCTGTTTCAAATTTATTTATTTTAATCTTAGCATCTGTGTTTTTAAATAGGTATTTCAAAATAATGTAATTCATGTTTCTGTTTCTGTTATTTTACAGAACAGCTGTTGGACCACCAATTAATTCATTCGGACGAGAAGTGGAAATGGAAGTGCGATCTGTGCAATCAAATCTTCAAGCACAAAAGGAGTCTCACTGCACACAAGAAATTGCACGAAGGCATCAAGCCTCACGAGTGTCATCAGTGCGGAAAATCTTTTGCCAGGAAACGTAAGTAATTTGAATTAATCGAATCTCGGCAGTCCACAGCTTTTGTTCAGAAACAAGTTTTGGTTTCCATTTTCCATATTGAAAATTAATCATACGGAAAATAAATTATCGATTCCTTTTAGAACTTTGTTTTCTTAAGAACTGACAGATTAATAAATAATTTATTCAGTGTGTCATGTGACATTGTTTCATCGTACTTATTTTGTGTTTGTTTTGTTTTCTTGCAGAGCATTTAACAAGTCACCTCCAGGTGCATTCTTTTGACAAGCCCTGTAAATGCTCAACATGTGACAAATCCTGTAAGGGACCAGGTGGGTTGAGAAAGCACCAAAAATCTCAACACAAAGTTTAATCAATAATTTTTTTCGAATCCTCCTAATTTTGATATTATTGAAATGCAACATATTCGCTCTTCTTCTGTTATGATTATTTTTTAAACATGTTGTTGCAATGCAGCTCATAATGAGCTCACACGTGTCTTTGCCCTAAGTACACGCTTACAAAATAATTTGTGAGCTTGAAAAGTCTCAATTGTTGTCTGGTTTTGTAAGCAAGCTTTTTTCTTACTTTTATTTATTAACTTACAGTTTTATTTTTACTTTATTTACGGTGTACATTTTGGTATTTAAAACTTGTGAGTTCAAAAAAGTACGTTGTTTTCTGACCTTTCTGGAAACTATTTTTGGAGACAGTAACTAAGAGTTTAAAGGTGGAATGAAGTCCCAAGAATTTTACACACGATTCGAGGTTGAAAAATTGACTGTAATTTGACTTTTATGTATATTTTAACTGGGTCTCTTATCACAGCTTTCTTATTCGTTTGTTTTTCTCCGTTCTGTGTTTCAATTAAAGTCAAGTTTTAATTATATTCGTGGAATGTCAATATTAATTTGTAATTCTACGGTCATTGTTTTATATGTATAAAAAATAGCAATGTAATTGAGGCCTAAAAATATTATTGAAATAACTATAAAAACACATGTCTAAAAATAAAAATATAAGACTGCATCACGCTTTGGACCGCCAAATTAAGTACCTAGGTAGAAAGGTACATTTGTATCGCTGGAAGCTAAGCAGGTGCATGTAATCATTGCACAGTTGTTTGAATGGAGAGTGCAAACTGCCGTGTCAAAAGATATTTTTAAAAGCGTAAACCGTTCAACTGTTGTGTCGTGGGTGGATGTACAAAATGTCGAAAATTGCATTGCATAATTGTGATTAATAAATAATCTGGAAGGTCTCTACTTAATTGTTAATATTTAAATGAGAGAACATATTTTTTATTATTTGCGCTTTACGCACGCATTTACAAAGCTCTGTAAAAATACTGTAAACAGTGTAAACTGAGAATTGTAAATTTCTGCTTTTATGGGAAGAAAAATCAAAAATGTATTTTACAAACTAAAGGAAAAATTATTTTGAACGTGGAACATGCGGATATTTTATTTGAACACACAAGCAGGAATATCAAGAATCGCTATTTTAAAAATGCTATTCACAATTCCCGACAATTCAGTCCACAATAAACTTGCTGTCACCTAATATGCTATTCGCAACTTACCCCGCGATTTTCACATCAGTGCACATGCCAAAATGCGAACTAATCTCACAATCAAACTACGAATTCGCATATCTGCAACCGCATCTGGTTCGTCCTTCTTCTTCTTAAACTGGCAGATTTTTACATTCGCTTTCCTTCATTGCAGATTTCATCCCCTTTGAAAATAGAAATTTGGAAAACACACATGAGAAAAAATGAAAACAAGAACTACATACCTACCTATTACCAACGGGATCGTCCACAAATGGCGCCATCCAAAAACCCCCATTTTTAGGAACCTATGTCCTTCCCCAGTCAGCGTCTACAGCTTATCCATTGCGTAAATGGCTATCATTAGCATATGGAATTTTGATCATTAGCCAAGAAGACCCGATGACCCTACCAATGACGTCATTTGTGGGCGATCCCTAAAAGCAAAAACTTCAAAAAAACATCAAAACAAATAACGGGATCAAATAGTTTCTCACACTGCACTGTTTTGTACATTATATTAAATTCACCTGGCGGCCATAAAGATGTAGATAGATGCCACATGCCACTTCAACTATTGTTTACATTAGGGATTGTCCATAAGTGACGTCATTTAAATATTGGCGCTGTTTTAGAGGCCATCAACTCCAATGTCATCACTTCACCATTACGCAAGCGCGGCTATTTTTTACGTCAACAATGCCCCATATTACCCACCCACACCCACCCTACCAATGACATCATTGAAACTGACCTTTTATATGTTAAGTTTTTAATTCTTTTATTTTAACAATTTATCAAACATTACATAACTTTATTTTTGGTACATCTTAAAAACAAGTATTTTCTGAATTTGGATACTTTATAATTATAAGGCATTACTATTTCAATATGGATAAAGCTTCGCAAAGTTAAGAAAACTAGCAGCAGTTTCTGTTAGCTTGGTAGACTACTCTATTACAATAGTTCGCATTAGTTAAAATTTCTGTTACCTCAGTAGATACATCGGTTAAGAAAACTCTAGCAGCAGTGTCTGCTAGTTAAAAAGTCGATTTATTACTCCTGTACAAGAGTTAACAGATTTCCCGACACTGGAAAAAAAAAGTCAAGAGACTAACCTGTTGAAGTTAGTGGATCTGCTGCTAAAATTTTCTGACAGATAATCTGCCAACAGTTTTTCTTAGCGTGTAATCAGAATCAGAATCAGAGACGTATCCTACAAAATGGATAGTAAATAGTTAATTACTATGAACAAAGTCAATGTGGGTCAATCAAATGCATGAAATTACTTTACTACTAAAAGACAATTCGTAAAACGTGAGTAATGCAGGTAGGTGCTTATGAAAGTGCACAAATTTCCACAGCACTTTAATGTTTTCTTAAAAACCAGTAAAAAGAGTTTCAAAATTCATATTTTTAACAATTCAGTGTAATAAATTAGGAACGTGCTAGGCCCACGTAAGATCGAATATTTCGGTATTTTTATAAATTCCTGGAAGAAATCTTTCATTCATATTTCAAGCATTGTTGCAGATTGTAATTAACTTTAATATATGTCAAGGGTCATTCAAAAATTATGTCAACCAAACATCCATTTTCAAGACACCCAATGACCCTGTGTCATAATGAGCTTAAAAACTACATAAATGGCTATCTGTAATAAACATGGGGTGCCATCAGTGTACAAGTTGAATGATTGATCCAAACCGTGACGTTCGTTATGGACGATCCCTAGCGGCATATTCTAACTGCCTTGATAAATTAAACTTTTTGAATAAAAAAGAATCCAGTGCCCACTGCACTGCTGGAAGTATTTATGTTAAATTGCATATCGAAAATATTGATTTAATTTCAAATTCGTAAATTCCACGTACAATGAAGGTTATAAACTGCCTTATTTTTCCGCAGACATTAGATGGTGAATATTGCATCCCAAAAGTCGTAACGTCTAAAACTTGCATGTTAAATGTACTGAAATTCACTTGCAAAAGTCCAGCACCAAAGAAGATATTCCTGGTTTCGTTTCATTTCGAAATTTGCATCGTTTTGGGTTTATATTGATTTTGAATCGGTTAAAAAAAACGCAACCTTTTTGGCTTGAAAGCAGCTACTGTGTAGGCAATTGTCCACAAATGACGTCATCCGTAGAGTCAATGGTTTAAGTCGGGTACTGGTGACATATCCCATGATAACGATAGCCATTTGGCTAAGCTGATGACGGGAGGCGAGTCTTTAGGTCCTAGAGATGAGTAATTTTTAATGAAATCATTTGTGGACGATCCCTTACTACTTTTTTACTACCTTATTTTCCTTCTGTTCTTGACTTCGCTTATCACTCGTTTTACATTTCTTTGCTTAACATAACAAAGTATGCACCTAATCAGTTAATCTTAACTTTAAATATCTTCTGACGTTGGTAATCAAGTAAATAACTGATTTGCATATTGAAGATTAGATGTTACTATTTGTGGTGCTCAGTTCTATGCAGTTCACCAGAAGACAGACGGTTGGTTGCACTGCTGAATAGTTAAATAAATGCTTCCAATGTTCTGACTACTGACAAACGACTGAAACTGTGGAAGTGTGGACTGTAGAAAAGTCGTTGAGTGACGTCAGAAGAACTGGAGGCAAGAAAAATCGAAGCATTCCACAGACAGACCACAGCCACTTAAACCTACTTACCAACTTAACTGCTACTTGATTTAAAAGTGGAACATCTTCAAGTACAAATAATTAACAATTTGAAGCAGTTAATTTCATGTGTTGGCTTTTCAAGCATCTCGTTTGTCTTGGCAATTTATTATTCTAGTTTATTAAATTATATAAACACAAAATCAGAGATTTATTTGTGCTTGGAAATCTTACGAAAACCAACTTGTTGCTTAAGCAATAAATAAACTTGATTTATGTGCCGGTGAATCGGTGGGTGACAAATAGCGAGGGACGATGGCATCGACATCAAAAGTGACAAAACTGACCATGAAACAACTGAAAGAAAAGCACAGTGTCGCAGTGGAGGAGCTTAATCGAAAAGTTCGCGAAAAACTGAAAGATATGAAGGTGCAAATCGCGAATCAATTGAAGATCAGGATTCGCGAGGCGATGGAACGGAAACTGGGCAACTTTCTGGACGAAAACTTTGACAGCATCATAGCGAGTGAGAATTTTTCACCCTTGAAATTAAATCATAATTATTCCATTTTACATCATACTGAAAGCTGAATTTATTTAGTTACGCACTACATTTAAAAAACTACAGATTATTGTTTTCAGCTCGAATAAACGGAATAGATGGTTTGGTAATAAATTGGAAAGTATTAATTCAAAAAGAAACTACGGTGTTCTAATTCCATTTCTTTTATTATTGAATTCACAGACTTTGTAGAGGAAAGTAAAGCGGCGAAGGAGCGACAGCGTCAGAAGATGCGACCCCAGCGAGGTGTGAAACGAAAGAGAGGAAGTCACCCGGTTCGGGTTCGGGCAACGAAGGTCAAGAGAGTTCTTGGGGTCACGTTTGACAAGGGCTACTGTGACCTGCGAAGAAAACACTTTTGGAAATGCGTCGACTGCTCCAAAAGATTCTGGTCTCTAAATGGATGTCGCTATCACAAGAAAGTTCATTCGAGTATCAAGTCTCACAGATGCAGTGAATGTCCAAAGAGATTTATCACCAAAAATCAACTGAAGAAGCATCAACTGACCCACTTGGAAGAAAAGCCTTTCAAATGTCACCTGTGTCCGAATCAATATTGCAAAAAAATAAACTTGACCGACCACCAGTGGCATCACTCAGGAGTGAAGCGCCACGTGTGCATAATCTGCAAAAAGCCAATCGTGTCATTTCGCAGCAGAGAGTATCACTACCTTCGACATCTGGGTCTCCTCTTTCACAAATGTAGTGAATGTCCGAAGCGATTCGCAACAAAGAGTAAGTTCTAAAAACGTGCGGTTCCATTATCTTTTTTTTTTGAATTTGTAACAACTGCTAAACTCGCGACTTTGAGTATTTAACATTTTAATGAATTTTAAAAGACAGCGATAATTAATTCGTTATTTCAATGATTGAACTAATTGCTTTAAAAATGGGGTGTGGATTGTGGAATTTTTGAAGGTGAAGTGAAGAGACACAAGTTAATTCACGGAGCCCGGAATTTCGTCTGCCAAATTTGCAACGCGACCTTCACCCAGCCAGAAGGGTTAAGAAGTCATTTAGTCGTCCACAGTGACGAATTTCCATTTCAGTGCAAAACATGCGACAAGAAATTCAAACGCAAAGGTTCGGTGCTTCCACGTCCACTTTTTTTTCGTAACAAGCATTTTGAACTCAATTATTGACCGTTCTTGTTTTTTATACTTTAATTCTAAATAAAGTTTTATTTTCTACTTAGAAAATCTAAAGAGCCATACATCCAGTCATAGCAAGGAAAGAAACTTCAAATGTGATGAGTGCGAAAAGACGTTCAAACAACAAAAAGGACTCAGCCGACATTGTCTCATCCACCGCTTTGACGTTCCTTTCCAATGCGATGGCTGCGAACGGGCATTTAAAATGAAGCGTATGTTTTTATTTTTGATTACCAGTTTAAGTTTGTGATACATCAGATTTACTAAACTGCAAAAGCATATGATGTGTAAAACATTTTATTTCCCATTTATGTGTGTGCAGGGCAACTGGTTGAGCACCGGCAGATTCACTCCGAGGAAAAGAAGTGGAAGTGTGGCATCTGCAGCAAAGCTTTTAAGCAGGCATCTGGACTGACGAAGCACAAGAAGCGTCACTTGAGCGGATATTTTTGTTGTAATTTATGCGGACGAAGTTTCCAGGAAAAAAGTGGGTTGTCTTCTGTTTCACCTCTTTTGAAACTTATTCAATCGAAGATCTGTGTTTTCAAATAAGTGTTTTATAATAACGCAAGTCGTGTTTTTGTTTCTGTTATTTTACAGAACAGCTGTTGGATCATCAGGTGATTCATGCGGACGACAAGTGGAAATGGAAGTGCGATCTGTGCAATCAAATCTTCAAGCAAAAAACTTATCTCACAAAACACAAGAAATTGCACGAAGGCCTCAAACCTCACGAATGTCATCAGTGCGGAAAATGTTTTGCCAGGAAACGTAAGTAATTTGAATTAATTGAATCTCCGCAGCTTTTAATTATCAACACGTAAATGGTTTAAATATTGCAGAGTAATCATACGGAACATAAATTATCGATGGATGATACAACTTTGTTTTCTTAAGAACTGGCGGAATTATAAATAATTTATTACGTGTGTCATGTCGTACTTTTTCATCGTACTAATTTTGTATTTGTTTTGTTTTTCTTGCAGAAGCTTTGACGCGTCACTTCCAAGTCCATTCTTTTGACAAGCCCTTTAAATGTTCAACATGTGACAAATCCTTCACTCGCTCATCTAATTTGAAAAATTACGAAAAATCTCAACATAAAGCTTAAGCCATAAATTTATTCAAATAATTTTTTTATTCTAATCTCAATACTCAAGTGCAACGTGTTCGCATTTCTGTTATTATTGTTTTTTATACACGTTGCATTTAGTTATTACATTGTTGTTTTTACTTTATTTACTTCCGGTGTACAGTTTGAAATTGAAATCTCGTGAGTTGGACGAGGTGCGTTATTTAATGACTTTTTCTGGAAACTGATTTCCATTTTTGGAGACAGTAACTAAGAGCTTAAAGGTAAAATGAAGTGACAAGAATTTGGCACACGATGCCAGATTCAAAAATTGACGTACTTTGACATATGTAATTTAACTGAGTATTTTATCACAGGATTCCTATTTATGTTTTGTATGCTTCCTTCTGTGTTTCAATTAAAGTCAAGTTTTAATAATATTCGTGGAATGCCAATCTAACTGAATCTGCTGTGGCAAAAGATATTTTCAAAAGCGTAAACCGTTCAAATTTGGTCGTGTGCGGTGTACAAAATGTTGAAAATTGCAGTGCCTAATTGTAAATATGAAATAATCTGGAAAGTATATACTTAATTGTGAATATTTGGATGGGGAGAACATGTTTTTTTATTATTTAAGCTTTACGCATGCATTTACAAAGCTCTGTGAAAATACTGTAAACTGAGCATTGCCATTTTCTGCTTTTATGGGAAGAAAATGTATTTACAAACGAAAGTTAAATTATTTGGAACTTGGAACATGCGGATATTTTATTTTAACAGACACAACACAGAATATCAAGAATCTCTAATATAAAAATGTTATTCACAATTACTGACAATTCAGTCCACAATAAACTTGCTGTCACTTAATATGCTATTCGCAACTCACCCCGCGATCTTCACATAAGTACACATCCCAAAACCCAATCTAAAATCTCACAATCAAACTACGGATTCGCATATCTGCAACCGCATCCGTTTCGTCCTTCTTCTTCTTAAACGGACAGATCTTTTCATTCGCTTTTCTTCATTGCAGAATTTATAGTCAACAATACCCAACTTGTCCCACTCACGCCACCGATGACATCATTACTCAGGCTTTCGGATGACGTTGAACACGAAGCCGCTAATCAGAATCACCCTACAAAATGGACAGTAATTAGTGTGAACACAGTCAATGTGGACCAATCGAATGTATAAAATTAGTTACTACGAAAAGAAATTTCGTAGAACTTGAGTAATATAATTATAGGCAGGTGCCTATAAAGTGCAAAAAATTCTACAGCATTTTAATGTTTTCTTAAAAAACATGAAAAAAGGGTTCGACATTATATTCATATTTTAAACAATTTAGTGTAATAAATTAGGAACGAACTTTAAGTCCACGTAAGAACGAATATTTCTGTATTTTTTTCGTTTCCTTGAGGCAACATTTCAAGCACTGCTGGAGAATGTACTTTAACTTTAAAATATGTCTTTTAAAAATGAAGTTAACCAAATACCCCATTTCCAAGACCCTATGACCCCCTGTCACGAGCATAAAAATTGCGTAAATGGCTATCTGTAATATCGGGGGCCATCAGTGTACAAGTTGAATGATTGATCCAAACCGTGACGTTCGTTATGGACGATCCCTAGCAGCATATTCGAACTGCCTTGATAGATTAAACTCTTTCAAAAAAAAGAATCCATTGCCCACTGCTGGAAGTATGTAGATATGTTAAATTGCATATAGGAAATGTTGATTCTTTTAATTTTAAATTCGTATTATTCCACATACAATTACCTCCATAAGGTTATATACTGCCTTGTTTTTCCGCAGACATTAGATGGTCAATATTGCATCCCAAAATTCGTATCTATTATTGAATATAACGTCTAAACCTTGCATCTTAAATGTACTGAAATTCACTTGTAAAAATCCAGCACCAAAGAAGTTATTCCTGGCTTCGTTTCATTTTGTTTGCATCGTTTTGTGTTTATATTTATTTTGAATCGGTTAAAAAAAAACTCAACCTTTAGCTTGAGAGTGCAAACTGTATAAGCGATCGTCCACAAATGACGTCATCCGTATTGTCAATGGGGCACCTTGGGTACTGATCACATCCCGTGTTAAAAATAGTCATTTACGCAATGGCTAAGCTCGTGACAGGGGGCAGGTTAACAGTTTCGGTTGTGGTAATTCTAAGTATTGTTTGTAGTAGAATTTTACAGTGTTTAGTGGTGGTTATCAATTTAACAGTTCATATTGGTGGTGGAAACGGTGATACCAAATTTAGTACCCCAAATTATTCCGTAATCCCACATTATTTGCAAACATGAGTAGTTGTTTGTTACTCTTACTGTGTTACACAAACACGTCAGCCAGGTATGTTCAACATCTATGGGTATGTGAATTTAGTTGGTCATTAGTAGCTGGCAGAATTTATATAAAATTATTTACCAATTTAAGAAAGGACTTGCGTACTAACAAGGCTATTTATAGCACTTCCTTCGTAGTTAAATGAGCATCATGAAAGCCTTAACTTGTGTTGAAATGATATGCTCCTGTTGACAGACAACTGTGTAGTTCAGCCAAAATCAGAGCCAGCTGGAATTTTTCGTATGATTTTCATAAAAAGCATAAATTAGCCATTAATAGCTTTAAGCTCATGACTAGGGTAGGCCCATTTAAAATTCCCTGGGAATTTGGGAACTTTGGGAAGGAGGGAACTTTGGGAATTTTGGGAATTTTGAAACTAGGGAATTTTGGCAAAATTCCCTGTGTATTATGAAGTACTGAGAATTTTCGATATTCCGGAAATAGTCAAACAGGGAATTTTGGGAACTTTTGGAATATTCACTATTAAGGGAATTTTTAAACAGGGAATTTTGGGAAGTTTTGGAATTTTCAATGTTTCGGGAATTTTCAAACAGGGAATTTTGGGAACTTTGGTAATTTTTAGTATTCCGGGAATTTTTAAACAGGGATTGTTTGAGTTACGGAATGAAAATTCCCTGAATTCCCAAACTTCCCTAGGGAGTTTTGGGAATTTAAGGGAATTTTGAAAACTGGGAATTTAACTGGGAATTTTGCTAAAATTCCCTTCCCTCGGGAACTTTGAGTCGGGAGGGAATGAAACGCAGGGAATTTTAAATTAGCCATCCCTACTCATGACTACGGGCACGGGTTGCTCTCGTAAACCTTTGCCAAATATGCCGGCACTGGCAATCTGACAGTGCAATAAACTATTCAATTGCGGTTCAGTATAAATGATTTTAAGTTTTATCTTTAACCTTTAGCAGACGAATTCTATGTTTTTAATTGAACTGATAAATTGTATATAGCACCTTCATTTGGGTTGACGAATGATAAATGATCAATGATCATCTACTATGCACTT
Organism: Dicyrtomina minuta; assembly: GCA_949802685.1. Taxonomy (NCBI): domain Eukaryota; kingdom Metazoa; phylum Arthropoda; class Collembola; order Symphypleona; family Dicyrtomidae; genus Dicyrtomina; species Dicyrtomina minuta. The sequence continues at coordinate 11,177,889 of OX461811.1, forward strand.
ATTTTGAATTTAAACTACCTTTGTTACTGCCTATATTTACTAATTTACTTGTCTTTATGAATAACTGACTAATTTTACTGTATTCATAATTTTTTACCATGTGATACGTTGTTGTAGGACATTTGCTACCGAACAATTACTACCCGCAGTCATTTGCTACCAAAACCCGACCAAGGACATTTGCTACCCATTAGTGAGGTTGAAATAAAATGCATGGACAATACATATTTATAAATGTACAGCGATAACATGACAAGGTTCAAATAATTTATTAATGCTTTTGTTGTTATTGTTAATGATATAAGATAATATATTTGTATATGGTGGTTCAAAAATTGTATTTAAAAGGGTATACATACATTTTCCTCCTGGACATTATCCCCCCAGGACATTATCACCTAGAGCATTTTCCTCCCAAATCGTACCAAGAACATTTGCATCCCAGCATCAAAAACACATACCCAAAATGAGCGAGTATTCTTTTACTGTAAATTGTGTATTTACAGATTTTCTCCATAATATGCAAATATCTTATGCAGAAAATCTATGAATACACAAATTTACCGTAAAGGAATACTCGCTCATTTTGGTTAAGTGTTTTTGATACTGGGAGGAGAATGTCCTCGGTACGATTTAGGAGGAAAATGTCCTGGGGGAATAATGTCCAGCAAGAGAATGCCCTATAACCATTTAAAATTTAGGCATATATTACATTTACTGATTGATGTAATGAGATTGAAACGTGAGTATTTTTTTATAACGATTTAATTATAGTAAAACGCCATATTTCTGCCTTTCTATCTGTCTGTCTGTCGGTCTGTCCGTCTGTCTTTCTTTCTGTCTGGTAAAAACACAGTTTCTGGTTTTAAAATTATATGTAGGTACTACGTCGCGTACTTACATTTTTAGACTTATATGCAGTTTTATTTATTTTATTAGAATTAAGAATACATTTCAATTTTATTACTACTGTTGTCTTGACTTTTAGTATTTATTGTAGCTTGTCCAAAATAACTTGTAATAATTTTGTATAGTTCTAGGTTTTATACATGAATCAGTCTTAAAATTTGTATTCTGGGGTAATGATTAAAAAACAATTGAAAGTATTGATAATTTATACATAACTTTTAAATATAATTTTGGAACGAAATTATGTTTACTTTTATCATTAACATTAACAGAATTAGTGAATTATTTCAACGATGTCATGTTACCGCAGTACATTTATAAATACTGTCCATTTATTTTATTTCTACCTTATTATTATTATTATTTACTAGGGGTTCAGCCTCTTACAAGACTGATGCCACTGCACATAGTCCGAATTAAATTATTTACCGATTATTTGCGTTTTTTTATGGGGTTACGAATGACAGCAAACATTTTCAGTTTAAATATTTTCCAAATCTATATGACCGGACATTACAGTCGACGAAACAATTTTAAACGTTTTTGAATTTTAAATTTTTGCATTGCTTAAATGGAGAAACTTACTTCTTTCGATCCATTTGCACAATGTCAGTTTTTGTTCAAATTTCAAAAGGTACGATCTGTTACATAGAGAAAAGAACGTTCTTTCTGAAATCTGAAACACTCCAGAATTATTTACAAACCAAAATTATGCCTGTAGTGAATTTTCAAAATCATAGTGCTGATATATTTATATAAGTATATATAAAGTTACATACGGTTAACCTATGAATAGTGTGTACGGTCATTTCAGTGACTTACATAAAAATGGTTTCACATGGTACTCGCCAATTTCAAATGTCCTAGGTTTGGGCGTGGGTAGCCAATGTTTTAGGTTGGGTTTTTTGGTATTAAATTCCCTTGAAACAAATGTCCGTATACCGATACATTGTTACTAGTTTATAACAATTTTTAAATTAACCTTGACCAATTATTGTACATTAGACTAATGAATTACTTTCTGGGTATATACGGTTATTACTTAGACTACAGTACTTACATACTTATCTATGTTTCTAATCCAGATGTCTTCCAAACTAAATAAGAATCGGGATGATAGTGGAAATGAAAAAAATAATCAGAGTCGAGAAGGCGGACGCAATAATAATTCCATTAAGTTGAATCAGCATTCCGTCAGTTCCCGTCGAGTTCAGTCTCATTGCATTTCGTCTAACCCGGGTAACCAAGCAAATGGCTTAAGGTAGTTTATTCAGTTTAAATAATTGATCCAATTGAAGTTTGAAACATTTTTCAATGCTAAAGAAACAAAATCGCCGACCTCCATGTTTTAATGTAATATTATTTCGCATTTTGTTTACCTATTGTTTTAAAAAACCAAATTATACACTATTTAAATTTCCCTCTGGTTGTCACATCTTCTAAACAAAATATGTGAAAATCCGGAGTAATTAGTTTAAGAAATCTTACAAAGGCACGTACCTGCTAACATATATTCTGAGCATCCAATATTTTATTATTATTTTATTTTTGCTCTGTGGAGTTCCTTTTCGTCTATCTCTACCCACGCTAACAACCAGCTCTTTTTCTACCTCTACTCTATCATCTGTATAAACTAGACTTTAGGTCACCGATATCGGTGATTTAAGTGCGCCTAATGTGACCACTGACCACGATTTCCCACTGTAACCATTCTGTAACGTGTCTACGGTTGGTGACGATTAGTCTACACCCAAATACGACACCATTAACCCATTTTAAAATAGAATCCACCTCCTTGATTTTTGAGCGTGAAACACCGTAACCAACACTAGACACGTTACAGGAGGGTGACAGTGGGTAATCGTGACCAGTGGCCACATAAGGCGCACTTAAACCACCGATATCGGTGGCCTAAAGTCTAGTTCTTAATAATTTACTATTTTATTTCGTACTCGAAAGGCATAAAAAACTTAAAATTCATTTATCTTGAGTGAGTTTAGGTTAGGTTATATGTATCAGGTATAAGTAGGGATGGCTAATTTAAAATTCCCTGCGTTTCATTCCCTTCCGATTCAAAGTTCCCAACCGAAGAGAATTTTGGCAATATTCCCAAGTAAATTCTCAGTTTTCAAAGTTCCCAAAATTCCCTGCCTGAAAAATTCTGAAATATTGAAAATTCGCATTGCTTCATACACAGGGAATTCTGCCAAAATTCCTGATTTTCACAACCCCAAAATTCCCAAAGTTCCCTCCCTCCCAAAGTTCCCAAATTCCCAGGGAATTTTAAATGGGCCTGCTCTAGGTATAAGTAAGATTTGTTATAAATGAGGGAGCTTGCAATTATAGCGTCATAAATTTCGGGGTACGGGGGGAAGAGTTCTCGAAAATATGATTTTGTATCCATTATTACGAGTTTATCTGTTGGTTGTTATTTTGTAGGGGAAACGAACATTACATAGCCTTAGCAAATTTCCCTGGCACATAATGTATAAACAACGATGTACTAATTATTAACCTGTGGGGGCCAGATTTTCAAAACCAAGCCACAACTTTTGTATATTTTTTTTAGGAAACCTAACGACCTAAACAGGAAGTTGACAAAAAACAGTTTTTGTGGTGCTAAGCTTGTACCATCGTTTATTAGTTAGCATATGCCTGTATCGTTTCAGATCTTTCCTTTGCTGTTTAACAGTAACATTATCATCCAATTAAGTCTTCGTTTTCTTCGATTTGTTTTGCAACATACGTGCACCAGTACAGTTTTTTTTTATTTTACAGTATTGCTCTGCAGTGCAGGGGTGAGTTTAAAATTATTAGACACACTGTATACCTACTTCCTGCGCACACTGCACCTTACAATTACAAAAATTCTTGTTTTCTCACTGTTATCCACAACTTTAAGGTGAAACCTTTAAATATAACTTTAAAATAGGTTTACCAGGATGCCTCACGTTAGCGTGAACTCGAACTCCAATCAAGCTATGGTGGTCCAGTGGTGCCGGGCGAGACATAGCGTCTGAGGCTCTCCATTACTGTCGACAAGGCGTGGGTTCGATTCCCACTTGCCTCGGATCTCTTTCGTGAGAAAGTTGATCTTAAACGCCGGGCTCTCCACATGTGTGGCGATCTATATCCTTAAAGGCTTACTTGGCTCTGTGTTAGTACGGGGTAAGCTAGTCACACAGGGGTCCGTGTTGGGAGAACAGATCTTAAATGATTTGAAACACTTGACCCCTTGAAACTAAAGCTACTTTAACCGCTTTTTTTAAGCTAATTACTCGTTACGAGTGCAATATTGTCTGCACTCCGCTCCGTGAGTGCAACTCTTTTGCGACATTCACATACAAAAATACATCCTTGAAGTGGCGCGAAGTTTCAAAATCGTTGCACTCTGAGTGCAGGCAAGGTGCACTCCGCTCCGCTCCCTTGAGTGCAATCTAAATTCCTTGCACTCGCACTCCGCTCACTGAGTGATGCGGAGCGGAGTGCAGTTTTAGAGTGGATTGCTGCACTCCACTCGTTGAGTGGTCCCAGCTATGTTCCTGCATATGACAAATAAAAATGAATAAAAATAGTTTAAACTTTAAAAATGCGTGGGGAGCGTAAATGTTGTTTTAAAAAAATTTCGGAAGCACTTTCAAAAATAGCATTGTGTTCTCTACGTAACAAGCATTACTACTTGAAATTTGAATGAAAACTGACATCCGGCTGGGGGTGTGAAAACAGTGAGTTTCTCCATTTACGCAATGCTGACTCCCCTAAATTAAAAAAAAATTTGCCGCCACACTAGTTTTAAAAATTCAATTTTTTTTGTCAGCTTCCTGTTTCGGTCGTTCGGTTTTATAAAAAAAAATATACTTAAGTTGTGGCTTGGTTTTGAAAATCTGGCCCCCACAGGTTAAAAATCAGTATATCGTTGTTTATACATTATGTGCCTGGTCTTAGTTGGACTTCGGTAAATAGTTATATTGATATCATTTCTTTTTTCATTCAATTTCGAACATCAAACAGTGCTGAGAATCCCTTAAGTGCTCCAGATAAATCAGTTGTGACTGTTTGCAGCTCTGATTCAGAGAGTGTTAAATGTCTAGTAGACAAAAATGAAAGCAAATACCAAAAATTGCAAAATGCTCACAAGGAAAAAGTTGTGTTGGTTACCACATCGTCTCCCAGTATTCGGTTCATTCACACTGAACAGTTAAGCTGGACGCAACTATACCCTGGCGTGAATATAAGCATACATTTCGATTCTGGTGATGTGAAAACGGGTATCTTGCAAATACAGTCAAACACAGTCAAACCTTTGGAAAATAATAGCAATGCCAGTGTGGTCAGTTTTACTTTCATATTATATCATTTAAATACTGGGCCGGATGAAGGAAACGCTTTTAGTAGAAACTTGTTTGCGTACAAAAATAACCGTTTAGATATTATTACCTTATTTCCTCTAATAGTACGCGGGTCTTTAATAATGCGCGGATCTCTAATAGTACGCGGGGGGTAGCTGCCTTAATTTGGATAGTACGCGGGTCTATTTAACACACTATTAAATGCCAGTGCGCGGGTCTCTAGTTATACGCGGGGGGTCGAGGCTCGATTTTTGATAGTACGCCCCGGTAATTGTTTTCGTAGGAAAATCATAATGTTACATTTTCATGCAGTTGTCTCAGCAACTTTAATTTTGTATCTATTCTTAAAATAGATAGATTTTAAGATTTGTATAATATTTTAAAGAAATATTGTTTTATTTTTACAGGGTATATCAGTATTGTGTGGTACTGTACGTATAAAATCTGAAGCTGAAAAAATTCAGCTGGTCAACCTTTCTTAAAGTGGAGTGAAATAAGCGATGGTAGTCATGCTACTATTCCTAAAGGTACGCTGTATTCTCTAGAAAACTGGAAACTGGAGGACGCGTTTCTACACTTCACAGTAGTGCGATAAGCCAGTCAGCCAGTAGATGGACGAACTGGGACTTTAAAGGGCCACGAAAATTTTTTTACTTTTAGAGGCCTATATATATTCTCATTGTTCTTATGCATGCGAGTAGTGAAAGATTCCCTTTCATTTAATATGATCTAGTTAAACCGAGAATTTAATCTTCCTCTGTCTCTATCTCCTGAAAGTATCTTAATTTATTGCCAATAAATAAATACGAACTACCTGTGAATAATTTAGAAGTAATGCAATGACATGATATTATAAGAAAGGTCTTATTTTTCTAGCACGTTTATAATATTTTAACCATGTCATCATTACAATCAAATACAATAAATTTAGAAATCATTTTGCACGGTTTTTAGTTACTTTTCATGAAACCAGAGTTGGCTGGGCCTCCGTCAGGAAGCGGATCGGATCGGCCGGCGGCTTAACCGCTCAACGTCTGTCATGGCCGGCGTATTTCTGTCGATCCATGGTAGGCAACAGAACCGTCGGCTGAACGGCGGACCGACAGTGGTGCATGCGGTTTACAATGATTAATATACACCGGCGGTACTAAGGCGGACCACTAACTAGCGGAAGTAGCTTACTCGCCTAGGGGATTCCTGTCCCCCACACCCACCCTCTCCTTTTTTTAATGCATTGTTTCTTATGATATAGTTATAACGATTGCACTCATCCATTAACTAATTATTCTTGAAACAATGATTATTGCACATTTGTTCAATAAATAATCATAGCACTGTTCTTGATAAAAAAACACCAGTCATCAATTTCTGCGGCATGTGAATGTTTTTTAACTTAAAATAATGAAGAGAAGCAACATGGCGCTCGGAAAACCTCAGATAACTACGGTTTCTGAAAACATTGCAAATCAAGAAAAGATGATTTTCGATTAGAGCTATTTTTTATACAAAAAATGAGGCATAGATATGGATTGTTGATGTGGAGCAACGTTCTGTTTGCATGTTTTTTGAAAAGCGTGATTTTTTCTGTTTACATGTTTTTGAAAAGCGTTATTTTTTCTATTTGCATGTTTTTTGAAAAGCGTAAAATATTGTATTTGCATGCTTTTTCAAAAGAGTAAAATGTTCTATTTGCATGTTCTTGGAAAGCGTGAAATATTGTATTTGCATGCTTTTTAAAAGGAGTAAAATGTTCTATTTGTATGTTTTTTCAAAGCGTAAATTGTTCTATTTACATATTTAAAAAAATGCTCAATATTCTATTTAAATGGTATCGATACATGTTTCAATGTTTTTGTAGATAGTAGATATTGGTTTTAGCTACAAATGGATATGTGCCTCCTGTTTCTTCACAAACGATATATGTACTTGAGTTAGAAATCACACAATCTCCACGTAATCTCGGTGTCACTTGTTTCATTTGCGAAACATGCCCCCTGGATATAAATGGACTTGCAAAATGTTTTATTTCCTAATACGTCCTCAATAAGCCCCTACGACGATCTCATGGACCACTTCGCTTTACCTGTCAAGTTTGCTCCAAAAAGTTGCGACAAGCATCTATTTTTGAAAACTTCGGGCCAAATCCTATATTCCATACTTCCACACGGGACCCAATGCAGAATGACGAGCATTCTCAAAGTGCCTCCTATGCGATTCGCAAGTTTCCATTTCAAATGTGCTTTATACTCCATCTTCATGGTTGTGGGAAGTGGTTTAAATGCAATTTAGACGTTTTTAAGAAAATGCTCCATGTTTTATTTGCGTGTTTTTAAAATGTGTACAATATTCCATTTTCATGTTTTTAAAAAGCGCGGAAAATTCTGTTTTGATATTTTTGAAAAATGCCTAAAATCAAATTAAAAAAAATGTGATACTTTCATGACTACTTTCTGCATGTTGAAGCTAAAACTACAGAGTCTTAAATACATGAATTTAGGGAAACATTGAGAATTACTAAAACTTTGGGGAGCTGATGTTGTTCATTGCAAGGAAGTGGAATTTCTTTCGCATTCACAGTCTCGAAGCAGCATTCATTTAAATTACAACTAAATACAGGACGTGCCTTGTTGCTGGATATCACGAAAGGATCAGGAAAATTGTGTACTTGTCTTTGTCGTTTTGGTTGTTGAAAAGCATGTTGAACTCAAGGCTGATGCTCCTTTAAATACGCCACAGTTTGAAAACGTGTTGATTTTAGACACATGCCACATTTAAATAGCTTAGGGCTGTTCTTTGATAAGCAATGCCCAGGCCGGTAAGTAATGCCCATTTCGGTAAGTGATGCCCAGGCCGGTAAGTGATGCCCAGGCCGGTAAGTGATGCCCAGGCCGGTAAGTGATGCCTAACTTTGGTAAGTGATGTCCAAAAAAGACTTTGTTTATTTATAGTGCAATGAATATAAATCGACGAAAATTGAATAAATCTACTAGAATAGAGTAACAGAGAACATGCGGCGAGCGAGAGATTCCAAATTTCTGGGAAGCGATAAGATAAAATTCCTTCACCCATACATATAGTGGCTGCCTGGTGCATTCCATAATTCAACAGAATATAATATGTAGTACCAATATCAATGTAGATGAATGTATCGCTGGTGAAGAGGCAACTTGGCCTAAGTCCAGTCCAAACTTAAAAGCAACTTGGTACAAGTCCATTCATTTCTTAAAAGTAACCTGGCACAAGTCCATGTCAGTTTTATAAAAGCATGCAAATGAATAGCGTTAGCGCAAGTAGGGGTCGTCCATCAATGAAGTTTAGAAAAATAAAAAATTTTCTAACACCTCCCTCCCAGAGTTAAGCAAATCCACATAATAGCGTCACACTAAGTTTACATATTATATTGCCCCCCTCTTTCCCCTAAATATACGCGTCACCCCTTATTGAATCCCATACATTTAAAACGTTCGACGGGCAAAAAGCATAGGGTGGGCTTTGCGACCACCGTCATGCATTGTGAAAGGCCAGCTGTAAAAGACTGTGACAGGTTTGAGCAGGAACGTATCCGAACCTATTTAATGCAATAACTGCCCCGTCCTATCCATTTGAATGCTTTTAGGAAACTGACATGGACTTGTGCCAGGTTCCTTTTAAGAAGTGAATGGACTTGTGCCAGGTTCCTTTTAAGAAGTGAATGGACTTGTGCCAAGTTATTTTTAAGCTTGGACTGGACTTAGGTCAAGTTGCCTCTTCACCACCAGCGGTATGTTAGTATAATTAATGAAGATGTTGAGGCTTGATAATTTTATTTGAAGACCTCGAGGAAGGGTTGCAGAATGACAGTTTTCATTCTGTATTTAATGTATACAATATAATAATAACTAAATTATATGAATAGGTAGAAATAAATATAATAATAATATGTATAATATATTTATAAAAAACAAGGGCTAAAGCCCTTGTTTTATGGCAGCCTTAACAGCAAAATAAGGCATTTTGAATTTGCCGCCAAATTTTAGCTTCAATTTACGTATTTTAAATAAAAAGAAGCAATTAGGCCGCACAATGTGTTTTTGGTTATTTTATCTATCTTATTATAATCAACTTGTGTAATACAATCAAAAGTTCAAAATTTCAAGTTTTGAATTTCCCGCTAAAACAATAAATATTGCGTTAACTCAAGATTTTGACCGGTCACTCAATAAAGGAACCCTGAAGTGATATATTTTTGGAACAACAATCTCAGTTGTCGATGAGCTAAGGCAGCTCGTTTTTTGGGCGATCATAAAAAGAGACAACGTATGTCAAGTATTCCCAAGACTGACAGGACTAAGCCGCGATAAAATCGCAACTGGAATTCCCATCGATGAAGTTAGTTATACGTCTTTCATTTAGTTATGTATTATTTTTCTTAATAATGCTGGGTGCCGCGTGTAAGGAGCTCGTAGCCTGGAAAGAATTTAATTTTACTTTGAATTAAGGCACTTTGTAGGTTTAATGTTGCTAAATTAATTTTATTTGACGGCATCTAAATTCTTTGTAGCCTACGAGCTCCAATATTTGTTTCGTGCAATGAATGAGAGACGGATCAACTATATACATTTAGCAATGCTGCTTTCAAAACCAAAACCGTAATCCGTAATGCACTAATTCTTATTACAGGTTAAGAATATGTTGGACATACTTCTCGTTGAAAATACTTTAGTTGGAGTAGATATAATCAACGACCTTAAGAGTCTGGATTACTGTTGGGAATCTAAAAATATACAAATTGTAGACGTTCATGACTTCTACAAGGATGAAAAGGGTCGAATTAATCTCCAAGATATTGTGACTCACCTTTTCCCCTTGAAAGTCAACTTTCAATGCTCGTTTCATTCTGCGATTTCGGACTCACGTATGACTCAGAAAATTTGGAAGAAGATGATGAAATTAAAATCGGATGGACATGATATTTACCCTGAAAAGATTGATCGGAATAAGCGAGGTAAAATCGATGTCGGGGATAGGTGCACTTGTGAGGTCTCTAAGAAAAAGTTCAAAAAAGCTGGCAAAGGCAGGAAGAAGATTCAATTTTCTGATTTCGACTTTAATTCATACTAATAATAATTACATTTACGATTCCTATGTTGAATAATTTTCGTGATAAAATGACCAACCATAACGAAAATATAATATTTTATCTTAATGAATATAAGTAATGAATTGAATTGAATGACATTTATTAAATAAAGTGTTAACAAACGGATCAACTACATTTGTGTGAACAAATTTTATTAAAATATACTTTTGATAAAATCATAAGCATGGCATAAAATGTAACTAATAACACCTAATAATAGTAATTTTAACTTTTATAACTTAAATTAAGTTCACACCAGTTTTATTCGATTGAACCACAGGTTTACAGGACGGATCAGTCAGGTACATTTGACGATGCTGCCTGCAACTAAACCTACAGCTTATATAATTATAACTTTTATAACTTAAATTAAGTTCACACCAGTTTTATTCGATTAAAGCACAAGTCTACAGGACGGATCAGTCAGGTACATTTGACGATGCTGCCTGCAACTAAACCTACAGCTTATATAATTATAACTTTTATAACTTATATTAAGTTAACACCAGTTTTATTCGATTAAAGCACAAGTCAACAGGACGGATCAGTCAGGTACATTTGACGATGCTGCCTGCAACTAAACCTACAGCTTATATTAGTTTCTTCCTTGTCCGACGGAACTGATGTAGAAACATGGCTGTGAGATGCTGCAGAAACTGTACCTGGTTCTGACGGATCATCACAAACCATTTCAAATACTTCAGCTTCAGCTTGTCTTGTACTGAGTAACAGTATTGTTGTAATTGATAATTTACTCATAATTTTATAATCATAACAATAGTGAAATTGGTAATTTTAAGCATTAGTCAAGTTGTAAGTGTTCTATTTAAACTTCAGATTTACAATTTTAAATTCGAAGAAACTATTAAATACTATGAGTTTGCTAATTATTCTGCGTGTACAGCTCTCGCTCTCATTTAATCTTTTGCTGAATTTATCATAATACATCTACTGCAAATTTGACACTAATCTACTCATATGAGAAATGCGGAAAAGGTGAATGCAGATAATACCGAAACAGACACCACATTTCACGTAGTTCATTCTTAACTAAAGAGATCACTAAGAACTCATAATAATCTACCGTATAATTGTAGTAATGTAATGACTAACTTAATATGCCTCATTACTAATTATAGTGTATTATTAAGTTTTAAATCTATAGTACAATATATAGTATAGTGTCAGGAGGATAGGGGCTCTTAATTATCTGGCATTTTTAATTTATTCATTTATTTCGCACTATGTATACAATGCAAATATATGTAGGTTTCATTTCCATCACCCGAATCTTCTGTCATCATGTAGTACAGCATACATTCATTGCATTGGATACTGAATGGGAGTTTAGCTTTTGATACAATACACTGCTATAAACATGTTGCAGTGTATCTTGGGTACCCAACTCCAAATTTCCATTCACTAACTTGTCTATTGAATGTGTGCATAGTCAACAAAGATCAAAATATATTATTAACGGTAGTAACACAGCCTAGCACGAGCTACTGCACGGAAGATTAGCTATTAATACCCGCGACACACTGTTATTCCAGCGCATTCCAAATGTTAAATTTCCATTCACTAACTCGTGTATTAAGCAAAGGCGGTGTTATTACAGTCTAAGAAATACACTGGGGGAAATGGTAGGGGAGCTTATTGAGCTCAAAGTGTGAAGTAATGGGCACAGAAAAAAGGTTCGAAGGGGAGATAACTTTTATTGGAGTCAGATGTCATAGGCATTACGCAGTAAGTGACTGGGTGAGGAAACAAAATGTAATGGTGACACGAATAAAGGGACTGGAGTGTAAATACAGATGTAGAAGATGAAAAGGATTTAAAGGATGCATTGAGACGGATATTGTGAGCTCAATACAGAAGCAGTGTAAAGTATGAATAAGATACAGACAGTCGTCTGTAAAGTGCACTTGAAGTATGTAAAGGTTTTTTCTCGGAATTCACACAATTCTGTGCTCAGAAAAAATCAAAAAAACAATGGTATTTCTGGATTGTGAAAAATATGCTGATTGTATTCAGTGTATAAAAATTTGTAAATTTTACTTTGTGGTGCTGCAAAATACAAGTCAGTTTTGTTTGAAAGACCCAGCAGCCGCATCTGCTCCAGTTATCGGAGTATTCAATGATACGAGTAATTGCCAGGTTCCTATTGATATTGACAGTGGGACGTGGAGTCCTATAATTTTTGGAATCCTAATTGGAATATTTATTGTTGTTGGCATTGGGATTTGGTTTTACCGCAATCGAAACCAGATGAGCAACAATGAAATGTGCCCTCTGCTACAACGACAAAGAAGAATGACGGGGGTTGGGACAGAGGTAAAGTTAAAATAAACACAATATATCAAATATATTTAAGGATTATCTGTATTTTAATGTGACAGTTAGTCAAATGTATTAAAGGTATAATCGAAATAAATTCATTGAAGATATTTTTTCAATTTTTACGATTATTTGTACTGTATGTACAGAATTTATTTTTAATACTTTAACAGTATTCTGGTTGTTTGTAGACTCGATTTTACGACTTGGATCGACAGACCGAGGCAATTGAGATGGATTCGTTTCCAAATCCAACAGATGCACGCCTCATGAGTGAGGTAGTGTTCAAGTAATATATTAGTAATGTATTTTTTTAAATTATGTACCTGGTTAGATTAGTTTGCAACTTAAGCCTATGTAGTTAGAACAAATTGAATTTGAAATCATGTCGTTAGAACAGTTTGTGACTAACACCATGTATTTAGTGGATTTTGATATTTTTTAAATCATGTAGTTAGAACCATTTGCAGTTTTAAAATCCATGTAGTTAGAACCTTTTACGTTTTAGGATTTGATGCAATTAGAGCAATTTGCACTTTTCATATGCATGTAATTATGAATTGGTAATTGGTCAACAAAAACGCTTATTTAAATCAAAATTGGAAGGAAGCGGATTTGTTTTTAAGGTAAAATGGAAGCAAGCGGATTTGGTTCCAGCGAAAATTGGAAGGAAACGGATTTGATACTTCGCCCACGATATATCAGTTAACAAATAGGTATTATAGAACGCAAGTTCTGATCATACGAGTTAAGAAGTTTTAAATTTGATTTCAATCTGGGCAATTTTCGAAAATATTTAAACGCAAACGTAGAAAAACTATAATTAATCTATATACTAAAGTGGGGCTGGATATCGTTGTTGTGAGGCACGTAATCCCACTCAAAATAGGAACCGTCAAATTTGTTTACTTTGAATGTTGGCTAAAGCTATGGCAACAATAAATGTCCAGTGTCAAAGTCAATTGATCAATGTAGTAATAAAATGCTTTTCCAACTAACAATAAGCACCATAACGAAGTATTCAATTTTAACACAAACAACGAATCAATATGCTTTAGCTATGACAAAACTGAGTGTTACAGTGTGAGAGTGGAGTGGAGTGTGAGTGGTTGATTGGAGTGCAACACTATCGACTATCACATACAGTATCATACGCAAAATTATTCAACAATGCATGTACTCCATGGTAACGGCTGTGTGCACAGTAAGTTCCACTCCACGACCACACTACAGCAAACGGCGAGAGTTACGATTTTAAATGTTGGTGACTATAGAAGCGTGCAAAAATTTAAAATTTTAAACCCCCACCCTAACCTTTTTTCGGAATGTCCGTCCATTTAAAATGATGAAACCCCTACCCCACGTAGACGTCCTGCGTTATTTATGCACGCTACCCATGGCTATGAAAAACCCTCTTTAGTCTTAAGTAGTTCCGAAATACATTCGCAGCCACATTCATTTCCATCGTTGCATATTGCTATGAAAACAAATTGCAGTTAAACTTTTGACTGCTGGCGGATGCTGTAGAGAAACAATGTTCGTAGATGCGAATGTATTTGAGCGCCAAATCAAATTAGCCAAACCGAATACAGTATTATGTCGATTACCTTCCACTCACTCTGAGACTGTAATCTCACACTCGACACTTATTTTTGTCATACCCTAAGCCGACATTCAGAGTAAACAAATTGGCGGTTCATTTTTTATATTCAAAATTCAAACGCCAGAAGTTATCAAAAAAATATTAAAAAAGCAAACAAGAAATCAATATTGATTGCAATCTTTTACTTGGATTTTTTGTGACCCATTCACTCCAACCACACATTGATGTCTACAGCTAAATACATACTAAAAGTTTAAATAATTCTTTTATTTTGTTAAATAAGTAGTAGGTTTGTGTGTTTATAAGTTCTGATCCTAAAGTACCACATAAATTCATTACTGCTGATATTCGGATTTTAATCCCATAGATAAAAGCTCCGAACCGTCAATCGTCATGTCTATGACAACACTGAGTGAGAGTGAGTTGTGGATTTAAGAAGTAATAATTTAAAAAAATATTCTACGTCCAAATAGGCCTTGGCTATAGTACAGCACTATCACTGCAGAGTCAGATTGAGTGGTTGATTAAAGTAGTAATAATAAGTCTTATTTACACTATCATTATTGACTATATAGTAAAGCATTGCACTGACCATCGACAAAATAATAATAATATTCAAAAGTCTGAAGTTGACAAAAAAATAATCTTCCCTTTAAAATTTGAAGTGCAGGTCAGCATACGTCACTCAATTTCCCACTACAAAAGTTTCCACGCATCTCCTCCCTCAGTATTAAACCAATTTTGTTCAAATAAAACTCACATGTCCGGTACCATTGGAAAAGATCATTCTTTGCCAAAATGGCTGTCTACGTATCTTTTTATATATTTCAGAACATGTCCTAATCAGCAGTAATTAGTATAGTTTCAGATCAAAATGTATAAAGGACATATCTACTATTAACCGTATCCTGTCAATGGTGAATTATTAGTTTGTGAAATACGTAGTAGGCATGTTCCTTTATAAGTGGTGATCTGAAAGTATTTAATATTACCTTTTACATGTACACAGCTAAAAACATCCAAACAATGGTTTTTTGAAATGAATATACATGGTGATTATACAGGTGACTTTACCAGGGGGGCGGGGGAGGGGGGGGGGGGGGGCGCAGCGCCCAGGTAGTTCCATGTTACTTAACAACAGACTTATGATTAATAGGGGCAAGGATATGATGTAACAGCCACGCAGACAAGTCACATCCACCAATGGTTTTTTGAAATGATTATATATTATAGTTCACATTATGGGGGGGGGGCGCAGCGCCCCCCAGTATGGGGAACTGACGGCAAATATGAATATAAGTAGGTACATACAATGGTACCGGGATTAGTCGGCCCCGCATTTCTGGGCCCCCCAGCAGTCGGCCCCGAAATACTTGGCCCCGTTATTTCTGGGCCCCGAAATATATTCGGCCCCGACGTTACTGGGCCCCATTATTTATTTTACCGTCCGGCACTTGCTTTTTCATAACGTACATAAAATGTAAATAGCATATCTGATACTCTATCTATACTTTAGCTGTTACTGCTCGGCAGAAGAAGTATTGATAAGATTAATTTGGTTTTCAAGGAACAGAGTGTAGGGAGCTGAGTGTACTTGCAGACGTGGCAGCAAAGTCATGTCGAGTCATTCCTGTGGTACCATATTTAGTTCATTTCAGTTGTAACAGAGTCGGTAGCAGTGCACACTGTATTTCTTTTTAAACGTAAAATGGATTTGGAATTAGAATTTGAGTTGATTCTTGACGGTTATGACAGTAACAGTGAAACAGAGGAGGTGGAAGTTGAAAGTGAAATAGTGGAAGTGCTAGCTGAAAGGGACGATGTAGAAGCTTTAATTGAAACAGACGAAATAGAAGTTGTAGATTTTTTTGAGAGCACCAAATCTGTTCAAACCTGGACAACCGAAAGGGGCGGCGAAGTAATGTGGTTTGAGGGTCATGCGTTTACATACCAAAAGACGTCAACGACAAATGGAAACATCAGGTGGAGGTGTCGCCTGTCGCCGGCCCATCCGGTCATCGAACAACCAAAACGTCCACGTGGACGGCCAAGAAAATTAATTTAAACAAAACTTGTGCTTCTACCAGTTATTGACGACCATGCTTTACCAAAGCGACGTAGAATTAACGATTTACTAACGCAGGAATGTTAGACGCACAATGATACACGTTAAATGTACATATTTCGGTCGTTTTTTCAATCTTTTTTTTTAACTTCATTGTTTTACTGCATTACTACACCTTTAATAAATTGACGAAAGCAAATTGACAGCAAAAGTTGAATCATTGATCATTGTTCATATTAATTCTTGACGGGGACCAAAACAAAATTATTGGGGCCCAGTAACGACGGGGCCGAATATATTTCGGGGCCCAGAATAGCAGTGCAAGTCAATCGGTCCCTAATGAGCCTTTAAAAAAAAGTGACCGAGGACCGAAACGTACCTTTCTTTTTGGCCTCATTTGATCCTTCGTATTATTTAACACAGGCCGTCCTGAGCTTGTCTCAAAAGTATAGAACTGACCGGACCTCCGGTCAGTGCAATCGGTCCTACCGGTCACCGGCTCCGTGTCTTACACTGCAGAATAGTCGGGGCCAAGTATTTCGGGGCCGACTGCTGGGGGGCCGAGAAATGCGGGCCCGACTAATAACCGAACCACATACAATAACTAGAATAAGGCCAGTTGCCATGCAACTGAGTTTGTGTTGTATGGGCTGACTCGGCCTGTAGAACAAATTTTTAAAACACTGCGCAGTTCCACACACCGAGACGGCCCATACAACACACACTCAGTTGCATGGCAACTGGCCTTATTCTAGTATTAATCTAAAATGATCCTAAATGCTTGATCTAACACATGTGCTTGCTGAATAAAATTCTTGCTGCTGCGAATTATTAATCTAATCTGCTCCTTTTTTATCACAGTTCAATTTTACAGTGATTGCTATAACTAGCTGATTATCGCTAAAAATAAAACATACTTAAGATAATAGGACTAAATAAGTCTTGCAAACTGAGTATACATTTTCAGACTAACAGAGACTACGCACTACAATATGCAGTTTATTTTTTTTAAATTATTTTAAGTGTCAAGCAAGAAATTTAGCACCAATTTAAAAACCAATATACGTCTAGTTCTAAAAAGTTACTTCATGGTTTAAAAAATTGTGTTTTATATACTCATGAAGGTAATTAATACGGTAGCAATTCTTGTTACCTCAGAAAGTCGTATTAGTTGGAATAGAGCCACACGCCGCCGTGCAATTCCACGCAACATGCTGTTTTTTGTAGTCGATTACATTTAATTCTACTGGACCCCAAAGGACCCAGGTCCAATGGGTTCGGCTTTGGGTCCAATACACGTATGCACCTGAACCCAAAGGGTCCGGACCCACAATCATACATAGTCGGACCCGAACCCAAACCCGGACCTGGACCTAAATTCAGGTTCAAAGCAACAGGGTGCGCCCGGGTGCACCCAAACATTTGGGTTCAATGAAATTGCACCCGGGTCTGGACCCAGACCTGAACCCAGGTCACACCCGGACCCGATCGAAGCTTAACCTCGGGAAGTAGACAAAAATGACTTACGTTTAACCGATTTGCCCGTAAAAATTAGGCGGTGAAGGGTTGGAGGTTTCTCCTTGCATAAGAACAGCTGAACATTATCGCTTCTTACTGGAACCAGTTGTTTAAGTTCTTGTTTAGTTGCAACTGTGACAAGTCTTTCAAATACAGGAATAGGATTCTCAGGCACAATAAAAGCATTTGCAATTTTTGTTTCCATTAGATTAAGAGCAATCTTGGTTTTCTCGTCTTGAACACGTAGCTGCGTCTCCAAGAAATCGGTTTTATCTTTCAGTTCTTTTAAAGAATTTTCTGTTTGCACCTTAAAACCATCAAACGATGTGTTAAGATTGCATACATCGCTCCGAAGTCCCATGATGTCTCTATTTGTCAGTGCAATTGAATCATTAACGGTATTAAGTTGTTGACCAAGCCCAGCTGCAGTTCCATTATAGTGAGCCAACATTTTCGCTGTAGCTGCATCAAGAGCTCGCAATATATCACCATTTGGTTCTCCAGCAACCTCTTTAGAAAAAAATCAAAGAGAGGCATGTCAGTTAGTTTTAAAACTGTGATATTTTAATTGTAATTAGGCGTTGCAATGCTGTAAAACAACAATAGTGTCCAGGCGCGTCGAAACCAACTTTGAATGGAAGGAGAAGATTTGTGCGCCTAAAAATCAGCGTGATTTGTCCTTCGTTATCCCGAAGTAGATGCTGACCTCTCAAAAATTAAAAGCTACTACGAAATAGCAAAATATTATAGTGCAACCATTACATATGATAAGTTTTAGTTAGAGCACTAAAATAATGATATTACGTACACGTAACAATTCAATGTTTTTCACAAACCCTACTATCTCCATTTTAGTGATTAAATACATTCAAATTACAGCGTATGTCACACTTGTGTCGTCGCTGTCGTCGTGAATAGTTATTTGTTGGCAGTAAGTTTGACCCTATCAAAAATTATATCGTGATGTGTGGAAAAACCCTTTTAAGGGCGCGCCTACAAGGCCTTGTTACCAAACTTTCCTGAACCCACGATGCACGAATCTCTTTGCCTAAAGTAGGAAGCTTTGCCCACCCTTTCCTAAGCCTAAGCCACGCCTGTTCCAAATGCTTTTGGCACAAAACATGTTTGATAAATGGGATTAAAATGCAATAGTCCAACCCACATACAAATCCAACCCACCTAGTCCGGTGTGGGTTTGACTATACAATTTGGCAGCAAGATATTCCAACTTACATTATGTGTAAGTTAGTTAGGGTATACAAGATATTCTCCAATTCAAGTAAAATTAGTTTCCTTTATTCCTGAGGTATTATAACAAAAGTATCCTGCGGGTAGTATGAACCCCTAATAGTCCTTCAATTCATCAAAATTAAACTAGTTGCAAAAACTGATTTTTGAAAATTCAAACTCACGCTCTTAGACCGTTATTAAAAAAAATTTCTTATGTATACACAGGCGCGTTGGAACTAACTTTTGGAGAGAGAGAGGGGGGCAAGATATGTGTGCCTAAAAATCGGCGTGATTTGTCTAACGTTAGCTAGAAGTGGATGCTGACCTCTCAGCAAACATAAGCTACAACGAAATAGCAAAACATTATTGTAGAAACAACTGCATATGAAAAATGTTAGTTAGAGCGTTCTTAAAATAATATTACGCACCACCTAGATAACAAACAAATGAAAAAAAATAGTTGGCAAATAGTCGGATTATTGCAATTTCGTTGGGAAATGGTTAGCGTTGGAAAATAGACTGATAACATTGTTGTTATCAATAAAATCAACAATATTATTGTTGTTAAAGAAGTTTTTAACTTCTGAATGGATCACTGCAATTAATATGGTGAGAAATGTTTTACCTATAAATGCCATTCCGCGACTTGACCAAGGATCCCTTTATTGCCGTCATAGTTGTAAGGAGATTGAAACATTAGGCCATATCCTTGGAAAATGCCTGCGAAGTGAGCTTATACGTAATAACCGACACCATGTTGTTCGCCGTTTAATTGCCGAAGCTATGCAGAAATTAAATTGGAAAACCCTTGAGGAAGCTAAATGCACAGGGAAAGGTTCAAGAAGGGTTGACATAATTGCTTACAACCTAAAGTCTACACGCGTTATTACACGCGGGATAGATTTTTATAATAACTCAATAATTTAGGAAAATTATTTAAGCTGTGTTGAAGAATATCTGGTTGAACCCAACTATTTTAAACATGATGTGAGTTGGATTATCTTGCTGCCAAAATGTATAGTTCAATCAGCATGGTACTAGTTGGTTTCACTATACCCACTGGACATTACTTACTGAAGTTGGACACAAATTACAGGCCTAGACATCACTCACTATACAACAGCCTTATTACTACACGCAGGATACTTTGGTTTTAATAACTCAAGAATTAAGAAAAATAATTTTAGTTAGCTGAAAGAATATCTGGTACAGCCCAACTAACTTACACATGATGTGGGTTGGAATATCTTGCTGCCAAATTGTATATTTAAACCCACATTGATACTAAACACGAGTAAATTAAGCTAGTTTAACTCCTATCATTAAATGTGTAGGATAAACCACTTAGAATATTTATTAGGCCGATACAGTATTATATGTACACGTAAAAAAATAATGGTTCAAAAACTGCGTGTAAGGACGTGAGTTTAAACTATAAAAAAATTGTTATTGCAACTAGATGAATGTTGTTTTGACTGACTGACCGTTTCCAGTCAGTTTTTCTAACCCACCCCCCTAAACCTAACCTAATTTCAAATACAACAAACTACAAAGGGTAGCCAATGTAAATAAGTAGCGTGAACAGTAATAAAACGTGTAAGAACAAAACAAAAAGTATACTGAACGGATCAGAGATTTATTTATGTAGTAGGCAACAATAATAATAACATAATAATGTGAAAAACAATACTATGAGTCTACAAAAATATTACTATCTTAATACAGTCAAATCCGGTTATAAGGGATCCGGATTTAAGGGAAAACGGCTAAAAGGGACAGTTAAAATATTTGGTTGGCCAGCCTATGTTTCCATGGTTAAAATATCCGGATATAAGGGAACTGATATAAGGAAACTTCGGTTATAAGGGCCTGTTTTTCTATGCATTTAGGGCCTTTTTAGGTCATTTATAAGGGAAATTGTAATAAAATGAGCAGAGTTGTACATAAGATGCTCTCTAGAATACTACAGTATTTTTTACTGTGTACGTGACCACAAGACTGCATTTATCTTAATATTTACATTATCTTTTGTTTAAGTAAGTAGGTCGTCTATTTATTTATCACGTAGCTTTTTTTATTGTTAGTATTCCTTCTTATTTACTCCGTATTTAGTTTTTAGTTCTCATTGAGTTCGCAACCGACAATGTTGACTAAGCGGAAAAGAAACACGTTAGACACTGAACAGAAATATCAAATATTACAAAAATTAAAGACCCAAAAGCAAACAGACATTATTAAAGAAACCGGTATGAGTTCCAGTGTAATTAGTAGAAGACTCATTACAATTGATGTAATTAATCAGCTGGACAAAAATGTTGAAACCAAACAAGTGGACGTCAAACCTAACTATATTTAAAAAACGTTGTATATACCTTGCTTTTGTCTTATTCCTGACTCCTAATAAAATAATTTTAACATTGTAAATAACATTCGCTTAATAGGGAATTCCCTTATACGGTTAAACGGGAATTCGGTTAAACGGGACAAAAAACGTCGGTCCCGCCAGTTCCCTTATAAGCGAACTTTACAGTAATACCATTTTATCTATTGGAGGGAAAATTGTACATTTTATCGTACAAAAAATATTTTATTTTGTAGTGCGGTATAAATTATATGTATTTTAACTACAATATAGTATGTATAAAGTAGTAGGCATCATATTTATTCTCTTCACTAACGTTCCTGGTGCAGTATTAATCAATTTTTTAGAATTTTTTGTTGGCCGGCACTTACTAAAGTCAAACTGGCCAGCACTTACAAAATTCGATTTGGCCGGCACTTCCTGGCCGGCACTTCCTGACTTGGCCGGCACTTATCAAAGAACATCCAAATGTTGTATTTAAAACATAATACATTATAACGCACAAATTTTTCTGATCCAGGATTTTTCCTGGCCCAATTGACCGATAATCGCACGATGCTGTTGTTATTCACTAAAATTTACCACTATAGCCCCTGATTTAAGGATACATAAAAACGAAATTCCCTAATGCTTCCAGATGGAGAGCATATTTTGTGTCGTGTGCTGAATTTAAATGTTCATTGGGGATTTGTGATTTTTGTACACTCTGCTTTTTGCTATTAAGTGTGACCGCACTTTTAAGTATTTCGTCATTTGATCACATTTCATTACTGGCAGCCGCTCCAGAAAATAAAGCATCGAAATTATTTACTAACACATTCAGTGAACATTACTTTTAGTCAAATATGTATTATCTACAAGCTGCGGATAAGCATGTAAAATACAAAGAAATTTGAGACGATTTTGATTCATTGTTGTCCTCAGATAGGACTTCATACGTTTCAAAATTGTCAAAATAGAGAAACTGCGTTCACAAGACGCCACACTTGCTGGAATTACCAAAAGTATTTTTTATAATTCCATGAGCTCCAACTTAATATGCAAAATTTTTGGTTTTAAATTTGAAAAAGAAGTTTACCACCTCTGCAATAACTTTAAAAATATTATAGAAACATAATGAATCTAATTAATTTTAGAAGCTTCTGATTTAAGTATCTGTAATGACTAATGACACGACTTGTTAATATTACTAATCAGAGCTGTTGTATTTAATTGATAGTAATTATTTGTCGTATTTAACTTAAAACTGTTCCTGTCTTCTTTGACTTTAATTAGTAATCGAAATGGTCTGGTCTGGACTATGAAAGCCAGGTCTGGTCTGGTGCGAGCATTTCGGACGAGACCATGTAACCGTTCTAACTATATCTACTTTACCTTATTTATTTAAGGTGATGATCCATATCAATGGATCACCGTATATATGTATTTGGCACAATACCTGTAAGTATGACTAAATCCCTCTGAATCTCTGTCGCCTCTGGTAGTCTTGCTTCGGACCTATTCGCCAGGGTAGAACTTCTTGATGATAAGTAATAAATGCAGAGCACAGTAACAGCAACAATATTCGGTGATCGATATAATACGAATGATTGATTTATTGACAAATTTGGTTTTCTTATATATGGTTTTAGATATACTATTTTGCATTTTAAATGTCATTCGTTTAGTATTTCTGGAGTTGGAAATTCTATACAATGACATTTGGTTTTTTTAGAATTTAGTGATTTTTCCTTAAAAGTTGAAATTACCGTTAGGTTTGATTTTATAGATTTTAGGTTTTAATTAATTAAATATTGTAATTTATAATAGCGCATCCGTGGCTCCAGACAGACTTAATTTAATAATATAATTAGTCGGATAGGTATGAATGGATGAATGAATACTGGTACGGATGTGATAAGGTTCGGAGCAGGAAAGATGGTACTACAAGACATAGTAAGGAACTGATACAAGAGGTGAAGGTTTTGTCTGGGTCTGCGACGGGTTATACCACCCCCTGCTTCGAAACAAAACGGGGATAAACGAATTTGTACCCGGTTTTGTATAGCGTTTAAATCCGGCAGCTATACGGTAATCTAAAGTTTTCTTGGGTCGTAAGGATCTTGGTGGTTGGTCGTCGTGGTTTTCTTCAGAGATGAAATCGGTTGTCGGTTCCGAGAATAGATGGCGCTGGATGTATGGTTTCAATTTTGTCACGTGTTGTCGTGTTATAAAAGTTTTGTTGGATAGTAGACTGAGGTCGTAAATGTCGTTGGAAGTTTCACGAAGGATTTGATACGGGCCATTCCATCGGGGTGCAAATTTCTTTGTAAATTTTGAGGCTCCGTCAGATTTTGGGTGTTCACGAACAAGGGCTAGATCTCCTGGTTGGAACTTGAAAGGACGGTGTTTTTGGTTGTAGTATTTTGCTTGTTTTTCAGATGATTTATGAAGTTGGGTGGTTGCTAAAGATTGTTTCTTGGTAATAGTGTTTTTGATTTCAGCCATGTAGTCAGAAGGGAGTAGAATTGTGTCTGGATGGTCTAAAGGTTGTATGGCTCGGTTAATAGGTAAAGGCATTTTGCGGCCTGTGAGTAGCTCAAATGGTGTAAAACCAGTTGAATTATTAATGGTGGAACGAAGGGAGCAGGCGTAGTGGTAGATTTTTTCATCCCATTTACTGTGGCTATGTTGGGCATAGGAACGTATGCGTGCTTCAATGGTTTGATTATAGCGCTCACTCATATTGGCCTGAGGATGATACGGGGGTAGAAGTATAGATTCAATATTCCAGGATTTGCGAAAGTTTTGAAAGGGTTTAGAAATAAAAGGTGTCCCGTTATCGGTCCAAAACTCTACGGGAGCACCAAAACGTGCAAAAGTTTGTTCTAAACGTTTAGTTATTTCAGCAGTTGTGCCTTCGCGGAGTGGAAAAACTTCGGGCCATTTGGAAAAAGAGTCAACTAACACTAGGAGAAATGTATTTCCATTTCGGGTGCGGGGTAGTGGTCCAATAAGATCTGCTTTAATTGTGTGCCAAATTTTGCATACTGGTTTGGCTTGCATTTGACCAGGAGGTAAACGACGAGGAGATTTACAATTTTGACAAATTGTACAGGATTGAACATAATGGCAGACGTCATCGTGAAGGGTGGGCCACCAAAAGCGTGAGCAGACGTTGAAAAGTGTTTTTTCAACACCCATGTGGCCAGATATGGGTTCATCGTGCAATTCGTGTAATACAAGATGACGAAGAGATAAAGGTAAAACAATTTTCCAAGTACTTGTGAGGACATCTTTAGACGTGTCCTTATATAAGATGCCTTCATGTAGTTTAAAACGAGAATTTAATGGGTTTGTTTTTGAGAGACACGCTTGGACGTCGAGATCTTCAGTTTGAGCTTGTTTAATTTGAGGGAGGTTGAGGTTGTGGTAGTTAATATTGGATACCTGAGGAAGATAAGTGTCAAGATCGTCAATGTCGTCTGGGATAATATCAGCGCAGGGTGAACGGGATAATGCATCCGGGATCTGGTTGTAGCGACCAGGAATGTGACGAATTTCGTAATCATACTCTTGTAAACGCAGACTCCATCGGGCTAGTTTCTTATTGTCTTCTGTGAGGCTATACATCCAGGTAAGAGATTTGTTGTCTGTTAAGAGTACAAAATGTCGCCCATCCAGATACTCGCGAAACTTTCGAGTAGCAAAGAGAATGGCTAAAAGTTCGCGCTCCATTGCGTGTAAGCGTTTTTGGGATGCACTAAAGGTGGCGCTGGCATAGGAAATTACGTGTTTGCGGCCATTATATTCCTGATACAGAATGGCACCGGCTCCAAGATCGGAAGCATCAGTAGCTAAGTAGAATGTTTCTTGATAGTTAGGGTATGCGAGTAATGGGTTTTGGGATTGTTCAGCTTTAATGGTGGCAAAAGCGTGCTGTTCAACAGCAGACCACTTCCATTAAGTGTGTTTACGGGTAAGATTGATGAGAGCGTCAGCTTTGGAACCAAAATGGGGAAGAAATTCGCGCACCCAAGAGACCATACCAAGAAAGGTTCGCATTTCTTTAATAGTTGTTGGAGCCTTGTACTCCGTGATAGCTTGGAGTTTGTCAGGGCTCATTTGGACACCGTCAGCACTGAGTAGATATCCTAAATATTGTAATCGAGTTTTACCAAATTCGCATTTGTCGCGTTTGCAGGTAAGGCCGGCGCTTTGTAGACGTTCAATTACTAACCGGATGTGTTGAAGGTGTTCTTCAAAAGTTTGGGAATAGATGAGGATGTCGTCTTGGTAACATTCGCAGATCTTTCCGGTTAATCCTTTCAGTATTTTGGTCATTAAGTGCTGGAACATTGCGCTTCCGTTCTTGACGCCAAAAGGACAGCGGGTGTATTGATATAATTGATCGCCCACTTGAAAGGCAGTGTATGGGCGACTGGCTTCATCTAGTTGTATTTGCCAATAGCCTTTTATGAGATCAATCTTGCTAAGATATTTGGAGCTGCCAATGCGATTAATTATCTGTCTAATTGTTGGAAGTGGGAACGCGAAGCCCTTAGTCTGAGCGTTGACGCCGCGCAAATCGCATACAAAACGGTATTTTCCAGGTTCACCAGCCTTAGGCACAAGGAAGGCTGGACTGGACCACTCAGAATCGGAAACTTCAATAATACCGTCTTCCAGTAAAGCAGCAACTTGTTCTTCAATAATTTTTTGCTTGTGAGGGGTAGTCTTGTAGGGTTTGAATTTTTTTGGTTGAGGATTCTCGATTTCAATCTTAAATGTGACTTTGTCTGTTTTGCCGAGTTTGTCTGTGAAAACGTTGGGGTATTCCGTGATGATTTGTTCAATTTTAGTTTGCTGGGGTACGGTGATTGGTTCAAGTGAAATGATATGCACATCATGTAGAGACGTCGAAGAAGTTTTGTAGTTGTATATAAGGGACCCTTGGACAGAATGTAGAAAATCGTCGCCAAGTATGACGTTGTTAGATAGGGTTTCAAATACAAAGAATTTTTGAATATGGGAAACGGTGGGAGTTAAATAAAATTTAATGTAAGTAACACCGCATGGTTTAATGACGCCATTGTTGGCAACGGTAAAATCAGGTCCGTTATATGGAAGTAAGGAATGATCGCCTTTAACGGTATTGTAATAAGTAAGAGACATTTCAGACAATAATGATCCCGAATCTAGTAAGCCAAATTGGGTGGCACCATTAATAGTAAAACGGAGGTATGGTAGACCATTTGAGGTATGTACAGGGAGACGTGTGTTAGTGAGAGCAGATTGAAAACTTATTGATGAGTGTAATGGTGGCTCACATCCTCGATGTCGATGTCCATCAGATATGGAGGATCCATGACGGGAGCCATGTTGTACATTGAAGGAGCCTGGGGAAAACGCCCAGGCTGCATCCCGTTTCCCGAATGCTGTGAATAGTAGTTCTGACGCTGTTGATTAAATGCGGGTCTTGAATTAAATTGAGACCAGTGTGGAGGAGGATAATAGTATAGCATGGGATTGTATTGTTGTGGCGGGTATCCGTATGCGGTGGGTGCAGGGTAACGGTTGTTGTAGTTTTGGTAATATCCTCTGCCTCGGCCTCGTCCACGGTAGTTGTTGGTATTTGCATATGTGGTCTTGACACGAACACGAGGGCTGCCAGCAGCCCTGGTTGGACAATCACGAGCATATTGACCAGGTTCACCGCAATGATGGCAGTGAAAAGTTTTGGATGTGGCATTGTTGAAGGCGGGTCCAGAGGTAGGGGGCGTGCCGGTGGTGGATGGTTTAACATGTTGAACGCTGGGAGATTCTTCATCAGCGGTTGCAGGTATGATTTCATTAATGGGGGGTTTAGACAGCAAGTGTTGAATTTGAGGAGGAAGATCGTGACGAATTTCGCGTTCACGTAAAATAACTTTGTTCATGGTTAAATCAGTGGAAGGTAGGGCACGGAGGAAGATACGAATGGTAGGGTCAGAGTTATCAATGATAGTAGTGACAATTTCCTTTTCTTGCTTAGCTACAGCAAAACCTTGGTGGAGAGTGTAAAGAGCCCAAGCATAATCAGGAAAGGGTTCACCTGGTTTCTGCAAACGTTGAGTAATCTTGACTACCCGATCGGCATCATTAAGTGCGCCACCAAATTGTGCAATGAGTCCTTTCTTAAATTTTTCAAAGTCACTACGAAAATGAGTGGTATTAATGAAAAACCATTTTTTGGCATTTTCGGTCAGAGTAAAGGGAATATTGATGTAGTAACTTTTTGCATTGATGTTGAGAGCTTTATGATATTCTTCGAATTCTTTGAGAAATAGGTGAGGGTCTTCGTTCTCTAATCCAGAAAAGGTGGGTGGGGAAGGTTTAATCCAATGAGCAAGGGACACAGTAGATGGGTGGACCTTCATAATCTTCGTTTCGAGAGTTTCGACAGCAGCCTGAAGTGTTTCCAGTTCACTCTTTTGGCAATTCATGATGTCGTCTTTTTCGGCAAGGGAATCCGTTAAAGTTCTGATTGCGGCACTGTCTGTTTCATGAGCCTTTAATTTATCCTCTAAAGCCTTGATTTTAGCTTCAAGCGCTTGAGTCCCCATGATGGACAAGTTTTGGAATGGTGTACGCTAACTTGACAGTTGTGGAATCGCACAAATTGTGGAATGGTGATATTTCTGCTGCTGAGTTGACGCTCAATACGGTTGGGTGACGTCAGCAAGGCTCG
The DNA here is from genome assembly GCA_949802685.1 of Dicyrtomina minuta. Lineage (NCBI taxonomy): Eukaryota > Metazoa > Arthropoda > Collembola > Symphypleona > Dicyrtomidae > Dicyrtomina > Dicyrtomina minuta. The sequence goes on from OX461811.1 coordinate 11,206,090, forward strand.
TTCAATCTGTAAGTATGTATTACATGGAAGTGAACGACGTCCCATAAGAACACGTGTGTTCTAAAAATAGAATTTAAATGATTTTGAAAATCCGTAACTCAAAATTTTGAAGTCGTATAAAAAAACTAACACGATTTCAAGGGAAGGAGATTTTTTGAAAAATTTAAATATGCAATAATATTTGGGGGTCATAAGGACATCAGGTCAGGTCACCCATAAGTTAACATAGGAAATCGTATACGTATGCGTTATATGGTATTTACTGTTGAGGTAACGGAATATGTGGTGTGACTATGGATGCTATCGAGTATATGTATGTCGTATGGTAAATATGATGCAGTTTTAATCGTTATTAAGTAGTAAGGAAATGAAGTAAAGTAAGTTGTTTTGAGATGTAAATGAAAGTTGTAAGAAAACAAAAAAATATTTTTGAAAGATAATTGTCAAATAATTTATATGTACGGAACACAATGATGCAGGA